>CM076574.1:645543525-646196470 GCA_034641835.2 Pinus albicaulis
ATATTGTCCAAACTGATCAAAAGAGGTCACTCAAAAAGGCTTTTTGGTCTAGAGCAAAAATCTTGTAGGGGGACAACTGCCCCTTGCTCACATTTTTGCAAAAGCATCAAATGGCCATTAGCCTAGCAATGGGTAAGGTAAAAGAGATTATCATCATAAGAATACCATTCACAACAAAGAAGAAAAGCAGATGTTATGTGTTTGAAAAGAATCAGGATTTATGACAGCTTTAACCAAACAAGGAATCAGTACTAGGGTTACAAGCACAAAGGCCACCTCAACTCCTTCAAATGCTCATTGAAGACTTTTAGAAATAATTAATGAGTTTTGACAAGTTTTTGAGAACTTAGAAGACAACACTATTTACTTTTTTCTAAGAAGCCCTAAAACCCAGGATTTTGGGAAGAATGAAAAACATGTCAAATGATGACAAAGAGCCTCCTTCATAACAATAGATGGCTTCAAAGAGTTTCAAGCTACCCTCTAAGGTTTGGAAAAGAGGTACTAATTCCACCTCGTCAAAAGGTAAAATCAAAGATCTTAAAGGGATCAAAGGAGGCAAACATAAAAACCAATACTTAACTACACCAAAGGAAAAAATATGATAAAGGGTATCAGCAGAAGGGCCAGAAATATCAGTTCAAGGTTTTGAATTCTCAAAGGAATAGTCAAAAGGATTTTGAAATGGTCAAAGGGGGTAAGCATGAGGGAAAAATTTCCCAAGGAGGCAACTATGACAAGAATGGGTTTATTGTTGATAAAATGAGTTGTCCAACTCAAAAAGAGACAATGATCAAAAGGAAAAAGCAGTGTAGGCACCTGTAAGAATAGAAGTGGGCAGGAGAGACACAAAATGTTTTAAAAACTGCTAGATTTTCCCACCAAACATATAGCACTAGAAAACTGATCAAAAGAACAAATTTGTAATTAGTTTAAAAAGCGAACAGAGCCCCCAACAAAGTTTTCTTGTCAAAAGCATATTCTGCAAAAGATGGCTTAACATAAATGACACTTTTGCAGGACTGTCAAAAGTGTTTCCCTACAAGAAAATTGATAAGTTCAAAGAAAAAATGTTTCAAATGATGGGGAAACATCTAAAGAAAAAACTACCATTGATTCTTGTTGTTAGGGTTTTCCCACCAGGAGGTTTTTCTCACTACTTCACAGAAAAAACATGACATAATGTAAATCAGAGGAAAACATGTCAAAATTGATCACAAATTTTCTATTTACAAGTGTTAAGCATCATAAAGAAGGTTCATTTTCCAAAATGGGTAAAGAACACATGTTTGATCATGATGAAAGTTTTGCTAGTACAAGAAGAACATTAAGAGGCTTCCAGCAAGGAAAAAACCATATTTTTTGTCAAACTTCCACCTACATGACCAAAAGGGCTCAAACAAACAATGAAAAGGTAAAGAGAAATAAACGTTAGAAAGTGGGTTTTTTCTCATAAAATTATTTTTAAGAAAGCTATAAAGGTTTCCTTGACCCTTTTGTCCACCTCGTTTGTCTTTGCAAAAGGAGAGAGAGCTGTTGAAGAAGTTTTTTTAGGGTTTCTGGGAAACTTGGGCGAAATTGTTTAGGCATTGCACACCGACGGAGGCACTATGCACCTAGTCATCGGTGCTACGCATAGACGAGGTGGCCACAGTGTAAATTTACACTGCACTGCGCACCGGGAGGGTGGAACTACGCATCGAACAGGGCGCTACGCACAAGCTCAGCCCGACCCGACTCGCCGACAGAATAGTGTCATGGCACTACGCACCTGCATTTTTTTGTAAAAATTGTTCAGAAGATTTCCCATATAAAATTTTTGCTTCCAAGCCCCTGCACAAAGTTAAACAAGGTTGGTGGTCCCTCTTTTTACCTTCCAAATTGATCTCTTTACATGCACAATCAAAGGAGAGTTTCAAACCCCTAAAAATTGGCTAAACCCTGAACCTTCATGCCAATCAAGTTTTTGACCCTCTAGGGCAAGGAATTACCAAGTGAAATGTTGTCATAGGTGTAAAACCACTCACTAATAGAAAACCTACCTTTGAAATCTAAAAACACTCCTTGATTGCTTCATTTTGTCCTCATTTGCTAAAATTTTCCCTCACATCACTCATTTTCCCTCCCTAGACCTAAAGGCTCTCAACCAACTAAAAATCTCTTGTTCTTAACCAGTCACCATGTCTAAGGAAGAAAAAAATACTAGCAGTGATGAAGGCCAAAGGCCTATCAAGACAAAACAAAAGGGAGGAAGGGTTAATAGGTTTGAACCTTTAGATACCATTCAAATCAACTCTTCTCCCATGATCCTTTCATTTCTTCAAGATGTTGAATGCTATCAGTTTTCTGAGAGGGTTAAACAGGACCAAAGCCACTCAGACTTGACTAGGTTGTTCACTGTCAGCCTACAAAACCACCAAGTCAACCTAGTAGGGCTATAAATTGAATTATCCTCCGAATCCATTTCTAAAGCCACAAGAATACCAGATATTGGTGTGATATGGTTTAAATAGATGAAATTGGACCTGAGCTACTATGAGCCCTTCCTCAAACCTAGCTATCAATAAGGCTGCAAGGTTGTTTTCCCTTTCCCCCACCTGCTAGAGAGATATGCCTTACTAATGAGGCAGATTATCAAATATTTCACTTGTGAGGGGAGGTATTTCAGAGTTTATTCATATCACATAAGGCTACTAATGCACTTCACCATGGTTAAATTGATAAACCTGCCATACTATCTCTACCGGAGCATTGAAAAAATGGCTTCAGTGATCAAGAAGAGGAGTTACACCCACCAAATGCAGAGCCTTTTTCACCACTCCTTGGTTAAGATGATTTTTTTGCACCAACTATAGCAGCACAGAATCCCTTTGGACTTTTTTATCTCACATGATGTATTTTCAAATCCCCAAGCCTTCATTCAGTAAAATCTGACTTCCACTTCACATCCATGTGCCTCCACTCCTCTGTCATCTCCACCTATGCCTTCTCCACAAGGAAACTTACCTCCTAATTCTCCTCCTGATGCATCAAATGAATATGATGACAGTGGCACTGATGGACAAGCAGATGACAGTGAAAGGGAAGAAAACAGTGAGGTAGAAATTGAGTTAAATGAAGAAAGAGAAGATGACAGTGGTGCAGAGGAAGAAGATGATGGTAGTAGCAATGAATAAAAAAAAAATAGCAGTGGAGATAAAGAAGACAGTGAAGGAAAGGCAGAGTCTAATGATTAAGACCAAGAGGATGATGATGGCATGGAGGGGAGTGATGAAAATGGCAGTCAAAAAGAGGAATATAGTGAGCAATTGGAGAAAAACAGTGATAATGATGACACCAATAAATCAATCTCAAATGCAGAAAAAGTTTTTGATGATGAACAGGGTGAGGACCAAGAGGATTATGAAGAAAAAAATGAGGATAACGGTCAGCAAGAGAGTGCACAAGATGACCAAAAGGAAGATGTGCTTGAGCATGAAAGTGAGAAAAATGATAGTGAAAACAATGCTGAAATGAATCAAGACAATGATCCTAAGAAAATAGGAGGAGATGATGACGAATTTGAAGAACAAGAGTTACAGGAAGATGATGGAATTGAGACAGAGTTTGAAGGGGCAGACAGTGACCAAGGAAGTGGCATAGATAGGACAGTAAATGAAAAGGAAAACCAAGAAAATATTCGTAATAGTCATTACACTAATCAGCCTCTAAATGACCAATAAACTCAAAGTGATAGTCCAGGAAATGACCAAGAAGAGTACCTCAATGAAGGACAGAGCCAAAATGAGGCAAGTGAAGATGATAGTGATCATCTTGAAGGCCAAAATGACAGTATAGAAAATAGTGAGGGAAACAATGATGATGTTGAGGCTAAATATCAAGAAATCAGTGACCCAATGAGGCATGAAGTGATTCATGAAAGCTATGGAAAAAATGAGAAATATGGTGACAATAAAAAAGGTCAAAGCAATGAAGAAGACACTATCAAATCTACCATGATCACTCCTCTCACATGCACATACTTCAAAGGAAAAAGAGGTGTGTTTGCTACCTCAAAAAGGCAAAGGGCCATCTCTCCTCTAGCTATCAATACCAAGGACAAAGGAAAGGAAAATATGGCAGCAGTAAAGGAAGGAGAAAAGAGGTCAGAAAACTCTGAAGAGCCTCAATTCATTGATCTGACAACTGTCAATAGGAACAAAATGACTACTAAATTTCTTCTCTTGAAAATATATATGGTGGGGCCAGGAAAGAGACTTTAGCATGGCACAAGGTGTCATTCAGTATTACGAGGAGGAGAAAAAACATTTCAAGAAGGTGAAAATGGACCTTGCTCTCCAAAATAAAATGACCACGCACTATGCAAGGAAAAACATGCTTGCTTGTGTCAAACTAAAGGAGACCCTCATAGAGCTAGAAAACCTAAAAAGGGAAAAAGTGCATGACAGACTTGGAGTCTTGGCTGAGGCTTCTCAACAGATGTCCAATACCTCTTGAGGGACCTCTCCACCAATGTTGAGGCAATTTGAACAAAATTTTGTCTTTCTCAAATTTTGGGCATTCTGTGCGCAACACCCTAGGAACTACGGATAAAATTTGTGCATCCTTAGCTCTCAAAGTTTGATTTTTGGATTCCTCACATCACCATCAGTCTACTCACCAATTTTTAGTTCATTTGGAGATTTTTTGACCACACAAAATGTAAAAAAACATCAAACATTTGACCTTTCTGCCTCATTTTCAAACCAGGCGCTGCACATAGAGTAGTGTTGGGGAAATTGGTTTTTGAATAGGTAAATAGCATCCACTCAACACAGCTCAAACATTTCTAGAAATTAGCCTCATCGGGCTTTCCAATGAGCCATCACAGAGCCAAATCTGGTGTTGAGAAGGGGTCCAAAACTTAGCTACAAGAGACCCTATTTTCTGCTGAAGTGGTGCTATGCATAGAGGCTGTCTAGTGTGCTTTGGACCAAAAGTCAACAAAACACACTCATTTATTTCAAATAGATATTTTTAGTTTTTTGAGGTACATTAATCTATAATTAGGTGTGAATAGCTATTTCGGCATTTATTTCTTAGGATATTATGTGCCTTGGGCCTTGCATGGTCTCTTGGCCATAAATGACATTTATGATTATATTTGACATTTTCCTACCACATTTAGGGTTTTAGTCCTCATTTTCTCCATAAATAGATCATGAGGCCCCTATGTATTTTGTTGGAATTTGATGAGCTTGAAGAGCAATGTACATGGTTTCATGAGCTTGGAGAAGAAATTGGTTTTGTCAAATGGATGAATGGCTTGTTTGGCTTGATGATGGATAAGCTTGTTTGCAGGATTCCATAGTTTGGTGAATGGTTATGTTTTCCTAATTTGTCTATTGTTCCCTTTTTTATCATTATGTTTCATGTTTCTTGGTTTCTATAAATTAGAAAAGTATAGGTTGAGACATGTTCTTTGAGGCACCTCAGTCCTCCTCTTTTGTTATAGCCTTGATGTTTTCCTCTTTTGACCATCTTAAGGAATTCTTGATTTCTCCTTAGGTCCACCAAAACTTGTTTTTGTTTCATGTATGGTTAGTATGCTAGCTTGCAAGTATGACTCATGGTATTCCCTGCTTATTTGAAGTTTTCAAAACCCTATCTTGAAGCCTTTTTGTGGAATATTGAATGCTAGGTTAAGTCAAAGAGGTCTCATTTGATCTTGCCCTTTGTCCATGCTTACCCAATTGTTTAAGAGTTCCCAATAGCTTGATATATGTTGTTTAGGAGTTACCTCTCCATAAATTGAGTTATTTTTTTATGTTATATGTTTTCCCAAAATCTGAAGGTGAATTACTAAAGTTAGAAGCTCTTATGCACTCTATGTTTCATTGGAATGTTTATCTTATATGTTTATCAGTTTAAGTATTGTTCATTGAGCTTAATGGTTTTCCCTACCTCATGAGTTGCAGCTTTTAAATATATATGTTTAAGACCTCTTAGTCTTTCCCAAACTTGATGTTCACTACACCTCATAGATCACCTTAAGGTTCCATTAACCTTGCTAACTTGGCCCTGCAACACACGTTGTTTCATCATGTAGACACTCCTGATTTCATTTGACTCCATAGCCCAATGGCTTTGACATATTTTCAATCCACTTATTCCACTTGACCATATTACCTAACCAAAACAATCAAGAAACCCTACACTTAACAACTAGCCTAAAATCAAAACCCTAGAGTGAAAATAACACATCCTTTTCACCCAATAGAGAGATTCCTCTCTGAGTCCAGGAAGGCTAAGTCCTCGGACTCCAAAGCTTGGTTCCATGTTACCCTGTCATTTGGTCTACCAATCATGAAACCATGACCCTAACAAAACATACTTTTAAAACTATGTTTTTTCAGAAATAATGAAGACAATAATAACAAAGCCATAAAAAAAATGAAGTGATCAAGGAGTTCATCCCTCTTGGGCTACATATCCTGGTCCAAATTCCAATGGTTGGTTCTCTTTCATAATTCTAAAAAGGGTGTGTTTAGATCAAACTACAATGCTTAAATGGATTAAAAAATGTCTCCAATGCCTCTAGAATAGTAAAAAACCCCTAACTAGGCTCTTTCTGCTCCAAAAAAGGCTAAAAAATGAATGAGTTATGCTCCCCCTAAAGTTTTGCACTATATTTCCTACAATTCACACCTTCCTGCAATATTTTCTACAAAATTTTTCTTTTGCGGCTACATGGGCGATAATTTTTCCAAGCATCGGCGAGATTCCCACTACATCGAGTGAAAAATGTCGCCTCCTTAATTTGGCTATGTCAGCAATTATTCGGTTAATCAGAAACCATGTTGCCTCTCCTCCACTGTCGATTTCGGGCTCGTCATACCATTTCCCATTGATGCTAACCATACCATTCAACAATGACCTGTGTGGAAATTTGAATATTACAAACTTAATCGTCAGAACCAGACCACTAGAACCAAACTATTACATCAATTGTTAACATTTTTTACCGAGAGGTGTTGACATGTGACACTTCAAAACCATCGATGGCTAACCCATCTTCCACCATAACCTGTGGCATCAAACCTTAACCTTGGCACGTTAACATCATTCCAAGGCATAACCCACTATGGTAACCATTGCCAAACCCACTGCAAATAACTTTAACCATGGCAATAAAATTCACATGTGACCACTTAACCCGCTGAAGTTAACACTCATTCCAAAGGATTAAAATGCCTTAGAAACTATTGGACAAACATTGGGTTTCGTGGGTTATATATATGGTTTGGTTGAAATATATCCACCATATATGGGGTTCTCTCTACCATATATTGCAACCAAAAACTTTGGTTAACAGTTATACAATGTTTCAGGGTCAGGTTTAGCCCTTACCCTAGGTCTGTGGATTGGGGTCGGGTGTTAACCCCAATCCCCTCCACCAATGCCAAAGGAATTAAACTTTAAATTGATGTGTAGGGCTATAGTAATTAAGAACTATCGTAACCGAGATGGTTGGAAACCTTTGGTGCTTGGTGGATGTCTCACACTTGAATACCTAGAGGCCCACTCTAGCCTAAACCATAATTTTACATGGCCACCAGGGGGCCACGTGGCAGCCTTTGGTTGGACCACCTAGTCCTCTCTAGTTTCAATTGTGCCAAGTGTCAAACAACCATTGGTCGAAGGGGCACAGTCAACCTGCCATGTCATGGTCCAGTCAACGATATGGACTGCTAATGATGAACCTATGTATAACCCAATCCAAGGAAAAAACTACTTCCCAGAACAAACAGAATCTGATAATCAGAGTATCCTATTTCATATTCTATTGAAACAAGTTGTGCCAGATTCAGGATGATGAGATATACACATTGGTGATAGTTTCAAGCCATTCCGAGAACTTTCAATTTTGAGCAGAAAATTGACCCACTATATCAGAGAGAGAGAGGGAGGTAAGAAGAAATACATATAGAGATAAAGTAATATGGATAGAGAGAGGGACTGATAAGGAATATGGAGAGAGAGAGAGAGAGAGAGAGGACAATAGGAAGAAAGAGAGAGAAGCAGCGGAGAGGGATATAAGGGGAACATAGAGAGAGAGAGAGAGAGGAGGATGGAAGGATATATAGATATATTGGAGAAAGAATGTATATGTTTTGGGGGTGATATAGAGAGACAGAGGGAGATATATATATATATATATATATATATATATATATATATATATATATATATATATATATATATATATATATATATTGATGGAAGAGACAAGAAAGGTAAGAAGAGAGAGATAGTGAGAGGGAGGAAAGGAGGGTAGAGATTGGTGTAGATATGATCGAGAAATCGTAAAGGTTTGGGGGGGGAAGATAGAGATATAAATATGAGAGATGAAGGGATAGATATAGGTTGCTACAGGTGAGGTGGTGATATGGAATAATATTTCTTACACTAGGTGTATTGATTTAAGTGTAGATGATGATTTCTAATCCTATTTTATTGATTGCACTAGATGCATTCATTTTAGTGTACATGTTGATTTCTAATCCTATTTTATTGCTTGCACTAAATGCATTGATTTTAGTGTAGATGATAATTTCTAATTCTATTTTATTTTTTGCACTATATGCTTTGATTTCAGTGTATATGTTCGTTTCTAATCCTATTTGATTGCCTTAACTCGATGTAATGATTTCAATGTAGCTGTTTTATAATCTTATTTTATTGTTGGACTAAATGCATTGATTTTAGTGTGGATGGTGATTATAATCATATTCGATTGCTTGCACTAAATGCATTGGTTTCACTGTATATGTTGGTTTCTAATACTATTTTATTTCTTTCACTAAATTCATTTATTTTAGTGTATATGGTGATTTCTAAACCTATTTGATTGCTTCCACTAGGTGCATCGATTTCAATGTAGATTTTGATTTATTACTATATTTGATTCATTACACTAGCTGCATTGATTTCAATGTAGACGACCTCTAAATCTATTTGATTGCTTGCACTAAATGCATTGATTTCAGTGTAGGTGGTTATTTCTAATCCTATTTGATTGCTTACAATAAATTCATTGATTTTAATGTAGATGTTGGTTTCTAATCCTATTTTCTCACTTTCACTAGATGCATTTATTTGAGTGTAGATGTTGATTTCTAATCCTATTGATTTCCTTTATTAGATGCATTTATTTTAGTGTAGAAGTTGTTTTCTAATCTTATTTATTTGCTTGTGTTAGATGCATTTATTTCAGTGTAGATGTTGATTTATGATTCAATGTAATTGGATGTATGATGGTACATTAATTTGAAAGTGATTGGATTAACAATGCACATTTATTTCAGTGTAAGAACAAAAAATTATTGGCATGCCACTTTCTTTTGTGTTATAGTAATTCAACCTATTAATATTGGAGAGCAAGAGAGATAAGGTATGTTGTTTATGACAATAGCTCAAGCTAAATATTTAAATGGTTTACAATTTCAACTTTCCTTTTCATATAATAGGTCTGAGAAGATGACCAAATTAACAAAGGTGTTCATCATTTTTCATTGTTAAAGTTAATAAAGGTTACTATTTATCATCTCAAAAAACTGAGGTAACTAAGAAAATTTAAAATTAAAATGACTATTATATTTATTTACATATTATTGATAAAATTAATCATATGTTCGATAGATTTTTCTTGGTCGCACAAGACTGAAACTAGCCTAGATCCATCTTAACTTTGGATATATCAAGCATTGAGAGGGATCAAATCTCTCGAATTGAAAAACTCTCTCTAGTTTTCCACTAAAAAAAGAGGTTTTCTGCTCGATATATTTGATCCCTCTTGGTTCGTGATAGATCTGGAGTTAAGATATATCTAGGTTGGTAAATACTTAAAAAAAATATTTATCGTGTCGAGAGGCTCTTTGTAGATGTCAAACTTAAATGTTTAAATTTAACATTTAAAATTTAACAAATTTAATCTAATGTCAATGCCAGCCCTAATTAAAAATTGATATAATTATTATGTATAAAAAAAATATAAATTCAACGTTTGTTTTATAGATCCAGAGTTAAGATGGATCTAGGCTAGTTTGAGTAGTGTGCAGCCAAGGAAAATCTTTCGAACATATGATTAATTTTATCAATAATATCATGTAAATAAATCTAATATTAATGTAACAAGTTTAAATATTATAAATATGTATGAGATTAATATGGTCATCTAATTTTAAATTTTCTTAGTTACCACAATTTCGCTTTTTTGAGATGATAAATATTGTTAATAACTTTAATGATGAAAAATGATGAAATAAAAATTTTGAAAGCCAAGTGACAATGTAATAGTGTTGAATGATAGAAAATGTGAATAATAAGAATGTATCCAATTAACAAGAGTCTTCATTGTGATGAATCTCAAACTATGTTCTCCTACTATTCTTATTGTCACCCTTGTTAGTTTTGGCATCTTCTCATATCGATTATATGAAAAGAACAATTGAAATCGTAAACCATTTAGATATTTAGCTCAAGTTGTTGTAGTAAACATCATACCTTGTCTCTCTTGCTCTCCAATATTAATAAGTTGAATTAGTATAACACAAAAACCATTGTACATTACCAATATTTTTTTGTGCTTTCACTGAAATCAATGTGAATTGTTAATCCAATTACTTTAAAATTAATGTACCATCATACTTCTAATTACATAAAATCAGAAATCAACATCTACAATGAAATCAATGCATCTATTGCAAGAAATTAAATAAGATTAGAAAATAATATTCACCTTCCATCAATATCTCTATCTCCCAATGTCTCTCTCTATATCACCCCCAAAACATACACTATCTTTCTCCAATCTATCGATCTTTCCCTCTCTCTTCCTATCCCTCTCTCTCTCTTTCTCTCTTCCCCTTATCTCCCTCTCTCGCTTCTCTCTCTTTCCTCATGTTCTCCTCTCTCCCTCTATCTCCATCTTCCTTATCACTCCCTCTCTCTCTCTCCACCTTACTCTCTCTATGTCTTCATTGTTACCTCCCTCTCTCTCCCCCTCCATCTCTCTACTCCCTCACATCCTCGCTCTTCCTTCCTCTCTCTCCCTTTTTCTCCCACCTCTCTCTCTCTCTCTCTCGCTCTCTCTATCTCTCTCTCTCTTCACCCTCCAACTCTGTTACCATATCCATATCTCCCTCCTCCTCTCTCCTTATCTCCCCCTTTCTCTCCACCCATCTGTGTTTGTCTCTTTGTCTCACCCCAAAACATATAAAATCTCTCTCAATATCTCCCTTTTCACTCCTTCTCTCTCTCCACTTCTCACTCTCTATGTATTTCTTATTCTCTCCCTATCCCCCCTCCAAATCCATATCTCTATCCCTCCCTCTATCTGCCTCTCTCCCTCCCTCTCTCCTCCTCTCTCTTGTCCTTTCTCTCCTACATTTGTCTCTCTTCCCTCATCCCTCTCTCTCTCTCTCTCTCTCTCTCTCTCTCTCTCTCTCTCTCGTTGCCCTCTAATCCTCTCTCTTCCCCCATCACTCTCCTCCTCTGTCAAGCCCTCTCTCTCTCTCTCACTCTCTCTCTCTCTCTCTTACCTCCAATCCTATTTCTCTCTCTCTCTATGTAAATATTTCCCTCCCTCTCTCTTCTCTCCCCCCTTCTCTCCATATCTCCTTCTACATACACACTCTCTCTCTATCTCTCCCTTTTAACTTATTTTCTGTCTCCACTTCTCAATCTCTATGTCTTTCTTATTTCCTCCCTCTTCTCCCCTCCAACTACATCTCTCTATCCCTCCCTCTCTCCTGCTCTCTCTCTCTACCCTCCAATCCTCTCACTATCTCCCTCCCTCTCTCCTTCTCTATCTCCCCCTTATGTCTTTGTGTCTGCCTCTGCCTCTCTTACCCTTCTCTACATATATCACTCCTCTCACTCTCTCTCTCTTTCTTCATTCCTTCTCTCCCATCTCCTTAAATTTATCTCCATCTCTCCCTCACTCCACGTATCTCTCCACCTCTATCACTTTATTTCTTTGTTCTTCCTTTCCATATATATCTAGAGTTAATATATATTATAATATATCGATATATTTTATAATATAACAAATTTAATATTGTATTAATCCAATTTTATTAAAATTAATAATAATATTATTATTATATATTAATGTGAATGTTAGAATTAATAATATTAATATTAATATTAATATTAGGGTTAACAATATTTTTTCTACATCGTATTAGTAACAATTTGGCCCATGGTATTTGGCTCATATGCTTCACCTAAAGAGGATTATGGAGTAAATATAAAAATAGGTTTTATTTATTTACCATACCTATATTTTATTTATTTACCATACCTCTTTTATTTACCATGGTATAGTTAGATGTTTATTTCTAATCCTATTTGATATATTTTTGTTATTTAGCATACCTCTTTATACATATTTTATATTTATTTATTTACCATACCTATTTTATAAATATGGTATTTAGCCCATGGTATTAAAATGGTAATTTTCCCATAGGCTTCATCTAAATAAAATCATTTTTTTTTGTTTTATTTAAATATAAATAGCTTTTATTTATTTATCATACCTTTAGTTTATTGATATTTTTATTTATTTACGATACCTCTCTGGAGTAAGTATAAAAATAGGTTTTATTTATTTACCATACCTCATATTTATTTATATTTATATTTTTTTACCATGCCTATTTTTTAAATGTGTTTAACCCTCTTTAGTTTAAGTTTAAGTTTACATCCGATGTAGCCCATAGAATTTTTACATGCGATCTAGCCTCATACCCATAGAGGGAGGTCGAGAGATACAGATAATGAATATGCATATAGATGGAGAGAGGAAAACATGAATAAAGTGAGAGAAGCGAGGGAGAGGGAGATAAAGGGTAAGAGAGAGAGAGATAGAGGGACAGAGCGGAGGGAGCTAAAGGGGAAGAGAGGGAGGGATAGATAGATATATTAAAGAAATAAAGTGTATGTTTTCAGGGTGATATAGAGAGACACAGGAAGATAGAGATATTGATGGAAGGTGAAGAGAGGGAAGAAGAGAGAGATGGAGAGAGCCAGGGAGGGACAGAGATATTGATAGATATGGAGTGAGAAACCTTTCTTATATGATGCATTGATTTTAGTGTAGATGTTGATTTCTAATCCTATTTGATTGCTTGCACTAGATGCATTGATTTCAGTGTAGATGGTGATTTCTAACCCTATTTGATTGTTTGCACCAAATGCATTGATTTCAGTGTATATGTTGGCTTCTAATCCTATTTTATTTCTTGCACTAAATGCATTTATTTCAATGTAGATGTTTATTTATTACTATATTTGATTACTTGCACTAATGCATTGATTTCAATGTAGATGATTTATAATCCTATTTGATTGCTTGCAATAAATGCATTGATTTTAGTGTGGATGGTGATTGATTTCAATGTAGATATTGGTTTCTAATCCTATTTTCTTACTTGCACTAGATGCATTTATTTGAGTGTAGATGTTGATTTCTAATCCTATTGATTGCTTGCATTAGTTGCATTTATTTCAGTGTAGAAGTTGTTTTCTAATCATATTTCATTTTTTGCATTAGATGCATTGATTTGAGTGTAGATGTTGATTTTTGATTTGATGTATGATGGTACATTAATTTTGAAGTGATTGGATTAACATTGTGTATTAATTTCACTATAAGCACAAAAATTTATTAGCAATGTACATTTCATTTTGTGTTATAGTAATTCAAATTTTTAATATTGGAGAGAAAGAGAGATAAGGTATGTTGTTTGCTACTACAAATGGCTTAATATTTCAACTTTCCTAAGATGACAAAACTAACAAGGGTGTTCATAATTTTCCATCATTAAAGTTAGCAACAATATATATCACCTCAACAAACTGAGGTAACTATGACAATTTAAAATTAAAATGACCAGCTTAATTTGAGACATATTTAGCATATCTAAAATTATTATATTAATATTAGATTTATTTACATATTGTTGATAATATTAATCATATGTGGGATAGATTTCTTTGGTAGCACAAGACTCAAACTGGCCTAGATCCATCCCTTTTGGTGATTGAAAGATCCAGAGTTAAGATGGATCTACAATGGTAAATATTTAAACAATATATTTATGGTGGATAGAGGCTCTTTGTATATTTCAAGCTTAAATGTTTAACATTTAACATTTAAAAAATTTATTCTAATGTCAATTTTGGCCCTAATTAAAAATTGATATAATTATTATGTACAAACAAAATATAAATTCAACATTGGTTTTACAAAAGTGGAATTTATATGTATGTTCAATTAAAAAATAATAATAATAGGTTACAAGGATGGTAAATATTTAAACAATATATTTATGATGCCCAAAGGCTCTTTGTATATGTCAAGATTAAATGTTTAACATTTAGCATTTAACAAATTTAATCTAATGTCAATTTGGGCTAGGATGGTAAATATTTAAACAATATATTTATGGTGAGCTCTTTGTATATGTCAAGCCTAAATGTTTAACATTTAACATTTAACAAATTTAATCTAATGTCAATTTCGACCCTAATTAAAAATCAATATAATCATTATGTATAAACAAAATATAAATTCAACATTAGTTTTAAGTGGAATTTATATTTATGTTCAATTTAAAATTAAAAATAATAGGTCACAAGTAATATAGAGTCTAGTATGGTGGGCATGTTGTAGTGTAAACATTTAAATCTTGATTCAATAAATAATAAAAAGTACCAAGGTAAAATTATTCTCTTGGAAATAAATAAATAATGGTCAATGTTAAAAAAATAATGGTTGATAGGAAAATCATCCTATAGTCTTTCTTCAATAGTAACTAATAAATTCTGATGTGAACTCGATAAGTAAATTGTTTGCTCAAGCAAAAGAATTTGAATAAATTTTGATGGGTAGTAACAACTAGTAATTCTACACATTTATAAATAATGGTGGGAAATAACTCTTGTAAGTATATTTTTTACAGCATATATTCCTATCCGTTTTTTTATTGAAAGACTTGCTTAAATTATGATGGGAAATAATTGATAATAGTTCCGAGTATAAGTTATTTTGAACTATTTTATTTTTGCATAGTCTAACTTATAGAGAAAATAGACGTTTTTCAAGAGAATTCACCAAAATCCGCCAAAATAATTTCAAGATTTTTTTGGTCTAACTTATATACCAAATAGTCTTTTTCACAGGGATTCACCAAAATCCACCAATATAATTTCAAGATTTTTTTGTTGTTCAAAATAAGTTTTTGAAAGAATAAGTGGATTCAACACCATAAAAAATTAGTGGGACACTGCAATTACGTAGATTAAACAATTTAATGTCAAGTTTTAAAAAATATCTATAGGATTTTGATTAAAATTAACCAGAAAAAATGTTATGGAAAACATCATTTCGTAAGTTAGACTGCATATTTTATTTATAGATGATTTTCTTGCAAAGCTAGTATAAAAAATCAGTACATAAATATTTGAAAATAATGCATGAATATTGCAACCATATCCATAAATCATGACATATAATATATAAGGAACTTATGCACATAACATTATATTGTGCAAAGCTTGAAATAAGACCACCAGTTTATGGTCCAATCAAATGTTTGAAATTTATTTTTTTAATAATGTTGAAAGATAAATTTTTATTTTTCAAAGCTAAACATTATAATTTGGATTTAACTCATTTCACAATAAAAAACTAAAACATGAAATAATTTATACATTACATACAACATTGATTACATCAAGTGAAAATTTTCCATCATATGGATAGAGGGGGGTGAGAGAGCACATAGAGGGGGGGAGCGATATGGAGATAGTGACAGAGCTAGAGGATGGAGAGAGAGAGAGAGAGAGAGAGAGAGAGAGTGATGGGGATGCGAGAGATAGCAGGGTAGGCGTAAGAGAGAGGGGGAAAGAGGAATGAAGAGACATAGGAGGGGGGGGATAGGAGGGAGGGAGGGAGGGAGGGAGAGAGAGAGAGAGAGAGAGAGATGGAGTTGGAGGGGGAGAGAGAGGAAGGGAACAACAAAGAAATAGAGAGATAGAGGTAGAAGGAGAGGGAGTGACAAAAGAGAGAAGGATAGAGAGGGAAAGAAGATAATAGGGAAGAAAAAGAGAATGAGAGGAGAGAAAGTGAGATAGAGAGATGGAAGGGGAGTGATGGGGAGAGAGAGAGAGAGCAAGAGAGAGGGGGGGAGATAGTGATAGATTTGGAGGTTAGATAGAGATAGAGAGATGGGAGAAGAGACATAGGGATGTGGGAGACAATGGGAGAGAGAGGAAGGAATAGAGATAGGACTTGAGAGAGAGTAGCAGTGGGACACAATGGGAGAGAGAGGAAGGAAGAGAGACAGGACTTGAGAGAGAGTAGTAGAGAGGGAGGTAGAGAGAGAGGGAAGACTACAAACATAGAAATTTAGAGGTGGAGAGAGAGAGAGAGTGAGTGATATGGGAGAGATGGAGAGAGATTGCGTGAGAGAGGAGAGAGAGAAGGATAGGAGAGAGAGAGAGGGAGAGAATAGAAATAGAGAAAGGGAGACATAGAGATAGATGGGGGGAGAAGGGGGGAGAGGGAAGGAGATAGGGAGGGAGATGGTGATATAGTTTGAGGGCAAAGAGAGAGAGAGAGAGAGAGAGTGATCTGGAGGAGAGGGAGAGGGAGGTGGGAGTTTTATTTTATTAAGAAAGTGTGGTTCATAAGAGATAATGAAATATTTTATCTGTCACAATGATTCAAAGATCAGTTATTATATCTCAATATTGAATTTCTCATTGGTTGTTCTGTATATGAAACCTTTAGAAGAAACACTAGAACATTTGATTTAACATTTTGATCTAACCTACAAATGAATAAGTGGTAGGAAATCATAAGTAAATTTCTAGGCTTCATGTAGGTATGGACACGTGTGATATCTATTACAAATATGGAAATTTTCTAAAACTGTTGGATATTATATGGCTAGGATAGAACCAATTTATATAGATAAATGTGCATTTGCGTGTGAGAAGGGGAGAAATTTTTTGAAATGTCATTAATGAATTTGAAAATAGAGAAAAAAAGATAGTTCTCATTCATATTAGCAAATTTTATTTGTCATTAACAATACTGGTCATTATCTAAAATCAAACTTAGGAAAAAAAAATGCCAAGATATTATAGATTATACTAGTTCAATCAAGATGGAGTAGAATACCAACCATTGAAAAAAAAATTGTTTGATGCAACACTAATTGAAACATAGAAGATCGTGGTCATTATCTAAAATCAAACTTAGGAAAAAAAATGCCAAGATATTATAGATTATACTAGTTCAATCAAGATGGAGTAGAATACCAACCATTGAAAAAAAAATTGTTTGATGCAACACTAATTGAAACATAGAAGATCGAATGTCAAAACTGTAAAAGTTTAAAAAAAAAAATAGCTAAAGGAACTTTATTGCTTAAAGCCTTAAAAGAGATTATACGCGCTCAATCAAGATGGAGTAGAATACCAACCATTGAAAAAAATATTTGTTTTATGCAACACTAATTGAAACATAGAAAATCGAATGTCAAATTAGTAAAAGTAAAAAAAAAATTAGCTTAAAAAAATTTATTGCTTAAAGCTTTAAAGGGTTCAAAAAAAAGTATCAAAACCCCAAGAAACATTAAGATCTATCCCACCCCAAAACAAAGGTACCATACAATTCCGTCCTGATCTTTCTCATATTTTTTTTCCGCTATCTATCCCACTCGACTACAGATGGCACCGCCATTTACTGCAACTCGGTGAGTCGTTGTCGAATGTTGAGTTACAACACACAAACCCGCGTGTCAATCGTTGAATAAATGTGGGGAATACATGTTGAGACGAGGTTGGGGTGGGCGCAGACAATTAATCAATATTGTCAAATATTCTTGCTAGGCGTACAACAGCCAACAACAGCCAAATATTCCTGCTAGGCGTCCATCATGAACCATTGCGCCCCCGGACTTTAGTGAGTTTGTGGGTGTCAAACTCTAATGCTGAGCAATGGAGGCTTGTGACGAAAGTGCCCCTCGAATGGGGAGGCAAGAACCCCGTGGACTGGGGAGATTCGTGTGAGGCCGTGGCTGCGTATGAAGGAAAGCACAGCGTAAGCATAATTTTAAGGAAGGAATGGAAGATGAGATTGCTGAAACTGAACTTGGATACAAAAGAGTGCAAGACGGACGGGAACTTGGATAACCTGGTCATCCTTAATCTCCGGAGGTGCATTGACCACGAAAACCAACCTCCTTTCAAAGCTTTTCAGATGCAATTAAAACCAACCATACGAGATAATCGTCTTTGACATGGTGTCTATTTTCTATATATGTTTACACCACCAAGGAGACTCCCTTAAAGATCAGGGTCTGCACAATGTTCCATGCCCCAGTTTAACTAAGTGCCCTGGATAGGATTAGCACCCCAAAGGAGCATGTATTCTTCCTCCCTCAAATTTATTCTTGCCCTTTTCTTATTGAGCTCTGAATAATATCCATTTCTCCACTTCTTTCCCAAGTGAGGCTGGTGACCTAGCTGCTCAACCATTCTTGCTTCTGTGAGTGGTTTGTCATTGGAATGACAAGATATGATCTGTACTTGAGGTTTTTGCTCCTATATTTTTCCAAGCAAAATTTGGGCATATTATGAGTTTCCTCTTTTCCAACCCATTCATTCTGTGTAAATCTGATTGGATGCTCATTCCCGATCTTCCAACAGAGTGAGGAGCCAATGATGTGGAATCTTCAATCAAATGCTTCGAGAAATTTGATCATCTTTTGACTTGCCTATTGGGTTACCTTAACCCATTCCTCTATTGATTTCGGGGAAACATACTTATGAAATAAAATATTTTTCCAAATCCCTTTCTTGGTGAGTAATTTCAAAATTACAACCCCCCTTACTAGATAAGGCTTTGGAGAATTAAAAAAATATATTTTTTCCCAGCCCCTATATCCTTTGGCACTGAAGCTACGTCACATATAATAAGAGGTATTCCTCCCAACCCTTTATTTTC
Source organism: Pinus albicaulis (assembly GCA_034641835.2). Classification (NCBI taxonomy): domain Eukaryota; kingdom Viridiplantae; phylum Streptophyta; class Pinopsida; order Pinales; family Pinaceae; genus Pinus; species Pinus albicaulis. Next base: position 645,562,592 of record CM076574.1, read on the forward strand.
TCTCCGCGTATCCCTGAAGATGATATGCTTCATTCGTATTATGATTTGGTTGGAGATGTTGGCTAAGGAAAGACAATACGCCAGATTCTAGTTCAGAACAGATTTGATGAGAACTATACTACAAGCCATTGAGATCCATCTATGAGTCTAGTGCTCTATCGTGCCACTAATTTTGACCATTAACCATGTCCAATCCCTGTACCGATAATTTTATGGCTTCAAATGAAAACCAAAGCAATAGAGTTTAGGCTCAAATTTCTACACAATGAAAGTGAGGAAACTAAGGATCATTTTCCCTTGGGCTTGACAAAAAAATATTGAATCTCATGGAGGACTTTTTCAGGTTGACCTTCATTCTTGTTGCATCACAAAATAGGTTAAGGATGCTTCCAAGGTTTCTTTCCTCTACCACTATGCCATTCCTAAATAGTTCATCCACGAAAAATAGGTTGGTAATTTTTGCTCCATTGCTAATCTTGATTCCTTTACCATTTTCCCTCTTAACATTTTCTTGATTAGAATATTGAGCCCTTATACTACTAGGACCAGGGGGGTGAGTGAGAAGGGACAGGTCATCCTTAGACCTCTTGAAGGGTGAATGAATTCAATGGCTATTCCATTGATCATAACCACATACACAACTGAACTGAAAGGGGTTTAAATAGGTACTTAAAAAAAAAAACAAAATAACTAAAATTATTCCTACAATCTATCTGAATCAAAAAATCTAGAAACATAAATGCGATCTTGAGGTAGAACGACTCATTGATTATCTGTTGTGTTCGATGTGTCTAGATGGAAAATTTTGAGCATTTCCTTCACTTCTTCAGGATGACTAAGCTTTGAGTGCAACCGCCCTGTATATGTGGCATCGGAGAATTCGGGAATGATGCAATCGATGGAATTTGAAAGAAATTTTATTGTTGTTTGTCGACTATGTGGCTTGATAAGATAAGACCACAATGTATCCCATGATATTCCTTGTAGTTGGCCAATTTACTTATTTTTATGAATTTTATCCTGTTTCCATCTGTGCTCAGTTTCTTTTACCTTAGGTAATTTACCAGGAGTACAATCTGCAATTAAATTAATTGCATATAAGTTATCATTCACCAATTGTGTTACATTGTTCATTATGCTTTTAGCCCTAAATGTATCTCTTTCTGCTTTGATCAGACACTGTTCCCATTCTGCAAAAATAATTTCTTTATGTCTTTCCATAATTTTGGGAAGATTTTCTTTTCTTCCTGATTTTGAGTCTTGCCATACAAGAAATTCAGAAATATTTTCATCAGCTTCGTCAAATTCAATTTTAAGAGTGACTCCTTCATCTACCAAGGAAGATGTTAATTCACATAGGGATTCTGCTTCTACAACCTTTAGACAAAATTCATTTAATTGTTGAGACAATAACTTATTTGTCTCTAGAGCTTCATTTTTGAATTGATCCAAACTGGGATAATTCTTGAACTTGTCTAATTTAGATTGAAACATCTTCTCTTGCTCAATCTTTGAAGCCTGCTCATTTTGTAGAAGATCCTGTAATTTTGTTATTTCCTGATTTAGTTGTTGTTTCTTTTCTAAAGTTTGTTGATCGTACCTTTCCTTTTCAACAGCAAGTTGCTCTTCTAATTGTTTAGATTTGAGCTCCTCATCCTGCAATCGTTGTTCTAACTGAATGATTTTTTGTTGGTTCTCTGCAACATGTTCTTCAAACATGGCTATTTGTACATCTTTTTGCTTCATTAACTGTGTAACTTTAGTGGCCTTGTCTATAGTAGCAGCACTATAGGCACCTGCATACTGGGATAATTTGGTGAGATCCTAAATTGGATTCACCTCAGTATTCTTATAAACAATATTCATGAATTCCCCCTGTGACGTTAGGAGTGCATCCTAATCAATTCTCCTCCTCTTTCTCTCTTTTCTCACAACAACTCTATGTTTAGGACTGTAAAATATATCCAGAGGAGGAATTTCTTCTATCTTCAACATGATTTCACCTGTGAGGTTTTCAGGGATAATTTCTATATCCTGGTCTTTCTAATCATTAACTTGGGGAGTATTCTATTGTCCTATTTGTTGGGAAAATTGTTCATATTGACTCAGCAAATGAGGAGAAACAATAATTTTAGTAGCTTTTTCTCCTCCAAGTTGAGAATTCGAACTATTGTTTATATCACTCTTTGATGCATGTTCAGTATTTTTGCTGTCTGTGCCTCGCTTTTCAATATGCACATTGGCATTAGTACCTGTGCTTTCTTTTCTTGTCTGGGCCAAAGACTACTATACATCAATATTAACAGTTGTTTCTGTCTTTTTAGTATCAACTTTGCTGCTAATATCTTTCTTTTCTAAAACAGGATTAGTTCCTGTTACTTCTTTTCTAGATGTATTCCCTGTTTCTTTCTGTTATGATTCTTTCTCCTATATAGGAGCTCTCAACTGATCTAGAGGAACTTTGAGTAACCTCTAACTTCTAAATAACAAAAATTTATTCATTTCTTCAGCCTAAAGTTTGGACTTGGCCAAATCAAAAACTTGTGATATCTTATCTACAGAAACAAATAAATCATCAAAAATATCTGGTTCATATTCGAACCGGGCAATTGCAACAGAAGTAGTAAAATCATATGCCACCTTCATAGAATCATATTGCCTTCCTGGGATTACTGAAATCTTGAGATCGGTTAACTTAACAACTTCTTTCTCAGCATGGACAAAATTTCTAAGAGTATAATCACCACATTTAAAAGGAAAAGTAGGCCACATAAGCTTTTTGTTGTTCTTCAAAGTTATAGACATGCCTTCTACTGTTAGCTGATAAGAAATTTCTTGTGCTAACAGTTTGTCTGGAACATACAAGGGAATAATGTGTGGTTCTACAATGCTTCCGAAAATTATGATATATGTGAATTTTTCCTCCCCCAACCAATCTCCAATTGAGAACAAATCAACTCTAGCTTTGTCGGAAAGTCTAGGAGGGAATTGGCCAAAAATTATTTGGTAAATCGGAATAAGAAAACCGTGACAAACTATGTAAACATGGCTTCTGAAATGCACCTTCCATAAGAACTTGTGATATTTATGAATAGGGACAGGTTCTTTAGGATTCCATTTCCAACCTAGCACGGGGAATTCAGAATTGAAACAGAGGGCATCTAGGATATAAGCACAAAAATAAAAAGGAGTTGAATTTCCTAAATTTTTGTCTTTCCTCTACTCAAGAATTCTGTTGGCTATCTTATCAGACAGAATGACAGCCCAATCCATTATCTCGGAACTAACAGCAAAATGTATTAATGGGACCATTTGAATGGAAAAAATAGTTGAGTTATCATTTCCAAACAATATGCACATCATTGCTGCAGCATAACAGTATGGAGGCGAAAGATACTCCACCGAGTACATACCTGATGCCTTATGCTTGTGTTTTTAAGGAGAATTTCTCCATTCTTTAATTGGCTTTGACTGGTTTTCATGATCCGCAGCAAATCCCTTGATGAAGTCCTTGTTATAGATTTTTTGAGGGTCCGGGAGGTGGTACATTGATTTAATGTCCTCTTCCTTGAATGACCTGAATACTAATCTAGAAGAAGAAGTAAAGGTTCTGTTTTGAATAGTCACATTATCAATAACCCATCGAATAACATCATAATATGGAAAAAAAATTGCTCGGGCCGCAATTCGATGCAGGAATGAATTTTATAATGCACTAAGAGGAGTCTCAGAATCAGAGTCTGAGTTGTCTTGGTCAAGAACAAATGTCTTAGGCACAACAACCTTAGGGTTTTCTTTTTCAAGCAAATTATACACATTCTCCCATGTCATCCTACCAAGTCCTAGGCATGAGGAATCTGTAACCAGCTTGAGCTTTGCTAGTTTCTCTTTAGGCGGCATGGAAAACATAGGAGCTTTTGCAGCGAAGGCAACTTTTGATTTCGTATTTCTTTTCGACATTTCAGTATCGGGCAGTGTTTCTCTTGTTCTGCGAATGGAAAAATTGGATGTTCTATTGTTCTGCAACAAAGAAAATCTTTCAGCCAAGGTGAAAATGCAATAATGAAAACAGCTATTCAAAAGGATTATTCGTTGATTTTCATTTATTATATCCGTGGTTTAAAACTTAAATGCCCTTTAAAGGGTCACACTCATGCATTCAAAACAAAATAAATCGTGATCATTTGTTTGACTTTTAATAAATGGAAAACGTACAATCGGAGATCGGCATATCCTTGAAATAAATGTAAAATTACCTTTTAATTCCTTGCGATGCGATGAATAAACAATATGAACATTAAGTAACAATCGCATCGCAGATCCTCAAAGGTAAGCAAAATAACATAATATAATTCATGCCGATTTCCGATTGCGATAATCGCATCGGGGGTTTTTAAATGGAGTGGATTGTCAAACGAATTTCTCTGATTTCCGATTGCGATGAGGTGGGGTCCGCCATGTGAGAGTCTTTCAACCACATGAATATATTGTTTTAATTCTGCCGAAATGCGATTGCGATGAATCGCATCGCATCATAAGTATGCAAAAGAAACATAACACTTTAAAGTTTATCCGAAATGTGATTGCGATTGAGCACAATCGCATTGGAGTTTTACAAAGTGAAAAACAAACTTTAAAGAACTCTCTGATTTCTGATTAGCGATTATTTCATATATTGAATATTTGTTAAAAGCCTTTATATAATATTTTGATATAATTAAAAGCTTTGACTTTCATCAAATCGGAAAGTTTTTTAAGGATTTGTATACTTTGTAAATATAAATATGCAATGTATCCTTTTATCAATGAATCTTTTATTTCTAATAAAAATGATCGGATTTTTTCTAAATCTTTTATTTCTATCTGGAAAGAAAGATAAAAAAGGGGACCTATTTCTAAATGGAATTTATTCTAAAAATTTAAAAATGGGGAGGGTTGTTGTACAGTAAAACAATATCCTACAAATCAGAGCTTCTTGCAATTCTTTCTACAATATCTTCCTTTCACGACAACATGGGGCGATAATTATGCCCTGTGCTGGAAAGATTCCCATCGCACCGAGTGAAAAATGTTGCCTCCTTAATTTTCATATGCTAGCCTTTATTTGGTTGATCGGGTGTCACATTTCCTCTCCTTCGGCATCAATTTCATCATCCTCGTACCTTTTACCACCTGTGCTAACCATAGCATTGAATTGTGACCTCTTCAACAATGTGAATGGTATAAAATTAACCATCATACCCAAAACACTAGAACCAAACTCTAACATGAATTGCTAACATTTTGTGTCGAGAGGTGTTCATGTGTTGTAGGAATTTACAGGGTAAGTTTTGTAGATCAAGAACAAAAGGTCACCGCTCACCAAAATATCACAAATTAGTACACCAGTATAATCACGTGGTTAAAACCCTTAAAGAGGGAAGCATTCCATGGCCTAAGCCAACGCGGCCACTTGAGGAAATTTATTAATATAAAAAGAAAAGTTACATATGTTTCTCTCATAAATGGTTACTAGAAAAATGACCCTCCATGCTCTTTAAATAGATATCATGGAACAATCGGGTGCTAAGACACATATCAAGTGTCGTTAATACCTAGGTGAGAGATAACCATCAAATTATAAGTTACAAATGTACATGGTAAAGAAACACACTTTACCTAACTCTACACTAGACTCAGTTATTCTTAACTATTTCCCATGTGTCGGAATATCCTAACATCCCCCCTTAAGAACAACTTGGGATAGGATTGAATGATTTACAAAGGTGACACAAAAGGATCCTATTTCCTATGTGTCGAAATATCCTAACATCCCCCCTTAAGAACAAATTGGGACAGGATTGAAGTATTTACAAAAGTGACACAATAAGAGAAGGAAGGAGGCATCGGAGCCTATCCCCCCTTAATGACAACTTTCTTGAACTCCAAGCATGGATAAAATATTGGTAAACTTTGATTATGTGAGATCCTTCATAAAGATATCAGATACTTGATCATTGGTTGGACAGTACTACACTTCAATAACACGATCATGAATGAGCTTTCTAATGAAGTGTACATGGAGTTCAATGTGTTTCACACACTGATGATGAACTGGATCTTTACATCGCTAAATGGAACTTTGATTATCACACCAAAGTGTAGCTAGACACTGCTGATGAATACCAAATTTAGACAGAATCTGACGAAGCCACATGCCTTCCTTGCTGGCTTCAACTGGACCATGATACTCTGCTTCTGCTGAAGAAAGAGAGATGTCACTTTGTTTCTTACAAGACCAAGTAATAGGTCCTAAACCAAGAGTGAATACATATCTGGCAGTAGACTTTCGATCATCAAGGTCCCCAGCCTAATCAGAATCAGTGAAACCAATCAACAATGGAGATGCTCCTGCACTGTAATGAATCCCGAACTGAACTGTACCTCAAATATATCGAAGTATTCTTTTAGCTGCTTTCCAGTGACTTTCATGAGGTTGGTGCATAAACCGAGCGACAAGACCAACGGAAAAGGAAAGGTCAGGACGGGTGTGGGTTAGATACATAATTTTACCAACAAGTTGATGATATAAGGTAGCATCAACTTCAGGGGTAGTAAAAGTGACTGAAAGCTTGACTCCAGACTGAAAGGGAGGAGCAAGGAAAATTTTAAGGATGGAAAATTATTTTGAAGTTTAAAAAATTGGCGAATCTCACTAGTCCCTAATATGAAAAATATAAAATTTTTATTGATGTATTTGTAAAATTCTTCAAATTTATAATGGTATTATATATATTGTTAATATAATGTTGGCGATTTTTAAGGTAAAATAATTTTATATTGTAAAATTTGGGCGAATCACTTTTATAAAAAAATGGAAATTGGAAAATCTTTCTTTTGGAAGAACCATGGAAAATTAGCCCACCTGCGAATATTAGCCCCCAAAATTTTACATGGGGAGGAGGGGCTGGCTTACAGTCTTCCATGTGAAATTGGTGTAGAATATCACAGGCATACTTGGACTGAGAGAGGGTAATGCCTTCCTTGGATTGCAAGACTTGAAGACCAAGGAAATAATGCAAGTGTCCTAAGTCTGTCATTTCAAACTTCCTTTTGAGGCTAGATTTCACATGGTTTATATGGTTTGGATCACTACCAGTAAGGATAATATCATCAACATAAAGAACAAGGATGGTGAAGGACTTACCCACTTTCTTGGTGTAGACAGGGTTGTCAGGATGACAGCTAGAAAAGCCATTATCTAATACAAATCTATCCATTTTAGCATACCAAGCCCGAGGAGCTTGTTTGAGACCATATAGAGACTTCCTAAGGCAAAAAGCAAGGCTAGATTTATTTTGGATAAAGCCAGGGGGTTGTTCCATGTAGATTTATTCATGTAAATCTCCATCTAAGAAGGAAGATTTAACATCCATCTGATGGACTTCCCCTTTAAAGGAGGCAGTAAGGGAAAGAACAAGGCAGATAGAATACATTTTGGAAACAGGGGAGAAGGTTTCAGTATAGTCAATCCCTTAAACTCGTGAAAATCCTCTAGCAACAGGATGAGCTTTATGTCTATCCACTTTTCCATCTGGTCCAAAATTTGTTTTGTAAACCCATTTTCATCTGACAAGTTTTCTTCCTTTTGGAAGAGGAACAAGATCCCAAGTATCGTTTGCCAATAATGAATGATACTCTTCATTCATAGCTTCATCCCAATCTGGATGACCAGAGGCTTCTTGAAAGGTTTCTGGATCAATTTTTTCTGGAACTTGAGCTAATAAATAAGAAGCTCTTTTGAACTAAGAATGTGTACGTCATCGATCGACAGGGTCACCTGCACGAGAACCTACTACATCCCGAGTAGAGCGGACCCATCTTGGAAGCAGTGGAGTATAAGGAAAAATTTCAAGAGGTGGAGGAGGATTTTCATCTTCACTGTCATCATCTAAACTAGAAGGAATGCTATTAAGAATAGAAGACACAGAGAGAGGTGGAAAATATGCCGAATCAGGCTTGCATGCCAAAGGTGGCACACCCGTCGAACTAGGCTCATAGGACGATATACTTTCTTCAAAATTTACATCTCTTATAATGATTATATTTTTGGATTTTGGTTGAAGAAGTCTATATCCTTTGACATCTTTCGAATATCCAACAAAAATACATTTTTCACTCTTAGGTTCTAAGGCTTTATCTTTCGGATATGGAATATGGGTCCAAGCATCACTTCCAAAAACACGAAAGTGACTTACATCTGGTTTGATTGAGTTCCAAGTTTCTTCTGGAGTTATATTCTTTAAAACCTTAGAAGAAAACATGGCTTTATTTTTGGCCATGTGATAAGAATGTCCAGAATCAATGAGCCACTCATGAGAGTGAGAAGATGAACATACATTTAATGTAGAACTAGATCTTGAGGCTTGACAAACACAAGCAGAAAGTGCCATTCCTGAAGATGAAGGTGAAGAGTGCTCCAAATTGATTTTGTGTCTCTTCATTGTTACTTCTAAGTCTTCCATCTTCTTAGAATATTCAGACTCTAAATGGCCATCCCGATTGCAAAAGTTGCAATTTCTATCTCTCTTCTTCCCTTTATTTTCATTTTCCTTATTATTTTGATGATTTGATTTTTTAGTTTGCATATGAAATTTATTAGGGCCCTTGTTTGGTTTAGGACCATATTGTTTTGAATACTGCTTCTTGGGATTCTTTTGATATTATTGTTGTTGGGCTGCTAAGGCTTTCTTAGAAGCATTTCCAAAAGTGATAAGACCAAGGTGTAAGAGTTTTTCTTGTTCTCTTATCAAAGAATCACAAAAGGTATCAAAAGAGGGGTTCTTATAGGCGGTTCTCGAAGAAATGATGACTTCTGTAGTGGAATGGAAGGTAGAAACAAATACAGAGTATGCAGGGTCAATATTAGAAAGAATGCAATAAATGAGGCTACCATCTTCCTTTTTGACCTTACAACCTTCTAAAAGAATTCGAATGGTCTTGAATTTGGACAAAAAGTCTTCAATGGAGGAGAAATTATTGGGGTCCAAAGTAAGCAACTCATTTTCAAGCTGGTGGGCCTTGATTTGATTTTGAATGCCAAAAATAGTTTTTATCTTTTCTAAGGCTTCATCAGGGGTGTCAATGTTAAGGATATGAAATCGAAGATCTTGAGCAATGGACATTCCTATCAACCCTCGTGTTTGATCTTGTCTATTTTCCCATTTAGCAGATTTATCATCATCAGAAGGTTTAGTTTCTTCTCCTATGGCTATTCTATAAATCCCCTTACTTCTAAGTATATCTACCATGTGAGGTAGCCATTGGAAATAATTGGTGCTATTAAGAATAACCGGGCATGCACTTTCCATTTAAAAAAAAATGAAGCTGAGAAAAGCTAAAACTAACTACTCCAGTGGAAATATCTTGAAAAATTAGGCAGTTTAAAAAAAACGTCTCAAAAAACAGCTTCCGGATGAAGAAGTTATGCCTTTTGAAAAATCTAAGTTGTAGATGCCGAATAGTTACGGGAACGGGATGAAGTGCGAATTTTTTTAGAAAAATTCCGCGCCTTTTAACAAATTTTTTTTTACAAAAGAAGCTTGAGAAGGAGACTTTAACACAAGACCTCTATTCTCATAAACTAACCCCTCACCAAGTGAGATAGTAAAAGGATCATGTTATTGTATGAAAGAAGGAAGGGTTTTTTTTTTCCTTCTTAAAAAAACACAAAAACCGAGCCAAAAAAAAAAAAATGCAAAGCCTTATGGCAGAATGTTAGATTTTCTATTAGCCTTACCAACAACTATCATTTTTTTCACTATTTTTGATTTCTCGATATCGCACAAAGATGCGGGAAAATAGCATACGTAGAAAACAAAATCCCTTTTTCCTGTTTCTGATTTGTTGAGATCGCACGCAGTGCATAGTAAAGAGAATACACAAAGAAGAGGGTCTAGATCTGGAAAATAAATAAAACCCCAAAAATGAAAATAAGAAAAAGAAACCGAAATAAGCAGAACTATTAACAAATATAACTACAAAACAAATTCTTTATACCTCCAGATCTAAACTGTCATAACTTGGGCAGCCGAAAACCTTTTCGCATGAAACAAAAGGCATTCCTCACTGTAGCATATGCTTCGAACACAAATGAGTATTTCTCCAAGCCCAAAAAAGTTCATAAATATTAGATATACAAAACAGAATTCGCATGCAATCAAATTGGCTTGGGATTTTGATCAACAACGAATGTGACCCTCAAAATAGCTCTGATACCATGTAGGAATTTACAGGTTAAGTTCTGTAGATCAAGAACCAAAGGTCACCGCTCACAAACAGATCACAAATTAGTACGCTAGTATAATCACGTAGCTAAAACCCTCAAAGAGAGAAACATTCCATGGCTTTAGCCAACGCGGCCACTTCAGGTAGTTTATTAATATAAAAAGAAAATTTACATATGTTTCTCTCATTAAAGGTTATTGGAAAAATGACCCTCCATGCTCTTTAAATAGAGATCATGGACCAATCAAGTGTTAAGCCATAGATCAAGTGTCGTTAATACCAAGGTGAGAGATAACCATCAGATCACTACAAATCGTGACCGTCGGATTATAAGTTACAAATGTACATGGTAAAGAAACAAAATTTACCTAACTCTACACTAGACTAAGTTATTCTTAACTATTTCCTATGTTTCGGAATATCCTAACGTGTGTGACACTTCGAAACCCCCGGTGCCTAACCCATCTGCCACCATAACTTGTGGCATCAATCCTTAAACTTGGCATGTGAACATCATTCCAAGGATTAACCCGTCACAACAACTTTTGACAAACATGATGAAAATAACTTTAACTGTGGCAAAAATAATTGCATATGACCACTTAACCCTCTGGCATTAACACCCATTCCAAAGGCTTAAACGGTCGCAGAAAATGTTGCACGAAATTTGGGTTCCATGGGTTATATATATGGTTTGGCTGAAATATATCCGCCAATACATATGTGTTTCAAATTTTAGGTTATGTGGTATATATATGTGCTTTTCCCTACCATTTATTGCAACCAAAAACTTTGTTTAACAGCGATACAATTTTTCGGGGTTAGGGTTAGCCTTTAGCCCTAGTCTCTGGACTGGGGCTAGGGGTTAACCCCATCACCCTCCCCTGATTCCAAAGAAATTAAAATTTCAATAAATGTGGAGGGTTATAGTAGGTAAGAATTACTGCAATGAAGATCATTAGAGACCTTTGGTGCATGGTGGAGGTCTTGCACTCAAATCCGTGGAGGCCCACTCTGGCCTAAACCATAATTTTGCATGGCCACCACGATGCCATGTGGCAGTCTCTAGTTGTCCCATATGGTCCTCTCTGGTTGGACCAACACATCATCCTGTAAACAAATTAAAAAAACTTTAAATTTGAGCCAATAGGATTTTTCCAAGATTTAAGAAGCCACTGGTCAAAGAAGTAGTGTCAACCTGCCATGTTATGGTCTAGTCATGAGTATAGAGTACTCATTGTGCACTTGTGTAACCCAATTCAAAAAAAATTATTATTTCCCAAAACGAAAAGAACGCAATATCACAAGCACCCTATGTCGGATTTGAGTGAAATTAGTTGCATCGGATTTAACATGAAGACATATACGCATTGGAGATGGTTTCAATCCATTCTAAGAACTTTGAATTTGAAGCATAAAATTGATCCACCAGATCATTCCTCCCCACTGGAAGCTTTTTTACAACCAAAATCTCTTTATCCATCAACAAATAGATTACGGTATGACTCCCACACCCTTACAATCTCAATCCACTAAATTTTTCTTGAATTCAACACTTGGAAATTTTCATGAAAACACATCATTTTCCCTAATTTTGGAGTCCTTGTATTGTTGTCATAAATAACATGTTACTGCATTTTCCTACTATCTGAAGAAGAGAAAACCACCCTTGAAGCAATAAACACATTTCCTCCTTAGTCGTTAATCAAAGGAAACTTAAACAAACTCAAATTCTTCTCACCTTAAACATTGTCCACATGACGATGCTTAACATGTATAGCCTTGTGCTTGGAACAACTCTTGACCAAATGTGATCACCATCACCATGCAACATCTCTTTTCACGGATAAAATATTATGAAACCCAGAAGAATCAATTTTGAAACAAATTTCCTCTTTGTCAAATTTCTTTTTCATTTTCTCTTTGACCTCCGCACTCTCTAACATTGGAATCTTGTTCACATCATTGTTCAATAATGATCCATGCTGCTGCAAATTTACCTCATCTTGTATAACTATTTTAGGAGGAAACATGTTAGAATCCTGAAACATCTTGTCACAATCATTAGCACCATCTATGAAATGAGATTTTACATTTCATTCATCTCCTTGAAAGGCCTCATTCACAACATTTTTTTTTTGAACATTAACAATGCAAAATTATGACTAGTATTAACAATTCTCTTCATTTGTCCAGCATTAATAAGAGAAAACTCATCTTATTAATATGCGCTCTAACAATGTACTCAATCCCATTCTTGAACAAGTTATACTTATTCTCATGGAAATGAAATATTTCTCTCCTATAATAAATATATGAGCTTATTTCCTACATATATAATCTAGGAGACTGAAACCAAAATACATTTGTGAATTTGACCTTAAATTTTCATAAATTTTTCTTTAGTTTGACATGGAGTACTGCTAGAATTAGTAGTTTGACCTAGAGTGATTTTCATGAAAACGGAACATAATTTCTAGAACAGAAGCTTAAGAAATTGCATCAAAGAGTAATTTGAAGGAAGAGAGAAATCAAGAATATAAGTTTTCATTGGTTTCTTAATAGTATCTAGCTACTTTATAGTCTAGAAAATAAATCTCTAGGAGTTAAGTGCGAGTATTTCTTGGAAGATTCCTTATCAACTGACATTCCTCTAATTCCATTGTTGCCTTGGCATGAGAGTCTGCTTTATATTCTTTTTTATGTTAATGTGAAGAAGGATATGCATTCGAAGTTGTTGAGATTTTACTTTATTTCCCTAACCTTGGCTTGATGATTAATATTTCTTATCTGAAGGGTTCTTGCTAGCTATCCCATACTATCAGTTTGATTTCTTCCATTAGCTTATTACCTTGACCTAGTTTATATTTGGAGCAAATTTTAGTGTTGTCCTGTAGATGCAACCATTGTAGTGCCCCACTCTATCTTTGTTCTCTTTGTCTGCCCCATCAAAACAGTGTCCCACTCTATCTTTATTCTCTTTGGCTGCCCCATCAAGACTCCTATGGGATAATTTGGACACTCTATAATTGTTTTTTTTGGCTACCCCATGAAAACTCCTATGGGAAAATTTGGAAAGCTTTAGTAATTCAGAATCGTTTTAGTATTTTAGCCTTTATTTCAAATTAGAGAAAATATATTCATGGAATTTCTAGTAAATAAAATTAATTAAAATTCCCCTTAGGAGATGGAATGGAATGGTTTTGAGAGGAAGTTTTCAATTGTTTTTATAATCTATAACCTATATTATCATTAAAGCACAAATTGAGTTAATTTGTTTTAATAGGTTATTTATTTGCAATGCTCAATTTTGATTTTTTTCACTATAATTTTTGTTCTTTGAAATTTGATAAATAGATAGGATTTTATCTTAATACCTATAATTGGTTGTTGGTTGAGCTCGTTATCTTCCTTTCTATAGAACTACTTTAGAAAAAAACTATATATCTTAAAAACTAAAATAAAAATGCTACAAGTTCCAAAAATTTAAACATGTATAGACACAATTCACAAAGCTATATCTTCTCCTAAATGCTTTAATTATTGAGATCTAGATAGAATATGGATCAATATTAGTATGCTTGATTTGTGCAACACTTAGTACATCAAATAATTATGAGTTCATTTTCTATGTATGTATAACTAAATACTTATTCACATATAAGTGCATTAACATATTTAATATTTATGTATGAGGTTTCTATATATATATATATATATATATATATATAATTTCATGGAAGATTTTTTTTACACTAAGATAAATAAATATGTTTACCGAGAGTTACCACCCACCATAATTTATGCAAATCTTTGCATAAATTTATATAGGAGTAAGTCTGGAAGTATACAGATTTATTGAGGTTAGTGTCCACAAAAAAAAAAATTATGCAAGTGGTCGAAAATGTAAGAATTATTGATGTTGTAATCAAAAAGAACCCAACTATCTATCCAAATAGTTTGTAGTCTCCTATAGGGTTAATCCCCTATTAAAAGAATAAATCAAAAAATAGATTATATATATATATATATATATATATATATATATAAGACATTTACACTAACCTCCCTCATTTTCATTTTTATTTTATTTTATGGCTATATGATTAACAAACTATCATGGGTACTACAAAATTTAATGTAGGATGTGTATATATATTAGCATATGTGTGTATGCATTGTGTAAAAATAATTTATTCATACCTACATAGATAAAAGCCTCTAATGTACTATAGAGAGGTTTCATATCGAGCTCAATATCTCATTTGAGTAAAAAAATGGATCATTAACCAGGTTACCGTCACCCCTACTTCCTCAAAAAGTGGGCATCCCCTACACCTTCCCTGCTTCATCTTTATATGTTATCCCATGTGAGGTTGAATCGATTAGTTCTAACCATGCGAGATAATCATCTTTGACATGGCCTCTATTTTCCAAATATGTTTCCACCACCAAGGAGACTACCTTGCAGATCAAGGTCTGCACAATGTTCCATACCGCAGTTTAACAAAGTGCCATGGATAGGATTGACATGCGAAAGGAGCATGTCTTATTCCTCCCACAAATTTATTCATGCCCTTTTCTATTGAGCTCTAAATAATATTTGTTGCTCCTATTCTTTCCTAATTGAGGCATGTGACATAGTTGTTGAGCCATTCTTTCTTTTTTGAGTGGTGAGCCATTGGAATGACTAGATATGATATGTACTGGAGGTTTCTTCTCATATATTTTTCCGAGCGAACTTTGGGTGTTATAATTTGCCTCTTTTCCAACCCATTCATTCTCTGTAAATCTGATTGGATGCTCATTCCCGGTCTTCCAACAGAGTGAGGAGTCGTTGATGCGAGAGCTTCAATCAAATGATTCCAGAAATTTTATCCTCTTTTGACTTGCCTATTGGGTTACCTTAACCCATTCCTCTATTGATTTCACTGAAACATACTCATGAAATAAAATAATTTTCCAAATTCCTTTCTTCGTGAGTAATTTCAAAATTCCAATCCCCTTTACTAGGTAAGGCTTTGGAGAAATGAAAAATATGTTTTATTCCTAGCCCCCTATATCCTTTGGCTTTGAAGCAACCTCAAATATAATAAGAGGTATTCCTACTAGCCCTTTATTTCCTCTCTGCATATACCTTAAGATGATATGCCTCATTCCTATACTCCAGATTCTAGTTTAGCACATATTTTATGAGAACTATCCTACGAGCCATTGAGATCCATATGTGAGTCCAGTGCTCTATCCTACCATTAATTTTGACCATTAAACATGTCCAATCCCTATACCCATAATTTTCTGGCTTCAAATGACAATACAAGCACGAGAGTTTAGGCTCAAAGTTTTGCACAGTCAAAGTGAGGAAACCAAGGATCGTTTTCCCTCGAGCTTGATTGAAAAGATTGAATCTAATGGAGAAAATTTTCAGGTTAACCTCCATTCCTATTGCATCAAAAAAGAGGTTAATGATTCCTCCAAGGTTTCTTTCCTCTACCACTATGCCATTCCCAAATAATTCTTCCACGAACAATAGCTTGGTCATGTTTTCTCGTTTGGCCACCTTGATTCCTATACTATTAATAGAGGAAAATTCAGCCTAAAAGTTCCCATGAAATTTTCAAGTAATTTCCATGTCATAATATGTAAAACGATCAAAACTATTTAAATTTAAAAAGAGGTACATGTAAATATTTTGGAGGGAAAAGAAGAAAAACCGCTTTTTTTTAAATGTATTTTTGGCTTATCTCCTTATAGGTTTACTCAAATTTCAAATGTATACACTCATTAAATGTGGAATTAAATTCCACATCCAATAAGTACCCATTATGCATACTTTTGAGAAAACCCACATTGATAAAAATTGCAGATACATTAAAAAACATGTTAAAAAATGTTTTTTTAATGTATCTACAATTTTTATCAAGGTGGGTCTTCTCAAAAGTATGCATAATGGGTATATGTTTGATGTGGAATTTAATTTAGCATCTAATGAGTGTCTAAACTTGAAATTTGAGTAAACATATAAGGAGATAACCTGAAAATAAAATTTAAATAAAAGTAGTTCTTTTGTTTTCTCTACAAAATTCATAACTCTTATTTTCTTATTTTAACTATTATTTTATTATTTTTCCTTAAGAGGCCACTTTTAGGCTGAAATTTCCTCTAATACTTCCCCTCTTAACCTTTTCTTGATCAGCATATTGAGACCTTATACTACTAAGACCAGGAGGTGGGCAAGAAGGGACAAGTTGACCTTAGACCTCTCGAAGGGTGAATGAAGTCAATGGCTATTCCATTGATCCAACCCACATACACAACTAAAATGAAACATGCTTCCATCCAAACAATGAGTGAATGAGAGAATCCTACTTGTAGAAGGGTTAGACACAGATACAACCAACTTATTTGATTGAACAATTTGGTGGGATGTGGGTGGGATCTACCTTAGCTATGAAATCTTTGTTGATCCTCAGTTTGATAGTGTGAAATAACTCTTGTGATGTTACCATTACATCATGGATAGCTTGACCTTCCAAGGACCCCATTTTTTCCTGTGAGATTGCTTTAGATTCTAGACATAATTGGCTTCAGTCTCTAGGAAATGGTTCTTGAAATTAGTTTATATATTAAATTTATTAGAGAACTTATTCTTTATTGGCTAAGTAACAAGGGAGAGATGGAGAGAGAGTGTGTATATTTGGGGGTGAGACAAAGAAACAAGGAAGGATATATGGAGTCTAGGAAATGGTTCTTGAAATTAGTTTATATATTAAATTTATTAGAGAACTTATTCTTTATTGGCTAAGTAACAAGGGAGAGATGGAGAGAGAGTGTGTATATTTGGGGGTGAGACAAAGAAACAAGGAAGGATATATGGAGAGAAGGGGAGAGTAGGAGAGAGAGAGGGATGTAGTAACAATGTTGGAGGGTGAAGAGAGAGAGAGAGAGGTGGGAGAGAAAGGGAGAGAGAGGAAGAAAGAGAGAGGATGTGAGAGATTGGAGAGAGGGAAGGAAAGAGAGATGAGGTAGGAGAGGGAGAGTGATATGTATATGAAAGCTTGACAATTATATCAAATTTTGCAAGTGAACAGATTATAGTTTTTAACCCCTTATGCCAATTTATTTAACACATAAACATACTCTTAAAACTTAGCTTTTGCAAAAATAATGAAGACAATTCTACCATAACAATAAACACAAAACAAAAAGTGATGAAGGAGTTCACCCCTCCTGGGCTACATCTCCTGGTCCATCTTCCAATGGTTGGGTATCTTTTATTATGCTATAAAAAGTGTTTGTACATCAAGTTACAATGCTTAAATGTCTTAAAAAATGTCTCTAATAACTCTAGAATAGTAAAAAACCTCTGGTTGGGCTCTTTTTGCTCCAAAAAAGGCTAAAATCGGAATGAGTTATGCACTATCTATCCTATAAAGCACACCTTCTTGCAATTCGTTCTACAATATCCTCCTTTCATGACAACATGGGGCGATGATTTCACCCCGTTGCGACGAGGTTCCCACTGCACCGAGTGTAAAATCTTGCCTCCTTAATTTTCCTATGTCAGCCTTTATCTGGTTAACCAGGTGCCACATTTCCTCTCCTCCAGCATCAATTTCGGGCTCACCATACCTTTTCACATCGGTGCTAACCATAGCATTCAAATGTGAACTCCATGGAAATGTGAATGGTATAAACTTAACTATCGGAACTAAACCACCATAACCAAACTGTAACATCAGTTGTTAACATTTTGTGCTTATAGGTGTTCACATGTGACACCTCAAAACCGCCAATGCCTAACCCATCTACCACCATAACATGTGGCATCAAACCTTAACCTTGGCATGTGAACATCGTTGCAAGGCTTAACCCACCACAGTAACAGTTAACAAACCCGCTGCAAATAAATTTAACTATGGCAACAAAATTTGCAGTGACCACTTAACCCTATGGAGTTACCACCCATTCCAAAGTCTTAAACCATCACGGAAATGTTATAGGAACTTTGTGTTCCATGGGTTATATATATGGTTTGGTTAGAATATATCTGCCAATACATATGTGTTTCAACCTCTAAGTTATGTGGTATATATATGTGGTTTTCCCCATCATATATTGCAACCAAAAACTGTGATTAACAGTGATACAATTTTTTAGGGTTGGGGTTAGCCCTTAACCTTAGTTTGTGGACCAAGGTCGGGGTTAACCGTGGGTTAACCAAAGAAATTAAACTTTAAATAGATGTGGATGTCTATAGCAGTTAATAACTACCACAATCAAGATGCTTGGAGACATTTGGTTCTTGGTGGAGATCTCGTGCTGGAATCCACGAAGGCTCGCTATGGCCTAAACCATAATTTTGCATTGCCACGAGGAGGCCACGTGGCAACCTATGGTTGGCCTACATGGTCCTCTTTGCTTGGACCAACACACCATCCTGTAAACAAATAAAAACCCTTGAAATTCGAGCCAACAGGATTGTGCCAAAATTTAAGAAGCTACTGGTCAAAAAAGAAGTGTTAACCTGCGATGTCATGGTATAGTCAGTTGTACAAACTACTGATTTTGAACCCCTGTACAACCCACTTCTAGAAATGATCTCCTGGATGTAGGTAATTCTTCCTAGATCTTTCTCCCTTCCTCTATTTGAGGGTCTTCCTCTACCCCTTTTATTCAAATCTTTATTCATACAATCAGAGAAGGGAAATCATTTAAAAAAAACTTAAAGCTCGGGACTTGAAGCTGGATAAATTATTCTCTCCTCAAGACGAGAGAGTGGCCCCTAAAAGAAAGCAAAATAAAATAAAACAATCCATCACAAGATACAAGCTCAGGACCTTAAACAGGATTAAATACAAAAATCCTTCATAGGACGAGAGAGTGGTTCCTATGAAAAAGACAAAACAATCTAATGATCAGGACATAGAGCAGGGTAAAAAAACTTCCCTCCTGAGGACAAGAGAATAATCCTATGGTCAATATTGGTCGTACTTTCACGTCTTCGATAACCTCCTTGGCAACGGCGCCAAAATATTGGTGTTTAGATATGAATCATACAATTCACCATATTCCACATTAATTGTCAACCCGGCGTCCGAATGGTTATTTCAAAGCTATCATGCACATTATATCAAGGCCAAAGTTTCCTTACCTAGTATCAAACATTCAATCATAACATAACAATGTGTAGCAGCAATCAATGACTGTAACAAAAATTAAAATATCAGCAAGACACGACTCATAGCAACACATCAATAAATTATTACAAAAATAAAAATCACACAAAAGAAATGAACTATGCACACAACTAATCCAACAGATCCTGGCCAGGAGAGTGGGCCCAACTCCCTAATCAGGGATGTGGCTAGATCGGAATTATAAAATACTCAGAGAATCAGAAATTGCATTAATAAAAAAGGAATTACAAAATTTTGTTGTCTAAACTCATAAATATTGTATCTCTCTTGTGGGCCTTGTTTTATAGCCCTTGTAACATTACTTATACAATTTAGTGAGGACTGATAAGTCATGAAATTATGGCAACTATCCATCCAAAAATAAATAGTGATCCATAATATAAAACAGAATACAAAAATAGTGATCACGTTGATGGAGAAGTTGAACGGTCATTGCAACTGATATCCAAAGATAGCGCTTCCAGTTTAGTAGCATTCGTTGAATTGTAATCTTTGACCATCATTCCTATGAATCTGCAAAATTACTTGAGTTAGCAAGATGCTTTAGGTAATCCCCCTACGATTATGCTTCATTGACTAATAATTCATAAAGACATGACAATAGATATACCTTTTCTATTTAGAATGAAAATTAACCCATCAAGGACATAAGATAAGTATAGCAAAAAATAATAAAAAGGACGGTAAAAAGTAGGAAATTTTAGAAACCAACACCTATCTTATCCTACCTTGGATATTTCACCCCTTATCCCTTGATCTCATCCTCCCATCAAGAGTGGATCTCAAGCCTAGATTAGTAAATGGATAAGAAATCTTAACTTACCATCCTCTTTATATATTTGTGGTCATCCACAAGTTATGGGTTGGCTTTTGGAGATAGATTCTACCCTCATACCACTATTGTGAGATTCATTATTCCGTGCATTATGGTGACATAGAAGTACACTTTGTGGCAAGGAATGACAAGTCAACTTGGAGGAGATCTTCTACAAGGTCAACTCCTATTTTTGGTTTTAACTCTCCAAATTTCTATTAATGCAAAGAGTTCATTGTTTTCTTACATGTGATGTTGTGATTTCATGTCTTTCAATGCCATGTTGATCCATTGAATAAGGTGATTAGATTATGCTACATAGATTTTTTAGATTTTTTTCTTGTGTTGTTTGATTGTGTAGGTTCTAATTATAGCAATCAAAGCTATTATTGTAGCATACAAGCCAAGAGAGGAGTGAAGAATACGACGGATTCCAGGTAGGATTCATCCCATTGTCTATTTACTTTAAGGAAAACATTAGCTTATTTTTCTTTATGTTGTTCTAGACTAGGCCATCAACCAATGACCCATAAAAAGGACACATATTACATGGCTATATAATGACTCCAAAATCCCATACATGGCTGAAATAAATGACACCAATTATCACAAACATGGATGTAATAGCTCTCAAAACTAAAGCACAACTCACATCAACACATGCTTGACATGACCCGTGACTCTCCCTCCTGACTCTAGAACATATCTTTCAACAACCAGATGATGAGCCAACATATTACAGGGATTATGATATGAGAGTACATCGTTGAAAGTAATGATGTACAATGTGACATACATGGTTGTTACAATACTCAAGAATCTATGTTTTACACATGGTTGAACCAAGCCTCATAAATCTCCTCATGCATGACTAAGACCATGACTACAAATCCATGACTCATTGACAACAATGATACAAGGTTGATCTTCAACACATGAGTGCATACATGGCTGAAGAAATAGAAACATCAAAATGTATACCAAACTCATACTCTCACTTTATGCATAGTTGTTACATTAATGCACTCAAAAGTGCTTTACATGGCCAAAATAATGTCTCCTCCTAATGCATACCATCATCGAATGTTTTTGAACCAATGAGCCAAATAAAATGCATGTACATAGGCCATTTCAACCATAATATCAATGAGATGTGTAGAAACATATAGTTGAAAATATCACATGGTTGAAACAATGATCTCCATAAATGCATGGTTGTAAATGAACTTTTCAATCAATATGTCAATGTGAAAAAATACATATGTATGGTTTAAAATGTACCCTCTCACTCATGAAAACATATGTAAGGTTGTTACACATAACTTGGT
Source organism: Pinus albicaulis (assembly GCA_034641835.2). Lineage (NCBI taxonomy): Eukaryota > Viridiplantae > Streptophyta > Pinopsida > Pinales > Pinaceae > Pinus > Pinus albicaulis. The sequence continues at coordinate 645,584,200 of CM076574.1, forward strand.
AAAATAAATGAAGAAAATGTGAAATTATCTATGCAAATATCATACCATGCATAGCTCCACTTGAGCTCAATATACCTCCAATAGGCAGGTTGAGCCTATGGACCTGAATGTGCAATTAAACTCACAATCAAGCATGTTGCTACTACAACTTGTACTCAACAACTCATCATGTTGCCATATGTTGCTACTATACACTCCCCTTGAGGTTATGTAGCTCTCGTAAACTATGTAGTCTACTATGAATATGCATGAGGTAATCATGAACTAAAATGGGTATCATCTCTCTACTTCACGGTTGTTGCTCCTTCATTCTCCACATAGACATAAGCTGTTTATTTTCATTATTCTTTGGTTTTCTGGTAGCTCCTCTCTAAATATTTCGCTCTTACTCTATTTTCCTTGATGAACTAGGCAGCATGCAGTCTCTCTCCATATGGAAAAAGTTGTGGAGTGTATAACACTCCACATGGCCAAGGTATGAAGCAAGAGGATCAAAACTTTTATTGCCCACATTAGATCTATACCTCACATGGAATGTGCCTCTCCTCCATGGGCTAGATCTGCAATCAATTTCCTTATGGCCAAATAGGTTGCATGAATAACAATAACCATGAAAAGTACAATTATACATGATGGCCAATCACCTTGGCTACTCATTTTATTGCAATATTTGTTAACTAGATATGTACACTATGCTCCTGCAATTCCCTGTAACATGTCAAAAATTGCGACAGTTGTAACACTCTACATTTTACATCAAAGGAATGAAGGGGATTTTATTCCTTTGAAATTTTACAGATCTATCATAATCCTCTATTGGAGCAAAATATATTTTGAATGTAGGTGCTACTTTAGGTCTTCTTCTTTGTTGTTGTTGGATCTAATGTGTGTTTCCTTGATCATTGCTACTATTTTTCTTTCTATTGTTTATTATAGGAATTTTTGGTTCTTCGTTTTTTTTCTTGTCTGCACATGAGCTGGACTCTCCCTTTTGAAAACCAAGACCATATCTATCATTGCTTTCTAAGATATTTTCTAATGTTACAGTGCTCTTCTCCATCTTCAGTTGCTTCCTCATGGAGATCACTTCAACTTCTAATTTCTCACACTGATATTCCTTTTCTATGTATTTTTTCGTCATCCCTTCTTCAACTCTTTATGATTATGCTAACTGATTCCTCAAGTTGATAATATCCTCCTTGAGCTTGGCCTCCTTATCATCACACATTTTCAAGAGATTTTCTTGATCCTTGCATGCAGTTGTTATTTTACCAACATCAACTATTAATTTTTCAATAACCAATAAATTTGGCTCATTTTCTACTTGAAGAAGCATTAGTTTATCACAATCATCAACATTACTATATGAATTAGCAAGACTAACATCATATTTGTCTAAAAGATAGGATAAAAATCATTCATCTGTAGTTATACCTTCATATTTATTACATGGGAGGACACTAGGTTATGCTAAACCTTCATTTTTTTATATGTCAATTGCAACATTTGAACTAGGGGGTACTAATCTTGTCTAACTAAGGTTCTTTCCTTCGAGAAACATTCTTATTTTTCTTCTTCTTACTCTTCTTTTCGACCTCTCAATTGATACTGCTATCACCTCCAAATATCCTTGGCAAATTTTAAATCTCTAAATTTTTCCAAGTCTACATTATGGATATTCTCAAAAATAATGTGTCTCACTTTATCATTTTGATGCATTACTTTAGATGAAGGTGGATCATCGCCATATCCTTCACAAACCAATCTCAAAATGTTAGATCCCCAATACAATAACTTAGCTTTCACTCTTTCTTGTCATACCTTGAAATTTGTAGCCATGAGGAAATATACTCCTTGGGGATTCATTTTGAATATCTATATATATATATATATATATATATATATATATATATATATATATATAAACAAAAATTATAAAATTATAAATAAATAAAAATGCAAACAAACCTCCTATATACTCTCCAGCGATTAAGTTGCAACCAAGAGCCTCGCTTTGATACCACTTAAAGAAACCTTGAGAACTATTGAGAGGGGGAGGAGTGAATCAGTAGTGTCACTTATGACCAATTTATGCCAATTTTAAGTTTTCTTTCACAATCACTGATTCACACAGTAATTAAATACCAACAAATCACAATGTAATAGCAGCAATTAACATATAAACATAAGAGTAGCTAAAAAAAACATATAATCATGACAAACAACACATCAATAAATAGCATGCACATCGTTACACATAAGAGACACTTTATGTAAGGTGGAAACCACAAGGGATAAAACCACCATTGGATTGTTTTGTTCTACTCTTATTATATTATAAAAATTATTCTTTACATAAGATCATTGGCCACCACCATTGTGCAAGCCACAACTTGGATATCATGGGGGCCACCACTCGCACCAAGCCACAACCTATATGAAGTTTGTAGTCCACCACCTGCAGTAAGCCACCACTCCCTCAACTTTGCAGGCCACAACCTACTGGATGTATAATTTTAATGTAGATTCAAAACTGCCCATGTAATGTACTAAAACATAAGACTCAAATCTACTCGACTCATATGCGGATGAAAATTCAAGATCGAGAACACGTATCAAAAACATGCATCTGAGTTAACACACATGCATAGAGACTTATCTAGGGGAAATAAATTACTCAAAACCCCTTATGATATGTATTTTATTAATCAAAGAAACGGGATGAATACAATATGCTTGCTCAAGCTTGAGCACAACCTACACAAGTATCTTCTATCCTCTGCCTGACTGACTAACGTTCGCCAACACTTAGCCAATTTCAAGAATTCCTAAGATCTTATTTCCTTGCGCTTTTCAATGAGGAAATAGCCCCTATTATTTAGGGAAATTTCTCATTGAGAATTACGCAATTCCTTTAGGCCCTTCTCTGACTGCATGCACCACCTGTACAACTTGGAATAGTTTACAACTGATAGTACACTTCCTTTGAACTCCAATCTCAACTAGATAAATCGAATTTCATGCATGCATGAGTTAATTTAGGTTGATTGATTAGTTAACTGGTTAAACATTGAAGTTACACCCCACTGCTAGACCTCTCACTAGTTCCTCCAACAGTTGGAACTAGTTTAACTAACCATAAATCAATTTAATTTAATTTAATTGTTACAACTTAAATTAACTCAACCTAGGCTCCTAAAATATAGGAATCACTATACAAAAATCAATTTCATGCCCTCAACTCGAATTAAATAAGCTAACTGAGTGATAAAAACTATATCACCTCAATTAAATCATTCAAGTTGTCTGTTGATGTGGAATTTCGAATTTTTCCTAATCTAATCTAATCAAGGGAAAATTAAATTAGGAATTTCTCGCTGCATTTTCAACACTCCCTCTCAGCAAGAAATGGATTCACATCTACCCCGATCCAGCACCTTTGGAATGTAACGCATGCAATGCTTCTCTCATTTTTTGTAGCTACTACAACATCCGAAACTAAGAAGCAAACATAAAAATAAATAAAAATAATCATTGAATCAATTTATAACTATCTACTAGGAAAATTTTGTTGTTGTTGACTCTACTACCTAGCATACTACTTTGCTATCAACACTTCTTTTCACTCCTTAGTATCTGACTGAAATTGATCCTTCTGTTACTGAATATTTTGGGCCCCCGTAGAAAGGTAATGATCCATTAGGAGAATGCCTCAATGGACCCTGTCCAAATTTCTACACTCCTGGGACTGTTGCTTCACATCACTCCACCTCAAGCCTAGAGGTATGGTTGCATGTGCTCCCTCTACCCGCTTAGCTCGAAATATCCCCTACAGGAGGTCTCTTCTTGAGTGGATGTTTCCACTCTATCTCCTCTATTCTTCACCATTTGTGGCTTCCCCACAACTTGACGAGGTTGCTTTTGAGGCTCCATTTTGAGAGGTAGATCATGCTCCCTATCAACCACAAAGTCTCTAACCTTTTCCTTACTCCTCGAGTATTTACATGCATATTCTATCACAAGTGCATACAGGTTCTTGACTCGCACATCAATATGCTTCACTTTTCATGTGGCGATGTGTCTCAGGAATGCCTTTCCTTTTTTGAATATCACATCGTAGCCATGATCTTCCAACACCGTGATGGAAACAAGTTCTTCTTTAGTCCCAGAACAAACATCACATCCTTGAGTCTGAGACGGGAGACTGACTCCCTCTTAAAGGTGATTGTACTGATATCAATCACGCTATACCTTCCTTCATCTCCAAACCCAATGTTATGCTTGAGGTCTTTCTCCTCCATGTCCTTCAAGAAATATTTATTCCTCGTCATTTGGAATGAAGCACCACTATATAGATACCACATGTTTCTCATCATGGTGCTCGTCATGCATGTGATGAGAGTAAATTTAAGCTATAACTGTGAAGCCAAAGCTGCACCTGTTGTTGCTACTGCAGACTCCTTCTTTCTTATCTTCTTTTGTGGAAACTTCATGGCATAGTGCATGTATTCATGACAGTGAAAGCACTGGATTTTGGACAAGTATTTCTTATTTCCCTCTTGGAAAGAATTAGCCTCACCTTGGGACTTCTTTCCCTTGGATTTATTTCCTTTGATGACTAATGCAAATTCCTCTTCCTCTTCTTTGGATGAGGTCCCATATTTGGTATTCTGCCTTATCTCCTATTGTACCAAATCGGACCATATGCATTCCCAATTTGGTAGCTTCTCCCTTTTATTTATCGAATCCTAGTAGTTGTGCCGGCTCTTGGAAAGGACTAGAAGGGATAGGATTACGAGAACATGCTCCACAACAATAACCCCAAATCCTCCAAGTTTATCACGACATTGTGTGAATCAACTCAGGTATTGCTAAATAGATTCAGTCTTTTGCATATTGATATTCTGAAGCTTTCCCTTGAGTACCAGCTTCCTGCGGTCACTACTATTCTGGAAAAAATCTATCATTGTTTGCCACATTTCATATGGGGTTTATTTTGCTAAGAAATCCAAGTAGGTGGCAGTTAAACAATTTATCGTATTATGACATTATCTTGTGATGGTTTTCATTATTATTACATGTTCTTTCGATTTATCTTTTCTTATCATCAAGAATAATTCCAAGCAATAAATAGAAGAGGACACAAAATGTAGGCACGCTGCAAGGGGAAAACCCGATCAAATTCTTCCTTCAGTAGATTCAAGATGAAACGACCAAGTCTTGTAGACTATATATTTACTCCATCAAGTCATCCTTACTTTCATTGTATTGATATCCTTATCTCTGACATGACACTGGTTTTTCCTCACTATGATTCCACTGAAATCTCATCATTTGTTATGATATTGAGAACTATGATGCAACTGAAATCTTTCACACTGAAGTAGCATCGAAAATTGTGATACGCCTTGACTATGGTAGCATCGATCTTACTGCATTGTAGAGCACCGAGACTATGTAATCATCCTAATATATCACTGTGGTAGTAGACTGAGATCATCCCTATCTGAACTTCTTTCTACACTAGAACTGAAATTGTGGTTGAGCTATGATGACACTGAAATTATATCACTTTAATTTGCACTGGGAATCTCTCATAAAATCATCAAGCTTGATCCGAACTTCATCTCTGAATTTTTTGAAACTTCATCTCTGAAATTTGGACTGAGATTCTGTAGTAAGATAATGTGAGGTCCTCACACTATTATATATAGTAGTTTGCCACAGTAAATGAGCCAACATGACTTAGTGAAGAGTTTTGACTCCATATAGGCTAACTTGAATATTTTAACTTGAAGATAATTTAATTGAGACCGACTAGAAGAGGTTGCCTTGAATACTTTGATGAAGAGGTCGAGTTGATGACCTTGATGAAGAGGTTGACTTGATGGAGAAGTCTTTTGACCAAATAATAAACAACCTATTTATATGATTTAAAATCCCATAATGATTCAATTTAAATATGAAATGAATAATCCTAGAATTCCGCAATGGGGACCTTGACCTAAATAATATGACCCAAGCATGAAACCCATGCTTTAATAAATTATTTTTACAAATATATTAATAATGAAGAATGAACCTATTTACATTTTTCAACTCTCCCTCTTAAATAGAAAGGTATTCATATGTAATTAAAGAGGTACATGGAAGATCTCAATTTATCTATAAATAATTTTAGGCGCTGCAATTCCATGGACTAGATTCCTGACCAGGGAAATCTATCCATTTGGTCTCTCAATAGTTTAGGCACCGCAATGCCACGAACTAGATTCCTAACCAAGGAAATCTATCCGCGTGGGACTAAGATGGATTAAAGCTTTCAGTCTCTATAGGTACCATTAGGCCTACTTATTAACTATCAACCTAGGGAACTAGGTGCACATACACTCGATGCCACCTTCCCTACCAGACATCAAAACAATGTGTCGGCCCAATGTATTTCCAGAAAATGCTTCACTCACAAAGCCTCAAAAAATATCTCTCGATCAAACTGATCAGTAACCAATATGCTTATCAAACCTTTCGAGATATTTACCTCTATAAACACAACCCTAATCAGTAATACACTTTCAAATATATAACCAAACCTTCAGGGTTTTGATGTTGATTTTCAACTTATCTCAGTAGGACTATCAGTCGAATCTTTGAGAGAATATTCTTTTTTCCTACTTCACATGCAGCAACATATCTTTCATAATGTATTACCCAATCAAAACTATGTTATGCCCTCCCTCTTAACCAGGTAGATATCTTCTATCTAGACTCCCTCTTAATGTAGGGAGATTAATTTCTTCCTTCGGTGTTGGATAATATTTCATGATTTCCATCCTTCTTATCATAATTATCATATCATACTCTCTTATAGACATCTTCACCAACTTGTAGATGATGTACCTGCACAGTTTAGAGAGAAAGTACAACCAAATCTATAGAAGCATGAAGTTAGTCATAACGAAATCTTATAGTAGCGGAAGCATTAGACTTTTCAAGCATAATCATAAAGAGGATATACTTCAATACTTCTAGCCCAGGTTTGTTAAAAACCCTAAATCACATCAGTAACTCAATCAAGGTGATAGAGGTTTATTTATGTCATATAGCGATCCCTAGAAATAAGTCAAAATAAAAGAAAAGTATCTAATAAATTTCAGAAGCCATATACATTAGACTTCCCACTAGGATTTTATGTAAACCCTATATTTTATACATGAGCCATAATAATCAAACATAGCTTAATCAACAAGAATAGTTTCAACTAGGGTTTGATGTAAACCCTAGATTTCCCATCATCATCCTAGAAATTTTTACTAGGAATTGTTTCCAAACCCTATGACTTATTACCATTAGTAATTTTGGTCAACACATATATCTAGGATATTACCATAATGCGTAAGCATATCATATGTCAGATAATATTAATACATTAGACATACACTGACCTAGACTAAGCTAGGGTTTCAACAAAATTAACACATACCTAGGGTTTCATTCCTAGGACCTTAACTGCATAATAAGGATTTTTGCTTGTAGAACTAACCAAAACCTAGGGTTTTGGTTCATAATAAAGAAAACCCTTATTATCTCAAAACTTCGAACAACACAATTTCAACCCTAATAAGTTAGAGCTTCCATGATCATATCAAAACCCCAAACATGGCATCATCTATATATCAACCAAAATATAAATTTCTTCATTAATAACCCTAAGTAGGTTTAGGGTTTCACACATTATAGCATACCCTTAGGTTAGGTTTTTCCAAAGAACCTTTCTAGAGTTCTTTTATATAAGCAATCATAGATATAAGTTGGGTAGATTTATCAAATGATGAATCACCCTAAACAAGAATATTTTAAGATTCAAGAGAGTTGGACATAATGGTGTTAGTAACAGAAATTTCAAAATAAAATGAAGATAATTTTATAATATGTATGTTCTAATACATACCTAAAGATGTTTCTTGGAAAACCTTGTAGGAATTCTTTGAAGTGTAGGTATTCTATACCTTGTAGGTATTTTATACCTGTAATACATACCTTCAAGAAAAACCATGTGATACCAAGAATATTATTTAATTCCTTAAATTAGATAACCATGGAGGATGGAATCCTATGAGAATTTATTCCTTCTTTTAATAAGGACTTCTACTTGACATCCTATATTTCTAGAAGATAAGGATTAGGGTTCTAATATTTATATTGTCTAAGGATTACAATTTTTACCTTAGACTAGCTATAAGCAAGGATTGGGTGATCATTTGATAAACTGAAATTCTAAAAGAAACTTATGAATATACCTACCTTATTATTTACATACCTTTTGATTTGATATCTTGTTGCAAGTGCATCTTGCTAAGTATGGAATGCTTCCTTGATTTTCTTAAGTTGATTTCTTGTGCTTCTCATCTTAGACCTTTGATAGATCTCCATAGGCAGTTGGATTCAGTTTCATTTCTTCAACAAGATGTAGATTTGCTTGTAGTAACTCATAGACATTTCATTACCTAAACATAACTTCTCTTTATCACTGCTTTAGTCTAAACCACTTGTTCTGATCATGCACATACTACATAATCTGAATTCTCCTCTATGACTGTGATAGAACCGAGTCTCTTTTTTACTATATTAGCATCACTGAAACATCATTTTTAGTTTTCCTTCATAATATCATATCACTGAAATAGTGCCAAGTTTGAGTTCTTGTCAATGTGTAGGCATAGAGACTTCATTATGTGTTAGCACTGAACTGAGGTCATTTTGATACGAAGTCACTATAATAGCTCTATTGTGATCAACATATGAGTAAACACTGAAAAATTGATTGTGAGAAGACACCAAAATTGCGAGACTAGGATACCACCGAGACCTTCCCTCCGAAATATTTTTCATTTTGATCATCATTCTGATCAAGCCTAGCTCTTTGTTACAGTGATCATCTCTGAGATCTTATTTGAACTTTTGTCATTGTAATCATCCGTGTGATATATCTGAATTTTTGTCACTGTGGTATACGAACTTATCTTGAAGAATCGAGTTATATCGAACTTTTGTGGTTAGACCTTCTTCATGACATATCACCGAGACCTTTCCTAATATTGATATCCAAACTATGATATCATTTGAACTTCTATTTCTAAGTTTATTGTGAGATCCTCATGCTTCTTCAAGGTATTTTAAGATTGAGCTTAATTTGCTAAAATCTTCGTTTTACTAGCCCTAAAGTGATCATCTCGCATGTTCTATAAGAGCCTTTCACTTAGGATATTTAAAATATGTATGTGATATTGCAAACTGCCTTTTTACCATGACCTTAGTTATGATACCATGTTGAGAAATCCAAGTAGGTGGCAGTTAAACAATTTCTCGTATTATGGCATTATCTTGTGATCTTCTTCATTATTATTATGTGTACTTTTGATTTATATTTTCTTATCATCAAGAATAATGCAAAGTAACAAATAGAAGAGGACACAAAATGTAGGCACGTTGTTAGGGAAAACTCGGTCAAATTCTTCCTTCAGTGGATTCAAGATGAGACGAATAAAACATGTAGACTATAGTCTTCCACCATCAAGTCATCCTTACTTTCATTGTATTGACACACTTATCTATTTCATGACACCGATATTTCCTCAGTGTGATTCCACCAAAATCTCATAATTTGTCATGATACCGAGAACTGTGATGGCACTGAAATCTTTCACACTAAAGTAGCACTGAAAATTGTGATACACCTTAAATGTGGTAGCACTAAGCTTACTGCATTGTAGAGAACAGAGACTATGTAATCATCCTTAGGTATCATTGTGGTAGCATACTGATATCATCCATATCCGAACTTCTTTCTACAATAGCACTGAAACTATAGTTGAGTTGTGATGACACCGAAATTATATCACTATAATTTTCACCGACAATCTCTCCTGAAATCAACGAGCATGATCTTAACTGCATCTCTGAATTTTGATCTAAAACTTCATCTGTGAAATTTGGTCTGAGATTATGTAGTAAGATAATGTGAGGTCCTCAGACTGGTATATATAGTAGTTTTCCACAGTAAATGATTCGACATGACTTAGTGAAGAGTTGTGTCTCCATATAGGCCGACTTGAATATAATTTAATTGAGACCAAATAGAAGAGATTGCCTTGAAGACTTTGATGAAGAGGTCGAGTTCATGACTTTGTTGAAGAGGATGACTTGATGGAAGAATCTTTTGACCAAATAATAAACAACCTATTTACCTAATTTAAAATCCCATAATGAGTCAATTTAAATCTTTAATGACTAATCCTATGTAATATTCCTAAATTAGCTTGCAGCTAATTGGAATATTAATTTTGCCTTGTTTATTTTTTCATTTCATGATTGATGAATAAATTGTAAAGGAGGACATGTAAAACTCCTGAAAACCAAGAATAAATCAATGCCTATGTGAACAGAGACATATCTGAGCTATGTAAATAACTCCTACAGGTGTGAATGGGTCTAAATCACAAGAGTGGGTCATCTTTGACCAAGTCAACGGCGCAGTCTAGATGCATTGAACATCTTTGAGGGACAGCGCAGTTCTAAAAGGAGACTCTAAATGTGAAAGGGGCTAAACCAATGAAGTGGTTTAGGGTTTTGTCAAGACTCCAATCTTATAAAAGGAGGAGGAGAGCAACAAGAGGGGGTTGTTGAAGATTATCATTTCTAAAGGTATTGTCTGCTCAAACATCCCTTGTTGGGTCTTCTTGTTCAGGAATCCCACCTCCTTCCTTGAACAGCTCTTGGAGAAGACTTGTGCTATCTTTCCACATCAGGTTTTCAGGCCAAGCTTCACCTTACACCTACAGCGTTGATCTTGTTGAGGGTTGAGTTGTCCTTTTGAGTTGCAGCAGTGGAAGAAACTAGATCTGCTTAGCTCTAGATTATACTAGTGGCTCTCCTCAGTGAGTGTGTCTTTTAACCTCCTGGAATAGTTTATTAGCTGATTGTGCTTCAGATCTACATCTTGGCATCATGCCAAATCATTCTTAGAGGCTACAGCGCAGTTTCTCTCCCTGGACTGCGTTATTTGCAAAGGAGAAGTTGCAGGGTGTTTTGTCTGCATTTTGGAGAGATCTACGGTGATTGGATCCTCCCTTTCACTGTAGTGATCCGTGGATTGGCCAACCAATCCATGTTGTTTCAGATCTAATCTGCTATAATATTGTATTATTCAGAAATTTCTGAATCATTCTGCAAATCTGCAACCTTAGATCTCAGATCTACTCTCTATGCTTCATGTTTTGCACAAAACCCCAAGGGGAATGTATATATCAGCATTTATTGTACACAGATCTGTATTAGATCTAAATTTTTATGTACAAATCTACTCTAGATCTGAAAATTAATAAACAGATGCTTCAGCCCCTAAAAATAATGCTGTCATGGTTATACAGTCTTTTCTTATGGTTGTAGCACCTCATTTTTTAGGATTTTTGTTGTATAATCTCATTCTTTCTCTTGTATAATGTATGGGTTGTAAAGAACATCCGATTTGTTTTATAATACTGATTTCTGAACCTCCATATCAGCCTACTACTTTGCTTCAGTGGATCTGCGTTATTTCTGAAGCAGTCCTCTGCATATAGCTGCAACCCCTCTCTATGGGTGATTTTCAACTAGACTATTTTGTGGGAGATCTGTTTAACCCACCTAGTCTGATTTGTTTTTGCTCTCCTTTTGGATTTAGATCTTAGATGAGTTGATCTAAGGGATCCAAGAGATGCAAACTCATTTCTATACATAGAATTCTCAAAAGTGCGTTATTTCAGCGGACTTGCTAAGCTATTCCAGATTTGGAATATTACATCCTAGAAGTCCATAATGGGGACCTTGACCTAAATAATATTACCCAAGCATGAAACTGATGCTTTAATACATCGTTTAATAATAATAAATTCTTTTTTACAGATGTATTAATAATGAATACCAAACCTAGTTACATTCTTCAACATCTTTCCCATGGATATTAGAGACTGTGATCCTTCACACCTTCCAATATGATTCTCCTCACCCTGGCTACACACTTTCTCCATTCTTCTAGATCCTTGAGGTTCGATGATCTTGGTTTTGGAATGTCAACATCTATAAATTCCTTCAACCCATTTTTCTCTAGTACTACCTCCATGCGGTCCTTCCAAGCAACAAATTTTGAGCTACCCTTAAGGGCATACTCAAGCCTTATACCATAGAACACCATCCTGCTAGATCTGAAGAATTGATCCTACAAATTTAATCCTCCTAAAAATATAACTTTTAATTCTCTTATCTATTGTGAATCTTGCTCTGATACCACGTGGAATTTTAATGTAGATTCAAAACTGCTCATGTAATGTACTAAAACATAAGACTCAAATATACCCTAGTCGTCTTTGGAAGCAAATTCATGATCGATAACGCATATCAAAAACATGCATCATGATTTAACACACATACACATAGATTTATCTAGGGGAAAGAAATGTTGAAATTTGGTACCGGAGGACAGGTGGTTCCCTAAGGCTTTGATCTTTGGCCTAGGGAAAAGTGTCCAAAAGAATTCAATTTTTTTCCTAAAGTAACTTTATAATTTTTATAAAGTCAAATCTAATTAGAAATAAACAAGTGATAAAGTCACCCTAAAGTCTAATTGCAAAGGTGACTTTAATGAGAATCAATGTAAAATTAGAAAGGAAAAGTGACTTTGGAAATAAATGACTAAGTGAGTCTTTATTAAAAAATTGAGGTGAATTAAAAAATAGAGAGCAGAGATTTAAATGAACATTTAATCTCGGCCCTGATACTCAAATACAATATGACCATTAGATTTAGGGATTCCCCAAAAGTCACTTAGGGTTAGGTTAAAGAAGGAAAATGAGAGAAAAGGTCATTCATTCTTTCATGAACAGATTGAGAGAGGAAGAAAATGAGAGCAAGGGAGATTTCTGAGCAGAGAGGAGAAAGAGAGCAACTGATAGAGACTTCAGCAAAGGCCGTACAGCAGCAAAGAGGCACGGTTTCCAAAGCATAAATTCGTACAGCAAGTGTTGGGCACATTTTTCGAGGGAGGCACAGTTTTCAAGGAAGGCCGTACAGTAGCTTCAGCGTTTATTTCTGGGCAGATTCTGGGCACAAAAATCGAGACTACTGGTTGGTGGCACGAATTTCTAGAAATTCGTACAACAGCAAAACAGCAGCTTCATCACAGATTTCGAGGCTTAGAAGCACAGAAATTGAGGAGAGGTTTGCTATACAAATTCGTACAATTCGTACAGCAGTACGGTCGTACAGCTGGGTACATATTTCGAGAAAGGTCGTACAGCATTTAATGCTGTAATAAATGTTGTAAAATTTTTGTTTTGGATTTTTTACTGTTTTACACGTTTTCCAAGGCGGAGTGAATGCACGAAAATCGAGATAAGTACAATTGTTTAGTTGCTGAAATTTTTGCTCTAATTTCTGCCTCACTGTAAAAGCATTTTTCAGAAATAAGAAGGAGCTCTCAAACTGGTTTTCCCCAAGAGTTGTAGGGGGTTTTTCCAGGGTCGAGTTGACCAAAAATATGTGTGTTAAAATGCGTGAATCACTGTTTTGTATGTGCTGATATTTATTTCTGCATTTTCCAGCATTCTGTAATTTTTCCAGAATTTGTGTTTTCAGCAAAATTTATTTTCCAGTTGTTGAATGTATGGATATGGAAAAGGGCATTTAACTATTTTGGAGAAATAAGGTGAAACTGAAAACCGGGGTGGGAAACTATAAATTTCTACAAGAAATTGCTCAAAACACCTTCCTATATGTATTTCATTAATCAGAGAATCTAAATGAGTACAATATGTTGCTCAATCTTGACCACAACCTGCACAAATATCTTCTATCCTCTGCCTGACTGACTGAATTTGGCCAACACTTAGTCAATTTCAAGCCTTCCCAAGATCCTATTTCCTTGTTTTTTTAATGAGGAATTAACCCCTATTATTTAAGGAAATTTCTCATTGAGAATTGCGCAATTCCTTTAGGCTTTTCTTTGACTGCATGCACCACCTGTACAACTTGGAATATTTTACAACTAGTAATAAATTTCCCTTGAACTCCAATATAAACTAAGTAACTCGAATTTCATGCATGCATGAGTTAATTTAGATTGATTGATCAATTAACTGGTTAAAGTCTAAAGTTACATCCCACTACTAGACCTCCCACTAGTTCCTCCAACAGTTGGAGCTAATTTAACTAACAATAACTCAATTTAACTGAATTAAATTGTAACTAAAATGAACTCATTTCGTCCATTTTCATATTCGACTCACAATATCAATCTGCTCATATTTCCAAGACTGAATACAAAATCTCCGTCATAATCTCTTCAGCACAACCTCAATCAATACATCATCCCATCAACTGAATATAATATTCATAATTGAATATAACTATGCAATATGATCAATATCTCTCAAACAATCTGCTCATAAAAACTAAACTTTGTAACAAAAAACTATCTCTACTCATAAATATCAAACCCTACAACAGCACATAATGGAAATTTGATCTACACATCCATCCATCAATAAAATACAAGTAGTCATACAAAACCTAATATTGAAGCTACAACAAAGAAATCTTCAATGAAGCCTCTGCAACACATGCATCAGAAATCTAATCTTCAATATGCAACTGCAACAGTTATAGAAATAACTCTCCTCTCCATATCATCAGTAAATTGGAGCCACAATCTGCAAAACTAATAGGTTAAACATGTCTATCTATTATGGCTCCTTCATCCTTTTAAATGTGCTCCAAAACTAAGCTTTGATCTACTCTCTAACACTGCAAACATGTAGCACACATTCTCTCTCAATCCAACCATTTCTTCTTCACACTCCAGGATTTTATAATTGATGGAAGGCGTTACCAATATCCATCACTAAACCTCCTCATGATCTTTGACGTAATCACCTTCTAGATTATGGTTAAACTTTTCCGTCCCTTTTTATCAAAAATATTAAACAAAATCACTACAAAAAACAATAAAAACATTTGATGTGCACACATAATCTAAATAAAATTCACCTACAGGCACAGTTGTTGGGATGACTACTAGATCCCAGCAAATATAGTTTCACCATTACCATTGGCATATCAGTGGCTAAAATCCTACAGCTGCTATGCCTCAATGTCTTCCCGGCAACTATGGCCAAACGTAGGCAAATCCATAAATCTTCTACTCATACTTGAATCTCTTCCTTGGCATGCTTCCTTCATCATTTGTAGGACTTTTCCAAGCCTTGAAAAGTCACAAAAAACAACTCAGCAACATTTGCATGGATCAACTCCTCAAAATAAAGTCAAGGACATGGATGCCTAGTTGGCCAAACACCTTTGCATGGATCAACACCTCTGCATCAGAACAAAATATTTTCATCATACCAATGATAACTTGACAAAAATCATGAGAGTTACCAGATTAGTTAATAATGTCCCGTGGAAATTTTATCATAAAGAAAATACTATAATGTTTTTATAACAATAGGTGCATTCACAAGCCAACAGCTGTAGTTATGGAAAGAAAAGACTGCTGAATCACATGAACAATAATGGTATTGACAGTTTCAGTCAAGTGCTTGTTCTGCAAAAACAAAATTCTAAGTTCTATGATTCCAAAATGCTAGTCATATTTCATTGCCAGATAGTTCATAATGTCCCGTGGAAATTTTATCATAAAGAAAATACTACAATTTTTCTACAACAATAGGTGCATTCACAACCCAACGGTTGTAGTTATGGAAAGAAAAGACTGCTGAATCACATGAATAATGATGGTATTGACAATTTCAGTCAAGTGCTTGTTCTGCAATATTTTTTCCTAAGTTCTATGATCCCAAAATGATAGTCATATTTCATTGCCAGATAGCAGTAAGTTTGACACCAACCTCACCAAAGCAACCAATGCTTACATATATCTTATTCTGTCTTCTTTGCACTTACCTCCAAATGCCTTGCAGGCACTATAAGGATAAGAGCCATGTAGTACCTTTGTTTGAGGTAGGATATACAAATCCTCGTTATAAAATCCATCATTTTACAGCATTTCACAAGCCTTCACTGCCATTTCAGAAAAGCTGTAATATATAGAGGTCACTCTCACATGTTATATACAAAAAAAAATCAGGTAGTAGACATACAATTGCCAATGCTTCTTACAATATACCCAGAAATCGAGCTAAGAAATAGTTCATTGAGTCTCCTGACATTCTTTAGCTTCCAACTCATCAATCTCATATCTAACCTCTTCCATTTGATCATTAATATATGTCACCACTTCCTGTATAAATCTGATTGCTTCATTTAATGCAGCATCATACTCAGCATCTGCCTCTGCATCCTCAAGTCCAGTGACCTCCGTTATCTCAGTAACATGAACACATTGATGCTCAACAGGCCTGTTCTTCAACTGAACATGGCGCTCTGATGGACGGCCAGCCTTCTTCAAAACCTGGATAGTAGCGACCTTTTTTGGGAAAAAAAACAGGAAAAATAAGAAGATTTGGGCTATATGTTAAGAATAGTGATGAACAGTTAATAACAGCATTAATAGAAAACAGATTTTTTGTATAAGCAAGGCAGTACACGTATGAAATTTCATTTACCATATGTAGCTTCTGCTTCTCATGGGCCTGAACTGTCTTCAGCAAATGAACGAGGTCTTCCCGGCAGTAATCCGAGCCCCCAAGTATTGATTCCATTTCAATTACCTGATATAAAATAATCCAGAAAACAGTAGTCAACATATGAACTCAAACATTGGGCAGATGGTTAAGCCTCTGCTTGTATGTGGGTTTCATTTGGTTTCTCTTCATGTGTGTGAAATTTGAATTTAGGAAACTATCTAGCAAATATGTGGAAACAAAAAAAATCCTTCTCCCTTGTTTGCAAAAAGCTCGATACTAATATGAGCAGCAGAGTATTGGAGAGCTTGAAAAATACAAACAACAATGTTCAAGGTACAGCTATGACACCATGAGTTCATTATTTTCTAAGACAACCAAAGTCTTCCTTGTTGACAAATACATGTAGCATAAAAGAATTACCTTAAATAGGAAAACAGCAAAGGTTTCATACAAGAATGAATTTTTTAAACTTTGAAATTCAGTATAAATATTTATTTAAATTTTATAAATATTCATACTTGTGTGTGTAGCACACAGACACAAAGAAACCTGGAATAATGCCAAAGTTAACTACATCCAAATGTTTCACGTGACAGTATTTACGATTAGCTCACTAAAGATTATGGTTTACAAATCTGATATGAACTAATCAAATAGAACAGCATCAAGATCATCACAGTTCAAGATCACTGACTCAGTTGTGAGAATGTTATACCACTGCAATGCTTACAGGAAACCTGCATAAAGATGAGGCTGACCAATCTGAATCAGAAAAAACAATGTTCGGATTGGAGAGATTTCTATACATATAAGTTATATTTTAGCAATCTCATATAGATACATGCTCCTAGTTGAAGACGAGATAATAACTGAACTACATAATAATTACGGCTTTTATTTCCTTTCAACCCAAAATGGCCTTCGACATTGACAAAGACGTTTCCACTTGTAAAAGAACACAAATTGAAAGTGAATGCAATTTTTCAATATCTGCAATGTCAATATCCTATATCACTGTTCAGGTATGAATTATATGCAAACAGCTGCAAGGCTATTAAGGATTACAAAATCTTGGTGGTAAGCACCTTGTCCCTATGTTTGGCATCCCATCAGCACCCCTTGCTATTCTTGTTTTGGGCCTCTTTTTTCTGTTACTTTGCAAGAATGAAATCATAATCACAATATTTGAAGTTAGCATGTGTGCAAAAATTATGGAAGCTTGTTATGAACAAACTCTATATGAAAAACACAATAATTTTCTATTTTGTCAATTAATATTATGAACTCCATATGAAAAAACAATGATTTTCTATTTTGTAAATGAATATTATGACAACAGTCCTATTCTCTAATCAGATTACATCCATATAAAACTATAGGAAGAAACAGAGAGGATATTATGCAATGTGTAATAACTAATGTTGATTTTTCCTTGGCACTTCAGAGTCAGGTCTATGTCTAAAACATGATCACAAACACACCGAAATACCACAACTACAAGCACTTTGCATAGTGGAAATGTAACAGCAGTGAATCACAAAAGTACACAAAGATTTGTAGACCCAAAACTTGTTTATATTAAAACTTTAATATAACATATGGCTCCTGTACCAGGGATCATAGCCGTTACAATTAGCCCTGATAGAAGGATAACTTAGGCTTGAAGTCAACAACTTACGATCCTCAATCTGTCCACACAAAAAGAACAAATACAATGACTTACTTGCTGATGAAACACCTTATCCAACAGCCCTTTGGTCCTCTTGTCCTTGGTGTGCCTGGCAGGTCCATTGCCACCTATCTCACAGAGAATAATGTTCCTCCACTACCTCTGTGCTCAGCTGCTCACAAGGTCCTCTGCTGCTCCAAAAGCCTTGCACACTTCAGCTCAACAAACTGCCTTCTTATGATGACAATGCTCCTCCAAAGTCACTGTTCATAGGCTCCAAAGGTCTGCCCTCTAACAGTGGATTTGCTTCTCCAATATCACTGTACATAGGACTTCAAAAGACAGCTTCTCACAGTGTATGACAGCCCTCATACCACTGTATATCAACCTCCAAACCAAGGTCTGCAACAAAACAAATGTTCCCTTGAGTTTATTGTTCAACGCAGCCCTAAACCATGCTATCCATGCACCCTTTGCTGGACAGACTTCCACGCATACACCTCAGCACTCTTCTCCACGTCATACAAGCCTAGTCGCACTGATTTCAGAACTTACTTCTCTGCTTGAAGCTTGACGCTATCTCTGTCCCAAATCTGAGGTCAAATTAGGCCTTGACTAGGTCTCGGCCTTCCATAGAAGTCCTTGTGCAATCCTTGACGCCTTGCGGCCTCACAAAAGTCTAACTGAGGCTTATTAGGGCCTCCTCCTAGGGCTCGGCCCTCTCCTTAACACACTGAACAGAAACTCTCCCTCAGAGCAGAACTTCGGTCCTCTTTCCTTCTTAACACAGCCTGGAAACAACCTTAACCAAGGCACAAAATTACCACAAACTTCGACCTTGCTTGCTGATCCAACTTGGCCTTCTACAAACATAAGAAAAACCAGAAAACATGCTCCTCTTCCAAGCTCGGCTACTCCTGAGGTAGTTCGACTTCTTCCTTGGCTTGTAATGCTTCTTGAGAAGGATGCTCTTGGATGATTTGACCTCTCCTTTGGCCACTTCTATTTATACACTCTCTAATCATTGTCTTAGGATCTCCAACATCATTAAGATGCCTCCACATCAATAATTAGAATTAACAATAATTTTTTTTGGGTCTTTAGCCTACAACTTGGGTACATTGCCCACAAAACATATTTTTGTGGGTCAACTCCTCACAAACCCAGTACCCCAAGGGTTGTGGGAGCACCTCCCAAGCTACACATCTCAACAATTAAAACATTGATAATCATGTCTCATGCAACTTAGTGAATCAATTATCACTTAACTCACTTTATCCCAAGTCAAAAGTACTAAAAATGAGATAAAATCTAAGTTGCAGGAAACACCTATTTTAGTGACATACTAGTACCTGAGACGGCCCGAAACGCCGAAACGGGTTTGAAACAACGCCGAAACGCTGGACGGTATGGCCGGCGGCGTTTCGGCAGCGTTTCAGCCGCAACAGGCCGAGTTTCGGCGGGCGAAAAGCAAAAATTAATTTTTTGGGGGCCTTTTTCGGCCATCTCAAGGAGTGAAACGAGGGCGTGGGCCCCATCTAACACCAAAACACACTAATAAACCAATTTTTATCTGGTTGTTAGCTAAATTTAATTAAAAAAATTACAAATGGAATTCTCTAGAAGATGAGAAGAACAGAATTCTCTAGAAACCCTATGAGTCTCTTCTTTTCTTTAAAAAGGCACTTCATTCACTCATTTCTCACACATTGTTTTGCAAGAAGAGCTTCCTATAGCAGCAGCAAGGAGTTTATTTGTGTTTTCGAGCGTGGGAAGCAAGAGGAAGAGCGTGTGCAGCAGCTAGTTGGTTGAGTTTTTCATTTCCTAATTTTGCAACATTCATGGCTTCTCAAAGTAGTGTTTCAAGTGCCCGTAAATTGGGTGAGCTTTTCATTTTGTATTATTGTAATTTTGCAACATTCATGGCTTCTCAAAGTTGTGTTTCAAGTGCCCCTAAATCCACTCATGCAAGCAGGCGGCAAGAATATTACCCTCTATGGAAGTACGTTACCAAAGTGAAACAGATGGGTTCCGATGGTACATGGGAATGGAAGTGAAATTTATGCAAAAATGAAAAGACCTTCAAGGGCTCTTACACAAGAGTGAAGGCTCACATTTTGCATAAAGAGATAAAGGGTATTGATGTGTGTGCACAAACCAAAAATGCAGAGGTGAGGGCTAAATTCAAGAAAGAGAGTGATGATGCTCAAAGGTTGAAGGATCAAAGAAGCAAAATCGACATGGGAACTACCAATCCTCGCATGCCTGATAGCATTGAGCCAAGGATTGTTCAAGAAGCAAGAAAGAGGAGGGCACTAGAAGTAGAAGCAGAGTTATCAAAGCCATCAACTCCAATTCAAGACAACAGTTTGGTGAAAATGCTTGATAGTCAAGGGAGAGAAGAAGTTGACTCAAGAGTGGCAAGGGCCATCTTTGCTTGTGGCATCCCCTTTAATGTGGTTCGATCCCCATATTGGCAGGATTTGGTGAGAGCGATTAACAAAGCTCCTCAAGGTTACAAGGGCCCAAACTATGAAAAATTCGGAAGAGTTTTGCTGAAGAAAGAGAGGCAACATCTTGATCATGCTCTGAAACCAATTCGTAGTTAATTGGTTAGTACAGGGGTTTCTATTATCTCAGATGGTTGGACTGATACAAGATGCAAGCCTTTGATTAATGTCATTGCATCATCACCAAAAGGAGCCATGTTCATCAAAGCAGAAGATTGTTCGGTTAAGATAAAGGATATTAAGTTCATTGTTGATATTTTAATTTCTGCTATTGAACAAGTACGGTCAGAAAATGTGGTGCAAGTTATCACAAATAATACACATGTTTGCAAAGTTGCAGGCTTGATTGTTGAAAGTATATACAATCACATATTTTGGACTCCTTGCATTGTCAACAATTTGAATCTGATTTTAGAAGAGACTGAGGCAAAAATAGAATGGATTAAGGAGGTCACAGGGCAGGCTAGGGAGATTATAAAATTCATCACCAACCACCACCAATCTCAAGCAATATATCAAGAATACTCCAAAATTGGAGTTTTTGAAAGTTGTTGAGACACGGTATGACTCAAACAGTCAAACTTCATCATGTTGTGTCGCCTTGTTGATGTTAAAAATGCATTAATGAGTATGGTGGTGGGTCCAACTTGGGCTGAGTGTAGACAGGCAGATTCAGAGAAGGGCAGTATGGTGAGGAGGGTGTTGGTTGATGAAAATTGGTGGAGCAAGACTGATTTCTTGCTCAAGTTCACATCACCTGCATTTGATCTTCTTCGAGCTGCAGACACAGAGAAACCTTTCTTAGGAGAGGTTTATGATGGCATGGATACCATGGTTGAAAAAACTGTGTAAATCATTACACGGGAGGCTCCCACTCTTCTTTTTGTGGATTTTGATTTTGCTGAACAAGTGAGATCCATTATTGTTACCAGGTGGAATAATAGCTTCAACACTCCATTGCACACTTTGGCACATGCTCTGAATCCAAAATTTTGTGATGAAGAATTCATTGCTGAAAGCAATGGGAAGAGGAAGGCTCCACATAAGGACACGGAGGTGACCAATGGAGTGAAGAAAGCCTTTCAGAGGATATTTTCAGCGTCTTTACAAACTGATGTAAGGCAAGAATTTCCTGTTTTGTTGCTGGATTAGAGGATTTTGCAGACATATCAGCTTTGGATGAGAGGAGGACCATGGACCCAGTTAAGTGGTGGACTTGTCATGGGGCGAGTGGTGTTCATTTGCAAAGTCTTTCCACTCATATTCTATCACAAGTGGCAAGCTCTTCATCAGCAAAACGGTATTGGAGCACCTACAGTTTCATTCATAATGTGAAGCGCAACAAGTTGGGACCGCAGAAGGCAGAGGACCTTGTATATGTGCATTCAAACCTACAGCTTGTGTCTTGTAGGGGTGGAAAATATACAAGTGGACCTCATAAAGAATGGGATGTGAATGCAGAATGTCCAGATTTAGAGCTCTCTCTTTCTGCTCTTGATATTTGTGCATTGATGATGCAAGTGCAACTGGAAGCACTAGTAGAGTTGCCTCTTCTGCTGAACAAGCATCTTGTTCTATCTTTGCTGATGAGGATGAGGAGCTTTATTAGTAATGATAGGTTAATCTAGCCATGGTTGTCTTTATTTCATGTTTTATTTCTGTTTTAGCACATATAGCCTCACATATAAAGGCTGATTTTGGAGTCTTGGATGTAAAGCCTCATCTATAAAGGCTAATTTTGGATATTTGCATCATGTAATCATCTGTTGGAGTTAATATAAATTTTAATTTCATTCTACAATGTCATTTATATGTCTCATTCTTTCTTTTCTTGCAAAATAATGTGTTATAATTTATTTAATATTGACTATTTATAATATACATATATATATATATATATATATGACATTTTGGTCGTGTTTCCATTTTCCAGAGGTCGCGTTTCGGGCCGTCCCCATTTCGGAAACTTCTAGACGTTTCAGTGTTTCGTGCAACTTAGGATAAAATAAAAGGACAATTATTAAAACATAAGCTCTATTACCCTCATATAATAGTCATATGGAAAACAAATGATTTTTTCAAATTATAAACTTATATAAACCATGTTTCATAAAACATGTTTGCAGTGTGCCTCTTAATTGTGCGACCAATCAGCAATTGAATCAGATCATATTAGAAGTCAAACTATTGGCAACCCTATAATCTGTTGTCCACAAACTCACATCCCAATACCTCTTGTACTAGACCACATGCCCCTCGCAAATGCACTCAAAAATTTAACTTTTGAAGCTGCCGCACAGTGAGATAAAGTTGAGCACCTGACCTACCAGCATGGTTGATGAAGGATATGCCAAGACACCAGCTGCCTATCTGAACATTGTTTTAGTCATATTAGATTCAATGTTAGTTGAAAATTAAAGCCTGCCTACCCCAGATGTAGAAGCTGATTTCAACTCCAGAAAACCACTACTTTCTACACCTAGGTACCAAAGTATATCAATCGTTAGAAACTAGATCTTCAGAGATAACTTTGACCTATAAAGAGCCCCATCCACAAGATCCCTCTTAACTGCAAATTGCACCTTTTGTGGCAAACTATTAATATGCTACTATTTACATCCAACCTGCAAATCCACCAACCAAAATGTATTTCCATGGCTAGCACTAACCTAGATATATGCAACTTTGTTGTAGGAGCAACAAGTGTTAACTTGTCTTCTTCTCCTCCATCAAACAGGGATTCAAAAGAGTTTAAACCAGTAGAGAAATCAGCCATCAACAAAACACAAGAAACCTATAGCACACCTTGTTTATCTCTATTTTTTCGTCTTCCACACATTTCCTTGACACCCGGATGTGGAAGTTCTTCCTCCACATCTTCTGGCCCGCCCTCTTGAATAGCATTCAAGTCAGCATCATTTTCCACTTCTATTGAAGCATTTTCTGCATGATCTTTGCCTATCACCCTGCACCTGTTATCCTCACACACCAGCAGATTTTCCAACTTCAAAACAGCAACCATCAGCCAATTATGAAGCACAAATAATCTGATTTAGATCTGATTTTTCATCTATTCACATGTCATGCTCACAACACGGTTTGCACAAGGATCGAGAATCCTATATACTTTGGTTTGCTCAAACTAGGCAACAAACAATAATTTCCTACATGTGGCTTCATATTCAATTGTATTTTCCCTCAGAACTACCTTATAAGCAACCGAACCAAATATTTTAAAGTGACTTACTTTCGGTTTCCTTTCAGACCATGCCTCCTCTGGTAAGACTACTATCACTTTTCTAGTGGGACTCGTATTCAAGAAATATATTGTCAGAAGAGGAAGAATATGTGTGATGAGATTATAATGAAATGAGCATCATCCCTCTCCTATTTATATCCATCAACGAGGGTGTGTGACACATCTATTGGGCTTGTGAGCCTACATTACAATTCTGGCCGACCTTGACAATTTACACACGTGTAGAAAATAAATTCAAAATATAAGTTATGCTCATCCAAACAAGATGATCTTTAGATCAATCTTGCACCTCTCTGAAAGAGGAATCCAACAAAAATATCATCATCATCATGTGAGCAATGTAACATGGAATTTGGACCTAGTTACGCAAAATTAACACTCCCTCTCAACTAGGGAGAACTCCATCTGTCCACCCATGCCATCCTATCATCCAATACCATAGTGTACTATTATATATCATCATGCACTCTTGCGTCATCCTGCTATAACATGCTTTGTTGGCTCTTCTTTGCACAACAAGTGAGTCACAAAGACATCACACTCTGCTGACCCGAAGTCAGCTTAGAGGTTAAAACCTCAATCGGACTCGAGAGAGTCACATACTAACGCGAAGTTAGTTTACTGACCCGAAGTCAGTTTAGAGGTAAGAACCTCATCCAGACTTGATCCCAAATCAAGTGGTTGGACACATCCCATCCGAGACATAGAGAGTATGGCAATCCCTTATGCGTCCATCAGTCATGCTATCGGTCTCTATCAGCATTTCCCACCTCATTGACCAAATGAGAGGTACTTCCCATGAGTCTAAAACTCCATGGGTAGGATGCATGCAGGGCATAGATCAAAGAGAGGGTGAACCAGCTCAATATCATAACGGTGGGGAAGAAGCACACCAACAAGGTTTGGCGAACCTAGCCCTGCGGTTGCTTATAGCTCCAAGTAGCTATCCCCAAGCCCCCTAGAGCTCCCAGAGCTCATTGTCCAACTCAAGCGAGACCCTCAGAATAGGGTCTGTCCACGATACCAAGCTTCTCACGGAAGGTTAAGAATTTGACCTTCCCCAGAGGCTTCGTGAGAATATCTATGACCTGCTCATCAGTGCCAATGTGATCGAGCCTTACGGCGCCTCGTTGTACCATGTCCCGGATAAAGTGGTACCTAATATCAATATGCTTGGAACGGTCGTGAAACGCGGGATTCTCGTAAAGACGAATGCCACTTTGGTTATCGCAAAGGATAACGGTGGTATCCATCACATGCCCAAACAGCTCAATAAGAGCTTTCTCAACCAAATAGCTTCACAACGGGCCATACTCGCTGCAATGTATTCGGCCTCAGCGGTGCTTAAAACTGATTTCTGCTTCCCGCTCATCCAAGATATCGAAGCAAAACCCAAGGTGAAGCAGCATCCAGATGTGCTCTTATGATCCACCACACTGCCTACCCAATCGTCATCGGTCTATCCATGAAGCCTCATAGTTTCGGCAGTGTATCTCAACCCATGAGTGATTGTGCCTCGAATATATCTCAATAGATTCTTGGCATCAATCCAGTGAATGTGATGAGGGTCAACCATATATTGTAAAACATATGTCCAAATGTTAGTTCACTAAGAACATCAAGGCCCCCACGAGTTGTGGATACTCGATGGGATTTCCCAACTCGAGCCCAACAGCGCTTCCACACAACTTCTTAAAGTTGAGTTCCATCAGTGTCGACACAGACTTACAGTCCACCATCCCAAATCTCTCCACAGCTTCACAACATATTTTTCTTGAGAAAGGAAAACCTCACTCGGCTTTTGCCAGACCTCCAAGCCTAGGAAATAGTGCATCAGTCCTAGGTCCTCCATCTCGAACTTAGAAGCTAGCTCCCTCTTACATTGATGAATAAGAGCGTCAGCACCTGTCAGGAAGAGATCGTCCACATATAGAACCAGAATGAGAGGCCTTTCTTTATCAACCTTAAAATAAAGGTTTGGATCAGCATCACTTCGAGTGAAGCCCAGCTTCATCAAGTACCTATCAATTCACTCATACCAAGCCCTGGGGGCTTGCTTTAACCCCTAAAGCGCTTTCTTCAAACTGCATACATGTGTGTCTCTATCTTGGACTTGGAACCCCAGAGGTTGCTCCACATAAACCTCTTCCTTGATTGAACCATGTAAGAAAGTAGTCTTCACATCCATCTAATGGAGACTCCATCCTTGCATTGCAGCAAGGGCAATAATCGATCGGATGGTTGTGTAACAGGTGCAAATATATCATCATAATCTATGCCTTCCTTTTGAGAGAAGCCACAGGCAAAAAATCTTGCCTTGTACTTTTCAGCGCTTCCATTGGCTCCATGCTTGATCTTGTAGAGCCATTTCCAGGTGACAACAGATTTTTCCTTCGATATCGGGATCACATCCCAGACATCATTCTTCATGATAGATTCATATTCCTTGTGCATAGCATCCTTCCAAACTTGATGCTTTACGGCTTCTTCAAATGATCCAGGCTCAGATTGAACAATAATGCTCATGGTTGCTAGGTACCCTTGGTACCTATTTGGCTTCTTGCTTTCACGGAATGTTCCTCTCGGAGCAATGTGTCTCTCAGCATCTTGGAGAGTGTCCCTAAGCCATGAGGGTCTCCTTTTATTTGAAAAAGGTGGATCAATAGGATCCATCGAACCTTCAACATTAGGCATTGGTTCATCCTTCAGTTCTTCTTGCTTCCCTACTTCTTCTTCTTCTTCTTCTTCGTCTTCCTTTGAGCTAGGAAGATTCCTAACTTTCTTGAGGGCAACATCTTCATCGAAGGTGACATCGTGGCATATCTCCACTTCTCTTTGACCAAGCACATGGATTTTATATGCCTTCGAGGTTTCACTATAACGCACAAACATTCCCTTCTTCCCAGAAGCATCCAGCTTGCTTCTCTTTTCTTTCGGCACATGAAAATAAACGAGACTTCCAAAAACTCTTAAGTGAGAAACATCAAGTTTCTTACCAAAGAAGACTTCTTCGAGAGTTTTAGAGTCCAATGCAGAATGTGGGCATCTATTTTGAACGTACACAGCAGTGTTGGCAGCTTCTCCCCATAGAAACTTCGGAATACCTTGGTCATAAAGCATGGCACGGGCAGCTTCCACAATGGTTCTATTCTTCCTTTCAACAACACCATTTTGTTCGGGAGTATACACAGTGGTGGTATCCCTCTTAATGCCGCTTTCCTGCAATAGTCATTGAATTCATTTGACTCATACTTGGTTCCATTATCGGTCCTCAAAATTTTGATCTTCTTCCCTGTTTGATTTTCAACCAAGGACTTGAAGGTACGGAACCACTTGAATGCTTCATCCTTCTTCTTCAAGAAGTATATCCAAGTCTTGTGGGAGAAGTCATCTATAAAAGTGATGTAATATAAACATCCTCCCAAGGATGTTACGGGCATCATACCAGATAGATCGGAATATACCAATTGCAAAATATCAGCTATCTTCGTGACACTTGAGGGGAATGGTCCCCTTGTGTGCTTTCCTTCGGCACAACCCTGACAAACACCTTCATGATCATCTTTGAACTCAGGCATCCTTGTCACCACCTTCCTTGCTTTGGGAAGGGCCTTGTAATGAAGGTGTGCAAACGTTCGATGCCATAGCTAGGTTTGAGTTGTGTCACATGTCATGGCCCCCAACGGACTTCCTCCAACCTGATAAAGTGTATCAACTCTAAAACCAATAGTAAGAGCTTCATTGAAGTTCTTCCAAATGTGTACTTTTCCATCGATGAATGCCACCTTGAATCCTTTGTCTTCCATTGCCGAAATGGACACAAGATTCTTCTTCAAATCAGGTACGTACAACACATCTTGCAAGCAGAGGACTTGACCTTGAGTTAGATGAAGGGTCACAGTCCCTATTCCCTTCACGAGATAATCTCCAAATTAGTATCCTTCTCAATCAAATCAGAGAGGGCTTCTTTATATCTAGTGAGGTGCCTTGAAGCACCACTATCAATCAACCAAACATCCAGTGTGTTGGGAAGAGATGCAACAGAGAAGGCAGATATAAGAATATATTCATTTCTCTTATTATCAACAACATTTGATTCATCATACCTGGAATTTCTTGACCTCTTGAAAGGTTGAAAATTACCACTTCAATCAGAGGGAGCCTTCCTCTTTCCTTTGAACCTGTTGTTCCTTTGATTTCCATTCCCCCTAAAGTTGTTGTTGGTGTCATCATCCCTACGAGTGTCCCTTCTATTGGGGCACTCCCTTGCATAGTGACCAAACTTGTTACAAGTGTAACATCTTCATTTTCTTCCTTTGGGACCCGCTCTTCCATGGTTTTGATTTCTCGGACCACCATTGTTCCTCTTCTTTGCGTGAGCGGTAAAGGGAGTAGGGTCAACTCCATTCCCATTAGAGGGATGGTCTCTCTCCATCATCCTTGTCTCCTCTTGAGTGCATCTCGTCAACAATTCATCAAAATCAGGAATCACATTATTATTAAGAATAGTAATATTGAATACATACCAATCACGGGGTAATCCTCCAAAAGCAATGAGAACGAGCTCTTGATCAGCTATTTCTTCTCCAATAACTAAGAGACCATTCCCGATTCTTCTTTGCCCTTTTTGATATTCTTCAACTTGTTCTTGAAGAAGAGAACTTGATTAGCACTATTAGCACTGAACATGCTAACCAACTTATCATACATCTCTTTGGATGTGCCCAGCTCGGAGATATAAGCAACCAAGTGCTTATGAATAGAATCCCTGATGAAATCTTCGCCTTGAC
Organism: Pinus albicaulis; assembly: GCA_034641835.2. NCBI lineage: Eukaryota > Viridiplantae > Streptophyta > Pinopsida > Pinales > Pinaceae > Pinus > Pinus albicaulis. The sequence continues at coordinate 645,613,104 of CM076574.1, forward strand.
TTCCCCTTTTCTATACTTCGTCTTTGTGGCAGTCGGTGCATTTGATGGAGGCTCATTTATCTTCCCCTGCACATAATCCATGACTTCTTGATCTTCCAATACCAAATCCAAAGACATCTTCCAGTTATGATAATCAGACTTATCAATCAACTTATCATCAATCTTGAAACCCTTGTAGGTTGAGGAGGCCATTTGTCCTTAATAAGAGAACTTCTTTGGTGATTGCTTTTCACACTAGCTTGGGCTTTGTCTTCACTTTAGCTCTGATACCATGTTAAATTTAGATAACCATGGTATGTTCTATGCTTTATGCAGTTTACTTCAATCTTTCTTATACGCCCAATTCAGATTAGCAATCACATATAAACATGAAAGTAAACTGCTAATAGAACATAATAATAGATCAACAGAAGACAAGCCAAATAATATATAAAAATTTGTTATTCTTCTTGTCCAGCAAATATAGAGAGAAATGTTTGTTACAGCGGTCAACAGGATGCCCTAGCCAGCAAAGATCAACCTTCCTCAAGTGTCACACACACCTCAAAAGACAGCTCCCAAAATAGTCAACGTAAGTCAACAAAAGGATCCCTCATCCAAATTTCCAGCATCAAGATTTCCGGCATCAAGATTTCCGGCATCCATATTTCCGGCATCCATTTCCAGCATCCAGATTTCCGGCATCGCATCCATTTCCAGCATCCAGATTTTCGGCATCTCATCCATTTTCGGCATCCAAATTTCCAAGTGGGAGAGAGAGAAGCCTCTAAAGGCTATACGAACCAATCAGAAGAGGAAGAATGTGTGTGATGAGATGATGATGAAATGAGCATCATCTCTCTCCTATTTATATCCATCAATGAGGGTGTGTGACACATCTATTGGGCTTGTGAGCCTACATTACAATTCTGGCCGACCTTGACAATTTGCACGTGTGGAAAATAAATTCAAAATATAAGTTCTGCTCATCCAAACAAGATGATCTTTAGATCAATCTTTCACCTCTCTGAAAGAAGAATCCAACAAAAATATCAGCATCATCATATGAGCAATGCAACATGGGGTTTGGACATAGTTTCCCAAAATTACCAAAACTTGGCTCTGATACTAATGTAACAAACAGTCCCTGTTTGTATGTGTAAACAGAATTATTTCATAATAAAAATATATTGATTGATAGAATGAAGAAGAATGATGAATATTACAATGATAGCCCCCATTATAAATACCTCGGCGATGTGGACATGTCTTTTTGATAAGACACATATTTTCATTAACTTGTTAACTTATCATTATTCATTATATTATTATTTTTTTATTATTATTAAGTTCATAACACTTTTTGATGGAGATGATAGCATGCCCTTTTGGAGGGGTCTTGGCACCTTCTCCCTTAATGATATTGTGCCCTAGCTTAAGGGTGTTGACTTATGGTAGGCGTTTCACTTGATGGTAATGTACGACTATTTTTGGAGCCGATCTAGCATGATGAGGAGAAGCTTGGCACCTTTTGGACAATGAGACATGACCTTTGATGAGATGTTGCACACTTTCATGGAGAGACATGACTTTTGGAGTACTATACACCACTTTGGAGGATGACATAATGCCCATTACACTCGCTCACTCACACAAGTGACTTTTGAAGGGAATTTATGATGGAAGTCTAGCATTTATGGCATCTTTTACTCATTAATGAGGCATATTTTGGGGGTCGTCGTTAACCTATCCACCTTACATCATGGATCTATTGCATTCTAGGGTCTTTTACTTCATTTTGGCCTTTTGTAAAGGATAGTGTTTGGTTTCCTCCCATTTATAAAGGGAGCACTACCTCATTTGGATCATTACACATTGTGGAGACTTATCTTCTTCTCTCTCTTTTCTCTTCTACAATATGGATGTTTATGCATGACAACCTACTAAGGAGAACTTGTGTTGTGGATTGCACTATTTCTTGGATGGATATTGATGAAGCTAGGATGAATGCATGATAATCAAGTGAGTGGACTTCTTTTATCTTGGTTATGTTTATGGATGATGGTAATTAAATATTAAGCAAGTGAGCATGGTATTGCAACTCTCATTATCCCTCTTAAATAAACCCTTCTTACAAGTATTTGAAAAAGAAGCGAGCACCTTCCCTTATCCCACCCTTGAAGATTGACAAGTGTTGGGTCAAATTTCTAGGGATAGTGAATGGACTTTCCCTAGTCTTATGAACCTAGATCTACTCCAACTTCTTCAAGTGTGTTGATCCTTGATTACATATGCCCTAGGTAGAGAAAGATGCTAATCTTCTCCTTTGTGTAAATCATTACTCCATTTAAATTCATTTTCTTTTTATGTTTAGGGTATTTTAGGTTTGACTTACAGCACAATCTTTCAATTGCAGTATTAATTAATTGCATGTCTTAGTCCTAGGGTCAGAAAGTGTTTGGAATATATTCTAAAATAAGTATAAAGTTTAATGCATTTTTCAGCCACATTCTAGAACTGGCATCTAGGGTTTATAGTGTTGTTATATACTCTTTAACTACAAAAATTTCTTGTAATTTAATCTCTATTTTACTCTTATTGTAGTCCTTCATTTTTCAAGTTATTATCATAGGTCTTGGGGCTATTTATTATTGCTGTTGTAAATTGGTTTATTGCTACAATTCTCTATTTTACAAGCTAGTTCGTTACAGCATTGTGTAATTTCTTGAATGTGTGCGTTTGGGGAATCAGAACAAGCCAAGGAACCTTTTAAATCAAATCTAAAAATTACCTTCAAATACACCATAAACCTAATCATTTGATCCTCTTGATTGGTGGTGATAGGGGGCTCTTGAGTTGGTTTGTCTGGGCCATTAGATCCCTAAAATAATAAACTAGGGTAGTCGCCCTTATATTGGATTGTATTCATCACTGAAGCAAGGGTAGTAGTTAACAAGGTGACAGTGGTGACTCTCCCATGTTACTCATTGTCTTAACTACTTAGTGAGATTTTAAACAAAGCTGAAAGATTTTACTGAAACAGGGAGGAAATAAACCCTTTGTGTACTATTGTCCAATTTTCCTATTGAACTAGTTGTAAGGAAACTGTCTTTTCTTAATTGGAAATATAAATAACATGTGACTTTTGACTTTCAATTCCAAGCATTTACACTGACTGACATCCTGAGTTAGAGATGGCGATGATAAATATGGTCTCTTATTGGGATATGCAAAATAAAACTCAAGCATATAATATCCAACTGAAATTATCGGCATTTCGTGAAGCTAATGAACTATTGCAGTGCAGTAGTCTACCACTAAAAATGTCCCCAAAGAAACTCCGGTGGGTCATAGAAAGAAATAAAAGATATTAATGTCCACAAATGACCAAAAAACAGCCAATGAAACTGTCCCAATAACAGATTTTCTCTAAGATTCTGCAGAAAATATTATAGAAAATTCATAGCTTCTTCTATAACTGTTCATTCTCATAAATTTTGAGGCATTCATTAATCCACATTGTATGCTGTAGCTAGAATTTATTTAAAACAGTTTCCTGAAGCCTTTCAAAAAGGATATTAGAACATGTAACCCTATTCGCATCCCATAGATCATATGCCATCCAAACAAGTCCTTTAAAAAAATTATATTTTCATGATTGATCCCAGGAATTTCATAGTTCATAAAATGTTAAAAGAGCTCAAATCCTATCAGATAAAATCAACTCACTTGTTTTGAACAGTCATTGAATTCAGTGGTGATTTGACTGCAAATTTGCTGATAGACCCGATCACCTCCTGTTCTTAAATATTCCGTAAAGCCCCTAAAGCATGAATATAATATGAAAAATTAACAATAATAGCACAGGTGTTGCAAACATCCTGCTGAATAGACTCTACAAATATTCTTAATGATACCCATTACTAATTTGCATTGAAAGAGTCCATCTATTTTCCATTTGAGAAGGTTATCTAAGCTTCCCAGAGGTATTAAAGAACTCAACTATATCTTCCACAAACAGATATTAAAACTAACTGTTCAAATTTTGATCAGAAAAAAGTGTTCTTTCATTGCGGTTTGAACAACATATAAGTTTTGTTCCAAGACTTCCATGTGATAAATTCACCAATTGAGGCTACCAAATTCTGCTAGAACACCTCCATGTAATGAATTGACTAACTGAGACAGCCAATATTCTAAAGTCTATCAAGTCAGCATGAAGAAGCTATAGCTTTACATGAAATTGAGGTTCCCAAAGCATGAAGCAGAGCAGGCACACAAAAAGCACTATTTCCCAAAATATCCCGGAAGTGCTTTTTAATATAATATGTATTCTTATATTACAATGCATTTGTACTCTCCAAAAATGTGAAGAATGCCAAATTTGTAGCAGAGTATATGTAAACATGCATATTTGTGCTACTTGTAGATGAATGCTACATAATTCTTAAGTTAGAAATGTCATCCATAGTAGATTAATGATTTAAAGCATCAACCATCTAGGAGGCCCAAACATACAAATCTTTAAACCAAATAATAAGTAAACCATTAATTTATGGAATGAAATAAGCTATCTACCCATTGTCAACATGACCAAAGAGTTATGTTTACAAAATAGGATATTTGCATAAGTTATAAAATAATAATTTAAACCACATATGAGACTGAAAAGTCCAAAACACTTACTGAGCTAAAGTCTGTGACATATATAGTGAAAATACGAAACAAAAATTCTAATTTCTATCTACTTTTTCTTCCTCTTTGCGCCACCATGATTCCCCTATGAGCCTCCCTGTGGTAGTGAAGCCCGAGCCAAAGCCAGACATAACAATGTACATGTAACTGAACATGGACGTCCTAGTCATGCTGACCATGGTAGTAGATGGATGCAACATCTCACAATGATCATCCTCATCAAAAAGAGTGTTGGATATACAAAGAGGGCGGTGAATCAGTATTTCTTTTCAATTGCTATTTTTACCAATTAGATCACTTGTAATTAGAACACAGAATGAACAATAAGAATAAATACTTTTATTAATCAGGAATAACAAGGACTCCAATCCTCTTCCTTACAATAAATCAAGTACAATATAGAATAGGGCTCCAACCCTACCTTCCAAGGTTCCAACCTTGTCACTATTAGGCACCAACCTCCAGGGCTCCAACCCTATCTCTGGTACAGGCTCCAAACTAGTATTCTTGAGGACCCCTATCCTCTAGGGCTCCAACCCTATCTTCCAAGGCACCAACCTTGTCTCTATGAGGCTCCAACCCTCGGCTTCAATTCGTCAAGATAAGTTTGATGATTCTTCACGACTCCCAATATATTTTGCAACGAGCCCTCACGAGTCACAATATCTTCACCTTTAGCACTGCCCTCAAACAATCTCCAAGACACTTAGCTCATCTATGACAACTTTGTCTTCTCATGAAGGTGTCTCCACAACTCTTCATTTCACCCAAACAAAATTCTCCAAGGTCACCTCATGATGACTTCAGCAATGCATCATGATCTCAAGGGAGCCTCCAAGATCAGTTTCTACAAGTGTCTTTAGATGTCTTCAATAATCCCTCAAGATGTCATCAATGGGTTGCCCCAAGAATTCTCCAAGGTGTTCTAGGATTATACTTCAAGGTCTGCTCAAGAATATCCCTAAAAATATTCCAAATAATAATTCAAAATGCTCCAAAGAAACCTTCAAAGTCAGCTCCAAGGGAAAGGATGTATGCTTTAAGACAGCTCTAGAAAAGTCTTCACAAACAAATCTTCAAGGTCACTTCACAAGTGATCCAAGTGTCTTCAAACACTAATCTTCAAAGTCTAAGGTTCCAAGATAGAAATGCCAACAATTCTGAGTCAATGTTCACTGTTCTTGAGCCTTCAATTCTTCACTCCACTGTTCATGGGTTCTGAAGGTCTAGAATAAGGCCTCTACCATAGATCCAAGCCTCTGCAATTGTAAGACCTTGTCTGAAACTTTATCCACAAGTTCGAGCTTTAGATCTCCAAAGAATTGTCTCCATAGGTCCGAAAGTCTATAACAAGGTCTTCACCACAAATCTTCACAAGTTGTCTGAATCACCGAACTTTCAAGGTGACTAGTTACATGTCAGAGCTACAAGCCTGTCTGCAATGTAGACCGAGTTGTCTAGACTTGGATATTTGAGTCACTACAGGCTTTGTTATTCCACTCCTCCACAGTTTAAACACCACAGAACTGATAACTGTCTTCAACGTCCGAGCTTCAATGAGCCAAGTCTGTTGGGGGTCCGAGCTCCAACCTCTCCGTAGGTCTGAAGTGTTATCTTTGCAATCCCAACTGCTTTAGGGTAGACACCTATCCGAGCCACCAAGTCTGCAATCTGAGCATGAAAAGAAGCCTCTCACCAGTTCAGATTTGAATGAACAGCACTCCGAGACCCTTGACAGTTTATCACTGCACTGAGTTATTTATTCCTCCACAAAACCAAGCCTGAAGTGACTGTGTTTTTGTCCCTGTCCAAGCCGTACACACAAATACTGAGTTGCCCAAACAATTAATCCTTAATTGTCCTCCTCGGCCTCCTTGTTGCATTTTGCCTTCACTCTAAAATCTTTTCCAAATTGTTGGCTTTGAAATGAAGTGTTTAGACTTGTATTTATACTGATTTCGACCTTCAATGAAGGGACATGTCTCTTGGTAGATAAGTCGACTTGTACAAGTAGGCTTAGGTTGGCTAGGGAAAAGAGTATATTTTATCTTGTTAAAAAATCATTTTCTCACAAACTAGGAAGAGTTAGAGGACAAGTGATAGCTCATTGGAAAGAGGAAAAAGTCCTCTACAAGCTTATGCCAAGTTCATTCTTGAATAAGGTCATTTTTATCATCAATAAAATTATTTTTGTGAACTTTCATCATTATTTTTCAATGGCAGCCTTTAGGATTTTATCTTTATGTTTTAGGCATTCAATGTTTAGGGCTCATTCATCATAGACTTAGGCCATTACGCTTATTAGGATTTGGGCTTTCACTTTATCTCTTAGGCCTTCAAGTTTATGACATGCAAGAAGAAAGTTTCGTCACGTATGTTCTTTGTTTATTTGGATTAAGGCATCATGGGCATCTAGGGCTTCATTGATTTATGCTTGCATTATTCTAGGGCTTCTTCATTCATCATTAGATCATGCATCAACAATTGATCATGCATCACTGGATCAAACATCATCTTCATGTTAGGGTTTTCTCCAAGGGTTTGCATCAGGTTAGGACAACATCTCAAGGGTTAGGACATGTATCACAAGAATATTTGCCATCTCCAAATATGTCATATTGACATCAATGACAACTTTGACCAACAGTCTCCCCCTTTGTCATTGATGGCAATATTCTTGCCCTTCCAACAATTTCTGCCCCTTTGACTTCAATGGAAAATGGGGTGTCCAACTACTCCCCCTATCATGTTGCTTCTTGACATGCTGCTTCATCATATTTTCTTCATCAATGATAGTTCTTCATAGATATGTTGCTCCTCCTATCATGGTGCTTTTCCTTAAAGTACCTGCTCCCCCCAGGTCATTGCATGTCTTCATGGAAATAGATGAGGTAGATGATCAACCAACTCCCCCTGCCTACATAAACTCCTCTAGCTCTTCATTTTGCTCAAGACAAGTAAGCTCTGTTGCCTTGTGATCAAGTGGAGGACATCTTCACAATTTCATGATTCTCTTCAATGGAGTTACTCCCGAGAGATGATCTATCAAGATTGTCCATGTGTGACTCATCAAGGGTTTCATAGGGCTCTTCTCGGATAGCTTATGCCAGAATTGTTAAGAATCATAAGCTCCCCCTAACAGTATGCATGGTCTCCTTTTTGGCAGACTTTCATCAACAAATACTTGTAATATCACATCTTCCAAGGATGTATTCATTAGATCAACAACATGAGTTGATGTCTTGAGTGTTCAAGACACTTTCTAATCCAACTTGCTTTCTTCTCCATACTTGTGTAACTTTCTTACTTGGCTTGGTAGTCATGGTTTTAGCTTGTTTAGGGACGCAAGTCATACACTCACGAGCCATATGTCCAATTTTATGACATTTGAAGCACTCAATCTTGTTCATGAATCAAGAATCATGACTTCTTCTTGCAAAGTTGCTTCTAGGGAGCTGATGTGGCCCATTATATTTGTCCTTGTGGTATGCCCTACAATCCTTTGCCATGTGCACAAAATTTGTACAAGAATAGCAATAACCAAAAAAATATACTTTGGTACATAGGAGATGGAGATTGTCTTGATGTACTTCTGAAGTCTTTTTGCCTTGGGATTCTTTGATGATATCCATTGCCTCTTGCATCCTTGATACCTTCTGCAGAGTATTGCCTTGATGTACTTCTAAGGTCATTTTGCCTTAAAATCCTTTGGTCAAAATTATTGCCTCTTGCATTCTTGACACCGTCTGCAGATCTTCATGGAGTAGGGTTTCTTCCAATGTCATCTTGACTCTTTGTTGGGAATCACGATTGCCGTTAGACCAAAACCCACAGGTGTTAGTCAACGATCGCATCGCCAGAGATAAGGATCCACGAAAGGCGGTCAGTCCATGTCGCGAAACACACGGGGAGCGTTGGTTTATCCAATGTCCAACAATCTCCCCCCCAACGCGAGTCGGGTGTGTATCGAACTCATGACCTACGCTCTGATACCACTTGTTGGGAATCACGATTGCCGTTAGACCAAAACCCACAGGTGTTAGTCAACGATCGCATCGCCAGAGATAAGGATCCACGAAAGGCGGTCAGTCCATGTCGCGAAACACACGGGGAGCGTTGGTTTATCCAATGTCCAACACTCTTCTCCTTGCCTTTGCTGGAACTAGGAGCATCAATATTTCTTCCAAGCTTTTCCACATCCTTTTTGTTTGAAGCATTAGCGTTTGCATCATTTTTGTTTGAGGGTTCCCCTGCATATCCAAGACCTGATTTATCGAGGAGAGATCTTTGATGATTTAGGATGTCATCTAGGGTTTGAGGGCTCTTTAGACTCTTGTTCAAATGATCAACTTCTTTTCTTAGGAGATCAATTTTTTCTTTTATCATCTTCCATTCTTCATCCTTCTTTGCTAGATGGTTCTCCATTTCTTCCTTTATTCTCGTTGCTTCGCATGATTGGCCCTTAAGTGAGGTGATATCTGATTTTAATTTGAAGATCTCTTCATCTTTTTCTTCTAGTTGGCATATCATGGCATTTCTTTCGTTTTTTGCTTCATCGACTTGTCCTTCCAAGAGGACCAAAACTGCCATCACCTTTTCAACTCCTTCTGCTTGTTTCTTTGCTTCCTCTAGTTGATATTTAAGGGAGGAGACCGCTTCCTTCTATTGACCAATTTTCGCTTCAAGTTTGTCCAAGTCCTTGTGTCTATGTTCAAGGTGACTTGACAAAGTGTCTTCCCTTTTCTTTGCTTTATCCAATTGATTTGTCATGGCTATGACTTCTTCATGATGCCTTTTCTTGTTTTGATGAAATTCCTCCTTAAACGTGGTCAGCTCCTTATCTTTCTCTTGTACTTGAACCAGGTCAACTTCCTTCCTTATCTTGTCAAGATCATGATCACCATCTTGTGATTGCTTCTTCAGCTCCTCATTTTCCTTTTTCAAATTGCTTATCTCTTCTAGAGCAGCTACAAGTTTTGCCTTGAGAACTTCTATGAGATCTTCTTCATTTTCTTCATCTTCTAGGTCCTCCTTGGCCTTGATGTCTTCAATCTTGTTTTCAACTTCCTTTAAGGGTTCAAGATTTCCTTCTTGCTTTCCCTCATCGACTTGATTAGAGGTCATGGTCAATGCTCCTTTTGAGTCAAGATCTTCAAGTTTGTCCCACACACCTTTTATCGAAGAACATTTCTCCACTTTGGCTTTTCTAGGATCTGGTAGTCCACTCAAGATTGCTCTTATCGCATTAACATTATATTCCTTGGAATCTTCTTCCATCGTGCTTTCAATAATCACTGATTCCCAGACTTCAAACCCTTGAGCCATTAAGAAATTCTTCATTCTTGCCTTCCATATATCAAAGTTTCCATTGAACAATAGAGCTTTACCAATTTGATTATCTTCAGTTTTCAAGATTGAGGAAGAGACATCTTTAGAAGGATTGGAGGCTTTCCTCCTTGCCTTTGCCATTTGTGTTCTAAGGATCTACCTTCAAGCTGTTATGCTTACGAGTGAAGGTACTGGCTTTGATACCAATTGTTGGAAATATTGAGAGGGGGGGGAGGGGGTGAATGAGTAATTATTTTCAATTGTTATTTTTACCAATTAGATTACTTATAATTAGAACACGGAATGAACAATGAGAATAAATACTTTTATTAATCAGGAATAAAGAGGACTTCAATCCACTTCTTTACAATAAATCAAGTACAATATAGTGTAGAGCTCCAACCCTAGATGAAGACACCAATCTCCAATCCACCAGGCCCCAAACAAACTGTACTTTTCCATGCACCAACTTGGACTTCACGAGGCTCCAACCCTATCTTCCAGGGCTTAAACCTTGTCACTATGACGCACCAACATCTAGGGCTCCAACCCTATCTCTGTTAAAGCCTCCAACCTGGTCTTCTTGAAGACTCCTTTCTTCTAGGGCTCCAACCCTATCTTCCAAGGCACCAACCTTGTCTCTACGAGGCTCCAACCCTCAGCTTCAATTCATCAAGATAAGTTTGATGATTCTTCACAGTTCCCAATTTTTTCTGCAACGAGCCCTAACAATATATTCACCTTTGGCACTACCCTCAAATGATCTCCAAGACACTTAGCTCATCAATGACAACTTTGTCTTCTCATGAAGGTGTCTCCACAACTCTTCATTTCACCCATACAAAATTCTCCAAGGTCACCTCATGATGACTTCAGCAATGCATCATGATCTCAAGGGTCCCTCCAAGATGAGATTCTACAAGTGTCTTCAGATGTCTTCAATAATCCCTCAAGATGTCATCAATAGGTTGCCCCAAGAATTCTCCAAGGTGTTCTAGGATGATACTTCAAGGCCTGCTCAAAATATCCCTAAAACGATTACAAAAAATACTTCAGAATGCTCCAAAGAAACCTTCAAAGTCAGATCCAAGGGCAAGGATGTATGCTTTAAGACAACTCTAGAAAAGTCTTCACAAACAAATCTTCAAGGTCACTTCACAAGTGATCCAAGTGTCTTCAAAAACTGATCTTCAAAGTCTGAGGTTCCAACATAGAAATGCCAACAATTCTGAGTCAATGTTCACTGTTCTTGAGCTTCAATTCTTCACTCCATTGTTCAAGGGTTCTGAAGGTCTAGAATAAGGCCTCTACCATAGATCCAAGCCTCTGCAATTGTAAGCCCTTGTCTAAAACATTATCCACGGCTCCAAGATTCAGATCTCCAGAGAACTGTCTCCACAGGTCTGAAAGTTTGGAACAAGGGCTTCACCAAAAATCTTCACAAGTTGTCTGAATCACTGAACCTTCAACGTGACTGGTTCCATGTCAGAGCTACAAGTTTGTCTGCAATGTAGACCGAGTTGTCGAGACTTGGAAATTTGGGTCACTACAGGCTTGTTATTCCATTCCTCCACAGTTTAAACATGACAACACTTGATAAATATCTTGAAGGTCCGAGCTTCAATGAGTGAAGTCTGTTGGAGGCCCGAGCTCCAATCTCTCCATAGGTCGGAAGTGTTATCTCTACAATCCCAGCTGTTGTAGGGTAGAAACTTGTCCGAGCCACCACATCTGCAATCCAAGCTTGAAAAGAAGCCTCTCACCAATTCAGATTTGAATGAACAGCAACTCCAAGACCCTTGAAAGTTTATCACTGCACTGAGTTATTTATTCCTCCACAAAATCGAGCCTGAGGTGACTGTCTTTTTGTCCCTGTTCGAGCTGTACACAAGAATATTGAGTTGCCCAAAAAATTAATCCTTAATTGTCCTCCTCGATGTCCTTCTTGTGTTTTGCCTTCACTCTGAAATCTTTTCCGAATCGCTGACTTTGAAATGAAGTGTTTAGACTTGTATTTATATTGATTTCGACCTTCAATGAAGAGACATGTCTCTTGGTAGAGAAGTTGACTTGTACAAGTAGGCTTAGGACGGCTAGGGTAAAGAGTATATTTTATCATCTTAAAAATCTTTTTCTCACAAACTAGGAAGAGTGATAGCTTGTTGGAAAGAGGAAAAAGTCCTCTACAAGCTTATGCCAAGTTCATCCTTGAATAACATCATTTTATTATCAATAAAATTCCTTTTGTGAATTGTCATCATTATTTTTCAATGGCAGCCTTTCGGATTTTATCTTTATGTTTTAGGCATTCAATGTTTAGGGCTCCTTCATAATAGACTTTGGCCATTAATCTTATTAGGATTAGGGCTTTCATTTTATCTCCTAGGCCTTCAAGTTTATGACATGCAAGAAGAGAGTTTCGTCACATTTATTTGGATTAGGGCATCTTCAAAGGCATCCTGGGCATCTAGGGCTTCATTCATGCTAGGAATTCATTGATTTATGCTTGCATTATTCTAGGGCTTCTTCATTCATCATTAGATCATGCATCAACAATTGATGATGTATCATTAGATCATGCATCATCTTGATGCTTAAGTTTTTCTCCTAGGGTTTGCATGAGGTTAGGGCAACATCTCAAGGGTTAGGACACGTATCACAAGAATATTTGCCATCTCCAACAATGTCATATTGACATCAATGACAACTTTGACCAAAGGTCTCCCCCTTTTTCATTGATGGCAATATTCTTGCCCTTCCAACAATTTCTCCCCATTTGATATCAATAGAAAATGGGGTGTCCAACTACTCCTTCTATCATGCTGCTTCTTGAAATGTTGCTTCATCGTATTTTCTTCATCAATGATAGTTCTTCATGGATATGTTGCTCCCCCTGTCATAGTGCTTTTCCTTAAAGTACTTGCTCCCCCTAAGCCTCTGCATGTCTTCATGGAAATGGATGAGATAAATGATCAACCAACTCCCACTGCCTGCATAAACTCCTCTAGCTCTTCTTTTTGCTCAAGTAGAGAAAGATTTGCTGCCCTGTGATCAAGTGGAGGACATCTTCACAATTTCATGATTTTCTTTAATGGAGTTACTCCTGAGAGATGATCTATCGGGATCGTCCATGTGTGACTCATCAAGGGTTTCATAGGGCTCTTCTCGGATAGCTTATGCCAGAATTGTTAAGAATCATAAGCTCCCCCTAACAGTATGCATAGTCTCCTTTTTGGCAGAATTTCATCAGCAAATACTTGGAATATCACATCTGCCAAGGATGTATTCATTAGATCAACAACATGAGTTGATGTCTTGAGTGTTCAAGACACTTTCTAATCCAACTTGCTTTCTTCTCCATACTTGTGTAACTTTCTTTTATGGCTTGGTAGTCATGGTTTTAGCTTGTTTAGGGACCCAAGTCAAGTTACAGTCACGAGCCATATGACATTTGAAGCACTTCATCATGTTCATGAATGAGGAATCATGACTTCTTCTTGCAAAGTTGCTTCTAGGGAGCTGATGTGGACAATTATATTTGTCCTTGTGGTATGCCCTGCAACCTTTGCCATGTGCACAAAATTTGGACAAGAATAGCAATAACCAAAAAATTATTGCCTCTTGCATTCTTGACACCATTTGCAGATCTTCTTGGAGTAGGGTTTCTTCCAATGACATCTCGACTCTTCTCCTTGCCTTTGCTGGAACTGGGAGCATCAATATTTCTTGCAAGCTTTTCCACATCCCTTGTGTTTGAAGCATTAGGGTTTGCATCATTTTTATTTGAGGGTTCATCTGCATATCCAAGACCTGATTTATCGAGGAGAGATCTTTGATGACTTAAGATGTCATCTAGGGTTTGAGAGCTCTTTGGACTCTTGTTCAAATGATCAACTTCTTTTCTTACGAGATCAATTTCTTCTTTCATCATCTTGCATTCTTCATCCTTCTTTGCTATATGGTTCTCCATTTATTCCTTTATTCTCGTTGCTTCACATGATTTGCCCTTAAGTGAGGTGATATCTGATTTTAATTTGAAGATCTCTTCATCTTTTTCTTCTAGTTGGCATATCATGGCATTTCTTTCCTTTTCTGCTTCCTTGACTTGTCCTTCCAGGAGGACCAAAACTTCCATCACCTTTTCAGCTTCGTGTGCTTGTTTCTTTGCTTCCTCTAGTTAAGATTTAAGGGAGGAGACTTCTTTCTTGTATTCACCAATTTTCGCTTCAAGTTTGTCCAAGTCCTTGTGTCTTTGTTCAAGATGACTTGACAAAGTGTCTTCCCGTTTCTTTGCTTTATCCAATTGATTTGTCATGGATATGACCTCTTCATGATGCCTTTTCTTGTTTTGATGAAATTCCTCCTTAATCTTGGTGAGCTCCTTATCTTTCTCTTGTAGTTGAAGCTTGAATAGGTCAACTTCCTTCCGTGTCTTGTCAAGGTCATGATCACCATCTTGTGATTGCTTCTTGAGCTCCTCATTTTCCTTTTTCAAACTACTTATCTCTTCTAGGGCAGCTACAAGTTTTGCTTTGAGACCTTCTCTGAGATCTTCTTCATTTTCTTCATCTTCTGGGTCCTCCTTGGTCATGATGTCTTCATTCTTGTTTTCAACTTCCTTTAAGGGTTCAAGGTTTCCTTCTTGCTTTCCATCATCTTCTTGATTAGAGGTCATGGTCAATGCTCCTTTTGAGTCGCCCCTTTTGAGTCGAGATCTTGAAGTTTCTCCCACACACCTTTTGTCGATGAACATTTCTCCACTTTGGCCTTTATAGGACCTAGTAGCTCACTCAAGATTGCTCTTATCGCATTAGCATTATATTCCTTGGATTCTTCTTCCATCATGCTTTCAGTAATCACTGATTCCCAAACTTCAAACCCTTGAGCCGTTAAGAAATTCTCCATTCTTGCCTTCCATATATCAAAGTTTCCATGGAACAATGGAGCTTTTCAATTTGATTATCTTTAGTTTTCACGGTTGAGGAAGAGACATCTTTAGAAGGATTGGAGGCTTTCTTCCTTGCCCTTGCCATTTGTGTTCTAAGGATCTACCTTCAAATTGTTAGACTTATGAGTGAAGGTACTGACTCTGATACCAATTGTTGGAAATATTGAGAGGGGGGTGAATGAGTATTTCTTTTCAATTGTTATTTTTACCAGTTAGATTACTTATAATTAGAACACATAATGAACAATAAGAATAAATACTTTTATTAATCAGGAATAACGAGGACTTCGATCCTCTTCTTTACAATAAATCAAGTACAATATAGTGTAGGGCTCCAACCCTAGATGAAGACACCAATCTCCAATCCACCAGGCTCCAACCTATACTTTGCCACACACCAACTTGGACTTCACGAGGCTCCAACCCTATCTTCCAAGGCTCCAACCCTATCTTTGGTAAAGGCTCCAACCTGGTATTCTTGAGGACTCCTATCCTCTAGGGCTCCAACCCTATCTTCCAAGGCACCAACCTTGTCTCTATGAAGCTCCAACCTCTAGGGCTCCAACCCTCAGCTTCAATTTGTCAAGATAAGTTTGATGATTCTTCACAGCTCCCAATATCTTCTACAACGAGGCCTAACAATATCTTCACCTCATGATGACTTCAGCAATGCATCATGATCTCAAGGGTCCCTCCAAGATGATATTCTACAAGTGTCTTCAGATGTCTTCAATAATCCCTCAAGATGTCATCAATAGGCTGCCCCAAGAATTCTCCAAGGTGTTCTAGGATGATACTTCAAGGTCTGCTCAAAATATCCCTACAACGATTACAAAAAATACTTCAGAATGCTCCAAAGAAACCTTCAAAGTCAGATCCAAGGGCAAGGATGTATGCTTTAAGACAACTCTAGAAAAGTCTTCACAAACAAATCTTCAAGGTCACTTCACAAGTGATCCAAGTGTCTTCAAAAACTGATCTTCAAAGTCTGAGGTTCCAACATAGAAATGCCAACAATTCTGAGTCAACGTTTACTGTTCTTGAGCCTTCAATTCTTCACTCCATTGTTCAAGGGTTCTGAAGGTCTAGAATAAGGCCTCTACCATAGATCCAAGCCTCTGCAATTGTAAGCCCTTGTCTGAAACTTTAATCCACATGTCTGAGCATCAGATCTCCACAGAATTGTCTCCACAGGTATGAAAGTCTAGAACAAGGTCTTCACCACAGATCTTCACAAGTTATCAGAATCACTGAACTTTCAAGGTGACTGGTTACATGTCAGAGCTACAAGTTTGTCTGCAATGTACATCGAGTTGTCCAGACTTGGAAATTTGAGTCACTACAGGCTTGTTATTACATTCCTCAACAGTTTAAACACCATAGAACTGATAACTGTCTTCAAGGTCCGAGCTTCAATTTGCCAATTTTGTTGGAGGTCCAAGCTCCAATCTCTCTACAGGTCTGAAGTGTTATCTCTGCAGTCCCAGTTGCTGTAGGGTAGACACTTGTCCGAGCCACCAAGTCCGAGCCAACAAATCTGCAATCTGAGCTTGAAAAGAAACCTCTCACTAGTTCAGATTTGGATGAACAGCAAGTTCGAGACCCTTGACAGTTTATCATCGCACCGAGTTATTTATTCCTCCACAGAACCGATCCTGAGGTGACTGTCTTTTTGTCCCTGTCTGAATTGTACACAAATACTGAGTTTCCCAAAAAATTAATCCATAACTGTCCTCCTCGGCCTCCTTGTTGCGTTTTGCCTTCACTCTGAAATCTTTTCCGAATTGTTGACTTGGAAATGAACTATCTTGTAATATCCTTAAGGAAAATTTACAGTAAATAGCAAGCATGCATAGACATAAAATTTACAGAAATAGAAAAATAAATCAAATGCACATTTTCACTATCTTGTAATATCCTTAAGGAAAACTTACAGTGAATAGCAAGCATGCATAGACATAAAATTTACAGAAATAGAAAAATAAATCAAATGCACATTTTCACACCAAAATCGAACTGCTGAGCCATTTTATTACTGAATAAAGGTGTACAAGAAGAGGTGTTGGATTGTATGCACCTGGTCTTGCTCTAGGCAAGCTAGCTAAGCCCGAAATGAAGTACACATCCCAACCTCCCCACACAATACCCAGAAAAACCCACGAAGGGTTTGGCCAAAGCTTGACCCCGGAAAATCAACCTCCTTATGCTTGGGTGGCTCTACTGTTGGGTATAACGCTCCTGCTGTGAAATATATTGTCCAATGCTCCCAAAATATCAGCAATCCTTGTTAGAAGGCTTCACAAGCCTTCCCACCAAATCTCCAGCTCCAAATCCTCTCACTCCCCAAACTCCCAGAGTGACTCCTCCAACACTACGCAGTCCCTGCATTGTTGTGACTGTCTTTGCGATGTAGTACAGCCTCTCTGCTGCTATTATGAATGGGAGTCAAGTAGAACTCCCTACTCGGGCTGGCACTCAAAGTCCACCGAAGCAAGGGCTGGGATTTATGCTTGGAAACACCCTTGTGCTGAACAAGACTGCAGACTTGGCACTTGCTCAAGCGTGCTATGTCAAAAGACAATTTCAGAAAATGATGAGTGAATGCCCAAATGGGAGCCTCTTGCTCTTTTTATCAAAGAGCCTCCAAAATTCCCATGTGGGCCCAACTCAACTTTCGCTCCAATGACAGTGTATTCCACATGTGGATCATAATCTGCCATGGGGTGGCCCCCACGCTCCACTAGAGCTGCAATATTTTTTCCGTCTTAATGTTTGGTCCCCCACTTAATCCCAAAATTCATGTAGGGCCTCTAAACCCACATCTCCTAGGTGCAAACATGAAATAAGGCAAAATTGGACAAGATTGATATTTCCCTTAGCAATATTTCTAAGTGGGAATATCACAGTCCTCCCCATCAAAACGTTGTTTTTCCTTAAGCAATTGTCGAACAAGCGCTCTCTCTATGTTGTCCCAATTACCACTACGAGCAATATCGAGGTCCCAATTATGCCATTGAGTCTCTCTTGATCCCTGTGTGAACCTATCATAAAGGAGTCCCAATGGAAAATCTGGGTGGCCTCCCCCTGTGGGAACCCACTCTCCCCATTCTGTAATCCAACTGCCTCGCCTTGTAGCTCCTAGGTCCCAAACTAGTCTAAAAAGGGTGCCACCAAGTTGTCGTTGCGCAACTCTGACCATGACAGTCTACACCTCATGTGCAAGTTGTATCCTCTCCTCCTGGGACCTGATGGCAAAATATCTATGGAGTTCAGTGTATATAGCCCAAGCACCTCCACAATGTCATGGCCTACCCATCCAATAGTCGCCCTGATCTATAGCAGTGACAAGGAAACCCGCTTTTCCCAAAGACAAAGGCCTCATCGCCGCAAGTAAGGTCCACCATCCACTATAGATACTCCTGAGACACCTCAGAATGTCTCACCAAAAGGGGGTCGTGCATCTCCCTGAGCATGGGC
Organism: Pinus albicaulis; assembly: GCA_034641835.2. Taxonomy (NCBI): domain Eukaryota; kingdom Viridiplantae; phylum Streptophyta; class Pinopsida; order Pinales; family Pinaceae; genus Pinus; species Pinus albicaulis. Next base: position 645,631,531 of record CM076574.1, read on the forward strand.
TCAAAGGAGGTGCAAGTGCTACCTTTGCAGAAGATCGGACTACCCCCAAACCTGCATCCACCAACTCGCGTCCTAACCATATGCCACAGCTCAACAGCCTCTCTCCCAATGTACCGTGACCCGTCCAACTGTCTCAGATGATCCTCCTAGGTCATGTACCTCATGATGAGAGCATCAAGAGATGATATTGTGTCAGTGTTCAATGATGGAGAGTGATAAATGGAAGCTCACAGTTGGCCCTGTGATCAACTCGTGCTCCAAATCTGAGTGTGCAAACCCCAATGGTGTGCATGATGTCCTCGTCAAGAGATCTCTCTGGCGACAACATTCCAACAACCTGTTGTGTATCATCATGTTTGGTTGCACACAAGTACGTACCCCTACACTCCTCTGCATAGCAATGAACTTCGTGCTACAACTCCATGCACCATTGGTTACCAACGCTCAATGCCCTGCCCCCATGTACCATAGGGCATCCCATATGTGCCCATGCGTCCATCATTTTGCTAATACATCTGCCATGATGTGATCTACACCTCCTCAGTTGCCTAGGTAAACCTGAGCATCCTAATGCCACACGTGTTAGAGGAAATATCTCTGTTGTTTTGATCCTTGGTGGCTCATGTGCCCAATACCCCAATGGGAGAAAATCATCTCCATACAAAGCCCGGTCTGGTGGCCTACCCATGCCACCTCCTCCCACCAGCTCCTGCCAGAGAATGCTAATCATCTTGCGACCCCATGCACAACCAACATGCCAATACAGCCCATGGAGCCTGCTCACAAACCGCCTGGACGCTAGTGCCGAATGGAACTTCCCTAAGGAATGCATGTGCTTAGTCGCTGGGTCGACTACCTCATCAATGCCATAGCCATCTCGCATGTCTAATTTCGGATAGGAAGCCCCACCTAGATCCCAATGCCAACTTGGACCTCCAGTGCCATCAGTATCTGAAAGCCCCCACTGTGCTTTACTCCAGACTACGATCATCTCCATGAGTCAAGCCCACACTACCGAGTACCGACTCAGAATCTCTCGCCATCCAACCCCTAGAGAGGAATCAAATGCAAGAATCCCTGCACATAGAACAAGCCCTCCATCCTGTGAGTGTTGCACCCTACACAACTCATGTCGCCTCATCTCACCATCCTAGTCAACGCCCAAAATCTGTCGAGGTGACTCTACCTCTCCCTTTCCAATGTTCAAAGGCAACCTACTAGTGCTACAATCCCCATCTATGTATGTCTGAAGAGGGCTACTCAGATGCCCTAATGTGCACTCTAACTGGACCATTAGGGAATCCAATCGCTCCCCAACGTGAGTCAGTTTGGGTGCTGACTCGGCACAAACTGCTCTCATGACCTCCAACCCCTCGTTCTAATGCAGAATAGTCTCTCGCATTGTCGTGGCCTTCTTCTTCAACACTAAAAGGTCTGCCTGGAACTAATGAAACTGCTATGGGCGACCATCATCTAATACCACTGTATCCCTTGGCACCTCATCAATGGTGGACATGTCTCCGGGTACCTCGCCAATCGACTGTGCACTACTATCACCTGAAAAATCGGATACTACCCTGGACATCTCACCAATGGATATCTCAACAACGAATTGCACCTCCTCAACGGTGGACACCTCTGTGTCTCTGAGCACCTCGTCAATGGATGGCCTTATGGGTCTATGCTCCACTCTCTCCTCTAAGATGTCAATCAGAGCAGTCAAGGGAGTCTCCAACAAGGGTGACTCTTGTGTCACACTAGGTGTATCTACGAGCTCCCCACAATCTTATATGCCCTCATCCTCCAAGTATGAGGTAGCCATTTTGATGGCTTCCCCCTCTATCATCCGGTTAAGCTGGAAAAATGTATCCAACTTTTCCACCCGAACTCGAGTCGTGCACTTGGTGGATCCATCATACGTGGGAAAAGGTATCCTCCCAATGGTACGCTGCAACTCTGAACTCTGCTTGCTAGACCCCCCATTGTTCTTGCCTCTTTCGTCTTGCTTGAGCTGGCAGTATCTCTAAAGGACAAAGTTGCTTTGAAGTTTTCCCCCATGGACTACCATTCTCGAAAATAATTTCCCATGGGTATCTGATCATCCCACCTACCTTGCTCATTACGTACTGAAGGTAAAAATGTAGGCAGCATGGTTATAGTTGGCCTACTGAAGGCTACTGGGTGAGTGGCTGGTGAAGGGTGGTCACACTATTGTGAGACCCCTGAAGTCTCCCCAACTAGGAACTCATGATGGATGGTCTTATCGCTATTATGTTGCTTGAGTCCCTCCAACATCCCCTTCTGCCCTTTGGCTAAATCATTTAGGGCCTTTAAGAGGCTACCAAATGTTGCTTCCCCTTTTCTCCTTGACTCCCCCATATTTCCCACCTCCACTACCTTCGATGGGTAATGTTTTGCCTAATACCACTATAATATTCCTGACGGAAAGATACAATGATACCCAAAGCAAACACAGCAAAAATATATATAAAATTTGCACAGAAATCAGACACCCAATATAGAGCCAAAAATTGCGTTGTTCTAAGCCATTTTATTATAAAATCATGGGGTTACAATCTGATATTTGGAAAGTGTGCACCTAGGCTTGCTCAAGGCAAGCTAGCAAAGCCCAAGTGATGAAGGAAATATCCCCAAATGTTGATGGCTGATCTCTCTCTGGCTCTGCGCTGAATTCCCCAAAAACTGGGCTACTAACTGCTAGGGCTTCCTCCGATGCTCAAAAAAATCCGGGAAATTAACCCTGGGCTTTCCACCAATAACCCACAAAAGCACACTACTGAAATGGCCAAATGTTGACCTCCGAATTTCAGCCCAATTTTCCCCTAGCTCTTCTAGCTGCTAGCTGAGTTGGAATCTCTATTTGACCCCTCAAATCTGCCCAGAAATTTCTGCCAAATTATTCTTGGCCCGTCCTCAATAAACCCAAAAAAACCCAGAAAGGAATTGGCCAATGGTTGACCTTGGAATTTCAGCCCTCTTTTCCCTTAATCGCTCTTCTACTGGGTAATTCGATCCACCTATGAAATATGTTGCTAAGGGTCTCCAAAATGGCTGCAATCTCCCACAAAATATTCTCCCGAACTCCTCAAATTTCAGCCCCTAACTCCCCTCACTCCTCAACCTCCAAGCGTGCCGCCTCCAAGAACTGCCTATCCTCCTTATTCATAGGAAAAGATCCCCACGGTTGAGCCAAGAACAAAGCTCTGATACCACTGTAATATCCCTAAGGAAAATTTACATTAAATAGTAGGCATGCATAGACATAAAATTTACAGAAACAGAAAAATAAATCAGATGCATAGTTTCACACCAAAATCGGACTGTTGAGCCATTTTATTAATGAATAAAGGTGTACAAGAAGAGGTGTTGGAATGTATGCACCTGGGCTTGCCCTAGGCAAGTTAGCTGAGCCTGAAATGAAGTACACATCACCCTTGTCAGTTGAATCACTGCGTTGTCTTGACACTACGCTGGAATGGCCCAGAAATACGTTGTTGCCTCCAAAGATCTATTGTTGGAGCCCTTTCCACTGCTTAGAAAATTTTCGGAATTTAATCCCAGCCTCCCCACACAATACCCAGAGAAACCCACAAAGGGTTTGGCCAAATATTGACCTCGGAAAATCGACCTCCTTGTGCTTGGGTGGCTCTACTGCTGGGTATAATGCTCCTGCTGTGAAATATGTTGTCCAATGCTCCCAAAATATCAACAATCCCTGTTAGAAGCCTTCCCAAGCCTCCCAACCAAATCTCCAGCTCCAAATACTCTCTCCCCAAGCTCCCAGAGTGACTCCTCCAAAAATTGTGCAGTCCCTGCACTTCTATGACTGTCTCTGCATTGTGGTATGGCCTCTCTGTTGCTAGTACAAATGGGACTTAGGTAGAACTCCCTCCTTGGGCTAGCACTCGAAGTCCACCGAAACAAGGGCTTGGATTTCTGCTCGGAAACACCCATGTGTTGAACAACACTGCAGACTTGGCACTTGCTCAAGCGTGTTATGTCAAAAGACTTTCATAAAATGACGAGTGAATGCCCAAATGATAGCCTCTTGCTCTTTTTATCAAAGAGCCTCCAAAATGCCCATGTGGGCCCAGCTCAACTTTCCCCAACCGACTTCACTCCAATGAGAGTGTATTCCACATGTGGGTCGTAATCCTCCATGGGGTGGCCCCCACACTCCACTAGAGCCACAATATTTCTTTCCTTCCTTATGTTTGGGCCCTCAATTAATCCCAAAATTCATGTGGGGCCTCTAAACCCACATCTCCTAGGTGCAAACATGAAATAAGGCAAAATTGGACAAGATTGATATTTCCCTTAGCAATATTTCTAAGTGGGAATATCACATGTTTAGACTTGTATTTATACTGATTTTGACCTTCAATGAAGAGACACGTCTCTTGGTAGAGAAGCCGACTTGTACAAGTAGGCTTAGGTCGGCTAGGGTAAAGAGTATATTTTATCATCTTAAAAAATCATTTTCTCACAAACTAGGAAGGGTTAGAGGACGAGTGATAGCTCGTTGGAAAGAGGAAAAAGTCATCTACAAGCTTATGCCAAGTTCATCCTTGAATAAGGTCATTTTATCATCAATAAAATTATTTTTGTGAACTGTCATCATTATTTTTCAATGGCATCCTTTAGGACTTTATCTTTATGTTTTAGGCATTCAATGTTTAGGGCTCCTTCATCATAGACTTAGGCCATTAAGCTTATGAGGATTAGTGTTTTCATTTTATCTCTTAGACCTACAAGTTTATGACATGCAAGAAGAGATTTTCATCACATGTGTTCTCTGTTTATTTGGATTAGGGCATCTTCTAGAGCTTCATTCATGTTGGGGCTTCATTGATTTATGCTTGCATTATTCTAGGGCTTCTTCATTCATCATTAGATCATGCATCATTAGATCATGCATCATCTTCATGCTTAGGGTTTTCTCCTAGGGTTTGCATGAGGTTAGGGCAACATCTCAAGGGTTAGGACATGTATCACAATAATATTTTCCATCTCCAACAATGGCATATTGACATCAATGACAACTTTGACCAACAAAGAGTATTCTCTAATTGCTCAAAAACCAATGCTCCATCCTCCAATTATCCAACTCTATATTCTTGTTGCAACTCTTATGTGCTTTATCCATCTTTGACTCCTCACAATAATGGGACAACAATCACAAGTTACAATGCACATAAACCAATCTCCTAACCAGTTTGCATTCAACCTATTTCTTCTCACATTGTGGATGACACTATAGAGGTGCTCCAACACCTACTGTTCGCCACTTGTAAAAGTACCCATGTCTCCAAACATTGTTGTTGTTGCACAGAACCACCATGTATGTTCCACCATTCTTGAGAAGATAGATTCCCTCACTCTCTAATTACATGGTTGGTCCCAAAAGCATGGTTGCCACTGATGTAGTGGCTCAATTGTTCTCGTATGTTATTACACCACTCCTCATTGGGGACCATTTTGTTTAATGCTTTCAATTTTCAAATCACCAACCTAAGCCTTCGATCCTAGTGTGGGTTTCTCTTCAACCCACTAGTAGTCATTGTTGCTTGTAACTATGATGGATGATAATATTTTGGTGTAAGCACATATGCTAAGGCATGTAGTGGAATATTTAGCTTTTCCCGTCATTTTTCCATCTTTTTATGAATATCATTATACAAGCTCGCATCTCTAAGCTAAACAATGTCCTTAATCCAACCTAGCACGGTGTCCATCTACTCATATAACTGCCCAATGACTGGCTGATCTAAATCTATGAACCGACTCATTTTATAAATTGATTTGAAGAACTCTGAAACATGGCTAAACTATGATAAAAAAAACCAACAAAAACAATTTCCCTCACTACATTAGCACCATCTCTATTAGTACTCAATTCATCCCACTTACCATGCATCACCATACTACATAGCAACCAATGCCTAACTTGCCCTCAATATGCACCTGAGGGTGAGGACATAGCTATCAAATCTAGTCTTTGCAATCTTAAGTAGCTGCAACCCAAATTAAGTTCCATAAAAGACATGGATCCTTGTGTGCCTAATGAGGAATTTGATGAATTTCTTCCCTCTCCTGTACAAGTTGTTAATCCATTCACAATCTCTATGCTTAACAATATGATACATCAAAAGATCCAATGTGTGCACCAAACACCCAAACCAAAAGATGTGAGGATGCGCGTTCTCAATGATTTTTCCCACTCCCTAACAACCACATCATAATTCATTAGTGATTACTTGAGTCACATTAAAAAACCAACATCGCTAATGGTTTTCAATAGGAGATGTAAGATGTTTTAAGCAAATGCAATGATTAACAAGGAGTCATGCACTACTAAAAACACATTGCACAACTAGCCAAAACACCAAGAACATTTATCAGATGTTTGTTTCTAACATTTGTCCAACCATCAAATAAAAAGGAGACCCCACTATCCACTACTCATTTGTAAATTGTGACAAAGCTCTTGGGATTTTCTCTCTTTCCCTACCTACTAACAAAGTTCTAGCATCCTCATACCCAACACTTTTGTATCCTTCAGGTGCTTTGTTAATGGCCTGAACCATTTCGTGCCAATAAGGGGAATAAAGAACATTTAATGATACACCAAACATGTAGAGAAACTACACCACATCTTGCATCCACCTCATCCTTACCATCGATGTCATCGAAATATGATATTGCTCCTCTAGCCCTACAATTTCACTAGCACGAGGATGTATATGTCGTATTGCCTAATCTAGATGATGCATTGGATCAAACCTTTTATTTTTTTACCTTGCATTATTTCTGCAACTCCCTCTAACCCCATATATATATATATATATATATATATATATATATATATATATATATATATATATATATGGGGTTAGAGGGAGTTGCACAAATAATGCATGGTATATATATATATATATATATATATATACCTTAGGGGAAATTGAGATTCCAATGCCCCCCTTGTTATCATCTCTCCAATACCCCACAAAAATGCCTCCTCACATTGCAACGAACCTAGGGATCTTCAACATAGGGGACCCCACCCACAATGCTAAAAAAAACGTTATAATATATGATAATCTCAAACATATATGATAATATTAAATAAAGGAATGACACATTGATAAATAAGCATTTGAACTTTGTAAGCAATCAGTGTTCAATATGCGATAGGCATCCATGATAAATAAGCAATTGAACTTCTCATAAGTTCATTTTTATTTAAGGTGCAATAGACACCCTTTTAAGCTCACCTTCTTTTCATTTTTCTCTTCTTTTTTTAATTTCAAGGGCGGGGGGAGGGGGGCTGCCTAGGAGTCCCCCTTTTTGCAAGGCACTTCTCAATGTATCCTTTAGAAAGGGAACGTCCCCCCCTAATGTGTTTCCACATGTCTGCTTCAGAAAAATACGAGAATAAATCTCACATCGAGTTTGTGTCTCAAGAACATAAACAGTGTGCTCCCTACCTTTGAGGTCACCCCAATGTAACACTGCCACCCTTGGATCAATGTTTAAGTATGCTAGATATCCTCTATATATATAAAATGAGCATTTATTACAAAATGATCAAGATGGTGATGAGATCATATTCCAAACTATTGCCTCTCCAAAGGCAAAGATAATATTCAAATTTCAGATTGTAGAAAGGAACTTTAAGCCCTAAAAGCACCCTAAAGTTATGCATTAAATATTTCATTAGTTGTCGAATTATTTTATGGACTATTGATAATTCTAATGACATGAATGACCCATATCCTCCTCTTCTTTGTATAGATACTTTGAACAGAGAGAATGAGATGGCTTTCACAAGCCTTCACCATAATTTTATGTTTGGGAAAATAGGGTATTCCACACGAGACGAACACCTTCAATAACCACTCGGACAATCAGATCAAAGATCGCATAAAACCATCTAAGAGGAAACAATTCAAGGCCCCAACCAACGCGACCACTTGAGGCAATTTCATAAATTCAAAAGAAAATATTTTAAATAAGAGTGCTCTCACAATCAATCATCAGTTATGACCCTCAATGCCCTTTAAATAGAGATCATGGAACAAGTGGGTGTCAAGCCACGAATCAATAGTTGTTAGTATCGAGGAGAATGAGTCATCGGATCACTCTATGTATAAAACATATCGTCATTATTACCCACCAAAAGTGAGTACCCCTAGGAGAGCTTTTCTCCTATTCATCTTCTTCTAACCGATAGCCCCTTGTTGGAAAGTGTAACTTGGTTCGGTCTTCATATTGACTATGTAATTATGTATTTATGTAATGAAGAAGACAAAGATAATAAAATGTATTTTTTTTATGCTTGCTTCATGGGTTTCATGAGCAAGGTTTTTATTATAGGTCAAAAGACTTCTTCTTGATGTCTTTTAGGGATTTGTCATCTTGTCATAAATGTACTAATTAAGAGTCATGTATATGAAGAGTCTAGTCAAAGAATTATGCCTCAAGACTTTGTCATATAACCTTGAAGAAATGGCTCAAGTATGATGCTAGCACTACTGCTCAAACCAGCCCTCAAGACAACCTCCATCACGCTGGAAGATAAGCTCTACAAGTCGGCTTATAAAGCAATGAACATGTCGGCCTACCCTCAGTCAGTAAGGTCGGCCTAAATCCCTGAAAGAAGTGCGCTATATAAAGAAAGGATTTGCGGCTCATTTAGGTAGATAAGTTCGAATAATTCTAAACTAGTTTCAGTGATATTAAGACTGTGTTAAAGGGTGACAGAAATGCGAAAAGGAGATTATGTTTGAAGTCGAGAACAAGTCTAAAGTTTGAAGTCAATTCTGAAATCTGAAGCGCAGATTACAGAACAAGAGCATACAACGAAAATCTCAGTTGTAGTAAGTGCGAGGAAGGCTCAATATAATCTCGAAGTCTATTTTGTAATAAAATTTATTTAATCACAGAAGTCTGAGGCTATTTTAGGATTGGTGTTGTTCGGTGCTAATTTGTGCTAAGTATTAGAAGGTGCAGAAAGAAGTCGTAAAGAGGAGTCTCTTGCAAAGTGAAATAAGGACACTGTTGGAGGCCAAGATATCTGAAGAGTCACTGAACGAAGACCAAGTTTCTCTAAAGTGACAAGTGCAGAACAGTGTATAGGAGGACAAGAAAGAAGTCAACTAGAGACCGAACTCGCTAGTCCTGGTGCAGAAAGGTGCAAAAAGGTGCAGGACGGTGCAAAGAAGAAGAATCAACTTAAGGAGTCAAGTAAGAAGCAGTGACAAGGTCTTGGAGGCATTCAAGGGTCAAGGGTATGACTCATGGTCATGGTACTTGTCATCTGAAAGTCTATAAGAAGAATTTCTTTTGGGTTTTCATCTCCAAGAGGGAGAGGTTTTGACCTTGGCTTGAAGAGCCTAAATTTGTGTCCCTTGTGTTTTGGTAATTAACTTGATGAAAGACATAATAAGCTAAGAAGAGAAGAAATAAGTAAAAGATGTAAGCTCACAAGTAAATATCAAGAAGAGAATTTGAATTAAACTCTGCCCTACCAAATTCTCAACACCCCTGACAGCCACCTTGTAGCCGATGTGATGTGCCACTTTATCTCCGCAACCTACATCAGTTGTATGTTTCCTTACCCATTTGTCAAAAGCACATGTTAGAAGGTGGGAAATCTGACCCAAAATGTTTTTCATTGCGCAATCACATGCTTATGCATGTTTTTCATTTGGGCATTTTGGCATGGATTATTGGGTGACTTCGAAGAAGGAAGGGTTTTGATGGTTTTGTTCCCTCACCTTAAATGGGGGGGTTAATCTTCAATCCTAATCCTGTATGATCTCTCCTATTGACCTATGGCTTGAGCAAGGGCACTACTTGGGAAACCCCGATTTTGGCAGTGTGGTCCCATTCCATATTTATCACTTCACTCCACACAATACAAGCTCTATTCACTATTTCCCTTCTCCATGTCCACATGACCATTGGGTCCAAAAGGCGCTAGCAGACCCCCTTCCCTTGTCCACATCTCTGGGTCGGGCCTAGATACATTGCCCTAGAGATTGGTGTAACTAAACAAAATTTAAAAGCGTATCATGGCCACAAACAAGAAACAAAAGAGAAATAAAATCATAAAATGCAAAAGATGACCAAGACGTTAATAATAGCATGTGGGAAAAAGCCAAGCATGAGCTCTACCCCTTATCATTATGGGCATCAACATAGTTCCTAGGGCCACTAGTTGCTCCATCACATCATTAAAGGAACCCATGCATGTCCCAACCCCCGGTGGGCGATCAACTGCCCCACCTTTAAGGGGGTAATAACTATTATACATCATTCACAGCATGAACTCATTTCCTAGAGCTTCGAACAAGTATTACAAAGAAAAATCAAGAAAAAGCAAAAGGCAAATAAAGAGGGGTGGAAAAACAAAGGGTAACTCATGCATCTATGATTGCTCCCTCCTAACATCTGTACACTTAATATGTGGACTTCCTCGTCATTGCCACCCCTTTGCCCATGGAATTTGGCCCTGAGACCCCTTCATCCCCATTTTGTTCCATCATTAGTCAACAGGGTCAAGGAGTTTAAGGCCCTCATGGAGAATCAGACAAGGAGGAAGATCAAGACACTCAAGTCGGATAATGGAGGCGAGTACACCTTGAATGCCTTTCAGGACTTTTGTGTTCAGGAAGGTATCAAGAAGGAGTTTATTGTTATGTACAACCCTCATCAAAATGAGGTTGCAAAACGGAAAAACAGGGCTATAGTTGGAGCGGCCAAGGCCATGCTCCATGATCAATATTTACCATAGTTTTTGTTGCCAAAGACTTGCAACGCTATTGTATGCCTGCAGAATAGAAGTCCGCACAATCTGTTGGAAAAATTGACACCAGAGGCAACGTTCACAAGGAAGAAACTGGATTGGATTTGGGGCACATTCGCATCTTCAAATGCCTTGTGTATTGTCATGTTCACGTGGAGAAGAGAACCAAGTTAAAACCAACTGCAGAGAAGTGTATTTGTGTAGGAATACAACAAGACATCAAAGGCCTATAGAGTTTACATTCTTTCCCTTAGGAAGACAGTTGTACGCAGGGATGTGAAGCTTGAAGAAGAGAGGGCTTTTCGGAAGTCTAGCAGCTTGATGGAGGTTCAAGAGGAGGAGCAAGCACACAAGGTTGAGCCAATGCAGATTCCTCAAAGAACGACAACGCAAATTCCTCAAAGTACATCCACGCAAGTTGGAGAGCGGAGCAGGAAGGCCGAGCACGTTGATTAGAAAGAGGAACAAAGGATTCTTCAACCTCAGACTCCTACCACAAGGAGGAAGAGCAATAGGTGGGTTGAGCAAAAGACACTAAGAGAGGCCCAGGAGTATGTTGGTACTCCACACTATTTAGTCAAACAAAGTAAGGCTCCTAAGTGCTATTCCAAGTATATGGTGCTTATGAGTGAACTAATTGAGGCGAAGCCATCCAGCATTCAAGAGGCATCCAAGCATCAGGTATGGATGGATGCCATGGTGGAAGAGTATTCTTCATGAAGAATAGAATTTGGGAGGTAGTGCCATGGACAAAAGGCAAGTCAATGGTGGGATTGAGATGGTTGTATAAGATTAAGCATGTTGCGGATGGCAGCATGGAGAAGTTCAAAGATCAGTTTTTGATTAAGGGATTTTTGCAAAAGGAAGGGATCGACTATGACAAGATCTTCGCTCCGCTAGCCAGGTATTCATCCATTAGGCTATCATTTCTATAGAAGTGTTGATGGGTTGGTGTTGGAGAAATAGGAGGTTTGTAATTTAAATTTGTTTTTCTCCTTCTTTGATAATTACTTGTGAATTTTTTGGCATTAGCTTATTATATTCTTCTTCTTTCTTCAAGCAATTACCAAATACTAAAAACATGAAGATCATAAAAACAGCGAACACAAGATATAGGCTCCAAGCCAAGGAAAAACCCCTCCAAGGGGAAAGCCCAGAAAATTCGCTTCTTATAGAATCATATCAATGAGATATCCAAGACCCTTTGACCCTCTAGAAGCCAAGTCAAAACTTCCTTCAGCAAATCCATCAACAGCAAGAGACCAACAATATGTAGATCATCATAAACAAATCTTCAACAATGGATATGTTAAGGCAAAATTTCCACAGAATTGAGCAAAAGATAAACCTTTATTTCCTTGTCCATTTCAGATTTTGGCCCTCCTCTTTCTCTATGAAATTTCATATCAAATACTCCAAATTGTGTGTCCAAAATGAGCTCCAGCTTTCTTCTATTTATACTTGTCCAAAGGGATACGAGCAGTCATGTCTTTTGGGGCAAGGCGACTTGACAGGTAGGCCGACTTGGATTCTAGAGGTAATTTTACACAAAATACATATTAAAATTTGAAAATTCTCTTCTTATAGAATCATATCAATGAGATATCCAAGACCCTTCAACCATCTAGAAGCCAAGTCAAACCTTCCTTCAGCAAATCCATCAACAGCAAGAGACCAGCAATATGTAGATCATCAGAAACAGATCTTCAATAATGGATATGTTAAGGCAAAATTTCCACGGAACTGAGCAAAAGATGAACCTTTATTTCCTTTTCCATTTCAGATTTTGGCCCTCTTTCTCTGTGAAATTTCGTATCAGATATTCCAAATTGTGTGTTCGAAATGAGCTCCAGCTTTCTTCTATTTATACTTCTCCAAAGGAATGCAAACAGTCATGTCTTTTGGGGCAGGGTCGACTTGACAGGTAGGCTAACTTAGCTTCTAGAGGTAATATTACCCAAAATACATATTAAAAAAATATTTTTCCTTTTCTTTACAATAGTTCCAAATAGGACTTTTACTCTTTGATTCATAAAATCCTAGAAGCATGAAGAACATGCTTAACTAATAAAACAATAATTTCTTGAGCATGAAACCCATTGTTGAAAATTATTTTTTTCTTTTTTTTTCTTTTTGCTTTTACATAAAATTCATTTTGATACAATTATGAAGACCGAACTTAGTAACATTCTCCAACACTATCCCTTAACTAGGGAGGTATTCATAATTATACACTCGGTACAATGATACTCTCAAACTGAAATATTCTCATAAGAAGAGTCGGATTGATAAGCCATCTTTAAGCATCAACATCATAACCAGCATTGTCAACATAGCAAGGCCTTCACTAACAAGCTCTACCTCTCCACTAGATCAGAGCACAATGTTGGGAGGCTTTATGTGAGACACCACACTACTTGTCAAGGCACATACCCCATCTGGATGTTCACGGAGTATGTCCTTTTACGAATTTTCTTGTCTTGGATTTCCAATCCTCAAAGAATATCAGTCCTCATTGACCACTCTTATCTTGGATACCTTGTCCAATCCTCAAAGAATGTCGGTCCATGAGACCACTACCTATATTGGATTCTCAATCCTCAAGGAGTACCAGCCCCAGATGCTTATCTAGTCCTCTATTTTCTATTCTCCTTCCATGGGCCTTCACTAGACGTACGGTTGTTAGTCCTGGCCTAGTGCATGATACATGAAGAAGAGAATACAATGTCCATCATCACTCCCTCTCAACTAGAGAGGAGATCCCCATTCCTTCTTGTTCAGGGAATAGATCCTTACACCTTCTCAAACATTAAGGAGATTTCTTACTCCCTCTCAATCACAGAAACATCATCACAATCCTTAGTTGGTCTCTTATGTTGGTTTTTGGTAGCATCGGAAGTGCTCTAAGTCTCCAAATTTGTGGAAAGGCTTAGGCACATGTATTCCAAAGAACCTAGAAACCATTTGTGAAAATTCCACTCAAAATATGTTTTATTGTAAAAATTAATTATTTTAATGGGGACCCTAAGTCTAAACTTAGGGAACTTAAATAATTAAAGGGTATTAATAAAAAAGAGTGTGAATGATCTAGAAAAAGCGAAGATCAAGTCAAGTTATAATCTTAGCCGTTGATTAGAGATCTAATCTCGGTCGTTGATGTCTCAACGAGAAGACTATAAAGGAAGGCTTGAGGGCCATTTGGAATGACACACCGATTGAATCTAGAGATCGAAATTTTTGAAGTGAGCAGTGTTCAAGACGAGAAATCGATCTAAGTGATTCCAGGGCAAAGATAGCTTCCAAAGAGTGATTTTCTCAGTTGGAGAATCATCAACAGAGAGAGGCAGAGAGTGATCCAGTAGCTCTCACGCAAAGGCTGACGCAAAGCCACGCAAGGCTACGCAAAGGCAGTGCAGAGGGTCAGAGAGAATCCGAGATTTTGCAGAAGAATCAGTTTTAGAAGTCGGCAGTCGCTCTGTGAGACCAGGAGGCTAAGAACAGTGATTTCGGGTTGCAGATCGATCTTCTATCTGGGTGACACAGTGCCTAGAGAGGGTGACGCAGGGACTGCGCAGTGGTAGCGCGAAGCCTGCCAGGGGCACCTCATCCAGTGACTGAATCAGCCGAGATTTTTCAATGATTGTGTGAGGTAATCTCACAAATCTTTCTGCCAATATTTCTCTCTCTGTCATTGAATAACCCTTGAACTATGTTGCCAGGAAACGTGGGGACGGGGACAGGTGCGTCATTTTTAGAAACAGAGTGCGTGGGTTCGCTAGAGGTATATATATATATATACACGCATGCACACACACACACACACACACGTGTGCGTGTGTGTGTGTGTGAATTTGTATAACTAAAATATTTATGATTTTAACTTTAAAGATTTAAACATGCACATCATTGAACATTCAACATTTACATTGAAATTTCAAAATTTCTAGTTTGATATCAATTAAAATTGAGACATTGATACTAAAACTGACCTAAGCCTCAGATGGTATACGAAAACGACTAGCAAAAAAAAGTTACATTTTTGGCAAAAAAATGTCAAAAAAAAAAAAAAAAAAAAAAAACATAGTTAAAAGAGTGATTAGAAAAGCAAGTGATGTCGGTTAGCCATGAGAGAATGTGGAGATTACAGTAGAAAAACAAGAGTTTGGAATCACAATATATGGCAATAGACTGTTTATTGTGTTTTCTTCAAGATTCTATTACTCGTCATAAGGAAGCTTTCCCATCTTTGACATCATGGGTCGATTTAACTTTTAAAATTAAATTTTAATTTACAAATTTTGTTATGCAAACAGTGAAGTTTGAACACACATAAATTAGAATTAATTCATGCTGCACGATGAATCTTCAAGCAAGGATTGCATCTCTGTGAATTGTGTCTATGTGGGAACCTCCAGTCGCCGGCACACACCAGCGAATACCCCAAACACACTAGGGAATGCTTGTCGTCTCAATAGTCAAACCAAATGGTTGTTGTCTCAAACGGAATGTCTTCATCGAAGAGTGAAGCGATTTTAGGTTTTACGAGTTATGTATTTAGCTTTTGAATTTCCACGATTTGTTTATATTTAAATTTTTATTTCAAAAATCATTCAACAAAGAACTCTAAAGAACCCAATTTTGGGGTTCCAAGTACCCATTATCGGGTTCCAAGTACCCTAAACATCAAAAGTACCCAAACTTTTTTAACGAAGAACCCGGTTCTTATGGGTTCATTTCGGAAGAACCTGTACCCGAATCTGGTTCTTGGGTTCAAGAACCTCGGACGGGCTCGAGAACCCTAACCCTCGGTTCGGGAACCCATGCAACATAGCCCTTGAGGTATTCAGAGATGTATTCAGGATTTGCTACTTCTTAATAAAATCAAACCCTCAGATTTGTTGCACCAGTTTTCCCACATTGGGTTTTTCCAGGTACTTTCGTCCAAAATAAAGGTGTCCTATGTGATTGTTTTTCTTTGCTCAGTTTCCTTATTTCAAAATCATATTTAATTAAGTGTAGGTTGCTTCAGTAATTTACTTCAATGTTTCAAGAAGTACTCTGAAGTAATTTTGTAATTTACAAAGTAGGTGAAGTAGATTCAGTTGGTTGCAGTGGAATTCCTGAGATTGTTAGATCTAGGAATTTTCGCATCTTATATCAACAAAACTTCAGCTACTTGTTCTTCTGTGGAGATATAGTTGTAGTTGCAGGGATTCTTTACACCATGCCTAGGTTTCGTCCTTTCAATCATTTTATGAAGCCAAAGTCTTTCACTCTTTCTTTCATGGCAAGGCTTCATGGCTCCTCATAGCAACATGACATATCAGACTTTGATTTTTCTAGATCTTAGTCAATCATCAATCAACTTTATCATCAACAGGTTCATCAGTCTTCTTCAAGGAGCCAAAACTTCCTCACAACTACTAGCACATGTCTTCTAAAGAGTTCTACCTCATACTCTTCAAAGAGTCATATTAGCTTTCCAATATCAATTTTGTTCTCATGCTTGTCCAAGCCATCAAAAGTGTTATCCACACAATCCATGTGTTCCATGATCAAACTACACAGTTGTAGGTACAACATCATCAAGTAGACTCTTCTTCCAGCGTCTTCACATGCTTTTGCAATATGTCCTACGAGCGGGCCAAGTCATATCCCAAGCAGATCACCAATATCAAATTTGCCAAATTATGATATCCTCTAGTCATAGTGTCATGTCAAATTTTGTACTTGTTCCCTCTGAAGCCAAATTTATTTTGCATGCTTTATCTTCATATTGCAACAAGGTTCTGCTTCATCTTTCAATCATTAATGTGTTCCAGAATGAACTCATCAGCTGGAAGTTTCAACATCAAGTCCATCGAGGTCGTTACAGTTCCCTCTTTCCATCATGTTCATCATTTTCAGAGAGTCATCAACAAGCACGATCGTTGCCTTGCTTTGTTCTTCTATCCTTCTCATCTTGCTTTTATAATTTTGACAACCTTCATTATGTGCTTGCAATTCTCACCAGCAAGTACAACCAAGCAAAATATACAAAGACAAAAGCATGATGTCAATTCTGTCAATCTAGGGTTTTTCATGGTTTCTCAGAAGGTGTACTTCTAGGGTTCTAGTTACAAACCCTATATTTCTTAATCTAACCCTTATTAGGGTTTTTAGCGAAAACATTAGCCCTAGGGTTCCAATTCAACCCTTGTTAGGGTTTTACCACATACCCTAGATTATCCTTTCAAAATTTAAATCTGCAAACCCTAGATGTTATTTCCCAAGTGCTAGTGTTTCCTTAGAGAAAACAACCAATTTGGGTTAGGGTTTTTGCTCCTAGGGTTAGTTTAATCTAGGGTTTAGAAACCCTAAATACCAAAAGTTTTCAAGGCTTCACAAACCTTCAAACCCTAGATGCAACAAATTAACTGCAAAACCCTAAAGACTTTACAAACCCTTTAATTTTTAAATAATCAACATGAGCTTATAACAAATCAAGAATTGCATATAACATTTATACGTACCTCTGCAATTTTACCATACTTCTTCTTTGCAGAGATCTGGCCCTGAACAGTTTCCTTCAAAAGTGAGATCATCATTCCTTTCAAACTCCAAGTCGACTACATTGATGGAGCAAGTCCAAACGAAACCATATACGTCCTCAGCGATTGTGAGTCGAAATTGTATACAACTTTCTTCAAGAGAGACATGATCATTCTCTATCAATTCTACTTTATGGATGTCATTCTTTGAACTATTATTCATTAACCATCATTGATAGCAATATGAAGGCCATCCAGTTACAGTCGTGCCTCTATCACTGTCATCGTGGATCACAATTTTACTTTCAATCAAATGTTATCATTGTTATTGCACTGTAACCATAATTCTATAACAGATCACCATCATGCCTAATCATTGTCATGTCATCATAGTCACTTTTCAATGATATTATTGATTCATGTTGTCAATGGAGTCCTATGAGCCTTGTTGATACGAGCATAGCAATTCTTATTTCATTGTCAACATTCATTCATAGGGCAACTTCATTTCATATTTCAAGACATAGTTATAGGCTACAAGCCACGAGTTACAATGTACAGCAAGACAAAATTTGCAATGTCACTGTGTAAAGCTAGATCCAAGTCACAATGATGTCAATTGATCAAATTTCATTGAAGAGCGAGATCATCTACTATAAGAATTCATCCTCTATAAAAATATGACCACTTACTATAAGTGTTAGACCATCCACTCCAAATCGCAGTCACACTAATTAGAGTGAGACTATACACAGGTAGAGCAAGCCATAATAGATAAAGCACTATTATGTCAAAGTGCCACCGAGCAAGAGTCATGTTATAGATGCGAGTGTCATATTATAGGTGCGAAACTACATTCGAGACCATAACTGTTTAACGATGTCACTGGGCCATGTCATAAAATTAGTGTAAATCATGTAGAAAACAAAGCCATTGTTCAGAACAAGTCAAGCGATGCCACTAATCAATGATCTGATCCGCAGAATATACCATGCGACGGAATCACTTAATTGGGGACCTAATATGATGCCCCAATTAAGTGATGCCAACATTGAACTAGTCAACGAACTATACACGTCGAGCCTCATACAAATAATGTGAGCCATGCCTTAGAATGCGAGGGACACTGAACAAAGAGATAGTTGTAAAGCCACCACAGAGGTGAAGTGACACCGCTATAATCATAGTTGATCCTACATTGCTTGTGCTACAGAGGATGAACCAAAGTGTGAAGCGAGCCATTCAACTGTATTATGTACAGAACCGAGCATTATGAGCCATCAAACTCGAACCACTTGATATATATTGAGCCTTTGTAATGTGCTTTTAAATAATGTGAATCACTGTGTGTGAGACCTTAAAGATACGAACCACTATTAACCATAATAATGAATCGTGCGAGCTACAATAGCTTGTGCAAGCCACAGTGTATGAATTGTGATGCTACAAAATATGCATATGCGAGTTTCTGAGGTTATAATCGAACCTTCACATTGAGCCACATGATTTATGCCACAGAGAAATATGGATCATAATCAAACCATAGAGGTAGACCTTCGCATTATTTTTGAGAAACTATGCGGATCATAATCGAACAACGGAATTTATGCCCATAATCTCATTTAACCCACAGAAGCTATAGCAATTTGTCAACAATAGTCACAAAGATGCACCAGAATTTGATTTAAATGCCTACAGCGTGATCTTCAAGCCTTCTTGTACAAAACTTAGCTCTGATACCATGTTGGAGAAATAGGAGGTTTGCAAATTAAATTCGTTTTTCTCCTTCATTGATAATTACTTGTGAATTTGTTGGCATTATCTTATTATATTCTTCTTCTTTCATCAAGCAATTACCAAATATGAAAAACATAAAGATCACAAAAACAGAGAACACAAGATATAGGCTCCACGCCAGGGCAAAACCCCTCCAAGGGGAAAACCCAAAAAATTCTCTTTTTATAGAATTAGATCAAATGAGATATCCAAGACCCTTCAACCCTCTAGAAGCCAAGTCAAACCTTCCTTCAGCACATCCATCCACAACAAAATACCAATATGTTAGTTTTTGTAGCATCGGATGTGTTCCAGCAATGAAAATTTGTGGAGAGGCTAGAATACATGAGTTCTCCAAAACCCAGAAATCGTTTCTAGAAATTCTTCGTAGAAGTGGCTTAATTAGATTATTAACCAATTTT
This sequence comes from Pinus albicaulis, assembly GCA_034641835.2. NCBI lineage: Eukaryota > Viridiplantae > Streptophyta > Pinopsida > Pinales > Pinaceae > Pinus > Pinus albicaulis. The sequence continues at coordinate 645,651,090 of CM076574.1, forward strand.
TAAATATTTCCTAAGTCTAAACTTAGGGAATATGATTAATTAATTAAGTCAAGGCGAGAATAGTCTATAAACTCACATGGATCGATCCAGAGATGATCCTATCCATTGATTAAGTTTTAATCTTGGTCATTGAAGTCTCAACAAAGGATTATAAGAGGAGGTTGATGTGGTGATGGAGAGGACTAATTGAGAGCTTCGATTTCAAGAGCAGATCGATTTCCAGAGTAGCAGCAGTAAGTTGTCAGAGAGAGAGCTAGTGAGATCAAAGCAATGAGAGAGGGGCAGAGACAGTGAAGTCGGAGGAAGAATTCCAGATGCAATGAGTGCATTTGTAGAGAGGCTGACACAGAGGCAGCGAAGTAGCCTCTAGAGGCAACTTCGATTCTACTGGGGAAAGACAAGTTTCAGTGCCAGAAGCTAGACAGAGGTTCCGAAGGCCAAGAGAGACATTTTCCCAAACAGAATCAGACCAAACGGCTTGAGGAGAAGTTGGTTCGAACAGAGTGCAGAAGGGATTACGCTGGTGTGACGCAGTAGTTGCACAGTGCTAGTTTAGGCGGCTCACCTGGAGTTGAGGTCAGAGCCCGAATTTGCCTGTGGAGTGAGGAAATTCCCTCACTAGATTTTCTTGCCAATATTTCTCTGTAGGATTGCCAATTTCAGCATCTAGTTGTACTCAAATTATTTCACTGCTGCTTAATAATAAAACCCTCAATTGTTGCACTGGTTTTCCCAAGTTGGGTTTTTCCAAGGACTTTTGTCCAAAAATAGTTGTGTAAATTTTATGTGTGTGTGCTAGCATTTCTTCCAGCATTTATTCTTCAGCAGTTTTTATTTGTGAAGTTTGTAGTGTGTTTATTTTGATGTTTGTCGTAGCAGATAAATTGTTAAATTAATTAAAAATTAGGAGAAATAATACTAGTTGCTGCAATAAGTAACCAGTTTTCGGAATTTTCACATGGTATCAGAGCGCAGTTGATCATCCAGAGAGCTCAAAAGCAAAACGAAGGAATTTCGTTGTTCAGTGTGGGCAGCATATCGAAATTCCCAGGGGCAGCGCAGTCACTTTGCTAGGAGGTCGAGTTGCTTGAGGAAATTCAATTTTCTGAGAGGTAAAAAAAATCGGGTTTTCTAGATCGAGTAATTCCAGAGGCAGAGGGAGAAACGCAGTATTTTTGTTGGGCAGATCTCTAACTGGACGCAAAGGGTTTTGCACCAGTTTGATAGTGTAGAACCTGCATCAAGTGGAAGAAGAGCACACATTGAGGGAAAATTTCTCTCAGAGAGCTTCTAGTCTCGAAAGTTCTAATTTCCAGTTGCAGATCGACAGTAGCAACTAGCAGAGCCACCTATTCCAGGAGGGAGTGTGAGTAGCGGAGCAGCATCCGAACACAGGGGAACAGGGAGTTTTCGACATTTATCAAAGATGGCCACTGCATGGCTGAGAGATTAGCACAGGTTCAATGGTGCTTCCAACTATGTCATCTGGAAGGCAAGGATCTTCTTCCTTCTAGATGAATTTGGCCTGAAGGCATATATGGATAATGTGGTGGCAGCTCCCACAGATGCACATCAACTGAAGGAGTGCAGAAAGGAGATAGCACGAGCGAAGCAGTTGATCCTAGATGGTGTCCAAGTTCATGTAGTCTCGCATATAGCTGGCAAGGATACTGCCAAGCAGATGTGGGATGCTCTCGCCACGTTGTATCAGGGTACTTTAGAGCAGCGAAAGATGTACCTCAAGGAAAAGCTAAGATGCATACATATGCAGAAAAGGGAGGGCATAGATGTTAGTTTTTGTAGCATCAGATGTGTTCTAGCCTTGAAATTTTGTGGAGAGGCGAGAACACATGAGATCTTCAAAACCCAGAAATCGTTTTCGGAAATTCCACCTAGAAACGACTTAATTAGATTATTAGTCAGTTTTTAATTATTTCCTAAGTCTAAACTTAGGGAATATGATTAATTAATCAGAATTAATTAAGTCATGGTGTGAATGTTCTAGAAAGTCACATGGATCGATTTCTAGTTAATCATAGCCATTGATTAAGATCTAATCTTGGTCGTTGAAGTCTCAACGAAGGATTATAAGAAGAAATCGATGGGGCTTGGAGAAATCACTTGAGAACTTGAGCAGTTCGATTTTACTGGGAAATCGATTTCCAGAGTAGCAACGTTTTGTTTTCGGAAGTGATTCAGTGAGATCGAAGCAGTGTGAGAGGGGCAGAAATAGTGAAGCTGGAGGAGGCATTCCAGATCCGATGAGAACATTTGCAGAGAGGCAGAAGTGCCACAGTGAGGCAGCGCAACGCCCTCTAGAGGAAATTTCATTTTGCTGGGGAGAAGTCAAGATTCAGTGCCAAAAGTTGGGCAGAGGTTCCATAGGCCGAGAGAATCAGTTTCCAAGACAACAACTGACGAGAGTGCTTGAGGCGACGTAGTTCCAAGTTGAAGTGAAGCAGAGATTGCGTAGGGTGACGCAAAGACTGCGCAAAGGCAGTTAGGACGACTCCATTTCGAGCTGATGTCAGTGTCGGATTCGCCTATGGAGTGAGGAATTTCCTCACTAAATATTTTTTCTAGTTTCTCCCTGTCTAGATTTCCAGTTTGGGCATCCATAGATGGTACTCAAATTTCACTACTGCATAATAATAAAACCCTCAACTGTTGCACCGGTTTTCTCGAGTTAGGTTTTTCCGGGGACATTGGTCCAAAAATAACAATGTTATTTGTGTGTCGAGTTAGGTTTTCTTCTTGCATTTATTTTTCTTCCACAGTTTATTTGTGTACATTGCAGTGTGATTGATTCAATGTTTGTCGTAGAAAATTGCAAATAAATTGTTAAAAGTTAATTTAACAATTAGGAGAATTATTTCCAGTTGCTACAATAGGATTCGGGGTAAGCCGAATTTTCACAATAGACCCCTTCCTTACCAGGATTCAGGAGGTCCGAGATCAATTGTTAGTTGTTGGGGCAGCACCTCAACGGTCAACCCACGGAGCTAGTGAGATTGGCACTCAACAGTGTCTCTGAGGAGTGGCAAGTCTTTGTCTAAAGTATATAGGGCAAAGACACGCTACCAAGATGGGATGGGATGTGGGTTGACTTGCAGCAGCAGGAGTTGAGACGAGCTCTTTTGAAGAGCTCCATCAGTGGTAGCAGCATCGGGCAAAAGATGGTGAAGGAAGAGGAGAATGTGGCCTTTGCATCTAAGGGTCCCAGTCAGGGATAGGGGGAGTAGAGGAAGAAGAAGAAGGACTTGTCGAAGGTCAACTGCTTCAGATGTGATGAGCTAGGCCACTACAGTACCTAGTGTCCTCTCAGGAAGAAGGACAAGGAGGAGAAGCAGGACCAGTAGGCAGCTTCTACAGAGATCTATAGGATTTCCTCTAGGCTAGAGGAAGACTTCGCTATGTTCATCGATATACCTCCAGGAGTGAGATGGGGTGACTTGGTTTTGTAGCCCCAGAGCGCTATAGATGGGCAGGATCCTTGAGGTGTCCACCTCTTGGATCAATACCTAGCTACGGGGGCCCACAGTATTCAGTAGCAAGATAGACTAGTGGCAGTTGGTGCAGTCAGATGCAAGAGTGACAATTGCAGAGACTAGTAGCAGTCAGATGCTTGGGAGCGCAGTGCAGATGGCACAGTGCAGAGTCAGCAGCAGCACAGATTCCTCAGTGACAATGCAGAGGCTAGTAGCAGTCAAGACTCAGGTGACAAGTACATCATCCTAAGCACAATTGGTTCAGTATTTTGGATTTTTTTTGTTGTAGATGTTGCAGTGGCAGCAACAGAAGATAAGAGGGAGTTGCAGTGATGGCAGCAGTTCAACAGGGTCAGCAGCAGCAGAGATGCAACTCATATCAGAGTTGCGCAGTGGTTGGTGGGAAGCAATAGCCAGACATCAACAGCGTGACAGGAGATGATGCATAGACAAGGTGTTGTGGTAGCAGGTGTAGCACTAGAACACATTCCTTGCTAAGAGGGAGTGTTAGTTTTTGTAGCATCGGATGTGTTCTAGCCACAAAAATTTGTGGACAGTGAGTTCTCCAAAACCCAGAAATCGTTTTTTGAAATACCCCCAAGAAGTGGCTTAATTATATTATTAACCAAATTTTAAATATTTCCTAAGTCTAAACTTAGGGAATGTGGTTAATTAATCATAATTAATTAAGTCAAGGCGAGAATGGTATATAAACGCACACAGATCGATCTAGAGATTATCCTAGCCATTGATTAAGTTTTATACTTGGTCGTTGAAGTTTCAACGGAAGATTATAAGAGGAGGTCGATGTGGTGAACCGGTGATGGAGAGGACACTTGAGAGGATCGATTTCATGAGAAGATCGATTTCCAGAGTAGCAGCAGTCAGTTGCCGGAGAGAGAACTAGTGAGATCGAAGTAGTGAGAGAGGGGCAGAGACAGTGAAGCTGGAGGAAGAATTCCAGATCCGGTGAGTGCATTTGTAGAGAGGCTAACACAGAGAAAACACAGTAGCCTCTAGAGGCAGTTTCGATTCTGCTGGGGAAAGACAAGTTTCAGTGCCAGAAACTGGACAGAGGTTCCAGAGGCCAGGAGAGACATTTTCCCAGATAGTTGTAGGCCAAACGGCTTGAGGAGAAGTTGGTTTGAACAGAGTGCAGATGGGATTGCGCTGGTGTGACGCAGTCGCTGCGCAAAGCCAGTTTGGATGGCACACTTGAAGTTGAGGTCAGAGCCCGGATTTGCTTGTGGAGCGAGGAAATTTCCTCACTAGATTTTCTTGTCAGTATTTCTCTGTAGGATTGCCAATTTCGGCATCCAGTTGTACTCATATCATTTCACAGTTGCTCAATAATAAAACCCTCAGTTGTTGCACCAGTTTTACCAAGTTGGATTTTTCTGAGGACTTTTGTCCAAAAATAATTGTGTAAATTTTATGTGTGTGCTAGCATTTCTTCCAGCGTTAATTCTTTCACTGTTTTTATTTGTGAAGTTTGTAGTGTTTTTATTTTGATATTTGTTGTATCAAATAAATTGTTAAATTAATTAACAATTAGGAGAAATAATACCAGTTGTTGCAATAGGATTCCGGTTTTCGGAATTTTCACACAGTAATATATAGATCATCAAAAATAGATCTTCAACAATGGATATGTTAAGATAGAATTTCCAAAGAACTGAGCTAAAGATTAAAAAAAAAATTCCTTGTCCATTTCAGATTTCGGCCCTGCTCTTTCTCTGTGAAATTTAAGATCATATGCTCTAAATTGTGTGTTCAAATTGAGCTCCAACTTTCTTCCATTTATACTTGTCTAGAGGGGTGCAAACAATCATGTCTTTTGGGGCAAGGCCAACTTGGCTTCTAGAGGGAATTTTACCCAAACTACATATTAAAAATTTATTTTTCCTTTTTCTTTACAATAGGTCCAAATAGGACTTTGACTCTTTGACTCATCAAATCCTAGAAGCATGAAGAACATGCTTAACTAATAAAATAATATTTTCTTGATCATTAAACCCATGCTTGAAAAAAAGAAAAAAAAAATCCTTCTTTTTGTTTTTACGTATAATTCATTTTGATACAATTATGAAGACCAAACTTAGTTACATTCTCCAACGGTTGGAGGATTCACCAAATGGATGTGAAGGCAACCTTCCTCAATGGAGTGATTGAGGAAGAGATCTGCATAGAGCATCCAGAGGGTTTGGAAGTGCATGGGAGGGATTCCCATGTATGCAAGTTGAGGAGAGCATTGTGTGGGCTCAAGAAGGCTCCCAGGGCATGGTATGCACGTATTAACAGTTATTTTCAAAGCGTGGGCTTCACCAAGAGTGAGGTTGACCCGAGCCTGTAGTACATTCAAGTGAAAGGCGAGCATCTCATATTGGTGTTGTATGTTGACGACCTGTTTCTCACAGGGTTAGAAGAGCTCATGGCGCACTACAAGAGGGATCTTGCAAGAGAGTTAGAGATAAAGGACTTGGGGTTGATGTACTCCTTAGGGTTGGAGGTGTGGCAGAGAGTGGGAGAAATATTCTTTGGATAAGGGAAGAACACAATTGAGATCTTGAAGCAATTCACGACAGACTGTAAGCCTATGTCCACACTACTTGTGACCAACTAGAAGAAGATTGATGCTTCTAGATCAACTACGGTGGACTCGACTTTCTACAGAAAACTGATAGCCTCTCTTATGTATCTAGTTAACATTAGGCCATATATTTGTTTCACAATGAACTCACTAACTCAGTTTATGGTAAAGACTAAGTGAGTGCACTAGGTAGTTGCGAAGCATGTTTTGTGATATCTCTGAGGCACATTTGAATATGCGTTGAGGTATATTTGGGAGGATAGAGTGAAGCTCGAGGGGTACACCAATGCAGATTGGGCAAGCAGTACAGCTGACAAGAAAAGCACTTCAGAGTGTGCAGTTTCAATGTGGGATGAGGAGTAGTCTCCTAGTACAACAAGAAACAAAAGGCAATTGCACTGAGTTCTGTAGAGGTCGAGTATATGGCAGTGAGTATGGCTACATACAAGGCAATATGGCTTCAGAAACTTCTTGTCTGGCTTTTTCGTCAAGAGCTAGATCCAACTATCATTTATTTTGATAATCAGAGTTGCATCAAAATCTCTAAGAATCTAGTGTTTCATGACAAGTCGAAGCACACTGAGATCAAGTACCACTTCATTAGCGATTATATGCAAAATGGGATAGTGAAGCTACAATACATTCCTATAGACGAGCAGGTAGTAAAAATCTTGACCAAGGCCTTGATGAAGGGCAAGTTTGTTTTCTTCAGGGATAAGTTGGGTGTTCTGCAAAACACTTTCCTCACTAAGAGGGAATGTTGATTTTTGTAGTTACAGAAGGTCTTCTAGCCTTGTGTCTTAACTAGAAGGACCTTGTTTTGCCTTACTAGGAGCTTGCATGTGACACGCATGGCATGCATGTGAGTTGCATGTGATATATGAAGTTTTCATGTTGATTGCATGGGACATATAAAGTTTGCATGTTGATTGCATGTGACATGCGAAGTGTGAAAGTGGGTTGCATACTAGATGCAGAGTTGCGTGCATGCGGATGAGTTACATGTGGCATGCATGAGATATGCATGTAATGTAAGCTAAATTTATGACTAGTACTCGACTTAAAGTAAATAAAACTAAAGATAAGAAAGTTAACTAGAGATAAGTAATTTATTTTCAATTAACTTGACGAGCTAATTTTGGGTGTCGGTCTTAGCTTAGAAAAGTTATAAATTGAGCCTAAGGGTTGAGGCGAAGACACAATTGAAAAGAACGAGTTGGAGATTTAGAGAGAGCAAGTATCTGAGCAGAGAAACCGAGTTGTCAGATCGAGCTAGCTATAGTGAGGCCAAGAGAAAATTGATCATTAAGAGGGTCAAGTTTGCTTGATTGGAAAGTTGAGTTTTCTCTTGTACGTTGAAGCAAATCAGCTGGGCCGCATGTGTAGCCAAGAGGACCAAGTGTGGGTTGTACGAGAGGGTCGAGTGAGGGTTTTGAGGCCGAAATTATTGTTGTGTAATTGTTGTAGCAAATTCATGTAACTGCTATAAGAATTCTTGCTCCTGAATCTGAATAAAAGAACCCAACGTTTGCAGTTTTTCCCCACACTGGGGTTTCTTGGGTATATCTGTGTTATTTTGTTGATGTGGTTGGTTTCATGTCAATTTAGTTCCATTGTTTATTGTTATTAATTAAACCAAAGTATTGGTTGTTACAAATCAAATAGACAAAATCTGTTTTGATTCTATTTTGTGAAAAGTTGTTGAGCAGTTAATTTGTCACTTGGTTATAAAAATTTAACAGATATCATCATATCCAAAAATGGGGAAGTTCCAATATGTGAAGTGCGCAATTAGATATGCACCATAAAACGAGTATACCAACTCCTATAACAAAACAAAAGAAGTATTCTTAAATTCTTCACACAATTCCTCCTAAATGGCCCAACGAAAAGTGTTGCATAGAAAATAGCAACACACGTATTGGAGAATGCACATGAAGAAAATAGTGGTACACACAAGATGGAGGGTGCATGCCAAGAAAATAGTTGTGCACACAGGATGGAGGGCACAAGCAAGTGCATATTGTGCACATGCAGCCTTACAAGTGCATGTTGCAAAAAAATCATGACAATAAGGAGATCCAAAAAAGTTAGTTTCACAACCCATAAGTGGATCGGCGATTGAAGAGATACCTTGAAGGAGAGTTTAAAGCCTATGAAAAAACCTACGAAACCCAAGAAAATAGAAGATTTCAAAACCCTAGATCTCCAATCCTTACAAGTTATGCCTCTAACAAAAACTCTTTGAATCAACTACCCATACAGTGAGGGAGATTCACGCAAAGTGATACGATGTTGTGTTTAACAACAAAAAGAAAGGATCGAATGGAAACAACCAACAAACCCTAACGCTACATAAAAAGAAATGATAAAGTAGTCCTAGAGAAGTAAACCCATACACAATAGAGCATAGTACTTCATAAAACACCCATAGGCTAAAAAATAAATCACTTGTATAAGGAAAGCAAAATGGCTCAACATGATGTTACAAATGAAAGGTGAGTTGTGTATTTTTACACAAACCAAGTGTAGGGTGCTTTCCACGAGAAGAGTTATGGCCTACATAATGACTCGGTCAATGTTCATTGTTAACCACATAGGAATAATAAGTGCTGAATAGGTTAGCTTTAAGCCAAACCTAAAAACACAATAACAATGATTACAAAGTGAGGTCTCAATTCTCACATGGCCATATGTGACAATTATGACTCTGATAGGGGTTATGGGCCTACATAATGACTAGGTCGATCTTAACCACATAAGAATATTATAAATGAGTGTTCACTATGTCAATTTTGTGCCAAATCTAGAAAAACTATAATAATGATTACAAAGTGAGGTCTCAAATGGTCATATGTGAACATTACAAAATCTCAACAATGAGAGGCAAGAAGTGGCCATCAAGGCTAGTGCAAATCAACTAACTCCTTTTGACCCCTTCCTTGACTTCGCACTTTTCACCTTGTAGCAGCAGATATCGAATTTCTGTGTGAGAGAGTGATGTCTTCAAATGAGTTCGATCTCCTTGTTTGAGCTCAAATTTCTGGTCTTGAGGCCGACTTGATCACTTGAGGGTCGACTTGATGTGGAGGCTCCATAAATCATATTTGACTCAATACTTGACCTAATTACATGATTCAAAAGCCCAAGATGGGTCAATTTAAATCTATAATGACTCTATAAACTCAGAATAAATCCTAGAAGTGCACAATGGGGACTTTGACCTAAAATAATATGACCCAAACATGAAACCCATGCTTTAATAAGTCATTTAATAATAATAGAAAATTATTTTCTTTATTCTTTTGACAAGTACAATAAATATTGATTCAAATACAATTTATGAAGACCAAACCTAGTTACAATCTTCAACAGTCCCTCTTAACTAGGGAGGTATTCATAATACACCAGTACAAGGAATTTCTCAACTAGGTGAACTATGAATAATTTTAGGCACTTTAATGCCATGGATTAGATTCCTGACCAGGGCAATATATCCATTGGTCACTCAACAATTTAGGCACCGCAATGCCATGGACTAGATTCCTGACCAAGGTAATCTATCCAAGTGGGACTAAGATGGACTAAAGCTTTCAGCCTTTATAGGTACCATCAGGCTTACTTACTAACCATCAACCCAGGGAACTAGGTGTACATCCACCAGATGCCACCCTCCTACCAGACATCAAAGCAAAGTGTCGACCTGGTGTCTTTCCAGGCAATGTTTCACTCACAAAAGCCTCAACACGCCTTGATCCAGCAGATCAAGGAACCAATCTCTCCCAATCAAATTGATTAGTAACCATCATATTATCAAAACCTTCGAGAGATTCACCTGTACAAACACAACTCCAATCAACAATATTTTTTCAAATATATAATCAAAGCAAACCTTCGGGGTTTCGATGTTGCCCTTCAAGTAGGACTATGAGTTGACTCTTTGAGAGAAGATTCCTCTTCCTACTTCACATGTAGCAACATATCTTTCAGAATGTATTCTCCTACGTTGCCAAGAAACGTGGGTTCGGGGACAGGTACATCATTTTTTGAAACAAGGTGCGTGGGTTCGTAAGGGGTATATTATAATTTATAATTTATATATATAATAATATTATATTTTATAAATTATAAATTATAATTTATAATATATATGAATTTGTATATTTTTCAACTTTAAACAAGAAAACTAAAATATTTATGATTTAAAGTTTTAATTCCTCTCTGTAACGGTAATACAAGTACTACTCAGAAGTTATAAAAAAGTTTGCTGATGTTTATGATCCTCATAGTTGGGCTTGGATCAAGTTTTATGGATCCTGTAAAAGGGTAAATTTTTAAATTTGCCGAGAGAATTGAGGCAAGCTTTAGTTGGTTCTTTTTTCATAGGATATTATGATTTATCATATTTCTTTTAAATTTTCTCAAGGTAGGCTTCAAATGGAGTGGAATTCTACTTTAATTTAAATATCCAATTCAGACTCTCCATGCCCTTTTTGGAGACATCTCACACTTCCTCATTCACTGCAGTAAACATCAAATTTTTGCATTTTTAAAACTATAAACATCTACATCTAAGTGTGCAGTTTATATGTTGATGTCATTTCTTAAGCAAAGGTGTTTTTCTGTTGAATATAAGTTATAACAGTTCACAGAAGGCGTGAATACCTCCCTTTGTCGCTGCCCTATGCCGCCTCCCTCTGCTCCCTCCCATCCTCTGCGTGTATACCCCCCTCCCATCCTTTGTCGCCTCCCTTTACCTGTATTGCGTTAATGAATGCCTATGTCACTGTGTATTGCGTCCTCTATCCCTGCGTGAATGAATGCCTTTGTCGTCGTAATACCTCTGCCTCTCGTCCCTGCTTGAATCCCTCCGCCTCTCCGTCGAACGGATACCTCCGCCTCTCATCCCTGCTTGAATATCAGACGAACGAATACCTCAATGAACTCTTCCCTACGTCGAATGAATGAACTCAGTGAATGGCCTCTCATCCCTACGTCGAACGAATGATCTCAATGAAAAGAAGTGAAGTGAAAACTTAGTTTAGGTTTAGACTTAGTATTTACGATTTACATTTTGATTTCAATAATTAAAAATTTTTAATTTTTTAATTCAAAGTTTTAATTTGTAATTTTGTTAAAACTCAGTATTTATTAAAATTTAATTTTAATTTTTAAATTTAAATAAATAAATCGAGTCAAAATCGGTCATCGAGAACCCAAAGACCCCGATTTTCGGGTTACCCATCCTCGGGGTTGTCCGTACGCATTAAGGCAGAAGAACCTGAATTTTTTTTTAGAGAACCTGGTTCTTCTGGGTTCGTCTCAAAAGCACTCGTACCTGAATCTGGGACTTGGGTTCGAGAACCCGGGACAGGTTCAAGAACCCTACCCCCAGCTTCGCAAACCCGTGCAACATAGGTATTCTCCAATCAAAAAAACTATGTTGTGCCCTCCCTCTTAACCAGGGAGAGTTCTTCTATCCAGGCTCCCTCTTAATGTAGGGAGATTAACTTCTTCCTTTGGTGTTGGAGAATCTTTCATGGCTTCCATCCTTCTCAACCTATCAACTTCTCTTATAGACTTCTTCGCCAATATGATGTACCTGCACAACTTTAGATAGCAAGTACAACCAATTCTATCAAAGCATGAAGTTGGTCATTACAATTTTTTATAGTAGCGGAAGCATTTAGACTTTACATAATCAACAAGAGACTGTACTTCAATACTTCAACTTCTAGCTCGGGTTTGATACAAACCCTAAATCACATCCGCAATTTAATCAAGGTGACAGAAGATTAATTTTGTCATATAGCGATCCCTAGAAATAAGTCAAAAGAAAAATAAAGGTATCTAATAACTTTCAGAAGCCATATGATAGACTATCCACTAAGGTTTTATGTAAACCCTAGATTTCACTCAAAAAAACATAGCATAAATAACTTCTACTAGGGTTTGATGTAAACCCTAGATTTTCCATCTATAGATTCTCAGCAAACATTATATAGATTCAGATACATACTAGAGAATTTTTAATCATTACTAAGGCTTAGATGTAAAACCCTAGACTCTTCAATCATCATCCTAGAGCTTTAACTAGGGCTTGTTTGCAAACCCTAGGATTTATGACCATTTAGAAATTTGGTCAACACATATATCTAGGGGATTACCATTATGCATAAGTATATCATATGTTAGACAATATTAATATATTAGACATATATCGACCTAGACTAAGCTAGGGATTCAATTAAAAGAACATATACCTGGGGTTTCATTCCTAGGAAATTTCATAACAAGGATTTTGCTTGTAGACCTAACCAAAACCTAAGGTTTCGGTTCATGTCAAAGCAAACCCTTATTATATCAAATTTTCAAAGGTTCGAGATTTCGAACAACATCATTCCAACCCTAATAAGTTAGAGCTTTCACGCTGATATCAAAATCCCAAACATAACATCATCAATGTATCAATCAGTATAGCAATTTCTGCATTAATGACCCTAAGTAGGTTTAAGGTTTCACACATTATCAACATACCCTTAGGTTAGGGTTTTCTAGAGAACCTTTCAGGGTTCTTTTTATGCAAATAATCAGAGATATATGAGGTGGGTAGATTCATCAGATGATGAATCATCCCAAACAAGAATCTTTTAAGATTCAAGAGAGCTAGACACAGCAATAGTTCGTAATGTAGAATGGATATACCAAAGAGAATAACAAGACTTTATAATCTAAGACATACCTTTGATACGTTGACAAACCTTTTTGATTCCAATGCTTTGTCTAGTGAGGCCTTCTTTCTTAATCCTTGAGAACTTTTCCCATGATTCTTGAGCATTCAGCAGGTTACTTCCTAGACAAGGAAATAGAGGTAGAAAGGTGATTAGTATTTAATATAATCAAAACTTTAAATAAGTACATGAAAACAAATAAAGAGGGAATGAGATACTTATCTTGAGGAGTTGTTGTGGGCTCCCTCCAAAACTTTGAGGGATACCTAGAAACTTATAAAACAAGAAAATGTTTTCCAAAAAGATGTTAAACCTATAACTGAATATGAAATATACAAATGAAATATCTAAAGTTAGGAACAAGGGACTTAGTAATGTAAGTCCCTTATGTCATTCTCTTCGAGTTTTTCTCTCTTGGGAGAGGATACCTCTTCAACCACATTTGCATGATCTCTATCTCTTTTCTTGTTTCTAGGATTGTCGGGACACTCACTTCTATAGTGCCCCATTTTGTGATAATGATAGCATTCAATCTTGGACATATCAACCTTTCTCCTTGGCCCTTTCTTCTTGAAGTTTCCCCTATGATGAGCGACATAAGCATTTGAAACTTCTTCATTGTTGGTTACCATTGAGATTCTTAACTCTGTGAAAATTCTGCTACCCGGAATCCTACTGCAGCAATTGATGATAATTCTTCTATTTGTTAATTACTTGAACGAGTTATTTCTTGTTTTCTACGGTAAATATTGAAACCCATATACTACAGCCTTCACAAAATTAAACTGCGGAAAATAAATATGTGCGGAAACAAGATCTGAGCAAGAATAAACAATAGACACACAACACTGTTATTTTAGACTAATATCCCCAAAAAAACCCAATGCGGGAAAACCGGCGCAGTAGTTGAGTGTTTGTATTATTATGCAGAAGATCTGAATACAATCTGTGATGCCTTACTGGCCATCCACATAGAGAATCTGATTGACAAAGAGTTTGTGAGGATTACCTCACACTGACACTGGCCAAACACTGAGTTGATGAGCCCTACGTTGCCTCTGCGTCACTTGCGTGGGGACTGCATCACCTCTCCTTGTTGGCTCTTATGTTGGATGGATACTGATTTTTGGCCCCTCCAGTCTCACACCCCAGCACTCCGGTACTAGATCTAACTAATCCTCAGCTGAATCACACATCTCCTCAAGGCTGTGACGTTGCCTCTATTGCCTCTATGTAGCTGCTATGCTGCATCTCTGCGTACTGCTCTCTGTCTCCTCTATGATGTATTCTTGGCTCGGGAAAATCTCCAACCGGATTTATCACTGCCCCTCTCTGCAAGAATCTTCTCGATCTAACTTCTCTTGAGCACTGCTCACTTGAGAAATTGGATCTCTAGACTGTGTCTCTCGGTGTATTTGATGTGTTTTCCAAATTCCCCATCAAGTCCTTCTCATAATCTTCTCGTTGAGAGTTCAACAGTCGAGATTAAATCATTAATCAACGACTAAGATTAACTTGACTTGATCTCTGTCTTTTCTAGAAGATTCACACTATGTTTTAATTAATATCGTTTAATTAATTTAATTTCCTAAGTTTAGACTTAGGGTCCCATTAAAAATAATTAATTATTTCCATAAAACATAATCTGAGTGTAATTTCCATAAACGCTTTATGAGTTCTTTGGAATACATGTGCCTAAGCCTCCCTGCAAAATTTGAGAATTAGAGCACATCTGATGCTACCAGAAATCAACACTCCCTCTTAGCGAGGAATGTGCTCTAGCAATACATCCAACTGAAGTACTGCTATGATTCTGCAACATCTCCTTCTGCGCTGTTGATGTCTGACACTGCTACCCACCAACACTATGCTCCCTGCATATCGTTGTCGCTAACTCTACATATTGCTACCATCTGCTACTGCACTGCAACAGAAAAACATCCAAAATCTGAACTAAGTGTTCAGTAGGATGCATCTCGTACTGAAGATTTGACTATTGTTAGTCTCTACACTGTCCCTCTGAAGTTGTTGCACTACTGTTGACTCTGCATTGTTGCTAACTTTGCTCTGCGTTGCGCAAACTCTAGAGCTCTCTAGCCACTGCGATGTCACTTCTGCACTTCTCTACACCAACTAAAGCTTGTCCATCTTGCTGCTTCTGATTTGGGCTCCCGTAGCAAGGTGATGATCCTAGAGGTGGACTCCTCAAGGATCCTACCCAACTGCAGTTCTACTGAACTACAGCTCCAGATCACCCCAACGCTCCCCTGGCGATATATGGGCAATCATGGCGAATTCCTCCTCCTCGATCTTCGCAACTGCAGCCTGCAGATCATGCTTCTCATCTTTGTCCTTCTTCTTGAGAGGACATTGTGTAGTGTAATGTCCCATCTCGCCACACTGGAAGCACTTGATCTTTGAGACGTCCTTCTTTCTTCTCCGCTGCTCCTATTGTCCCTTTGATGCAAGGGTTGCGTTCTTCTCCTCCTCCTTGGGCTTCGTCCCACTGCTGCTGTTGCCATCAAGTTTGCACTTGAGTAGATCTCTCCTCATCTCTTCCTGTTGAAGAGTTGCCCACATTCCTTCCCAGTCTGGCAACTTCTCTTTGACCAGGATGCTCTGGACAAAGACATGATAGTCTTCGGACATGGAATTCAAGGCAAGTTTGACCATCTCTGTGGCCTGAGGAGTTGCTCCCACAGCGTCCAGTTGATCTTAGACCTCCTAAAGTTTTGCAAGGAACGAATCAACACGTTCTCCCTTTTGCATCCTGGTAATCCGCATATTTTCCTCCAAAAGCATCTTCCGCTGCTCGAAAGACCCATGATATAGCGTGGCTGACACATCCCACATTTCCTTCGTTGTCCCTTTGCCAGAAATGTGTGAAACAATATGATCCTTCACCTCATCCAGGATCAACCGTTTGGCTTTTGCCATGTTCTCCTTGAAGGCTCTCAATGGTGCGCCATCTATCGGTTCAGCCAATGTACTGTCAATGAAAGTCTTGAGGTCATGCTCATCTAGAAGGAAGGAGATCCTTGCCTTCCATATTATGTAGTTGAAGGCACCCTCCAACCGATCCTGGTCACGCAACCCACTGGCTGCCATCTCACCCAATCATATGTCAATTTGTTGCCTCTAACCCTCTGCGCAGCTGGCTTTACGCACTCCTTGTTGGAGCAAGCCAAATAAATCACGAACACGTTGCTTCTACACGGGAAATCAAAGTTTCTTGGGCAAGAAACTCTCTGAGGTTAGAAATCCCCCAAAATGTCTTATGCTACTCACTCCTGACACTTTCTGCGCCAGCAACTGCTGCTACAAGAAAATTGCATCCCACCAGCTTGTCGATCTGCGCTGAATCTATTGCGCTACTCCCTCTGCCTCTAACAAACTGCAAACTAGAAAATCCTACCTCTCTGTCGGCTCACTCAAAGAGAGATTTCCTTGCAGATCTAGCCCTCTTGGCTTGGACTGCGCAATCACTAGGGAAATCGATCTGTTGCTTACGCAGCTCTTTGATCTCCTGCTTCTTCTTCAACACTAGATCCTTCTGCTCTGCTCTCTTGCTCCTCCTGCACTGCTAAACAAGCTCTGATACCATGTCAAAATTCCGCTACCCTAAATCCTACAGCAATAACTGATGAGAATTCTTCTACTTGTTAATTACTTGAACAAGTTATTTATTGGTTTCTACGATAAATATTGAAACCCATACACTACAACCTTCACAAAATTAAACTGCAAAAAATAAATAAGTGTGGAAACAAGATATGAGCAAGAATAAACAATAGACACACAACACCGTTATTTTTGGACTAATGTCCCCGAAAAAAACCAATGCGAGAAAACCGGTGCAATAGTTAAGGATTTGTATTATTATGCAGAAGATCTGAAAACAACCTCGGATACCTTACTGGCCATCCACATAGAGAATCTAACTGACAAAGAGCTTGTGAGGATTACCTCACACTGACACTGGCCAAACACTGAGTTGATGAGCCCTACGCAGTCTCTGCCTCACTTGCATGGGGACTGTATCACCTCTCCTTGTTGGCTCTTCTGTTGGCTGGATACTGATCTTTGGCCCCTCCGATCTCACACCCCGGCACTAGATCTGAATGATCCTCCGCTAAATCATGAATCTCCTCAAGGCTGCAGCGTTGCCTCTGTTGGCTCTGCGTAGCTGCTACGCTGCCTCTTTGCGTACTGCTCTCTATCTCCTCTATGATGTATTCCCTGTTGAGATTTTGTGTATTTGGAGTAGCAACAATTGTGCTCTAGCTCCCAAATTTTGTGGAGGGACTAGAGTGCACTTGATCTACAAGAACCATAAATTGATTTGGGAAATTTCATCTGGTTTAGGAGATATTAAATTAATTAATTATTTTAATGTATTTCCTAAGTTAAAACTTAGGAAACTTAAATAATTAAAGTGAATTTAATTAAACATGTGATGAAATTGTCTTAAGTCACACGGATCAAGCTTTCTTTTAATCTTAGCCATTGATTCAATATTTGATCATGGTCGTTGATTTATCAACGAGAAAAGTATAAAGGAAAGGCTTGGGGTCATTTGTGAAGACAAACAGAAGCAGAGCACTGAAGCTAAGCTGAGATTCTAGGGCAGGGTTTGCTAAGAATACTCAGAAGTGTTTCAACTACAAAGAGGGGAATTTAAGCCAAGGGGATGATTTGATCTTGGGGTCTAGAATACATAAGAGGCAGAGATCAGCTCAAGAACAGCGCAGAAGAGGAGAGCAGCAGCAGCAGTAAGGACAGCGTGGTTTTCAACAAGAAACCCTAAGGGGTTACACAGAGACCCTTCAAGGGCAGCGTAGTGACTGCGTCACCCAGTCTGGGATAACACAGTCTCTTCCGGAGCAGCGCTGAGGGTTTGAGAGGCTTCAGAGGTTGACATAGAGGCTTTCAGGGGCAGCGTTGGGGTTTCTAGGCCCTAATCTTGGCTAAGTTCTATAAATCCCATTTGACGGTGTGGATCAATCATTATTTTGGCCCTAGATCAACCAGTGAGCTGTAGATCTAGTATTTTCTCTGTCGGGATTTCCAAATTTGAACCCAGATTTGTGTATTCAGAAATATTCTTAATAATAAGACCCTCCAACAGCCAGAGACCAGTTTTCCCGCATTAGGTTTTCTCGGGGACTATTTGTCCAGAAATAACTGTGTCACTTTGTTAATGTGTGCATGAACTTGTTCTAGATCTGGATTGGTAGAGATCTGTTATGTGTTTTGCTTCGATTTTAACTTGAATTTATTCAGTTAATAACTTGTCTAAGTAGGAGGAGCATAACCAAATTAACAGTAATAATTTATGCATAAAGTGTAAGATTCGGAAATTTTTACATGGTATCGGAGCAATTGCAGATCTAAGAGGGTCACCAACTGAAGCGACTATAGGTTCTAGCTGCAGAAAGCAGCTAGAAAAGTAGCAGAAACGCAGATTTGAAGGGACAGCGCAGTTTTCAGAGGCAGATTCATGCAAAGGGAAGGGTGACGCTGACTAACACTGCCTCCTAGCAAGCCCATTCAATTACTGCGCAGAGGTAGCTCAGAAATAGCGTTGGTTTGGTCTGAAGCCAGCCAATGTGATTCAAATTTGAATCTGTCAGATCCAAAAAAGACTGCAGAAATTCAGTAGGTGCTGGTGGGGTTAATTTTCTGAAGTTTTCAAATTTTTAGCCTTAGCACAAGTGACAAAGAGCGGGAAAAGATTAGCTTATCAGAGAGTTTCTAACCAAACGAAACTTGCAATTTGATCAGAGGATCAAAGAAGAAGCTGAATCATAGTTGATTTGGTAGATTTCCAAGGAGGGAAATCAGTTGTCAGAGGGAGCAGAAGGTGTATGTTTCACTAAGGGCCTTAGATCCATTTCTCTAGCAAAGAGAAAAGGAAGTTCCGACACATTCTGAGCAGATGGCTCCTCATGCAGTGCGTGATCGGGATAGGCTAGATGGCCTCTCAAACTTTTCAGTTTGGAAGGCAAGGATCCTGATAGTCCTTGAGGCATACAATCTTAGAGACCATGCAGAGCAAACTCTGGCCACACCGACAGATCTGGATCTCCTTCGAAAGCATACGGAAGCTGTTGGGCATGCCAAGCGGTTGATTATGTATGGTATCAAGGACCATATTGTACCACGTGTAGCTGAGAAGAAGACAACTAACAAGATGTGGAAGGCCTTAACTTCCCTATATGGGGGAAAATCTGTCCAAAGAAAAATGTTGTTGGAGACTCAGATGAGGTCATTCATGATGACCAAGGTATAGAAGACATGGAGCATTTTCTCTTCAAATTGCAGTCAATCAGGGATTAGCTGTCTGCAACGGGCGCAACAGTGGATGATGATGTGATAGTCAGGACTGCCCTCAATGCAGTCACGGATGAGTGGGAAACCTTTGTCCAAAGTATCTTGGGCAGAGCAGACCTCCCAGATTGGGACAGCTTGTGGTCAATTCTACGTCAAGAAGAACTCCGCAGATTCACCAAGAGGCAACACAGCCCTGCAATGAGCAAAGTGAAGAAGGAAGATGAGGAAGATGCAGCCTTGGCATCAAAGAAGTAGCCAAAGAAGAAGAAGGATCTTTCAAAGATCAAGTGTTTCCAGTGTGGTGAAATGGGACATTTTGCCAGCAATTGTCCGGAGAAGAAACGGACAAGGAAGCATCTTCTTCCAAAGCAGCTGTGGCAGATGATGGGTCAGAAGATGATGCAGCCATGAGTGCTCATGAACCACAGAGGTGGGGTGACATGGATATGTAGAGGAGCTACAAGAAAGAAGGCGGGATCCTTGAGTAGTTCATCTCTTGGATCACATACAAGATACAGCAGCCTTAAGACAGTAGCGGGACAAGTGGGGCAGTGGGTGCATAAATCACAGATGAGGCAGAGGCAGAGGCAGAGGCAGATCTGAAGGCTGGGAGGAGCAGTGCAAAGTCGTGCAGCATCAGCAGCGCAGAGGCTGATGTGACTTCAGCAGCGTAGAGCAAAGCTACTTACGCAGAGCAGTGCAGCAACAGCGTGATAGATTTCAGCACAAGGGGTTGATGTGACTTCAGTAGTGCAGAGGCAGTCTAATTACGTAGGCATATCTGTATCTGTGCATCGTTCTTTAGATGCCAGCACAGATCTGTAGCCTATGGAGCTTCAGTGATGAGGATGCAGCCCATCAAACTTGTTTGACAAAGATTGGGCAGGAGATTCAGTTGTTTCTCTCAACAATTGAAGTTGCAGTGCAATAGATCAGTAGTGGCAGTGTTATGAGCAGCACAGATGCAACATATTGAGAGGGAGTTGCAGTACAGAGGTTGCAGTGACAGTGGCAGAGTCATGGGCAGCAGTACAGAATGGCAGCAGCAGTGCAGAGTTAAGTGGCAGCTGGCCAAGAATCAGCAGCACAGAACCAGTGCCCAAAATCATGTAATGCATAGTGTGATGTATTGCTAGAGCACACCCTTGATGATAAGAGGGAGTATTGAGATTTTGTGTATTTGGAGTAGCATCAGTTGTGCTCTAGCTCCCAAATTTTGTGGAAGGACTAGAGTACACTTGATCTACAAGACCCATAAATTGATTTGGGAAATTTCATCTGGTTTAGGAGATATTAAATTAATTAATTATTTTAATGCATTTCCTAAGTTAAAACTTAGGGAACTTAAATAATTAAGTGAATTTAATTAAACATGTGATGAAATTGTCTTAAGTCACACGGATCAAGCTTTCTTTTAATCTTAGCCATTGATTCAAGATTTGATCATGGTCGTTGATTTATCAACGAGAAAAGTATAAAGGAAAGGCTTGGGGTCATTTGTGAAGACACACAGAGGCAGAGCACTGAAGCTAAGCTGAGATTCTAGGACAAGGTTTGCTAAGAATACTCAGAAGTGTTTCAGCTGCAGAGAAGGGAATTTAGGCCAAGAGGATGATCTGATCCCGAGTTCTAGAATACACAAGAGGAAGAGATCAGCTCAAGGACAGCGCAGAAGAGGAGAGCAGCAACAGCAGCAAGGACAGCACAGTCCCTCTAAGGACAGCATGATTTTCAGCAGGAAACCCTCAGGGGTTACACCGAGACCCTTCAGGGGCAACGTAGTGACTGCGTCACCCAGTCTGGGGTAACATAGTCTCTTTCGGAGCAGCGTTGAGGGTTTGAGTAGCTCCAAAGGCTGACGCAGAGGCCTTCAGGGGCAGCGCTGGGGTTTTTAGGCCCTAATCTTGGTTGAGTTATGTAAATCCCGTTTGAGGGTGTGGATCAGTCATTATTTTGGCCCTAAATCAACCAGTGAGTTGTAGATCTAGTATTTTCTCTTTTGGGATTTCCAAATTGGAACCCAGATTTGTGTATTCATAAATATTCTTAATAATAAGACCCTCCAGTAGCCAGAGACTGGTTTTCCCGCATTGGGTTTTTCTGGGGACTATTTGTCCAGAAATAACTGTCACTTTGTCAATGTGTGCATGAACTTGTTCTAGATCTGGATTGGTAGAGATCTGTTATGTGTTTTGCTTCGATTTTAACTTGAATTTATTCAATTAATAACTTGTCTAAGTAGGAGGAGCATAACCAGATTAACAGTAATAATTTCTGCATAAAGTGTAAGATTCAGAAATTTCTACATTCCCGGCTCAGGAAAATCTCCAACCAGATCTATCACTGCCCCTCTCTGCAAGAATCTTCTCGATCTAACTTCTCTTGAGCACTGCTCACTTGAAAAATTCGATCTCTAGACTCTGTCTCTCAGTGTATTCGATGTGTTTTCCAAATGCCCCATCAAGTCCTTATAATCTTCTCGTTGAGACTTCAACGATCATGATTAAATCTTAATCAACCGATAAGATTAACTTGACTTGATCTTTGTCTTTTCTAGAAGATTCACACTCCGTTTTAGTTAATATCCTTTAATTAATTTAATTTCCTAAGTTTAGACTTAAGGTCCCATTAAAAATAATTAATTATTTCCATAAAGCATAATCTGAGTGGAATTTCCAAAAACACTTTTTGGGTTCTTTGGAATACATGTGCCTAAGCCTCCCTACAAAATTTGAGCCTTAGACCACATTTGATGCTACCAAAAATCAACAAACTCTTCTTGACTACAGGTTGTCCATAGTTCCTCAAAGGTGGGGGCTTCTTTCCAGCTATTGAGGCCTGAAGCAAATGCACTCCAAGTTGGTGGCAACCCTAGTAGGGTTGTGTTAATTTTAGATGACCATGGTATGTTCTATGCTTAATGCAGTTTTACTTCAATTTTTCTTATTGGCCCAATTCAATTTAGCAATCACATAAACATGAAAGTAAAATGCTAATAGAACATAATAATAAATCAACAGAAGACAAGCCAAATAATGTAGATTAGATTTTACAATTCTTCTTGTCCAGCAAAGATAGAGAGTGATGTGCGTTACGGCAGTCAACAAGACGCATCAGCCAACAAAGTCTTTCTCGACATCAGATCATCAAACCTTCCAAGTGTCACACACACCCCTCAAAGACAGATCCAAAAGTCAACACATGTCAACAAAAGAATCCCTCATCCAGATTTCCGGCATCATCCAGATTTCCGGCATCATCCAAATTTTCGGCATCCAGATTTCCGGCATCCATTTCTGGCATCCAAATTTCCGGCATCATCCATATTTCTGACATCCATTTCCGCCATCATCCATATTTCAAACATCCAGATTTCCGGCATCCATATTTCCAACATCCATATCCGGCATCATCCATATTCACACGTGGGAGAAAGATAAGCCTCTTCTAGGTTGTACGAACCAATCAGATCATGAGGAATGTGTGTGATGAGATGATGATGAAATGGACATCATCTCTCTCCAATTTATATCCATCAATGAAGGTGTGTGACACATCTATAGGGCTTGTGAGCCAACATTACAAATCTGGCCGACCTTGCACATGTGTGGAAAATAAAATCATATTATATATGTTCTGCTCATCCAAACAAGATGATCTTTAGATCAATCTTTCACCTCTCCGAAAGAGGAATCCAACAAAAATATCATCATCATCATATGAGCAGTGCAACATGGAGTTTGGACCTAGTTGCCCAAAATTAACAAGTTGTGATCACAAGTTCTTTATCTGTCACCATTTCATCAATGGCAAGAAGATCGTCTCTTATTCTTGCTATCTTCACAAAGAAGGTTGCTACCTTATCCTCCTTGGTCATCTTAGTAGTCCTTAGTTCATTCTTCAAGCTTGCCACTTTTCCAATGTTCTTAATGGTAAATAGTTTTGACAAGGCTTCATACATTTCCTGGGCATGATTAATGTTTGCTATGAAGGGGACAAAGTTGCCCTTTATACATTCAACCATTAGAGTCATAGCCACCAATTCCAATTCTCTGAATTTTAACTTGTCTACATCACTGGAGTCTTATGTGGGCTTCTTCACTTTTCTTTTTACCAAATCTAAGACCTTGTTCTTTTCAAGGATGAGGTTAATCCTCTTTTTCCAAGATCTGTAGTTTGAAGCTCCTTCAAGCTTGTTCTCTCCCTTGATAGTGTTAGACATCTTCCTTGAAGGTAGTGAAAACTTCATTCCTTAAAGAGTTTTCTCTAATGAACTTCTTATGTTTCCTTGATCAATTCCCTGAAACTGCCTTTTCCTTCTTTCTTCACCAAACCTCTGATACCATGTTAGAGAATTACAAAAGCAAAAAGATTCTCTTGTTCTTTATATATTCTTGTGATGTTCTTTAATTCTTATTATGTTCTTCTTGTCTTCTTTCTTCTTAGTTCATCAAGCAAATATCAATGCAGAAGCACATAGATCAAGGACACCAGATGTAGGCCAACAACCAAGGCAAAACTCCTCTTTAGGGGAAAACCCAGTCAGTAATTCTTCTTTCAATAGTATTCTTGAGACTCTAGACCTTGACTTGGTCCTCCTCCACACACCAAGTCAATGTTCCTTTGATCCTTCCTCAATCTAGCAACAGCATCGACAGTAACAGCACTATGCAGCACTTCCTTCGACCTTGGAACTTCAACCTTGCTTCTGGAACTTCGACCTTGGAGGAAAGACTTTGATCTTGCTTCTAGGAGATCGATCTTGACCCAATACAACTTCTCAAGGCACCAGCACTCAGAAAAATCAACTTCTACCTATTCTTCACTTGGCAGCAACAAGTGGCAACAGCAAAACAATGAGGGACTTCGATCTTCCAATCTAGGGCACGTGTGAGAGAGAGAGAGAGAAACACCAAAATTTCGATTTTCCTTCAATTCTTTAGCTTGTCCAAACTCACACTCCTTTTGACCCCTTCCTTGACTTCGCAATTTTTCCCTTGTAGCAGCAGATATCGAATTTTTGTGTGAGAGAGTGATGTCTTCAAATGAGTTCGATTTCCCGGTATATATACAGGCTTCTGATGAGCTCAGTTTTTGGGCTTGAGGCCAACTTGATGACTTGACGGTCGACTTGATGTGGATGCTCCATAAATCATATTTGACT
Source organism: Pinus albicaulis (assembly GCA_034641835.2). NCBI lineage: Eukaryota > Viridiplantae > Streptophyta > Pinopsida > Pinales > Pinaceae > Pinus > Pinus albicaulis. Next base: position 645,675,396 of record CM076574.1, read on the forward strand.
CAATACTTGACCTAATTACATGATTCAAAAGCACAATATGGGTCAATTTAAATCTGTAATGACTCTCCCCCAATCGGGGTGTGATCCGGTCGCAGATCCCCAAGTGGATCATGATTACAACAATTAAGGAAAGGCCTTATGGCCTGCAGGGTGGGTTGGCTAGAGGCAGGTGGCCAAGGGACGGAGGAGGCGAAGGTCACGTGCGAGGCAGGGTGCGTGATTCCAGCAGGCACCATCATAAGGCAAGTTGGGAGGAGGAGGAACGGCAGATCCGTCAGGAGCTTATACTCTGTCTTTGTTATTCGAAGGCCATTCTTCCACAGGTGCAGGTCATTTGGTTCGGAGCCGATAGGAGCAACAGGACTCAGCATCTCAAGTTGTGGCACCCAACAAACCAAGGGTATGTTGTTCTGACTTTCTCACTTTTATGTTTCATAAGTATGGAGGTCGCTGGCAATTCGGTGTTTTCAACTTCAAAATGGATTAATCTGTTGGGGGCATCGACTCCTCTATCTGCATGGGGTCCTTGGCCAACTTCATTGGTCTTCTTTGGGTTGATAATGTCAATTTCCATTCGGTATGGTATCATGCTACAAATAATGGGGGATATGGGTTTGGGTTGGGGAGGTTTCGGTTGATAATTCTCTGAATTGGAGAGATTAGCCACCCATTCTGCGAGTTGGCGGAGCCACCCTAGCCTGCATGTTAATTTGGAAGATGATTCTGCGACTATTGTATGTTGTTGCCAGCCCTCTAGGGTGCGTGGGGCATATAAGGTTAAAATCATTGTAATACCATCTAGAAAATCTGGGAAAATCTGGAATCAAACCTTGGATGGGGGGGAGGTTCACACCCATCGTCGTGATATGGGATGGCGGATTATGGTTTCTCTGTTACGCCTCACTGATAATATGTGTGTTTGCGTATGGTTCTTACTCCTGTCACAGAGACAGGCCCCAGGTGAGAAGTCGAGACCTCAACTGGGGACGCAAAGGCATCTTATTCATTAGCTTATCACATTGTTACACAGCAGAAGACTGCAATGGCGTGGGCAAAGAGCATCAAGGAGGAAGCAAGGAGGATTGTCGAAGGCAGACCTGGAAGCGTGGGGCTCAAAAAGAGAAAGGAGAGGCCTCCTCCCAGGTTCCAAGGAGGTCGGGCCGTAAACCTTAGGCCAATCACATCAATGATGCTGCTCGGGCATATGTTCAAGAGATTTCAAGGCAATTTAGGAAGGTAATCGCGAAGTGGGAAGAACCCTCACCTGCCAAGTTGAAGAAGAAGAAACAGATTTGGATGGGGAACTCATTGTTCCTGACCCAGGCAATACTAGAGGCAGGGTATCCCAGTATCAGCAAACCCTTCATCTCTATCGGTGGATGAAACATTTGGTGGCCAAAGCCATTGCATACTACTGATTTTATGCAAGTAGATCCTTCTTTGCAAGAAATTCAAAAAGATTTCCAACTCTTACAGTTCCAGGTTTGGCAGCAGAATGCTCAGTTGAGCAGAATTGAAGAGCTTCTTAGGAAGCCTCAACAATTCAAAATGTCGGTGCCCATTGAGTCCTCGGAGGACTAGCTAGTTTCTTTCCATGTTTGTTTACTGTTTTGATTTTTGTATATTTTGATGAAGTACATAGAGGGTTGTAGCCTTAGTAGGACAAACTTTTTTAAAGATTTAGACAGTTCAGTTTATATAGCTGCATACGATAGACTAAAAAAAATTTGGTTCTGGTTGGCTTATAATGCCCTTCTGATGGCCAACAGACCTGGTTTCCCATTGGGCAAGTTGAGGCATCGGAAGAGATCATCTATTGTAATCTGCCCTTTTTGATGAATGAATGAAAGGTACTACTCAGCTTACAAAAAAAAAATATCTGTAATGACTATAAACTCAAGAATAAATCCTAGAAGTCCACAATGGGGACTTTGACCTAAAATAATATGACCCAAGCATGAAACCCATGCTTTAATAAGTGATTTAATAATAATATAAAATTCTTGATTTATTCTTTTGACAAGTACAATAAATATTGATTCAAATACAATTTATGAAAACCGAACCTAGTTACAATCTTCAACACAAAAGACCTATAAAACCAAACATAATAAACCCCGCCCCATGAAGGAGTAAGAAGATTGGATAGTAAGGCTAGCCAGAATTTTAGAAAAGGGGAACCCCTCAAATTTCCCCTCCACATCACATTAAGCATCATAAATAGGAAGCAATGAGAATCTAGACCTCCCATCTATGATTACCCATCCCCCAACTCAGTTGGGCAAGCAAGGGATGGGTTTTTTGTACTTCCATCATGAGATAGGGTAGCGGAATGAATTTGCCACCCTACTCCATAACGTTGCTATGTTATTCTTGTCTGCTCATGTGAAGAAATTCAACTTGCTTTCTCCATCTTTCAATCTAGACTTCTAAAGGTCTATGTATCCTCTACGTCTTTGAACACCAACATAGTGAAACTTGCAAAGCATAAATGAGGACACCCAAAAAATAAGGAAATGGACCCACTTCCAAATCTCTTCAATTATAAAGAGTGGCTTAAACAATTTTATCATTCAACATGGACTTTAGGAAGCATTCCAGAAATTCTATTCAAGTCTGAACAAGCAAAGACAGAAACCCAAGAAAGTCTTTGCTGATGATCCAAACCAGCCTCTGCTTGGGCTCATTGAGTACTACAGAAGTGAAGAGAAACAGTGATCTCAAGCTCGAGTTTGAAGACAAAGCTCTATGGAAAGTGCCATTCGCACTCAAGGAACCCTTGCTGAAGAGGAGTGCCCAAGCCCTAAATGGAGTTCCTGCGCTAGATTTTGCTTCATAATTTTTTGTAAATTTTGTCAATATATGTTGGATATGATTGCGCCGAGAGGCACTCTACAGCCCAATATGGGGGTAGATCTGACGTAAACACATAAACATGTAAATGTAAATGTAAATATAAACATAGAGGTAATGTTTAACATTTAACATTCAACCTGGTATCGGGTTAGAACTCACATAAAAAAATAAAAACGTAAACATGTAAACGTAAATGTTTAACATTAACATTTTTAATCTAATATCAGCCCTATTTACAAATCAATCTAATTAGTGTTTACTATTATGTATAGACACAATATAAATTTAAAATATAAAGAGGTTTACTAACACTCAAAAAAGAGGTATGGTAAAGAAATAAAAATATAAATAAACTGGAGGTATGATAAATAAATAAAACCTAATTTTATACTTACTCTAAAGGTATAGTAAATAAATAAAAATATAAATAAACCAAAGGTTAGGTAAATAAATAAAACCTCTTTTTATATTTACTCCATAAACCTTTTTATAGCTAAAGAAAACTCAAAAAAGGGGTTTTATTTAAGTGAAGCCTATGGCAAAATAGCATTTTAATACCATGGGCCAAATACCATATTTATAAAAGAGGTATGGTAAATAAATAAATATAAAAGAGGTATAAAGAGGTATGATAAATAAATTAAAAAGATATCAAATAGGATTAGAAATTAACATCTAATTATATACCAAGCCTATGGGCCAAATACCATGGTAAATAAAAGAGGTATGGTAAATAAATAAAATATATATAAACCAGAGGTATGGTAAATAAATAGAACCTCTTTTTATATTTACTCCATAATCCTCTTTATATTTACAAACACTCAAAAAAGAGGTTTTATTTAGGTGAAGCCTAGGAGCCAAATACCATGGGCCAAATTATTATTAATACCATGCAAAAAAACATTATTAACGCTAATATTAATATTAAAAGATTAATATTATTATTATTATTAATTCTAACATCCATATCAATATATTATAATATTAATATTATTAAATACATGCATTGACTATCTCATGTAAAAACCTAAACATAAATGTAAATGTAAAAGTAATTTTTAACAATTAACATTTAAAATTTAATCTAATTAATCTAGTGTCATCCCTAATGAAAAATCACTTCTCTACCTAAATATATAAATTTAATACAAAAAAAATGTTGAGTTGTGTTTGTGAGGGAGCATCTATGTGACACTGTGAAAAGTGAAATAATATTTGTGAGAAAGTATTTCAGAAGCTTTGCGAAGTGGAAAAAAATATTTGTGGGAAAGGATTTCAGTGTAAGTACGAACTGCGATTGATTTTTAGGTTTGATTTCGATTGCTCTTACATTTTATTTTTTTTCTACCTTTTTGTTTTTACCTTTTCATCTATACTTCGACTCCATGGATGTGATTTTGTGTAATGAATCACTCTTACCACTAAATTAAATGATTTAATTTCTGCCTTGCGCGAAATCTTGCCCAACTCTGAAACAAACTACTTTCAAGAATATATTTCTAAATGTGTAAAAAACCACCCTAGATCCATCTTAACTCCGGATCTATCAAGCACGGAGAGGGATCAATTATCTCGAGGTGCAAACCTTTCTTCAAGTTTTGCATTCAAAAAAGAGATTTGCAAGTCGAGAGATTTGATCCCTCTCAGCGCTTGATAGATCCGAAGTTAAGATGGATCTTGATTGGTGTATCAACAATTGGCTTATGCTTGTGTATGTATTGGTTTGTGCTTGTGTATGTATTGGTTGTATCAGTGATATTAGAAGTTGATATAAGTTTACAATAGACATCCGAAAGATGGGACATGAATGTATATCTTGCGAATACACAATCAAACTGGATTGTTCTAAAGGTCCTAGTGTGAAAAACAATGATATGTACTAGATTCTCTCTCACAAAGAGCTTGATATATAAATGAAATTTATTTTCAATATAGAATAATAATAATATGGAATAATTTAACCTTAATTGTAATAAAATCAGTTAGATTAGTTAGGATAGCTATCTAGAGAGACTAGGCTGGAACTTGGTAGAGCGAAAGCGTCAATTTCCAATCCGTTGGGATTGGAGACTTTGTTAGTTGGTAAAGCGAAAATGTTGTTATTTCCCAGCAACGTTCAAATTCCCTTGAGATTTGAATCGTAATAATAATAACAATGCAAAATTGGTAAAATTAATCATCTAGGATTAATGACATTGCATAACTGAATCATAATTGTAATAACAGTGGTTAGATTAGTTAGGATATTTGTCAATGGGGGCTTGTTTAATTGGGTGTTGTTATTCCCCAACAGAGCTCAAATACCCCATGTACATGTTCACACCTCATGGGGCAGCAAACCTGCACATGCAGGAGGTTGAACACAGCTGGGTCCAATTGCAAGGTATTAGGTAACTTTGATGAGATAGATTCCCAATAACAGCCGGTTAGATGGAGGGTAGCTTTGATTGAAATATCCTGTATTGGACAGTGTCACTTGTGCTGACAGGAAGCATCTATTAAACAGGCCAGTAAAAGAATAACATGTCAAGGAGGTATTAGTTTGATGGTAAAGTGGGAATGTTTCATACTCCCACCGAGGTTCAAATACCCTAGAGGCATGTTTTGTCCTTGTATATCATTTTGCACATGCGGGCAAAGGGTTCCATGCGGTTGGGGCCAGACGAAGAGATTCTTCCAAGTTCTTTCAAGTGTTGCAAGCCCGCTAGATTCAATTGCAAATCTCCAGAAGGACATGCTTGCGAAAGTGATACTTCAAAGCGTATTATCAAAAAAAATTGTAAAACAGTAATTTTCCTGTAAACTGTGAGTTTTCCCACAACATTTTCGAGTAAATCATCTCATACCAGGTAAGCTAGGCCGCAGTTCATGGGTCAAAATCGCCCCGCGTTCATTTCGCCCTAATTTCATTGTTTATGGTCTCGACTAAAGATTTTACCGTTTTGCTTACAGGGCAAAGCTAACTCAACAGATACAAGAACAAGCTGAATGTTACTCTGATCTTCATCCCGCAGAAGGACCCGGTTGCAGTAACTTATTTTACCATGGCAATCCGTGAAACGGTGCCCTAATACACAAAACACTTATTCTCGGACATTCCCCTTGCATGGAAACTGTTACCCACTGTCTAAGAGACCAAATTACACAGACACGTATACTATAATGCCTAACATGTATAATTGGGGAAAAACATCCAGAAAAAACAAAAGAGGACCATGCACATACCTCTTCCATCTGGCGTAAATTGCAGCTCTGTTCTCTTGCACTGTGAGAAACCGACGGAGCAGATCAACCACCGTTGCAGGCTTCGAACTCTCGCCAACGCTGTCCACCTCCATCTCCACTGCCTCCGCCATAGCGCGAAAAATTCTAGCCTTCTCGACACTATAGTGGCGCTTTTTCCGAGGCGCCCGGGAGTGTCCACGAGTAAGTATCGAACGACTCTTTTTCCCTTGCAAATCACCAAATTCAACTGCATATCTACCTCAATCACATGTGTCGGGTTTTTTAAATTCAACCTAGGAATGAATGATACTTTAATGTGTACCCGACTCTAATACTAATTTTTTTTGTTTTTTTGCAATATGTAATTTAATTATTTTCTTACTCAAATTGATGATTAGTTGAATCAATTTTCTAAAAGCACTAGAAAAGCAGCACAGAGAATAGTAGTGGCCAATGGAGAGAGCAGCACAGAGGGCAAGGACAGTGGGAAGGGTAGAGCAGCAAGTTTTCAGTGGACAATGGACAGAGCAGCAAGTTTTCAATGGTCAGACCAACAATTATTGAAGAGTTAAGCATAAAACAAAGGGTCAGTTTGGGCAGAGACTTTTATTTCCCTTAATATCATCGTGATAATGGGACAAGAAACTTTAGAACCCATGGAAACAAATGATATAGGGCAAGTGAAAATTGTCTCATTTCCAAAAATCGGAAGTGGGTTTGATCAATGTCAAACATCGGGCATTTTAAAACGAAGACTCGCCTAAAATGGGGCATAAGGAAAAAAAGGTCTCAAAGGAGTACTCTCGCAAGAAACAACATTCAAACAAGTCTTCTTTGCAAGCATGTGGACAATAAGTCCAAAAGAAAAGGAAAAGCTTCATTGATGATTATGCTTTATATAGTCCCACATCCACACTTCTCACTTGGTCATCTCGACTTTATGTGAAAAACTTTAAATGTAAAAGAAAGGTTGGAAGTAGTAGACAGGTTGCTAACTGAAAGATTGTGCCAATCCATAATAACAATCAAAACCGTGTTTAGGCGTAAAGCAACAAATTTTTGAAGGAACAAGTGTCATTATTGCAGGAAGCTCTTCGAATAGGGAAACAGAATGGCAACGCATGAAAGCAGAGGTGAAAAACATGAAGAAATTTGCAGTGGATAATATAGAGGTGATGAATGCGAAGCCATCCCAGGATAAGGGGAACGCAGTTGCCCAAATAGACAATAATGAAGAAACATCAAGAGAATGGAGGAAAGGAGATTCCACAAAACTCTCCAAAATTTGGGCTCAAGTTATTAGCAATTCTACTAAAAGGGAAGGAGAAACAAACATACAGGTTAACAACATGAAAGATAGAGAAAGCAAGGAAAGATGAGATAGAGAAACAAACATGATTATTAAAGGGGTGAAAGATTATGGGAAAAATGAATGTACACTTGACCTTGCAAGAGACTTCTTGAAAGACAAGCTCCAATGGCAAGGACAAATATGTCAAGCATGGAGAGTAGGTAAGCTTAACGGTGAGAGATCCAAGCCCATAAAATTTATCATGCCCAACTTGCGTGATAAAGATATCATTCTAAGCAAGAAGCAACTCTTGAGGGGTTCTCGATTTTTTCTAGAAGAAGATTTAACTGTAGGACAACAAGAGGAAAGGAGGGACGAAATGAAAAAATTTAGGGCAGCAAGAGATGAGGGAAAAAGAGCATGGATTTATAAAGGTAAAGTTGTGATTGCACAATTTGGACCTCCTTCCAAAACAAGGCAACAAAATGATAACAAAGAAGAGGCAGCAAACTCTTCAGCAAGAAATGAGGAAGCAAGGTCATTATGGGAAAGCAGGAATGAAGACTCAACTATGAGTCTTGCATGTCAAAACAAATAGCAATCAAGTCTTACCCAGGTTTCCTTAATATTATTTTTTTGGAAATGCAGGGGTTACCCATGGAGACGAGGACCTGGGTTAGGGCCTATTGCGAAAGGTAGAGACATAATTTGCCTCATAGAAAGACATGAGCATGAAGGGTGCAAGACACCTTTGTTTGAAGGGTACTAGAAGATAGTAGTGTGGAACAAGGCAGCAGGGAATGGCAAAGGGCACGGGGGTATCATGGTATTAGTAAGAGAAAAAGAAGGTCATTTCATTCAGCTAGAAAAAGAAGACCCAAACAAGCAATTTGTTTGGCTTAAAATATCAGAAAATGGAAATCACATTAGAATTACAGCATGCTATTTTGCATCGCAAGTTTCAAAAATATACAATAGTAGAGGGCTTGACCACAAAGATCCCTTTGCAGCCCTAAAAATAGATATTGCAATATATTCTCACCTAGGTGAAGTCCTTATAGTGGGGGATTTCAACGCTAGAACATCAGGTGAACAAGCTAGCATTCTTTGTTGTAAAGAAGACAGTGACCCTATCTGGCTTATAGAAGAGAGTAATCATCAGTGGGAACGAATTTCAGAGGATAAAGGCTGCAATCTCTTTGGAGAATAATTGCTTACGCTATGTGGGGCTTTCGATTTAGTCACTTGTAATGGTTTGACTAGATGGGAAAAGTCCGGTAATTTCACTTGCAATACTTACAATGGAGCAAGTGTAGTAGATTATGTAATTTTCTTGCATATTTTGTGTGAGAAAATGGAGGAAGTGGTGATTGGAGATCAAATTTGGGACTTAAAATCATATCATGCTGCATGATTTAAGTTTACCAGGAAAGAAAAATTAGGTCAAAAACTCAAGCAGGTTCAACAAAATGATAGAAAGGGAAGTGCACTTTTTTGACTCAAAAGAGAATTTTAATACCTTCAAAATTAACGTTAGAGAGGCTCTTCATTAGGGAGGAAATCTCATTTCCATGGCCTTCATAGTCACGCATTAACACATTTAATAAAATTTATCTGCAGCGTACTATTGTGCAAAAGAGAAAAAATTAGGAAGTCTGAAACAAATTTCTTTCCGGTTAATGCTTGGTTTGCCGAGGAATGCAAAAAGGCAAGGAGAATGTGGAAGGAATCAGACAGGGATAGCGAAACGCTCAAAGCTTACAAGCAGATATTAAGAAAGAAAAAGGTTGATTTCATGGTTTCGAGGAGAGAACTAATCTTCCTTAGGAAAAATAACCCCAAATTATTCTAAAAGGAGCTCCAACCGAAAAAGGTGCAAACTGAAAACAACATTACAGCTTCTAAATGGTTCGACCATGCAAGACAACTTTATGAGCATGATCCCAAGGTTGACCCTCCTCCCTTGGTCAACATAGACACAAAACTCTTCACGGTGCAAGAGGTAGAGATGGGTATCAAGAAGTTGGGTGTTGAAAAAGAAAAAGACTTAGTTGAACTCCAAGCAGAGTATCTAAAGTGGGGCTTAAAAAAATTTTCACCTCACATCACAAAAATTTTCAACAACATCATACAACAGGGGTTCCCCACATATTAGACAACTTGTATGGCTTTCAAGAGTGGTGATGTCAATAATCCCTCCAATTATAGAACCATAATGATAAACCCTTGTTTGCAAAGCTATTTGGAATCATGTTAGAAAAGAAAATCAGCAATTGGGCAGAAGAAAGAGATAAACGTACTAAAGGGCAAGCAAGTTTTAAACCTAAACATTCCACAGTTGATCATTGTATAAATTTAAGGCACATCATTGAAAAAGTTTGGGAAAAAAAGGAAGAAGTTTTTTGTTGCTTTGTTGATTTCAGAAAAGCCTTTGACATGGTTCCTAGGGGATGTTTAGCAATCACTCCGAACTCGGGTTCGTGCATTTGAGGAGTGAAATTGCATATTGGGCTGATGAAGAGGTGAAAGTTTTCATCGAACTTGAAGAGATTGATAGTTTTGTAGTTTGATATTCGTCAAGCAAGGTTGCCCATTGTCTCCTACCCTATTTGGGTTATATATTGACAAGCTTGAAGAGTGGCTAAATTCGCAAGGGGGTGACGGTATCCATTTGGGCAAGTTCGTTATCAGGCTTCTTTTGTACGCATATGACCTTATATTGATTGCTAAATCGGCTCTTGGTTTGCAAGAGCATTTACGTTCCCTTGAGAATTTTTGTAGAAGGGTTGGGATGCAAGTCAATATTAGCAAAACGAAAGTAGTGATTTTCTCTAACAAAAGAAAGCATAACCAACATAAGTTCTATTTTGAAGGCATCATTCTGGAAGAAGTTGCAAACTACAAATACCTCAGAATTGACTACAACAGAAATTTAAGTTGGGATGGTTGTAGAAAGAAAAGAACTTTAGGGGTTGGAAATCATTTTATGCTCTTCAAAACAAGTGTAGAGAGGTAGAGCTGTGGGATTGGAAAACCACTCTAACTCTTTTTGGGCTTCTAGTGATTCCGGTGATTCTTTACGGTTGTGAACTGTGGGCCAGCAACACAACCGAGACGTAGTGGAAACAAATTGAAAAAATTTAGAAGCGTTTGATTACAAAAAAATTCAAAATTAAAAGTGTAGTTCCTTATGCTATCATGTTAAGTGAAACAGGGGCTGCTCCTATTGAAGCAATTGCTATGGTGCAAGTCATAAGGTATCTGAAAAAAATTGAGCAAATGGAAGAGGGTAGATGGCATAAGGTTGTGTTTAGTGACAAATTGTGCAAAAGAAAGAAGACTTCGATGAGGCAAAATAACAAATGGTTTAGTAAATGGGGTATTTGCTTGAGCATGTGTCCTACAAACAGTAAAGAGATAAAAACTTTTGTTATGGATAAGTTCCACAAACGTACTTGGGAGAAAGAGCTAGGGAGAAAGAAGAAGTACTACATTGAAGATTTTAACCCCATGCATAACCATCAACAAAAGGCGTACACAGGGGCTAATATTTCTTGGAGATCTAAAATTCTTATTGCTAAATTAAGGACTAATTCTCATCAACTCCATTGTGAAACAGGGAGCTCGAAAAGGCCAAAAGAAATATGGGAGGAAAGAGTATGTATTTTGTGCTCCTCCGGAAAAGTGGAAACAGAAAAACATTTCATTTTAGAATGCGAAGCCTTCAAAGACAGCAGGGAAAACTATGCAGGTATTCTGGCAACTAGTTCTTGGGATAATTTATTCAGCGAAGAGTTTGTCGATAAGACGGGAGAAGTTATTGTAAAAATTCAAAGGAAAAGGGCCGAATACAAGAGCCAGATAGATAAGCAATATGTCCCATAGGCTATTTTTAGCCTCATGGATATTAAAAATACTTTATTTCTTTCTTTCTTTCTTTCATTGAAAAGAAAATGTCACGGAATTGATGCTAACATATTGTGGTAAATGTCTCTGAAAGCATCACATTCCAAAATGAAATGTTTTTATGATTCCACTGCCCCAAAAGTGTAAAAAGTACACACCCTTTCTTCCCAAGCACCTTTAGGTCTCTTCCACCGTCTCGTTTCACACCGAAGTTGATGTGAGTTAGTTCTTAATTAAGCAATAAGAATTTGTGCTCTCCAAAGAATGGTAGCTCCAATGTACTCTTTTTGTTGGAGATCACAAGTGGGGTTGAATTCATGAACATAGTAATTCTTCTTTCTACCCAACTCTTTTCCCCATATACCCTTACAGAAATTCTCCAGCTCAAAATTCTTTAACTCGTTGCTATTTGTGGGACATGGATTAAGGTAAATATTCCATTTTTGCATCCATTTGTTGTTTTGTCTCATCCATGATTTCTTTCTTTCACTCATGCCTTCATTGAAGATAACTTTTGGCCATATACCTCCTGTTGAAAAGTGTAACTAGGCCGGTCTTCATATTGACTATGTAATTATGTATTTTATATAAAGAAGAAGACAAAGATAATAAAATGAATTTTGTACTTGCTTCATGGGTTTCATGAGCAAGAGTTTATTATAGGTTAGTATACTTCTTCTTGATGTCTATTTAGGTTTTTGTCTTCTAGATATAAATATAATAAGTGTCATATATACATGGAGGATCTAGTCAAAAGAAATGCTCCAAGACCAAGTCCAGAAACTGTGGAAGAATAGCTTTAATCAACCCTCACTCAAACGCTGGAAGAGAAACTATTATGATGTGTTAAAAGTCGGCCTTCTAATAGCTGATGAGTTAGCCTACATGCTAAAGTGATGGTCGGCCTAAAATACAGTAAGACTATCTCTATATATATACATGGTTTGCGACTCATTTGACAAGAAAGAATGTGGTCATCTCTGAAACAATTTGTGGATTCCTGTGGTAAGGTTCAGTGCGGATTTATTGGATGGGCTTTCACTGCGATGTTTGAAGTGTTCGAGAACTGAGTACATTACATACAAAAGTGTTGCAGTGCAGATCATAAAGTGTTGATGTTCGAATCATCCTGAAGCTACAACACATGCCTGAAGTGCACATCTGTCTATATGCTTGAACATGAGCATCGTGAAGTGTGAATCTGTCTATATGCTTGAACATGAGCATCATGAAGTGCGGATCTGTCTAAGGGTATAAGCATGATCATGTGATCATCCTAAAGTACTGACCTGTCCAAGTATAAGAGAAGTATTCAAGTGCGGATATGTTCAAAGATAGCATGCAGACTATTCTAAAGTGAAGTTGGTGATAAAGTGTGATATTGGGATTTAACTCAAGTTCATGTGTGATTGAGACAGTGGTCTACAAAGAGAAGAAGCAATTGGAAAATAGAAGAAAGAGGGAAAGTAAATTTGTGATTTACTTTCCTCATTACAGCTTATATATATCTCAAGCAACTAAAGATTCAACTGAAGGTTCAAAGGAAGTACTAGTGCAGAACAGTGCAACTTGGTGAAGAGAAGGATCAGCATTGAAAGACATCAAATAAGTAAGGACAAGGTCTTGGATGCATAAATAGGTCAAGGGTCTAATTCGGGGTCATGGTACTTGTCATCTAAATCTATAAGAAGAATTTCTCGTGGGTTTTCCTCTCCAAGAGGGAGAGGTTTTGCCCTGGCTCTAGGAGCCTAATTCTTGTGTCTCGTGTATTTTGACAATTGACTTGATGAAAGATTTAATAAGCTAATGAAAGGAAGACATAAGTAACTCAAGTAACCTCACAAGTATTTATTAAGATGAGAATTTGTATTAATCACTAGCCCTCCAAATTCTCAACATGGAATCAGAGCTAAGGTGCTGAACTCAAGGGCTGCTTGACAAAGAGACACTCCAGGAAGCAAACATCAAAGTTTGGGTGAAGAGTCAAATCAGTTTGCAAGGAATGCTCTCAAGATCTTCATCTCATCCAAAGGATCATCTTTTCAAGAAAATAATATTTGCCATCAAATATTTACATTCACGATAGTGGTAGAAGAGGACATCATCTTTTGAAGACATCCTTTATCATCAAGGATCCAAGATCACCTAGATTGAAGTTTTCTATCTAAGAAGAAGCCCCTAAATTCTTCATCAAGGAAGATGTTAAAGGAGAAAGCCACTTACTCAAGTAAGTATCTATGACTTTATCTAAATCTGTCAAAATGGCTCATTGTACAGAGAGCAACAAATTGGTTGGGTTATCAAACTTTAATGCATGGAAGAAAAGGATAGATCTGAAGCTAATTGAAAATTAAGTTATGGGTTTTGTAGAAGGATCTACAATTCAACCTCCAAAAGAAGACATTCTAGCATATATCAAATACATACAATGAGACATAAGAGCTCGAAGGATTCTTATAGAATCCATAAAAGACTCTCTTACTCCCTATGTATCAAAGCTAGAATCCTCAAAAGAAATATATGACAAATTGGTGGAACTGTTCTCGAAAGGTTCTACAAAGGATATAATATCCCTGAGACAAAAACTATACAAATTGAGAATGTCAAAGGAAGGAATAATTCCATATCTGATGGATATTTGCGCAATACGAGAACAACTATTGAAGTTGGGAGAAGTAATGTCTGATAGAGAAATACTCACTATGGTACAAAATGTCTTATCGAAAGAATGGAAAGGTTCCAATTCCAGCATAGATGAGAGAGAAGAAGCCACGCCATTCCAAAGTCTAGGTAAAATAGAAGAATCAAGATTGAGAGCAGGATCAAGTGTAGAGAATCAAGCCTTTGCCACCATGTCTGGGAAGAAAGGAAGATTCGGTAAATTTGGTCCTCATAATAAGAAGATAAACGTGGACAAAGCATGATGCTTTGGATGTAATGATCTTGGGCATTATAAATGAGATTGTCCTAAATTTAGAAAGGACAAGAGGAAAAAGGAATAAGCTCATGTCTCAGATATAAGAGAAGAACCTGATGCAAAGAAATCTAAGAAAGAAGAAGCGAGGGATCTCAACTATGATTGAGATCATCTTCTCCTTTAAGTGATTTATGTTGGTTGTAAAATAGTATGCTAGGAAGCAATGTATATTATAGCATCATGAAAAAAAAATGGTATGAGCTCTTGGTGAAGCAGCTCTGGGAAAACCTCTCTGACAACAATACTGATGGAAGGCAGTCATCAAGATCAAGGTTCATCATGGAAACATAATTATGGGATGTGATGACATATGAATAAAGCTAGTCAAGGGAATGAAGCTCTTCATTCTAGTAAATCTGCTACTGGATGAATCAAATGATAAAGGTACGAGGTGTGTATATATTTATACGTTGACACTGGATGTTGTGAAGTCATGTCATATGGTTGCAGGTAATAGATTTCCATATTTAGAAGTATGATATATGAAGGAGGATCTCTCGTTGCACTGACAGATGAAATCAACATGATATATGGAATATGAGGTAGTTGTATATGAACGAGGAAATGGAAATCTTGTAAGTTAATGGGAATGAAGAATGTGCATAAATTTTGTACTTGAATTTTTGTAAATGAGTTTATTATAGGTTAGTAGACTTCTTCTTGGTGTCTATCTAGGTTTTTGTCTTATACATATAAATGTAATAAGTGTCATATACACATGAAGGATCTAGTCAAAAGAAATGCTCCAAGACTAAGTCCAGAAACCGTGGAAGAATAGCTCTAATCAGCCCTCACTCAAACGTTGGAAGAGAAACTATTATGATGTGCTTAAAGTTGGGCTTCTAACAACTGATGACATGCTAAAGTGATCGTCTGCCTAAAATACAGTAAGACTGTCTCTATATATATACCTAGTCTGCGGCTCATTTGACAAGAAAGAATTCAGTCATCTCCGAAACAATTTGCGAATTCTTGTGGTAAGGTTCAATGCGGATTTATTGGATGGGCTTTCAATGCGAAGTTTGAAGTGTTTGAGAACTAATTACATTACATACAATAGTGCTGCAGTGCGGATCATAAGGTGTTGTCGTTCGGATCATATTGAAGCTACAACACATGCCTGAAGTGTGGATTTGTCTATATGCATGAACATGAGCATCCTGAAGTGTGGATCTGTCTAAGGGTATAAGCATGATCATATGATCATCCTGAAGTACTAACCTGTCCAGGTATAAGAGAAGTATTCAAGTGCGGATTTGTTCAAAGATAGCATGCAGACTATTCTAAAGTGAAGTTGGTGATATAGTGTGACATTGGGATTCAACTCAAGTTCATGTATGATTGAGACGGTGGTCTACAAAGAGAATATGCAATTGGAAAGTACAAGAAAGAGGGAAAGTAAATTTGTCATTTACTTTCCTCATTACAGCTTATATATATATCTCAAGCAACTAAAGATTCAACCGAAGGTTCAAAGGAATTACTAGTGCAGAATAGTGCAACTTGGTGAAGAGAAGAAGGATCAACATTGAAAGACATCAAAGAAGTAAAGACAAGGTCTTGGAAGCATAAATAGGTCAAGGATCTAATTCAAGGTCATGGTACTTGTCATTTGAAATCTATAAGAAGAATTTCTTGGGGGTTTTCCTCTCCAAGAGGGAGAGTTTTTGCCCTGGCTCTAGGAGCCTAATTCTTGTGTCTCATGTCTTTTGATAATTGACTTGATGAAAGATTTAATAAGCTAACGAAAGGAATACATAAGTAACTCAAGTAACCTCACAAATAATTATCAAGACGAGAATTTGTATTAATCACTAGCCCTCCAAATTCTCAACACCTCCTCCCATTTGCTCAATTATTTTTGGATACCTTATAAGACGCACCATAGCAATTGCTTCGATGGGAGTTGCTCCTGTTTCACTCAACATTATCTCATAAGGAACCGAACTTTTTATTTTGAACTTGCTCATGATCAAGCGTTTTTGAATTTTTTGAATTTGTTTTCATTTTGAAACAGGGATGCTGATAGCCCACAATTCACACCCATATAGGAGTCTAAAAAGCACCTTAATCGTGTTCTAATCCCATAACTCTGCCTCTCTACATATGTTTTGAAGTGCATATAATGCTTTTCCCCCTCCTAGAATTATTTTATTTCTGCAATCCTCCCAATTAAGCATGTTGTTGAAATCGATCCCAAGGTACTTGTATTCATTTACTTCTTCAAGAATGTTGCCTTCAAAGAAGAACATATGTTGAATTTACTTACTTTTATTATAGAAAATTATTATTTTGGTCTTACTGGTATTGACTTGCATTCCCACTGCTTTACATAAATGCTCAAGGGCATATAGGTGCATCTGTAATCCATGGGCTGATTTAGCAACCAGTACAAGATCATCAGCATATAGAAGAAGCTTTATAACAAACTCTTGCAATCGAACACCAACCCCACCTTGCAAATTTATCCACTCTTCCAAATTTTCAATATATAAACCAAATAGGATAGGGGATAAAGGGCAACCTTGCTTGAATCCGATGTCACTTCTAAAACTTTCTAAAATGCCAGCTGAAATTCTAATTTTGACTTTCACCTCTTCATAAAACCTATGGACAATAGCTCTATATTATAAAGGAATTTCAAGTTATTCCATTCTATGCCACGACTTCTCTCTAGGATGCCTTTTGAAGTCAACGAAGTAGTTAGGCCCTTCGCAATAAGCAATATTCAAACAAGTCCTCTGTACAAAAGTGTGGCAACAAGAAGCCTAGAGGAAAAGTCAATGATGATTCTTCTTTCTATAGTCCCACATCCACACCTCTCACCCTGTCATCTAATCTTTATGTGAAAGAAGTTTTAAATGCAAAATAGAGGTTGGAGGTTTTAGAAGCTAAAGAGCAGGAAAGAGATCATAAAATTCATGTAATAACAGTGGAAAATAGGGCTTTAGCAGAAAGCAGTCAAGTTCTGAAATAGAAAATGTAGCAATAAAGTTTTGAAATAGCAAGTGCCATTGCTACAAGAAGCTCTCATGATAGGGAATCCATAATGGCAACGCATGAAGACGGATGTGCAAAACATGAAGAAATCTGTAGTGGAAAGTACACATGTGATGAATGCGAAGCCATCCCAAGATAAAAGGAAAGTGGTTGCCCAAATAGACAACCATGAAGAGAGAGCAAGAGAAGAAAGGAAAGTATATTCCACAAAAGTTTCCAAAACTTGGGCTCAAGTTATTATCAATTTTGCTAATAGGGAAGGAGAAACAAACATTCGAGTTGGCAACATGCAAGATAGAGAAAGCAGGGAAAGGAAAGATAAAGTAGCAAACATAAATATTAAAGGGGTCAAAGACTATGGAAAAAATGAATGTACTCTTGACCTTGCAAGGTACTTCTTTAAAGACAAGTTGTTATGGCAAGGACAAATATGCCAAGCATGTAGGGTGGGTAATTTTAACGCCAAGAGAGTCAGGCCCATAAAATCATCATGCCTAGCTTGCGTGATAAATATATCATTCTAAGCAAGAAGCATTTATTGAGGGGTTTGTGCTTTTTTCTAGAAGAATATTTGATTGTAAGAGAACAAGAGGAAAGGAGGGAGGAAATGTCAAAGGTTAGGGCAGCAAGGGATGAAGACAAGAGAGCATGGATTTATAAAGGTAAAGTTGTGATAGTGAAATTTGGACCTCCTTCCAAAATAGAGCAGCAAGATGGTAATAAAGAAGAGGCAACAAACTCTTCAACAGGAAATCAGGAAGCAAGGTTAGTCTTGCATGTCAAAACAAATAGCAATCAATTCATACCCATAATTCCTTAAGATTAGTTTGTTGGAACTACAGAGGTTACCCATGGAGACAAGGACTTGGGTTAGGGCCTATTGCCTCATAGAAACACATGAGCATGAAGGGTGCAAGACACCTTTGTTTGAAGGATATTGGAAGATGGTAGTGTGGAATAAGGCATTAGGGAATGGAAAAGGACTTAGGGGTATCATGGTATTAGTGAGGGAAAAAGAAGGTTGTTTCATTCAGTTCGAAAAAGAAGACTCAAATAAACAATTCATTTGGTTTAAAATATTAGAAAATGGAAATCACATCAAAATTGCAGCATGTTTTTTTGCGCCGCAACTTTCAAAAATCTACAAAAGTAGAGGGTTTGACCACAAAGATCCCTTTGCAGCCTTAAAAGCAGATATTGTAACATATTCTCAGTTAGGTGAAGTCCTTATAGTGGGTGATTTTAATGTTATGATTGCAAGTGAGAAAGCTAGCATTCTTTGTTGTAAAGAAGATTGCGACCCTATTTGGCTCACATAAGAGAGTAATCATCGGTGGGAAAGAATTTCAAAGGACAAGGGTTGCAATCTCTTTGGTGAACAATTTCTTACTTTATGTGGGGCTTTCGATTTAATCAGTTGTAATGGTTTGACCAGATGGGCAAAGTATGTTAATTTCACTTGCAATACTTACAATGGAGCAAGTGTAGTAAATTATGTAATTTTCTTGTATGGTTTGTGTGAGAAAATGGAGGAAGTTTTGATTGGAGATCAGCGTTGGGACTTAAAATCAGATCACAAACCACTTTATTTAAGTTTCTCTTGGACTGGAAATAAGCAATTAGACTCAAAAGCTCAGTGTGTTCAAAAAAATCTCACAAAGGGCAGAATTCTTTTGACTCCATAAAATTGTAATACCTTCAAAATGACGCTATAAAGGCTCCTCAAGAAGCTGAAAATACCAATTCACGACCTTCATAGTAACAAATTAACACATTTAATTCAAAGCACACTTGTAGAGTGCAAAAGAACAAAAATTAAGAAGTATGAAACAAATTCCTTTCTGATTAATGCTTGGTTTGACGAGGAATGCAAAAAGGCAAGGAGAATGTGGAAAGAGTCAAACAAGGATAACATAAATCTTAAAGCTTACAAGTGGATATTAAGAAATAAAAAGGTTGATTTCATGGTTTCAAGGAGGGAAGAACTAACTTTCCTTGGAAAAAATAACCCCAAATTATTTTGGAAGGAGCTCCAAACGAGAAATATGCAAACTGAAAATAGTATTACAACGTCTAAACGGTTTGAGTATGCAAGACTACTCTATGAGCAGGATCCCAAGGTTGACCCTCCTCCCTTGGTCAACATTGATACTAAACTCTTCACGGTGCAACAGGCAGAGATGAGTATCAAGAAGTTGGGTGTTGGAAAAGCAAAAGATTAAGTTGAACTCCAAGCAAAGTATCTGAAGTTGGGCTTAAGGATTCTTGCAACTCACATTCCATAAAATTTCAACAACATCATAAAACAGGAGTTCCCCACAGATTGGACAATTAGTTTGGCAATACCTCTTTTCAAGGGTGGTGATGTCAATAATCCATCCAATTATAGGACCATATTGATAAACCCCTTGTTTGCAAAGTTATTTGGAAACATGCTAGAAAATAAAACCAGCAAGTAAGCATAAGAAAGAGATAAGTGTGCTAAAGGGAAAACAAGTTTTAGACCTAAACATTCCACAATTAATCATTGCATAACTTTAAGGCACATCATTGAAAAAGTGTGGGAGAAAAAGGAATGAGTATTTTTTTGCTTTGTTGATTTTAGAAAAGTGTTTGACACGGTTCCTAGGAATAAGTTGTGGCACAGAATGAAGGAACTTGGGGTTCTTAGACATTTGAGAGCAGTTATGCATAGTTTGTATGAAGAGGTGAAAGTTAAAATCGAAACTTCAACAGACATTTCTGAAAGTTTTAGAAGCAATATTAGGGTCAAGCAAGATTTCCCATTATCTCCTACCCTTTTTTGTTTATATATCGACAAGCTTGAGTAGTGTTTCAATTCGCAAGGGGGTGATGGTATCTATTTGGGAAGTTATAAGGCTTCTTTTGTATGCAGATGACCTTATTTTGATTGCTAAATCTGCTCTTGGTTTGCGAGAGAACTTACTATCCCTTGAGAACTTTTGTAAAAGGGTGGGATGCAAGTCAATATTAGCAAAACGAAAGTAAGTAGTTTTCTCTTAAAAAATAAAACATAACCAACATAAGTTATACTTTGAAGGAAATTTTTTGAAAGAAGTTGTGGATTAAAAACCTCATAATTGAATTCGAAAGAAATCTCAGTTGGCATGGTTGTAGAAAGAAAATAACTTTGGGGGGTTGGAAAGCATTTTATGCTTTTCAAAATATGTGTAGAGAGGCAGAGTTATGGGATTGGAAGACCACTCAAACTCTTTTGGGATTCTAGTGATTCTTTATGGTTGTGAATTTTGGGCTAGTAGTACATCCGACATGTAGTGGAAACAAATTGAGAAAATTCAGAAGTGTTTGATTGCAAACAAATTCAAAATTAAAAGTGCAGTTGCTTATGTTATCTTGTTAAATGAAATAGGGGTTCCTCCTATTGAAGCAATTGGTATGGTGCGATTCATAACGTATTTAAAAAATTTTGAGCAAGCAGAAGAGGGAAAATGACCTAAGGTTGTCTTTAATGACATATTGTGCCAAAGAAAAAAGACTTGGATGCAGCAAAATAAAAAATGGTTTATTAAATGAGGTATTTTCTTGAACATGTGTCCCATAAACAATAAAGAGATAAAAGCTTTTGTTATGGATAACTTCCACAAGCGTGCTTGGGATAAGGAGCTAGGGTGAAAGAAAAAGTATTATATTGAAGTGTTTAATCCCACTCATAATCATCAACAAAAAGCGTACATAGAGGCCAATATTTATTGGAGAACCAAAAATCTTATTGCTCAGTTAAACACTAATTCTCATCAACTCCGTTGTGAAACAGGGTGCTGGAAAAGGCCAAAAGAAGTGTGAGAGGAAAGAGTATGTATTTTTTTGTTCTTTCGGAAAAGTGGAAATAGAAAAGCATTTCATTTAAGAATGTGAGGCATTCAAAGACAATAGGGAAAGTTATGCAGATATTATGGCAGCTAGCTCTTGGGATAATCTATTCAGCGAGGGGTTTGTGGAGAAGTTGGGAGCATTTATTGTGAGGCTTCACAAGAAAAAGGTTGAATACAACAACCAGACGAAGATGAAATCTGTCCCATGGGCAATCTTTAGCCTCCTGGACATTAAAATATTTTATTTCTTCTTTCTTTCTTTCTATTAATTAATGGCCTTCTACTAACGTAATTGATAGTACATAATTGATAATGGATGATTGTTTTAGTATAATACTACTAATTTTTCTTTTAACGAAAGGGTTATCATTTTTTATTAAAAATATTGGTTACAAGGTGAGAACCTTTCACATCTTTATGTGTTTTGTAGGCCTCATTATTCCAATACATTCAAGACAAAATTTGTGTCTTTGAAATCTTCTAACTACAATTCCGTATTGATATCTACTATATATTTTGCAAAAAGCTCCTAAATACAAAATATACTTGCAAAACATATTCCAAATTTAAGCTTTATCGTGTTCCAGATGTTCAACTTTCTATAGTTCTGTCCCTGTTTTAACTTTATTAAATATTATTATAATATTAAATTTTATTATAATTTGAGTAGATGTAATGGTTTTTTTGGGCCTGGGCCAACTTTCTTATTGGATGAAAGAAGAAATAATGGGATGCAATCACTAGGATTGTGTGAGGTTCGAAAGAGCTTAGACGCTCTTTGGGATAGTTAATTCCCCCAAAATGGCTTCTACCCTCAACCCCTCTTATGAGATTTGAACTTGAGACATGGTGGGGACTAAACCCCACCTAGGTCAATTGGTCTATACCTCTTGGATGAATGGGTATAAAGTTTAAGAATATGTGTTTTTTCTTAATAAATTATATGTTTAAATTGAAATGAAATAGAATATGTACATCTTCACAAACTTTAATAATTAAATTGTTGCACAAAAGTGGGTCTCTTATCTTAAACAAAAAAATCTCATACACTAATCTTTTCTTTTTTTCGTGGAAAAGAACATATACTTGTTGTTTCATAGAAATCAAAGTATACACACTATTGTTCAAATACCTCTTTTAGATAACACTATCAATAACTATGGCTTTCTACAAAACCAAAAACATAAAGAAACATACAAGACTCCAACAAATGTAACAACATCATTTCATAGAATGTGGTTGTCATTCACCCTAAGGATATCAATGACTTTTTTTTGTAATCACTAAATGTCCTGCAAGTTGAAACAATGGTTCATTTGATTTTATGTCCGCGACAACGTTGTGTTCTCTGTGGAAATGCGATACCTCCATGTCTTCAAAAATTTCTTGTAATTCACGAATCCTTTGATGCCAAGGATTTAGGGTCAAACCGTGACATGTGTCAATCTCAAAGAACCAATCAATAATCACTCAATAATTGCCAAAAAATTGTAAACACTTTACCTACATAGACTTTGCAAAATCAATGATAAACCAAAGCACAATTAATGATCTCGTACACTAATCTATTATTTAACTTAGACATCACAATTATAAATATTAACTACTACTGTCATCATTTTTATATAAATAAAAGAATAACAATGATAAATAATAATTTTAAAATACAACTATTGTAACGAACCTCTCCCCTCACATCTACCCACTTTCACTCACTTACCTGAGGTAAACATGAGATGAGGGGTTGCTATGACAAGACTCAACCTCCTAGGTGACCGTAAGGAAATGGAGTCGAAAAAGACCTTATTGACTTTCCTCAGGTGCCTAAGGACCCTCCAGGAGTAACCCAACCCCTTCAGGTGTCCATCCATGAGCTAACTTAACTTTTCCCCGACCTTCCGACAATTCCAAAGCTCAAAACCGAGAAAAATCCCATCATGCCATGACTATCCAGTAATGGCAAGGCAAGGCTAAAAACCACTGTGAAAACCTGGCAAAACCATGCCATCGACATCAAAAGAACCAAATATCAACATTCACATACCATGCATGTCACAATCAGATATGAAATCATACATGCAATCTGTTACCTGCAAGTATTCCCGCTGAAGCTTACCTCTTCCAACCTTTCCTTGCTTGATCTTTGTTTTCCTTTCCTTTCATTGTCCTTCCTTTGCTTGCTTGATCTCTTTCTCCTCTTGGTGCTCTTCTCCTCTCTGAGACTAATTCTGAAAATGAACTGAAAAAAAAGGCTACCAAATGATGCTCGGAGGTCTTTTTATTGATGAGGTGTCTAATTTCTTTAATTTTCCATTATTTTCCTTCATTTTCCTCCTCACATGCAACCTCTAACATTTCACCTTCCTTTTCTCCTAGTTTCCTTTATTTTCATAAATAAATGTGCCAAATATATATATATATATATATATATATATATATATATATATTTTTTTTTTTTTTTTTTTCCCTTTCAAAGCCTTACCCATTTCCTTTGTCAATTTCCCCTCAGCCATAAACACATCAAGTGATGCCCACTTGTATATCTTGACCAACATTCATCTTGGAAAAAGTGTCCCTTAACCATGGTCTTATTTTTGCCTCTATTAACTTTTATTACATGAAATTTTAGCCTGGGTATGTTATAGAATCCTCCCCCTTGGGGAACACCGTCCTCGGTGTTAAACCACACCTATAACTCATCAAAACCGCTAAACACCAAACATACTGCTCATGTAACTTTATAACTTAGCTCGATGCAATATTTATAATGAATCACCTGCTTAAAAGCAAAAATCATCATGACAACATGACAATATAACAACCATACCGCTTATTGGAGAATTATAACTTATCTCGTGGCGGTATTTACAATGGAAACCATACATAAATATGTACAAATACCAAAATTATTTTGCCTCAACCGACAAATAATGAAGGATACATAGCCCGCATCTTATCTACCTTCTACCATGTAGCTTCTTCGGGCCCAAAGTGCTTCCACTGCACTTTAAATTGCTCGATGACTTTGATCCTGAGCATGAGTTGTTTCCGCTGTAATATGCAGTGAGGTTCCAGCTGGAATTCTCCTTCTTTCTCCACCTACAATATAGAGCAATAAATAATATGATCAACATCCTTTATATACCTTTTAAGCAATGAAACATGGAAAACATCATGGACTTTCATTGTTGGAGCAGTGCAAGTTGATAGGCCACTGGTCCAATCCTCTCAAGGATCTCAAAAGGCCTGCAATACCGTGGTGCCAACTTTGCACATGATCTAATCCTCAAGGAGCTCTTATTGGGATTGATGCACAAATACACATGCTCCCCAACCTAAAACTCCTTAAATTCCCTATGCTAGTCTGCATAACTCCTTTGCTTGTCCAGTGCTACCTTTATATTCTTCCTTATAACCTACATTTCTTATTCCATTTCCGCCAACACATCCAGTTCAATAAGTACCTTATAAACTAGATCACTACAATTGATGGGAGTATTACAATTTCGCCCATATAGTGCCTCGAAAGGACTCATCCTCGGTGACTCTTGATAACCATTGTTATATGAAAACTCAACCAATGGAAGGCACTCCTCCCATCTCCTTTGTCGTTGCATCATATACATCCTCAACATGTCCTCCAAGGTCCTGTTGACCATCTTTATTTGTCCATCTATCTGTGGATGATAGGTCGTACTGAAGGCCAAATTTGTCCCCAAACATTTAAACAGATCCTTCCAAAACTTGGAATTGAACTTGGCATCCATGTTCGACACAATTTTCTTTGGAACACCATGTAATCTCACAATCTCCTTGATGAATGCCTATGCCACTTCACTAGCTGAATATGTAGTCTTCACTGGAATGAAGTGAGCCACCTTGCTCAACTTGTTGACCACAACTATGATAGAATCATGTTTCCTCACTGTCCTCGAAAGACCTGTAATAAAATCCATGAAATGACCTCCCATTTCCATTCTAGAATCGGAATTGGCTGTAGTAGACCACCTAGATTCTTACATTTTGCCTTCACCTGCTGAAAATACAAACATCTAGCCACGAAATCTACCACTTCCTTCCTCATATTCCGTCACTAGTAGAACTTCTTCACTGTCGTCAATGTCTTATGATATCTTGGGTGACCCGTGTATGGCTTAACATGAAACTCCCTCAAGATAAGCTTCTTGATCTCACTATCATCCGACACATCAATCCTGTCCCTAAATCTTACCAAACCATCTGCCATGAGACGATAGTATACATCTTGATCACCTGTACCTGCATCTCTTCCTATATTTGTACTCCGTTGTAACCTATGTCTGAGCTCTATATACCTATTATCCTACAGTTATGCCTGTAAGATCCGACCCTCTAAGTCTGTCCCATAGGAACTCATAATTGCTATATGATTCACCTCTACTTTTATGTTGAGAGCATCTACAACCTTGTTCTCATTTCCCTTAATGTATCTTAACTCAAATTCAAACTCACTAATGGTTGACAACCATCTATCTTGCTTGGCATTCAAATTTGGTTGGTCAAATAGATACCTCTGTTAAACACACACATGGTGGATGGAGAAACTAAACACAAAAATAGGAAAGATAATCATTTGTTGCATTTCTATTACTCATATATGTACATTTATATTACATTAATGTGACTCTTGGATTCATCTTCCAAGGTCACTTGGAATCCTTTGTGACTTTTTGCCTTCCACACCTACCCATAGAGGATTAGGTGTCCAACATTCCCCCCCTTAATCCGAAGGGGAATGTGTGAGTCCAATAAGAGAGTTGTAATGCAAATCTGCAAAAGTATGCATGACAGCACTTAAGCTGAATCAACTCTCTGAAATGTTGGCATAAAGAGGTGGTTTAAGGATGATCACCAACACTGGAACGCAACGCTTATTGCAGTTCCCGGAACTCTTCCAAATCTGGCAAAAATATGAGGGCTTCTGCTAGAGGAAGCGTCCCTCATATTTGAAGAGGAAGAACTTCAGCCTAAAATAAGGGAAGTCTACAACTTGTGATGGTTTAAGGATGACCACCAACACTGGAATGCTTGATGCATTTCCTGGAACTCTTCCAAATCTAGCAAGAAGCTGAAGTCTTCTGCTAGAGGAAGTGTTCTAAAAGAGGAAGAATATCAACCTCACATAGATGGTTTAAGGCTATCCACCAACCAAGGGCATGCTCATGGGAATATGTGTCTCTGACTACAACTTTGAATATGGAATGAGAGATTGTGGCTCAGGTGCTTGAACTGCTATGTCTCTGGCTACAACTTTGAATCTGGAATGGCAAGTTGTGGCTCAGGCTTGCTTGATGTGGCCTCAAAGCTTGTAGATGACCACCATTTCCCCCCCTGTCAGGTACAAGGTGAGATGATGGAGAAAACTCAACTGCAAGATTGTTCAATATTCGAGAGCAAGTTCTGACATGCAACTTAAACATCTTCTTGGTTGTTGATGCCCATTTCCAAGAAGTGATCCATCTAAGATGAATCTTTGTTCTTGCAGGAGGCTTGTTTCTGAAGCATCTTTATGAAGAATGGGTGTGCCGACCACAGTGCTTGCATGGGTGAAGATCGAAACAATGATCTTTCATATGGCCAACTCGATCACAGTGTTGGCATTTCACAATTTGTTGTTGTTGTGGAAGAGGAGCAGGATCTGGAACAGTTGAAGGTGAATTGTCATAAAGAAATCCAACACTCGGAAATTTGATGGGCTTGGAGTAGTCCAGAATATAAAAGGACAACTTTGTTTCATATCCAAGGCCTATTCTGTGCTTGTTATGGACAAGCTCTTCCCGAGGTCTAATGATGGGCTTCGGAAGTGTAGGCTGGATTTTTGCTTCTGCATTCAAATTTGCGCTTAAAATGGGTACTGCATCTGCAATTTCTTGTTGCTGATGGGAGTTTTTCTTAGTGTTATGAACAAAAACAAGTTCAGAATGATGACTCCATAGTTGTAATTCTTCTTGTTATAGTTCTGTCTCAAGTTGCAAAAAAATCTATCTTCTCTTTTTCATTTTGTAGACATGTTCTAATGTCGGAAAGAGTGTCTTTACTGATGCTTATAATCCCATCTACAGTGGTATGAATTAGGGTATTCAATAACTCTAATGTATCATCAATTTTTCCTTCTTCTTTTTTTCAACAAATAAACTTATCCTTCAAGACATATAAGCTTCATATGCCATTACATATTCACCATACATGCTTCATACTCTCCAACCTATAAAATTTCTAACATGCTAAAGAGCATAAATATATATATTGATCAACGCCATATAAGGAGCATGAAGGCTCTCATACCTATCATAAGTGAACAATAATACTTCAACATACCATATACAATGACCAACACATACGTATATATGAAGTCACCAACACAACAACTGGTTCTATTCATGCATGCATGGCCTTTCAAAGCGTATGGAGAGCCATGAACATTTTTCCACCAAGAGAGTGTATATACTTAGCAACTGTATAAAACTGGATCGAATCCTCAGCTGGAGCTGGGTACATACACGTGAAGGCTCTCTGAATTGGCCGATTCGGAGCCTGAATTCGTCTAAATTTCAAGATCTGCAGATTAGGTTCTTCTAATCGATGCTTTATTGGTGCAATTTGGCCCCCTTTTGACCAGTTAGTTGCACTATATGCTACCTGAAAAGAGAGATGCGAGGAGTGAAGCCATAGGGAATTCAGTGAAGAGGCTACGCCCTGAGAGCACTAGTGAGGTGGAAAATCAAGACGTGAACATGGTTGGTGATGGTAACCCACCTGATGTAGACATAGATAAGGATTTTCATACCAGACAACTGGTAGTTTATGGGAGGGAGGCTATGCGTCACCTATTTGGGGAAAATGTTCTTATCTCTAGCCTTCAAGGCCTCGGGGTTGAAGTTGCAAAGAACATAATACTAGCAGGAGTAAAATCAGTCACTTTGCATGACCAGTCAAATGAGAGAGGCCCAGAGCGTAGTCGGAAGGAGAAACTGATGTCTGGTGTGAGGAGCACAGTCGAGGACAGGAACTGTGTATGCCAATGGTCGAACTTGAAGACCCGATATACATTACTCACAAACTACAAAATTCACAAACCAAAGCCTGTAATATTGCTCCAGAACGACCCAGAAAAATCTATAAGAGTCAACTGCGCAGTGAGGGAGAATGCCTTACACTAATCTATCTCAATGCTTAGTAATTCAAGAAAAAATCACAAACCATCTCAAACAGTTTCGACTAAATTCCACACCCACAAAAAGGATTCTTGAATAATCACAACACATACTAAATATTTATAACAAGAACAATCATGCAACATAAGTGAATGGTACCTCAATAGTCTTAAGGGTAGAAGATACCACATAAATGGAGAAGACTGCGTATAATAGACTGGAAAAGGAAATTGTATTGTTCCCAGGTTACCCACTGACAAGAAACCATGGCTTGTTTTGTTCAATAAGAAGCAGAATTGCGTGGTGTTTTGCTTCTTCACAAGCACTTGGAAAATACTCTCCCTCGCCTTCTTAAGGAGACAGTATGGCATTGACAGCTGTTCGGTGCAGGCGATGACCGCAGGCCTTTTTGCTGGCAACCATACAAAATTTGGACAGTTATGTAATGGCATGTATTGTCTACAATCCTCTTACACGAAAGTCGTTACATCTTCCCAGGATAGACGATGGTGTTATTTTGGCGATGATAGGAAATGCAGTGGTAGAGTAGAGAGAATAGGAATTGTAGTGCATAAGGGACAGTTCTGGAAAGTTCTGCCAAGAGCAGGCAGAGAGCGTTAAAAACTAGTGCAGATATATCAGTTTGCATAAATACTAAATAGAGGCAGAGATGCATTGCTTAAAAAGAAAACCCATGTCTTGCAGGTTTACACAGGGCACAAAAGCAAGTGGCTCAGACTTGAGAAGGACAGGAGATCGCTCGCTCTGATACCAACACACATGGTGGATGGAGAAACTAAACACAGAAATAGGAAAGATAAGCATTCGTTGCATTTCTATTACTCATAGATGTACATTTATATTACATTAATGTGACTCTTGGATTCATCTTCCAAGGTCACTTGGACTCCTTTATGACCGTTCGCCTTCCACACCTACCCATATAGGATTAGGTGTCCAACAACCTCAAACCACTATTATCTTTCAGCATTACAAATCTCCTTCCAAGAAGATAATGCCTCCACATCTTCAAAGCATGAATAATATTTTCCAACTCAATATCACGAGTCACTTAGTTTTTCTCATGCTCATTTAATTTCTTGGACTTACAGCATACCATCTGTCCCTCTTGCATAAGGACTCCACCAAGTCCTCTTTTACAAGAATTTGTACACACTACAAACTCTTTATCCGGATTTGCAATCTTAAGAACTCAAGCATTGGTCAACAACTACTTCAGCTACTCAAAACTAGCGGCACATTCGCATGTCCACTCAAACTTCTTACCTTTTATTTGCAAAGATGTAATCCAATATGCAATGTGTGAGAAGTTCCTGGTGAACCTCCTATAATAACCTCCTAATCCCATAAATGATTTGACTTCCTCCAAATTCTTAGGAGCTACCCACTCCATGATGGCCTTTATCTTTTTCGGATCTACTGCTATGCCTTCCTTGGAAACAACAAGTCCCAAGCAGTGTACCTTTGTCTGAAAGAAATTGCACTTGATAAGATTAACATATAACTGATGCTCTCTTATCAATATCAACACTGCTGCTAAATGTTTGGCATGCTCTTCTCCATTATTAGAATATACGAATATTTCATCAATGAATACAATAACAAACTTGTCCAGATAAGGACACAACACACTATTCATCAAACACATAAATGTAGCTAGGGCATTAGTCAAAA
Source organism: Pinus albicaulis (assembly GCA_034641835.2). Classification (NCBI taxonomy): domain Eukaryota; kingdom Viridiplantae; phylum Streptophyta; class Pinopsida; order Pinales; family Pinaceae; genus Pinus; species Pinus albicaulis. Next base: position 645,705,396 of record CM076574.1, read on the forward strand.
TGAATGGAACTACAACAAACTCATTATTCACATACTTGGTCCTAAAGGTGGTCTTGTAGATGTCCTCTTCTTTGATGCATACCTAATGGTATCATGATCTCAAATTGATCTTTGAGAACGTTGTTGCTCCCTTCAGCTGATCAAACAAATCATCAATCCTCGGCAATGGGTGCTTGTTCTTGATCGTCACCTTGTTCAGCTACTTGTAATCAATGCACAAACTGAAAGTACCATCCTTCTTCTTTATGAACAACACTTGTGCACCCCAAGGTGATACACTTAGCCTAATGTATCCCTTGTCAAGCATTTCCTTCAGCTGCAAGTTCAACTCTACTAACTCTGTCGTGCTCATCCTGTAAGGTGCCTTTGATGTTGGCGTTGCCCCTAATACCAACTCAATAGAAAATTTCACTTCCCTGAGAAGGTAAATCTAGAATCTCTGCTCGGAACACATCCTGAAATTTCTTCATCCTCAACATCCTTGCCTTTGTCACTGGAAATATGCACTGCAAACATCACACAACCTTTTCTGCAACCGCGCTTAGCCTACATAGCAGTGACCATCTGCACTGATGTAGGCTTCTTCTTTCCCTACAAAATTCACTTTTCTCCATTATCATCCAGATACTTAATGGCCTTGTCATAACAATCCACTTTGGTCCTATGAAGGTACAACAATCCATACCCAAAATCATGCTATACAATCCTAATGGCAGTACATTCAAATGTGTTGTTGTGGGCATATCGTTTAACTCAAATGCACAAACTCTTACTCAATGGTGAACTCTCTTCTCAGTACCTGTAGCCAACTGCACCGACCAAGATTCTGCATGCACTTATTTTCTCAAGCCACACTTATCCACCAGGTTAGGATTAAGATAACTATAATTAGATCCAGGATCAATCAAAATAGAAATAACTTGATCACAAATCTTACCGTCCATCTCAATGATAGATGCCTGGTGATCTGCCTACTTGTTGTCCACAACTGCATAAATGAGAGGAATTTTATGACCAACATCCCTAATTGTCTGCGCCTCCTAAGAACTATAGATCTAAGCTCTACCACCTTGGTACAATGGACAATCCTTCTTATGATGATCTGTTAGGTCCCTATATTACTAGTGTAGTCCCTTATTGTTGTTAGTGTAGCCCTCTTATTTTTATTGTTGTACCCCTATAACCCCCATATTGTTATTATTGTTCCCTTAATTATTATTGTTAGGTCGGGTAGGATTATATTGTGACACCATGGACTCCTATATATAGAAAGGAGGTTTTGTCATTTGAATCATCCAAGAATTGTTCATTTATGTAATGTAAAAGAGGTTTCCCCTCAAAGTGGATTATTTCTAAAGCGTTGATTTCTCTTTTCTTCTATTTTTGGAGCTGGTTTCATAACATTTGACATCAGAGCTTTGGATTCTAGGGTTTCACTGCTCCATACAAGTCATCGTGAAATATTCGCTATAGATATTTTTCTACGAAGGTTCAGAAGATGAAATTTTTATCACGCGAATTCGAAATAATGAGGAACTTCGTGTAAAAATTATAGATCTTGGTTCACAATATTTTTGAATATATTATATGTGGAAGTTAGGGTTTTTGCAGGTTCCCAAATTTCATCTAAAAGAGGTGACCTTGGGAGAAACGCCATAACTCTTTCTCTGAGCATCGGATTGGAATTCTATAAAAAAATGACCGAAATTACACGGACTGTAGTTTCTTGTGTATCAATTTTAGAGCCGAAGGAGGAAACAGTGACACATGGAACCCCGTACAAGTTTGATCTACTAAACCAGTTCATAATTAGGTCATCGTGGGAGATTGGGCATAACTTTGCCTTGAAGCATCAAAATTAGGTCAGACCTCTAGCATTCGAAAAAAGATTCAGAGGGCTACTATAGGACCGAATTTCAGATATTGAAGATCTGAAATCACATATATAACTCTGTTTCAACATCGAGCTCCTCAAAAGCAATAAAAAAGGTGTGTATTTTTTTCAAATTGCATAAGTCTTGTTTGAAAAATCAGTTTGAAGGGATTCCAACGGCATATTGAAGCATAGATATCAGTATTGGGTTCTAAAATTCCTGCTAGAAATAATTCAACACAGATTAAGCCCTTAGAATACTCTACTATGACTCGTGAAGATGAAGAAGTGCAACAAGATATATCAAAATTACAAGAGCAAGTGCACCAATTTTTTCTCTCGCAAAAAGCAACAAAAAATGAAATGGAAGTTTTGAAGAAAGACGTGGAAGCTAATAAGGATGGTTTGAATAAACACATGGATGGTTTGAAGAATGGCATGGAAGCTAATATGGATGACATGGAAGCTAAGATCGATTAAAAAATGAAAGACAACATGGAAGACATGAGGAATAATCTAAAAGTAGACATGGAAGGTTTGAAGAAATATTTGACAAAGTTGATACAAGAAATGATTCGTAATGGCGAAAATATAGTAGAGGAAACTCATGATGAGAACACAATAAATGTTGATCATGATTTCATAAACTCGAATGTTGGATGGAAGACCCACCATATTCCAAAGATCAATATGAGGAAGTTTGATGGCAAGGATCCCGTAACATGGATACTACAGATGGAGCAATATTTTGATCTCAATAATGTGCAAAACACACAAAAGGTACACATTGCAACTTTATATTTAGAACAAAATACATTTGTATGGTATCGATGGCTTTGCTCCCGTAAAAAAATTGTCACTTGGTCAATATTTACGGAGGAAATGATAGCACATTACGAGGATACAAAGAGAAACACCTTCTTTAGCCAATTGATAAATCTCAAACAAAAGGGCTAAGTGGTGGAGCACATTGAGGACTTCCAAAAATTGAATATAAGGGTAACTGATATTCCGGAGGAACACAAGATTGATGTCTTCATAGGGAATTTAAAGGATAACATCCAACATCAGGTTCACCTTTGGGAACCTGATTCATTGGAGAAGGCATTTAGGTTGTGATCAGGAGATCATGAATTTTGCTCAAAATTGAAAGTGCTTGAAACTGTACCGAACCTGAGTGACCGGGTATATCTCGTTGTTTTGATTATGGTGCCATGAATGGTTCAAAAAACTGATGTCGTATGAGGGAGATATCACGTTCTGATCGATTTCCCAAACAACTAAAATTTTGTGACAGGGGTGACTGGGATGCCCAGTCAGCATGAAGGTACAGTCATCAAAAGGTGGAATATTCCTGAGAATATTCCATTTTCCCAAGCCAACTAGTGAATGCCAAGTGGCATTATGTGATTTGTTGAAGGGATTGTATGAATTTGTATTCGGGTCAATGAACGGGTGACATGTGGCCATCTCGGAGGATGCCACATGTCCCCTGTACTGTGTTGTAAAATTATGGTTGGGGTCTAGGGGGTTTGAACCAGTGACCTCTGCCGCACCCACATAGACTTCAACCACCTCCGCTATCACTTATGACTTACCCCTATAGTGGACCAGATAAACTTAAAGTGTAAAGGGTTTCAAGCTTTTTTTTGGGGTGGGGGGGGGGGGGGTGGTGACTGTCGGCGGCCCCCAACAGTTTTCACATGATACAACATATATTAACCGTGGCATAAGATGTGTGGTCGACAGTTCCAAAAAATTAAAACTCCGACGGTTATAATCATAACTTCGGCGGCTTACCATGACACATCACATGCGCAGTATACAACAGAGGTTTTGGTCCAACGGTTTAATAAACCGTAACATTCGGCGGTCAGGTCGACCTATCACATGTGGCCACCTCTTAACTATTAAATGAAACAGTTTGCGCTGGGGAGAAAATTGGATCGCCACTAAATTTCAGGAAAATTTCTATTTTGACTGCAGTTAAGTGCAGTTCTCCACAATTAGTGGAGATTTTGTAGCTGTCATTGGGAAAATGGCTAGGGAGGTCAATTTTCGACAAATTTGGGTGAAACAAGAGTCTACCTAGACTAATTTGAGAATTCTGGAGCCATTGGTGCAGATAAATCAGCCATCAGAGGCTTGTAAACACATGTATTTGCAATTTTGAGCATAATGACAAAGAGGGACATGTCATTGGGAGTTGGACCAGCAGATGTAGCCCAGAAGGGGTGAACTGCTTCATCATGCCTGTTGTGTAAATCTTATGTGTGATGTTATTTATATGTTATACACTGTTGTTTAGTGTTATTTAGGCTTATTTACATGCTTAAAACTCACAAATTCATCTATGTTTCATGGTTAAATTACTCATTCCTTAAGCAAACAAATGGAGAAAAATACATACAGGTTTTATAACTGAAAGGACACTTAACACAACAAACTAATAAAGTCCTTTAAGATCAGGTTGGTATCAGAGCTAGATTTTATTCTCTGGTGTTTTGTGTGAAAAGATTTGTTTAACTGTTTGCAAGTTTTCACATGCTTACTAGGCTCAAGCTTAAGAGAAGAGAAGGCAAATTGGTGGAAGCAAGAGGGTCTCAAAGTGAGCCACAAAAAAGGAGGGCAAGATTTCCGCATTATCCACCACCTAGTTCACGTCCAAAAGAAGCAGAAGCATCATTAAGAATGCCTCAAGGAGAAGGAGAAATCCATGAAGAGGTGGATCCCAAAGAAGAAGAAAGGGTGTTCAAGAAAGCATTCCTTGACATGACTGAGATGGTGAGAGTCCTTTATAAAGAAGGAATGAGAGACTAGAAGGAGAAGCATCCAAACTTCACAAGGAAGGACAGGGATCATCAGGAGGTCAAAATGATGAAGATAAATCGAAGAAGGGAAATGGAGGAAATGGAGGCAGTGGAAATTCACCATCCTCACTCTCATCATCATCATCCTCTACTTCATCTTCAGTGCATTAGCCACACAAGTCAAAGAACACTAGTAAAATTCCTTTCTAAAACTTGATGTTAATTTTGAATTGCCAATGTTTAATGGTGAAGTCAATGCAGAAAATCTTGATAATTGGATTAGGCAATTGGAGGTCTATTTGAGAATTCAGAACCTTCATGATGATGATACCAAAATCCAACTAGCTTCATTGAGAATGGAAGGTGCAACACTTGTTTGGTGGGAATCCAAGACAAAGGAGGAGATCAATAAGCATGGTAAGTTTATCCTATCATGGACTACAATAAAACAACAGTTTTATCCATTAGCTCATATGTATAAAGCCATAATGAATTGGCAAAATTTTAGACAATTGAAAGGATAGAATGTGCAAGAATACACCCAAGAATTTAGGAGAAGAGCTCTCTTATTAGGGGTATATTTTCAGAGCCAAGATACTTTTCTCAAGTACATAAGAGGCTTAAATAGCTACCTAAGACATACTATTCTCATGTTTAACCCTACAAGTCTAGATGAAGTTTGTGTTCAGGCCACACATATAGAAGCTAGAGGGAAAAACATTACTGATGAGGGTAGGAAGAAACCTTTTAAGGGGAAAAACAAAGAAAAGACCTCGAAAGGTAAGGGTAAAAAGAATGCATATGTCAAGAAAGAGGGATAAAAAATGGTCTGTAAACATTGTTCAAGAGAAGGGCATGAAGAGAAAAATTGTTGGAAATTACATCCTGAAAAGAGGCCCAAACATCAGAACAACAAATGGAAACATAAAACTACAACTACAACTCAACATGATTTAAGAGAGGATTCAGGCGATGAATCTAAAATTACAGCCATGGGATTGAAGAACATGAAGGGGAAAGAAATTGAAACTAAACACAGTACTAGTACATCAAACTGTCACATACAAGCTCCAAGTGAAGAAGAGATAATTGAATTGTTTCTTGTGAGAGTCGTATCCAAACATACCAAGTTTGACACACTGTTCGACAGTGGGTCACACATCCAAAACCATATCCACTTGGGTGGATTTGTAAGGATGAAAATTTACTGGTTTCAAAGAAGTGCATATTGTGGCTTGCAATAACTGCACATTTTGTTGACACAGTTGAATTTGATGTGGTTCTGCTTGATATTACAGGTATTGTGTTGGGCAGTCCTTACTTGTATGACAGGAAAGATATCTTCCATCGCCATGAGAACAAATACCATTTATTCAAAGATTGGCAAGGAGTACATTGTTAGAGCACATCGCAAGAAGACAAATGTTGCAATGGTAAATGTTGGACAGGTAAAAAGGTTGGTGAATTCAAGTAAGAATTTTGTTCTTCTAATGATTAAACCTAAAGCTAATGTTAATCATGAACCATTTGTGGATTGTGATCCTAAGTTGAAATCAGATTTATATGATGTAGTTGATGCACATCATGAGATGTTTCAGGAGCCAACATGATTGCCTCCAAAAAGGGAGATTCAACATGAGATTCAGTTGCAACAAGATTGTCCTCTTCAAAACATCAGCATGTATCACATGTCAACAATGGAGAATGCTGAAATAAAGATGCAAATCAAGGACATGTTGGACTCATAAGGCCAAGCACTTTGCCATGCAGTTCACCCATAGTCTTGATTTTGAAGAAAGATGGGACTTGGCACATGTGTGTAGACTTCAGAGATTTGAACAATATAATGGTAAAGAATCGATACCCACTCCCAAGGATAGATGATTTGCTTGATCAACTAAAAGAAGAATTTTTTTTCCACTAAGTTAGATTTACGAAGTGGATATCATCAAGTAAGAATTGCAGAAAGTGATATATGGAAGACTGCATTCAAAACCAAACAAGGACTCTTTGAGTGGTTGGTTATGGCATTTGGTTTGTGTAATGCACCGAAAAATTTCATGCGTGTTATGGATAAAGTTTTGCATCCATTTCTTGATGACTTTGTGATTGTGTATTTAGATGACATACAAATTTCCAGCAAAACAAGAGAAGAACATGTCTTGCATGTGAAAAGAGTGTTTGATGTTTTGAAGAAGGAGAAAATATTTCTTAAGATGTCAAAGTGTGAGTTCGGAAAGAATTCTTTGGTTTATTTGGGACACATTGTAGGAGGAGGCGAGTTGAGAATTGATCCTTCTAAATTGGAAGCCATTTTGAATTGGCCCACTCCAAAAAGAGTAACCGAGGTAAGAAGTTTCTTAGGTGCAGCTTAGTATTGGAGAAAGTTTATTGCTAACTTTTCTGCCATAAAAACTCCTATGCATGCAGTGACAAGTGTGAAGAAAGGCTTCCAATGGGGAGGCAAACAACAAAAAGCTTTTGAAGCTTTAAAATACAAGATCAGTTTTGCTCCAGTCCTTGCATTAAAGAATTTTAGACAACCATTCGAGATACAAACCAATGCTAGTGATTATGCCATGGGCGCAGTACTTTTGCGGCATGGTAAGCCTATCGCTTTTCGTTATGAAACATTCAATGGTGATGTAACTAATTATCCTACATACGACAAACAGCTGTATGCGGTTGTACAAAGCGTAAAGAAGAGGAAATACTACTTGATGGGTAAAGATACGATTATACATACCGATCACCAACCATTACAGTGCTTGCAGTCGCAAACAAAATTGCAGCAATCACGACATTTCAGGTGGATGGGATTTTTTCAACAGTTTCACTTGGTTATAAGGTACAAGAAAGGTATTTTCAATAAGGTTGTTGATATGCTTTCAAGGTCAATCCTAAGTGCTTCTACTTTACTTAAAAATGATTCTGTTGTACATGAGAGTTACATAGAACAATATGCACATGATGCTAATTTTCAAGATGTGTATGCTAGTTTGAGTGAAGGGAATCAAGTTGAGGAAAATGATTATCACATGTATAAAAATTTGTTGTTTCATTTGGGCAAGCTACGTATACCACAAGGAGAGAGGCTTAGTTTTATGAGAGAGGCTCATTCATCTCTTATTGTTGGACATTTTGGGGTAAGCAAAACAGTGGCGCATCTATAGAGGTATTGCTATTGGCCTCGCATGATAGATAGCGTGTCACATTTTATAAGAGGTTGTTCTATGTGTGCAACAAGAAAGCCTAGCAATAGGAAGCTTGGGTTGTACACACCACTACCGGTGCCATCAAGGCCATGGGAGAGTATCTCCATGGATTTTGTTGGAGGTCTACCTATGTCAAGAAAACAACATGATTATCTTTATGTAGTTGTGGATAGATTCAATAAAATGTGTATACTTATTCCATGTAAGAAAACCATAAATGTTGAACAAACTGATGAACTTTATTTTCAACATGTATGGGTTCATTATGGATTTCCAACTTCTATTGTTAGTGACAGGGATTCCAGGTTCATTGGGAATTTTTGGTCCAATCTTTGGAAGATGATGAACACAAAGTTAAAAAAGAGCACTGCTTTTCATCCGCAAACTGATGGCCAAACCGAGGTGGTGAACATAACCATTATGCATCTATAGAGAGGATATTGTAGCAAAAATCCCAAGTTGTGGGATGAACAACTGCATTACATTCAACACACTTACAACTGGGCCAAGCACTCTTCTACAAATACTTCAGCTTTTGAAGCTTTCTTTGGGTATTTACCGAAATCGCTATTAGAATTCATCTTTGAGAAGGATGTTGCAAATGATGGGCATAGTGATATTGACAAGGCTCGAAATTTCATTGAGAAAATTCATATTATTCATCAACAAGTTCAAGAATAACTTGAGAAGAGTAAAAGCAAATACAAGGAGAGGCATGGCAAACATAGAGTTGATCACAAGTTTCAAAAATGAGATGAGATATGGTTGCACATAAGCAAAGAAAGGATGCAAGGAGAAGGTAAAAAGCTCAATCCCATCCGCTATGGTCCATTCAAGATCATCAAGCAAGTTGGTAACAATGCATTTCAACTTGACTTGCCTTCATATATGCAAATGTATTCAGTTGTTAATGTTGAAAATTTACATTTGTATGAGCCCCCTTTGATCGATGATCAAGGGAGTGATGTTCAACTGACTTCTATTGAATATTTCTTGCCAGAATTTCTGGATGAGCTCAAGGAGGATACCATCCTTGACAGGAGGACAAGAGCATCTAAGAGGGGAAGTGTCGACTACCTTCGAGTTGGGCTCAAAGGCAGTAAGCCAAGCAAGGCAAAGTGGATGGAATTTGGAAAGGTGAGGGAGCTATACCATCATCTACTGAATAGGTAATAAAAGTCTTTTGGGGTCCAAAAGCTTCCCAATGGGGAGGTGTGATCAAGAGATCATGATTTTTTCTCAAAATTGAAAGTGCTCAAAACTATACCAAACCTGAGCGACCGGGTAGATCTTGTCGTTTTGATTTCGGCACCACGAATGGTTCGAAAAACCGATGTCGTATGAGGGAGGTATCGTGTTCTGATCAATTTCCCAAACATCTAAAATTTTGTGATAGGGGTAACTGGGATGCCTAGTCAGTGTGCAAGTACAGTCAACAAAAGGTGGAATATTTTGTTTTCCCAAGCCAACCAGTGAATTCCAAGTGACGTTCTTTGATTTGTTGAAGTGATTGTATGAATTTGTCTTCAGGCCAATGAACGGGCGACACATGGCCAGCCCGGAGGCTACCACGTGTCCCCTGTACTATGCTGTAAAATTATGGTTGGGGTCCAGGGGGTTCGACCCCGTGACATCTGGCGCGCCCGCATATACTTTAACCACCTCCGCTATCACTTGTGACTTACCCCTATAGTATGTCAGATAAACTTAAAGTGTAAAGGGTTTCAAGTTGGGGAGGGTGGGGGGGGGGGGGGGGGCAAGGGTGGACTGCCGATGGCCCCAACGGTGTTCGCATGATACAAAAATATTAACCGTGGCATAAGATGTGCAGTCGATGGTTCCAAAACATTAAACTCTGATAGTTATAACCGTAACTCTGACGGCTTACCATAACATATCACATGCATGGTATACGACAGAGGTTTCGGTCCAACGGTTTAATAAACCATAACATCCGGCGGTCAGGTCAACTTGTCACATGCACCCACCTCTTAACCATTAAATGCAATGGTTTTCGCTCGCGGGAAAATTAGAGCACCACTAAATTTCAGGAAAATTACTATTTTTTACTGCATTTAAGTGCAGTTCTCCACAATTAGTGGAGGTTTTGTAGTTGTCATTGGGAAAATGGCTAGGGAGGTCAATTTTCGACCAATTTGGGTGAAACAAGAGTCTACCTAGACTAATTTGAGAATTATGGAGCTATTGGTGCAGAGAAATCAACCATTGGAGGTTTGTAAACACATGTATTTTCAATTTTGATCATAATGACAAAGAGGGACATGCCATTGGGAGCTGGACCAACAGATGTATCCCAGGAGGGGTGAATTGCTTCATCACGTCTGTTATGTAAATCTTATGTGTGATGTTATTTCTGTTTTATACACTACTATTCAGTGTTATTTAGGCTTATTTACATGCTTAAAACTCACAAATTCATCTATGTTTCATAGTTAAATTACTTATTCCTTAAGCAAACAAATGGAGACAAATATGTACATGTTTTATAACTGAAAGGCCACTTAGAACAACAAACTAATACAGTGCTTTCAGATTAGGTTGGCAAGAAAAATTTAATGTTAAATTATGGTGACAAGGAAGCCTACCACTCACATCTATAAAGATGGAAGTGTTGCTACTCCTAGACTTCCACAACTTGCAAGGTTGACACCACAACAATTGGAAGAAAAAGGAGAAAAAGGGCTTTGTTACAATTGTGATAGAAAATACAATAAAGGTTATAGGTGTGCTGAGAAGAAATTATTTTACATATATTGTGAAGAGGAGGAAGAAAATGAACAAGACACTTCAAAAGAAGAGGATATACACCAGGAACCAACACCGGAGAAAGAAGAAATGAGTCCGACCATATCGTGTAATGCATTGGCAGGAATTACCACTCCTCAAACTCTCAAGATAGAAGGACATGTCAAGAAGAAAAAGGTAATAGTGTTGGTTGTTTCGGGTAGTACCCATGATTTTATTCATTGTAAGGTAGCCAAGGAATTGAATTGCTCCCTATATCCAACAACAGAATGTCAAGTGATGGTTGCAAATGGAGGAACTATAAATTGCTCTGGAAAAATCCATAATATCAAGCTAACAATGGGGGAATATGTATTGAATAGTCCAATGCTTTCCATTCCAATGGAAGGTGCTGATGTTGTACTAGGAGTACAATGGTTACAATCTTTAGGGATGATAGCTTTTAATTTTCAAAAAAATTTCTTGGTTTTTTTTTGTTTTTTGTTTTTTTTTTTAAATTAATTAATTAATTAATTTTATTATTATTATTATTATTTTTTTAATTTTAATTTTAATTAATTAATTAATTTAATTTAATTTATTTTTATTTTTTAATTTTAATTAATTAATTAAATTTTTATTTATTTTATTTATTTTTTTATTTTTTATTTATTTATTTTTTTTTTCAGAAGGAAGGGAAGTCGAATTACGGGGTATCACAGGGAAGCCGAGAAAGATAATAAGCTCTAATGTCATAGAAAATCTTATAAAGAAAGAACAACAAGGCGTAATTGCACAATTATGCTCACTAGAAGTTCAACCATCAAAATCATCTATTTCTCCAAATCTCCAAAAAGTCTTGGACAACGATTCCAAGGTGTTTGAAACTCCCAAAGGACTCCCACCTATTCGTGATCATGATCATGCTATTCATTTGAATCCAAGAAGTGTTCCTTCAAACATCAGGCCTTATAGATATCCTTATGTCCAAAAGAGCGAAATTGAACGTATGATTGCAGAAATGGTAGAGGTTGGTATAATTTAACCTAGTCAAATTTCTTTCTCTGCTCCAGTAGTATTGGTGCACAAGAAGGATGGATCATGGCACATGTGTCCAGATTATAGGGAGCTCAATAAGCTCACTATTAAAGATAAATTTCCCATTCTCGTGATTGATGAATTATTGAATGAATTACATGGAGCAATTTATTTTACCAAGTTGGATCTTTGTTCATGATATCATTGAATTAGAATGAAGACTGAAGATATTATGAAAACAACATTTCGAACTCATGAGGGTCATGAATTTTTGGTCATGCCTTTTGGCCTTACCAATGCACCTTCTACATTTTAAGGGTTGATGGATTCCTTACAAAATTTGTGTTAGTATTTTTTGATGATATACTAATCTACATCAAGTCTTGGAAGGATCATGTTCAACATGTTGACAGGGTGCTCAAACTATTGGAGGAGAAACACTTATATGCAAAAACCTCCAAATGTTTCTTTGGAGTACAAGAGGTGGAATATCTAGGTCATATTGTATCTGACGAGAGTGTTAAGGTAGACCCTAACAAAATTAAATCCACTAAGGAATGGAAAGTCCCCACTACCATAAAGCAATTATGATAATTTCTAGGGTTAACAGGGTATTATCGCAAGTTTGTTCAAAATTATGGGAGAATAACATCACATCTAACAACATTATTGAAGAAAGATGCATTTTCATGGACTCCTGAAGCAACTAAGTCCTTTGAACATCTTAAAGAGGCAATGTACCTAGCACCGGTCTTAGCTACGCCAGAATTCACAAAAACCTTTATTGTGGAATGTGATGCCTCAGGAAATGGAATTGGTGTTGTTTTAATGCAAGAACGAAGACCCATTGCTTTTGAAAGTTGTCCAATCAAAGGAAAGTATTTACAGAAAGCTATTTATGAGAAGGAAATGTTGGCAATACTACATGCACTAAAGAAATGTCGACCTTACCTAATGGGAAGGCACTTCAAGGTAAAAAATGATCATGATAGTCTTAAAACACTTTTTGGAATAAAGACTATCTTCAAAAGAGTAGAAAAAATGGGTCGCAAAGATGTTGGGTTATGACTTTGAAATCATCTACAAAAAAGGGAATCTAAATGTTGTTGCAGATGCACTCTTAAGAAAGGATGAAGAGGTGGAAGCATTGCTTTGTGCCATTTCTATTATCCAACCAGATTGGATAACTGAAGCAAGGGATGAATGGAAGAAGGATGAATAAGTGTGGACACTCATTCAAAAGATACAACAAGATCCTAGTGCATCTGATACATTTAGTTGGAAAAATGATTCCTTATGGTGCAAATATCGCTTATATCTTTGTAAGAACTCCAAACTAAAACAAAATATTCTTTTGGAATTGCACACTTCTCCTTTAGGAGGACACTCAGTAGTTTTAAAAACTTACCATAGGGTGAAGAAATATTTTTTTGGGATGGCCTTAAATATGATATTCAAAATTTTGTGGCAGAATGTTTGGTTTGCCAGCAAAATAAAGCTTAGACAATTAAGATGTCAGGTCTTCTACAACCTTTCTCCTTTCCAAGTCAACGTTGGGAGGAGATCTCAATGGATTTTATCACAGGTTTACCTAAGTCCAAAGGAAAGAGTGTCATCATGGTGGTAGTTGATAGACTTACCAAGTATGCACACTTTTGTGCATTATCTCATCCATTTAAATCAAGTATAGTTGCTACTGCATTTATGGAAACAATTCAAAAGCTACATGGAAACCCAAAGATTGTTGTAAGTGACAGAGATCCCATTTTTACTGGAAAGTTTTGGACGGAATTATTTCCTTGTTTGGGTACTCAACTATCTCATAGCTCATCTTATCATCCTCAATCTGATGGTCAAACTGAGATAGTGAACAAATGTTTTGAAGGGTATCTTCGTTGTTTTGTATCTGATAAACAAACGCAATGGGTCAAGTGGTTACCTCTGGCTGAATGGTGGTATAACACTTCCTTCCATACTGCAGCAAAAATGACCCCATGTATGGCACTTTATGCATATCATACACCGTCCATCACGTCATCTTTACGAGAAAATTCTAAGGTTCAAGCAGTGGAAGATCACATCAAGCATCAACAACAAGTTCTCCAACTCTTAAAGGATAACCTAAATTTGGCATAAAATTGAATGAAACAACAGGCAGATCAACATCGCAGTGAGAGAAGTTTTGATGTAGGAGACTAGGTATTTTTACGGCTATAACCATACAAACAAATGTCCCTCAAGCAAGCTAAGAAGGATAATAGATTATCGCCAAAGTACTATGGTCCTTACAACGTGTTGTAAAAGATTGGTACTATGGCATACAAATTGGAGCTTCCTGCTTCTTCGCAAGTGCATCCAGTTTTCCATGTTTCATGCTTAAAGAAGGTTATAGGTGACAAACTTCCATTTAAAAGAATATTTCCAGAACTTGATGAGGATGGAAAAATCATATTGGAACCTAAAGCAATCACAGAAACAAGAACTCGACAGCTATGAAATCGATCAATTTCAGAGTATCTCATCAAGTGGAAGAACTTACCCACTGAAGATTCTAGATGGGAGGATGAGAATTTTATACAGAAGCATCCAGAGCTACTCAAGCGTTGAGGACAACACTTTTTTGAAGGAGAGGAGCATGTTAGGTCCTTATATTACCAATGTAGTCCCTTATTGTTGTTAGTGTGGCCCCCTTATTGTTATTGTTATACCCCTGTAACCCCCATATTTTTATTATTGTGCCCTTACATTATTATTGTTAGGTCGGCTAGGATTATATTGTGACCCCCTGGACTCCTATATATAGAAAGGAGGTTTTGTCATTTGAATCATCCAAGAATTGTTCATTTATGTAATGTAAAGTAGGTTTCCCCCTCGAAGTGGCTTATTTCTAAGGCGTTGATCTCTCTTTTCTTCTATTTTATGGGCTGGTTTCATAACATGATCTTTTCCACATATCCAACACTACAATGGTGCTCTACCATCACCTCTAGTCTGCTACTCTCCGGGATGCAATCCATGTCCCTTATCAACTGTATTGAACTTCTTGTAAGGAACCACATTTTATTTCTCACTTGCATCCTGAGGTCTTCCCTGATCTGGTGGCCATCTTCCTTTAACTTTCTCATTTCCTTTCAAGTCATGCTTAAGCTCAATTTTGCACTTGACTGCTCATAACAATGCTTCAGCTTCTGAATGGCTTCTTCTAGCAATATAGGCTCATCTAACTCAATCCGGTCTTTGTATTCTACTGGCAGCCCAGTAATGAATCTCTGGACCTTGGCCTTCTCATCCTTCAGGTAAGGCATTTATCTCAATAGCTCCAGGAACCTGCTATTATACTCATCATATGTCATGGAAACCATTTGCAACTCATAAAAATCCATAGCTCTGGAATTAGAGTACCTATATGATAGGTACTTCTTCTTGAAGAGTCTCTCAAACTCATCCCAATCAAAGTCATCCTCTTGAATACCTTTAACATTCTTCACATCCTCCCACCAGATATCTGCTTTCCCTTTAAGACTGAAAATGGATATCTTGAATTTCATCTTCTCTATATAACTATGGAATCTGAAGAATTATTAATCCCAAGTAACCATGCCTCTGCATCTTCTGAATTCTTCATATCACCTTCATCTCTCCATTGAATTTAGGAGGATTGACTTTCTTGAACTCCTCTAGAAAATACTCACCCCTCCTATAAGGAAGATAATGTTGATGACTATGAGGATGTCTCCAGGAAGAGAAACTAGAATGATGTCCATACATACCAGTCCTCTGGTCAGGTGTGTCTAATGATCTACCACCTATAACTGTGTCCCCTCTATCCAATCGGACTAAGAACTGCTACCATAGGCTCCATTAGCCTTTTCCTCCTGCTCTTGACTGATCCTCATCTATCCCTATTTCTGCAACTCTGAAAAGCTTTGAAGAATCACTACATTGAGCTCTATCTGCTTTTCCTTAGCCCTTTCAAGCCTTTCCTGAGCCTTAACCAACTTGTCATTATCTGGCTTACAACTTCTGATCTCTGCCCTCAATCTCCTCAATGTATCTGCTACATTAGGAGAATTCTCATCTCCTTGTTTCACAACAGATATGTAGGGAGAGTCACATGAAATATAGTCTACAATTTTGGTTGTCATCCTTGATTCTCTTCTTCCTACAAATATATCATGTCAGATAAACCAAATAGCTACCAAAATCAAATCCATACATCATTGACGTTTAGGGGAGACTTATCTCATCTGCAATATCAATCCACATTAGCATGTACATGTATAATCATAAACATATCCATATAACAACATGTAAATATAAACCATCATGCATGACCATACCAACAGTATACCCTGACTCCATGCATGAAAACCATGACCTTGACAACATCAAACTTTTCCCAAGGAGAGCGCAACTTGGCTCTGATACCACCTGTAATAAACATCTCCCATCAAATATACCCCCTTTTCACTAGCTTACCCTGGGTAAACATGAGATGAGGGGATGATATGACAAGACTCAACCTCCTCTGTGACCTTAAGGAAATGGAGTCAACAAAACAAACCTTACTAACTTCCATTAGGTGCCTCAGGACTCTCCAGGAGTAACCCAACCCCTCCAAGTATCCATCCCTAAGCCAACTTAACTTCTCCCTGAGCTAGATCCCCATTCGCACCCTTTCCAAGCCCTCCATGTGATTGGAAACCCCCACTCGCTCCCATAGGTCTGCCTCCATGCGACTATGGACTTTTCTACTCAGTGTTGTGCCAGTGAATGCAAAATTTAAGGCTATTTTTCAAGGTTGGGGCTAAGCCTCTGCCCAAAAATCCATATAACTTTCAGAACTCATAAAATACATGACTACAATTATTATAAACCAAAATTGAAACCAACACTAGACTTGACCATCCCCAACCGAGACTAACATTCCATCAAGCACTTGGTAGATAGGCAACCTACAGGTAATGAATGCAAGTCTGGGCATAAGGGACTGAAAAATCATACGAGACTTAACAAGAAGGATTGCCACCCTCTCCTATTAGTTGTCACAACATCAATTAGGTATTGCATCCATTATTATTTCAGTTACAAGTAAAAACATGAAAAGAGCCATGACTAAAGCTAGGCAAATATCCATGCTTTTAAACAACATATAAACATATAAATAACCATAAGACAACAACCATTAAATCCTATAATAACAAGTACATTTACCAATTAAAAGAAATAGAACTTAGATTTCATTAACACAGGTAAGAGCCAACTAGGTTCGGGACTTCCACGTACCACTAGAGCATAAACATGGTTGAACCAAATCTTTCTTCATCTAGTCACCCTCGTGCCATATTCCAACCATGAATGTGGGATGTCATGGGATAAACCAATTGAAGACAATCAAGGGAATCCAGAGGTTAAACCACATCCACCCTCGCCATACTGTGATCTCACCTAGACCGACCCCAAGATCAAAAAACCAAACTGAGCTTGGAATGCCTCTGGATTCCTTCACCATCCTTGAGGAATTTTCCTGTCTCCACCCTTAGGATTTACCGTGTATCCCGCCATTACTGGTCAAGGGATTCCTAAGCCTTTGGGAATTTTCCTAAGACCACCTTCGCCTTGGATTCCGAAACCTTCTGACAATTCCAAAGCTCAAAACCGAGAACAATCCCATCACGCCATGGCTATCTGTAAACGACAAGGAAAGGACGAAAACGACTGTCAAAAGCTGGAATAACCATGTCGCCGACATCAAAAGAACCAAATACCAACATGCACATACCATGCATGTCAAAACCAACTAGGAAATCATACATGCAATTTGTTACCTGCAAGTATTCATGTTGAAATTTGCTTGTTCCAACCTTTCCTTGCTTGATATTTCATTTCCTTTCCTTTCCTCGTCCTTCCTTTGGTTTCTTTTCCTTACTTTTCTTGCTTGATCTATTTCTTCTCTCTGAGACTAATTCTAAAAACAAACTAACAAAAGGTTGAACTGACAAAAATGCTACCAATTGATGCTTTGAGGTATTTTTATTAATGAGGCCTCTAATTTCTTTAATTTTCCATTATTTTCCTTCATTTTCCTCATCACATGCAACGTGTGACCTTTCATCTTCCTTTTCTCCTAATTTATTTTATTTTCATAAATAAATGTGCCAAAAATACTTTTTGCCTTTTCAAAGCCTTATCCATTGCCTTTGCCAATTTCCCCTTAGCCATAAACACATCAAGTGATGCCCACTAGGATATCTTGCCCAACATTCAGCTTGGAATAAGTATCCCTTAATTGTGGTCTTATTTTTGCCTTTATTAACTGTTATTACATGAACTTTTAGTCTGGGTCTATTACAACTATAATATTATATCTTCAAACAATTTTAACAATTTCAATATCTTTTTTTTTTTCATATTATATTTAACTGCCATTCTTTGCTTTCATATTATATTTAACTAGAGTAAAAAAATTACAAAAATCTTTATCTCCCTAAAAAATAATATTATTATCATTTCTAAAAACTAAAAAAATTACG
Organism: Pinus albicaulis; assembly: GCA_034641835.2. Classification (NCBI taxonomy): domain Eukaryota; kingdom Viridiplantae; phylum Streptophyta; class Pinopsida; order Pinales; family Pinaceae; genus Pinus; species Pinus albicaulis. The sequence continues at coordinate 645,723,610 of CM076574.1, forward strand.
TATCTAACAATAAAGTTTAAAAGATAGTGATTATATTTAATCACGAAACATCATACTAATCTCAAAATAAATTAGAACTTGGCTAATGTAACACAGTTTATTAAGTAATGTCTTACTATGTACATCAAACAAAGTCTTGACAAAAACATAACAAGTGTAATATGCAATATTGCTCCTTAGTATCTACTTCTTATACAAAGAGTAATTGGTATCAAAAGTTATTGTAACCAAGATATAAATAATAATAATTGCAAGTAAAGAATTGTTTATATTTATACTACTATTATGTAAAAATTGTAGCTAAACATTGTGAATTATGAAAAGGTAGGGTTATGGAGTTAAATTTTTGGGTCGAATGGTTAGTCATTGCAATTTTATGAAAATGTAATTTAATGGTAAAGCAAAGAAACTTATAACTTAATAGTGTTACATTTTATATTGTATGAGATTTAATTTTGTAATTTTTTTATTAAATCAATGGTTCATTTGTTATTAATAGGTTTTTGGCTTGGGAGTATCACTTCTTCTTCTCGATATACTTCTTACTTGGTGGGTTTTAAATTGCTTAGATGATTTTTTGTGTAACTAATTTACTTGCTAGAAATTCATATAGTTAAAATTAATGTATTAATATTTATGAAATAACTTTGACCATAATAAATCTCCACAAAAATTTCATAAAAAGAAATTAAAAGTGAAAGCTAATTATAAAAATTACATTATTCTATAAAATATCCAAACTTTAACATTTTAATATAAAATAAATTATTTTTTAATCCAATAAATAAACTAAATCTAACTCTTATATATGTATATATATATATTTTTCATAAAACATTATAAATTACAAGTTTGAAATACTTTCCTCCTAGTGTATAGAAAGACTTTTGATATTTTATAAAATCCGAATGCCAAACTTATTACACATATAAATTTAGAAATCATAGTAACCAATGTAAAAATCCTTATATTTCGCATTTAATATTTATTTAAATAATATTTTTAAATATCAAAATAAATTTAATTTCTTAAAAATGTGATAAAATATTTAAATTATACAAATTTAACCATTTAACTATAATTTTATATTTTTTAATAAATGTGAAATAAATTAAAAGAAAAACAAAACACCTTGATATAATCAAAATTAAATACTTTTAAACATGAAGTAGGATATATCGAAAGTATAATTATATTTTATTTTAATAGAAACTATGTGTGGTTGTGTTGAGACATGGCTCCTTATGTGATTTGGCCCATAACCAAACCACATGGAAAAAGGTCAACCTTATGTCTAAACCATAGAACGTTAAAATAATTAAAATGAATAAATTAAAAGGCGTTATAATGAGTTATTGTCACTTTTTGTCTTCATTCGTGTTATAAGATTGTTTAAATGTATGTAATATCACTTTGAAAGTATGAACACATTTCTTTTTATTCAGTTCAAATGTTCATTCTACAATTTAATATGAGGAAATGTGTAAGTTCATGTGTTTGTCCATTCACACCTCTTTAAAATAAAAATAAATTATGCTTTAAACAGAAAAATAATGTGAGTTATAATAAAAAAAAATGAATATGGTGTATAGTAATTAGAAGTAAAAACAATGTGTGAGTAAGATGTTTAAAGATCAAAATCAGGAAGTGACGACTCTAGAGAGCTCTCGGAACCCTAGCATGGCGGCCGAACCTAGTTCACCTAAGTTTTCTCTGGCTTGCTCTGAGGTATTGACCAAGGCTCTTCACTTATGATTGGTTTGATGTCGGGGGTTTGCGGCCACTGTTTGGACTCGGATCTTGGGACTTGTTTCTTTCATTGGTCATCTGCTTGAATAGCTGCGGTCCCTTTGTTTTCACCTGCCTTATCGGACTGTGTCGGGATCGCTGTTGGGTGGGGACTTGTTGTTGTGGCCGTGAACCATGTGCTATTGTTTGATGACCCTCGCGGCGCGGTCGTCGATCTGATTTGCCGACATTTTTTATTTCTTGCTCCTGATTTTCATTGGGGACTGGTATGGGACCCTTCAGAGTCTGCTGTGTGGGCTACAGTCTCCTCGGGCTTCAAATTTTTGGTTGGCCATTAGCCGTTCTTTCTCTGCGGTCTCTTATCTACTCGCTCCTATAGGTTTGTTGGATCACTGTTGGGTGGGGTCATTTGTTATGACTGTGGACCATGTCTTGGTCTTGTCTGGATCCTGAAGCACCTGCTTTCTCGGCAACCTTTTTATTGCATTCTGCTACTGACACGGCCGGTATATCAGACTGTTTGCCGCACCGGTTTCGACCTCGTGTTGGTTGCTAGGGTTTGTCTTTCTCTGTTGGTGTATCACGAGCATTGCCTCAAACTTGACCCACTAGACATTATGAGTAACTATGATGATGAAGTGGACTACACGGAGGATCCACTAGAGGGGGTTGACATTTGGGGACATCAATCTCATGAGGAGGTGGAAGGAATGGCTGACATGGATCTGGTCCCAGATGATGCGGTGCCAAATATGCCCACCTCGACTGATGTGGAGGGAAACTCTACTCCCATTGGCGAACTTGATCAATTTAAATTTTCCACACCCTCTCCCGTGGATAATGGGCTATGGGGCATCTCACTGGCCGAGCACACGACTTTGGCAGAGGTCGATCTTGGGTTTTCGACCCCTTTTTCGGAGGCGGTCTATCAGGGCATCAAGGAGGCTTCACTTTCCTTGGGCTCACCTAAGTATTGGTGGCTCTTATCCTCCCTGTGGCACTACGCATTACGAATCTGAAAGGGGGGGAGCGACGCATTGTGGATTTGCGACGGGCGCACCTTCTTCTGCCTTTGGAGTCTTCTCAAACGTTCCTGAGGATACCCCCATCCCGGAGAAGACGAGCTCGTCATCGGACTCCGGCACCTCTGCTGAGCTAGGTCTGGGGCGCACCAACAAGGGCAAGAAGCAAAGAGTCACTAAGAATAAGTTGAGCTATTTCTCTAACTTCGGCCGTGAGAGTGGCATGAAGGATTGGGGATACATTGCTGCTACTATGGTGGTTGGGAAGGTGCGTGGCCGGAAGTACTCTACGGCACGCCTGCAGCAGTGGGCCTGAGAGATCTGGGGAGAAACTCTCGACATTTTGCCGGATGTCCTTGTGTTGACCAAAGGATGGTTCACCCTTACTTTCGCTCGACCCGAACAATCAGATTGGGCTCTTAAGCATTACTGGCATCTTGAAATGCATCCTGTCTACCTAAAGCGATGGGTTCTGCTCTTCGATCCCAACAAAGAAAATGCAGGTGCTGGCCCCATCTGGATGAGATTGCCTGGTCTACCCGTGCAATTTTGGAATGATACTGCCCTCTGAAACATTGGGGGTCATTTTGGGCTTTATTTGGACCACGATCAGTCCTACCTGACCACTGACAACAGGGCTGTCGCTCGCATTTTGATCTTCTTGGACACCCGAGATGGTCTTTATGACAACTTCAATATGCTTTTTGATGGAATGATGTGGTAACAGCCACTTGATTACGAAGGTGTGCCGTTTTGTTTCAGGAAATGCCATGAGGTGGGGCATTTATATAAAGAATGCCCAAAGATGGGGTTTGTTAAGTTGGTTGTAAATAAATCACGCACTGTGGCTACTCAAACTGAGCCTATTATTCGTTCTGGCTAGGATTCAACGGGTGTGCTGCTGATTGTACCGGATCCTCCGTCTGATGCTCGGATGGCGACAATTGATCAGCTTCCATCTTGGCCTATCGCACACCCTAGATCTCATGCACAGGCTACTCTAGTGACTTCTTAGCGCTCTTCGACTATCCCGGGTACATCTCCTATTACTAACTCTTTGATTTCTATTTGATCTTCTGATTAATCATCCATTACTCTTCCTTGTATATCATCTGTTACTGTTGTTTCTACTCAGTTATCATCCTTTACTATTCCTTGTATATCATCGGGTACTGCTAGCCCTTCTCAGAGATACCCTTCGATTTGCTGCTCCATTGCACAGGCCCCGCCATCATTTACCCCCATCATCCAACACACATCTGCTAACCCTACCTCTTGCCACTCATCTTACTGCTCGGAGACATCCACCTCGAGACATAATTACTTTCTAAGATGCCTCACACAACCTCACTCTGGGGATGCCTTTGGCATTGGGCCGGGGCCGGGCTGCCTACCCAACAAGACGAGAGGTAGACCATCTGCTATGGCTAAGGCCATCAAGCGGGCAAATTTAGAGGTGGAAGCTGGCACACAATATTCCCTTATGCGGGTCCTTAGAGCAAGGCGACCCTATTTGGGTGTTACATCATGATTTGCCTCTCCTACAATTGCAGGGGATTGGCCAACCCCGATAAGAGATTGGCACTTAAGGAACTGATTACTCAGAAGCCCATTGACATCCTATTTCTTCAAGAGACACTAGGAGATGGTATTGCTGTTGCTGCTATCCTAAAATATTTCCTCCCCAATTGGACCTTCATTACATTGGATGCCCACGGAAGATCTGGGGGTTGTGCTCTGGGTATTAACGGTAAAACCACCCGGATGAAGAACTGCTGGGGATGGGCTGGGGTACTTGGTATGGAGATCATATTTGGTCACTCCGAGTAGGTGTTCTCCTTGATAAATGTTTATGGACCCTGTATAAATAGGGAGGACTTCTGGAACTCATTATTGTCTTGCTCCTTACTTGCACCCCCACACATTATACTGGGTGGTGACTTAAATTTTTCATTGGGCATCTCTGAGTCCTGGGGTACTCATTCTATACCTGATCCTTCGGTTGAGTTTTTCATTTCCAAGCTTGGGTCTGCCAACCTCATTGACATTCAAACCACTAAGATCCAGCCCACTTGGAGGAACAGAAGGATTGGGGATGCGGCTTTGGCCCGCACGTTGGACAGATTTCTCATCAAGCAGCCTCTTGTTAGCACATTAACTCAGACTCAACAATGGGTGGGGCAGGGGGGATTATCTGATCATTCTCCTATCTTCCTGGAATTTGAATGCGGTCCCAACAGGGCCCGACCTCCTTTCAAATTCAATTCCCGGTGGTTGCGAGACCCAAAATATCACTCGATGGTCACCCAGGCCTGCCAGCATTGTCAACCCATCCCTGACAGGGACCCTGCCTGGACTATCAATGAAAATCTCATGTGAATTAAGAACTTGAATATTCAATGGGCAAGGAACAAGAAGAGTCTAGAAAGGGAGGAACTCTATCAGATTGAAGATGAAATTGCACTCCTCAATAACTCTGATCTTATGGGTTACCGATCCGATACCTCCAAAGAGCATCTTATTGCACTTGAGACTGCAAAGGAAAAACTCCTGAGACAAAAAGAGGAGGATTAGAGATTCAAAAGTCGAGCAATATGGCTTCAGGTAGGGGATGAAAACACAAAAAAATTTCAGCAACATGCAAATGGTCGTAGGTATGCAAATGCTATTTGGGAACTGACTGATCAGAATGGTTTTGTGGTGCGAACACAATCGCAACTACATGATCTGGGCACTCGACACTTCACTAACCTATATAGAGCTCCACTCAACATTGATCTCCCGGATATTATGCATATTACACAATCTTTCAATCGATTTGTGGAACAAGAGTAGATTGATGACCTCAATGCACCAATAACTATGGGTGAGCTGGAGGGGGTATTGAAATGGTTCAAAAAAGACAAAAGTCCTGGGCCTGATGGCTGGCCCATCGAATTCTTCATTCACTTTTTTGAACTAATGGCAAATGACCTTTTGATTATGATTGAGGACAACAGGGTGAGAGGCAGGATTTATGATGGGTTTAACTCTACTTTCATTGCGCTCATCCCAAAATCTGATCACCCTTCCAGCTTTCATGATTACAGACCTATATCTCTTTGTAATTGCATTTGCAAGATCATCTCAAAAATAATTGCTAATTGAATCAAGCCTTTCCTATCCTCTCACATTGAAAAGGAACAATTTTCTTTCCTACACCATAGGAAAATTCACAAAGCAATTGGTATTGCCCAAGAAGCCCTCCACTCCATAAAAACTAAGCGCCTTAAATCCACCATCCTCAAAATTGACCTTGCAAAGGCTTTTGATCAGGTAAACTAGAGTTACCTACATCTCATCCTTATTCATTCTGGCTTTCCTCATACATTTATCAACTGGATTATGGGCTGCATCTGTCATGCTACTTTTAGCATATTACTCAATGGCACAGCATCTGATTTCTTTCATGCGGGGCGGGGACTACGTCAAGGATGTCCTCTCTCACCATTATTATTTGTCCTGGTTATGGAAGGTATCTCTGTCCTCATAAAAAATGCAAAGGCTTGAGGAACCTTACATGGACTCCAGATCAATGACATATTACACCTTACTCATCTTTTATTTGTGGATGATGTTCTAATTTTTCTTGATGGCTCTAGACGAGACTCGGTTCAATTTGATATGCTACTTCAATGTTTTTGCAGAGCCATCGGTATGGTACCTAATGCTCTCAAATCTACTATTATCATGACCAGTTTCTCGGGCCTGGAACAAGGCACTGCCATGAATCTTTTTGCCTATGTTTGTATTGATATCAGTGATGGTCTAAAATACTTGGGTTATCACATCAAACCAAATGATTATCAAATCAAAGATTGGAACTGGCTCATAGCTAAAATTGAACGACGAATCAATGTTTGGTATAACCGTTGGCTGTCCAGGGCTGGACGATTGGTCCTTACAAAGTTTGTGCTCGAAGCTATCCCGGTCTATTGGATGACCTTGGCGTGGATACCTATTGGTATTGCCAACAGAATTAAATGTATTTGCAGACACTTTTTATGGTGCAACTAGGGAAAGGACTCTACATTTGCTTGGATTGCTTGGGATCGCCTCAACATACCCAAGCAATGGGGTGGTTGGGGGATCAAAGATCTCCATCTATTTTCGAAAGCTCTTGTTGCCAAAATGTGTTGGCACTTAATTACTGGTCACAGCCTCTAGAAGGAGGTAATTGTTGCTAAATACATTGCACCCAAGAATATCCTTGATTGGATTAGAGACAGGATCGGGCCGTCCACTGGTGTATCCATAATCTGGAAAGCGATCGCTAAAGCGGCACATATCATTCAGAGGGGGTTATCATGGCAAATCGAATCTGGGGAATCAGTTCAGATTGGTTCTGATTCTTGGTATGACAGTGGAGAATTTTATAAATTACCAGCATTCATTTTAGAGCACCTGGCCCGAAGAGATATCTTCTTCCTTGCTCAGATCGTGGACCCTGTTCGTACCACCTCGCAGGGACAAGCCTGGCTACAGGCGGATTATCTTGAGATCCCTCGGGATGGCACTCAGATGTGGCAGAATTTCATTTGGGCATTAAAAGCATCCAATATCCGCATCACATATCAGGAGGACCAATTGATTTGGGCTTGCTCACCAAACGGGCAATATGCACCAAAACTTGGATATTTAGCACTCATACAGTACAAAGAACCCCAGCTAAAAGCTTCATGGTGGCGCAATATTTGGAAAATGAATGCCCCGCACAAACACAGAACTTTATTCTGGTGTATACTAAACCAGTGCATTCCCACCATGGATTTTCTCCACAGACGTGCCATACATGGACCATCACGATGTTGTTACTGCCTCTCAAATTGCGAGGATACTACTCACCTATTCCTACACTGCAACATTATTTTGGGCATCTGGGCACGAGTTACTGTTTGTTTGGGTTGTCAACATCCCTGCCAGGGTGTATCTTTACAAGACGCATGGTCAAATTGGTGGCAGCTGAACGCAAATTGCCCGAGGATGCGCAATCTTCCCCTGATTTTGGCTTGGGAAACTTGGATTGGTCGCAACAAGCTTATATTCAATGGCCTACCAATTAACTGTGATAACATTTGTGTCGCGACCATTGCAACCTACAATCTCCTGCCTGTGGATCGACACCAAAAATCCCCCACTAATGTGACACCCGAATTCATTGACCACAGCAGACCTTGGGCCTATTTCGATGGTACGGCTAATGCACAGGGATGTGAGGGGGGTGCTACACTTCATTTAAATGATCACCACCATTTCAAAATAAGGATGGGATTGGGTCCTGGCACCAACAAATATGCTGAATTACAATGCCTTAGACTCCTTTTGACTTTTGCTCGAGATAAACATTGCAACTCCATTCAGATTTTTGGGGACTCTTTACTTGTGATCAATTGGTTCAATGATCTTGCTCTCTGTCACACGCACACACTGTCTGCACTTCTGCGGGAGGTTCATCATCTCAGGATCCTATTTGACTCCATTTCTGTGGCACATATTTACAGGTCTCGGAACAAAGTGGCTGATCAGTTGTCCCAAGAAGCCACAGAGCTGACTTGGGGCACCTGGCACATTACAGAACAGATTGGAGAACATGTTTACAGCTTTTTTCATCGGCCTTTTATAGATGAGGCACCAGGTTTCGGGGTTGTTTGATAGAACAACCTGTGTTGGGAGGTTATTTTGATATACTTTATCTCCCATGGACGCTTTATCGGCATTGTATATTTATTTTTTGTCTCTATTTCTAGTAAGTTATGCACCGAACTTACTTGTGATTATAGGCATATTTTTGTAACAGCTATTTCGGGATTGTATTTGGTCTTACTGGATGTCGGTGTGGCAGTATTTTGGTTTTTTCATAGCCTGTTTAGTAGTGATCACTACCAGCATATGTAACATGTAACTTATCTATTAATGAAAAGTTACGAATTTTTCCTTTGTGAAAAAAGATGTTTAAACCTTATAGTTTTCAAAAATATTTGAGAGATTTAAATAAACTATTTAAAGATCTATGTTAAGTAATTGATGTCGATGTTAACTTCATATATATTTATCTATAGAACAAATTGTTAAAATAAAATATTTTAATGTTGTATATAATAAAATATTTAATGTGGGTTATCAATATACATAATCCATTTAAAAATACAATTTAAACAATGAAAAATTACACATTGTATTTTGCACTCTAAAAAAGTATGCAGGTGAAGAAATTTGATCCCTCTCGACTCATGTTAGATCCATACTTAAGATGGATCTATGCTGGTAATATCCCTACTTCATGTTTTTTCCACGTCGGACAATTTGTTACAAGTTGCCATATTCCGGATACAATCATTTCTTGTGTAGAGCCATGTTGTGTGAGGAAAAAGAGATGACATAAGACTACCACTCTTGATTGTGCAGTGTGTGGAAAGAAAAAGTTGTGATATCAAAAATGAGTACCCAACAATTTATATTTCTTGGAAGGGAATGGAAAGCACGTGAAAAGGATGAAGATTTCTAATTTGTGATGATCTCCACATAAATTGACATGATGTATAGAGAATTGGTCTTATTTACTAGTATTTGCACCAAAAAGGTGCAAAGATATGCCGATAGAAGTATAGATGAATGTAAAGTGATGTAAAGATAGCCTTGCATGAAAAAAGGGTGTGTACCTGACAATATAAGTAAAAATGTTAGTTGTAAGTGATTGCTTTAGACAGCGTTGTAAAAATTGAACCAATTAGAATTTAGATAAATAAATTTAAATATAAAAAAAATAATAAAATTTAATTAGTAATATTAAATTATGAAGAAGTTACAAATTTTTTTTGGATCAAATATGGATAACAGCTAGTCAATTCAAAATTAAATTCTTTATACACTAAACTAAATGCTTTATAGTGAATGGCGTAATATAGGGATTATAAAACAGGTTAAGAAAGTTCGAGATTAAATGAAGGATGTAATAGAGGATTATATAACAGGCGATGAAAGGTCAAGATTAAACGAACCTTGGAAAGTGGGAATTTTTTTAATATTGGTTATTGTTGTGAGTTACACTTTTTTTTAATATTGGTTATTGTTGTGAGTTACAACAGGGTGGATGTTATCCTCTAACCCTAATGTTATGTTTCGAGCCATCGTCAGCTTTGCTAAATCCCGCAAGCCTGTCAACCGTCCCAATTCGTTATATAAGTGGGCGATGTCATCTACTCTGTTAGTGCTCATCTTTTGTTCATTAGAGATATAGAGTCAATTTGATAAATAAAGGTCAAGGGTCAGGGCTACCCTCGCTAAGCGAATGCAATAAGTCGTAGGCGAACAGCCTAGCTCATCTAGGAGGAGCTCTAACTTATGCAGACTACTACTACGAGAGTGAAAGAAAGCTTTGATTCATCATCAAAAGGTTCAAAAGGATGTGTTCAACTTAACAAGGGTTCCAACTTTGTAGAATAATGTTATATGAGTTATAATTCAAAGGGGGAGGACATCATTCTGAGACCAATGAACACCAAATCAGATGCCCATATATTGCGAAGTGGAGAGGAATCCACTGAGCATCATATTAAAAATTCAGACAATGGAGATTTAACTGACTGGCTGACAGTCGATGAAGACAATGTTGTCAGTGCAGATTATTCTTAGCTGCATTCCTCATCACAAGAATTGTTGAATTGCATCCTGGGTCAATGTGTATTCTGATATTTGTTGTCAATGAATTACGACTGGGTCAATATGTATTCTGACAATTGTTTTCAATCAATTGCAGTTGGAAACTACAGAGTGTTTGAACATAATTTGTTATATCCCATGTTTATATCTACAGGCAGGAAAGATGCAGCATTATCTCCATTCATCTTATGCTTTCTTAGATATTTTATGATACAGTAGCAGTGCCTTCGTATGTCACAGTTCTGAGAGAGTGAATGATTGGTTTCATGCTTTCTCATTGTTAAACAAAATATGCAAAATTCTTGAAAAATAATCCAGGCTCTGAGGGTGTCAATTTCAGCAGCAATGACACACAATGCTTATTTCTAAACATCTTTCTTCAACCGCTAAATTTGTTGAATGCTGAGCAGTTTTATCGTTATAATACTTAAATTGTTTCAAGACTCGAACTCTAGACACCGAACTTCAACGCATTCTAAGTTTTGTGAAGATTTTTGTAAGCCTGAAAAATGCCCAGAGTCTCATCAGAGGAGTGCCAGGCTTTGTTGTTAGATTCCTTCATGTCCGATTCGTATTTCTTCAGCGAGAGCAATGGCTACGCTAATGTCATCGACTTTGTAAGCGGCGTCCAGTTCCAGGGGCCGGATTTGTTGATAGATCGATCGCAAACAGGCGCCCGAGGGTTTCAATTTTAGCAGCAATGACGCACCGTGCTTATTTTCTAAGATTCTTTCTTTCAGCTCGAACATGTTTCCACCATGATCTCTCGGATCTCTTCCTAGTGTTTCTGAACTTAGCATCATGGAGAGAGTTTAATATGTGACAGAGATATAACCTGTAGAGAGAGTTTAATACGTGATAGGGAGAGTTTAAAGCATGGAGAGACTAGACAGAGTTTAATGCGACCTGAGAGGTTGACACTGTTGAGATTCTGTTGCAAACGAAGAATCTCAACAGTGTCACAAACAAGAACCCTCCATGTGCCAAATCAAGTTGAATAATTATATTCTTAGATAGTTGGTGGTGTAATTTATTTATTTATTTTTTTTACTTTGACAAATTAATATAAAACCACATAAAATTAGTCCATTCATATATATCCACTAATCAAAAATAAAACTTCAATTTTTAAAAATTCAAAAATTAGTTTTTTAGTTTTTAATTTATTTTTAAAATAATAAATTTAATATATAATTTTACAAAAAATTACAAATTAATTAATTAATTAAGAATAAAGTTTTTTTTTTAACCTTAAATGAAAACAATATTACTCACATTCGAAAAATATCTATTAAAAATTGCGAGAAAAGCAAAGGCCTAGCAAGATTTAACGAAATCAAAGCATTGTAACATTGGTTTAATATATTAACATAAAAACATTCATTTTATCAAGCACCACCTACTAACAATTATTGAATGAAAACTAATTGCTTCTCTATTGCTTTATAAGTTGGGTCAAGTAGAACTTTCTTTAATGTGCATAGTTTAGTATGTTGTTGAAATCTAGTTTAATACTTGTCATTATAATTAAGTCTCTTTATCAATTACCTTTAACATTTTTTTTAAAGGTTTGCAATTTAGAAGTACAAAATAAAAACAAAAATAAAATGAAAATCAATGGCTATAAATGTAAATGCAAATAATATAAAGAAAAAGTAAGGTAAGGAGAATATGCATAGGCCATATGAGATTAGAGAAACCTGTAACATTTTTCTAAATGTTTTCAATTCAAAATTAGGACATAAAATGATAATCAATTGTTATAAAGGTACGCGTAAATAATATCAAGAAAAAAATGGAGGCTGCGAAGCAGCAAGTCCCTGCCGTTGAGATAAAACAAGGTAAGGGAGCGAAAGACTTTGAAGCCATCATACCCAGTTTTCTACAAACAATTGTTCTTCCAGTTGCATGTATTTTTGTGACGCAATGTTGAATTTTGTTAGCATATGATTGTTCTCTGCTCTGAGATGAGCTGCTTCGGCTCTCAATTCATCCAAGTGCTATTGCTCTCTCATCTTGGACCTCCTTGCAGATTTTCTGTCAGAAAGCATTCTCTTTTGCTTTCTTTCAGAGCATTCTCTTCTGCTTTCATTTTGGGTCTTCCTCGGAACCTGAATATTGATGGGGGATCGATCCGAAGACCTGACTAGAGGGTTCTCGGAGCCTGAATATTGAAGATTGAAGGGGATCAATCTGGAGACCTTACTAGAGGGATATGAAGATGTCACTGAGGGGTTTAAACCCATTCCTGAATTGGGAAACATGGAATATGACGGGGGAGGAGACATCCTACTGCAAAGCTTATGTGTGAGGCTTGCTGCAAAAACCACAGAGATAGGCAGTGATTGCTATGAGTAATAAAGGTAAAAACCAGAAATCCAACACACTAATGCAACAGAGGATAATTTTCAGTTACGGGATATGAATCTATAAATCCAATACAAAAATATGTACAAAAATAGGTGAAAAACCATTAGTAGAACACCAGAAACCAGTGACTAGGATGGAAACATAAAATCCAAAGTTAAGAACAATGCAATCTTAGATAACAGTAATACAAATTCCTGGTTGTGGACTTATAACAATTTAGTTTCTAGTTCAGTGCATTGCATCTAAGTGTCTTAACAAAAGATTGTGCAAATCTAGATGTAGGATTTAGATCTCATGCACTGGCTCTGCTTGCACTTGTGGCTGGGAGGAGGCTAATACGATTTAGCAAAAGCTCTACAACATCACAATTGCATTTTCCCTAAGAAAAGATTGTGCAAAGAAGGCTAATACGATTTAGCAAAAGCTCTACAACGTCACAATTGCATTTTCCCTAAGAAAATATTGTGCAAAGATAGATGTAGGATCTAGATCTGATGTAATTGCCATAGATGCTTATGTGAAGGGAGATAGCTATTTTGATTTAGCAATAACTCTGCAACATCAAAATTGTATTTGCCTTGAGAAAATATTGTGGGAAACTAGATGTAGGATCTAGATCTGATGCACTTTCTTTACTTGCTTATTTGATATTTCTACTTGCTTATTTGGTATTTGCAGGGAAAGAAGCCTGTTTGATTCAGAGAAGGCTCCTCGATTTTGCAATGGCTCTGCAAGATCACAAGTGCATCCACTGCATCGTGGAACCTCATCACACGGACTCATGCTGCAAGTGAATCCCCACTACGTTGACTAACAGACTCATAACTTCCTCAAACCCATCAAAATGAGGAGATTGTAACAAAGGTGTCGAGCTGCTTGTCCTTTCGAGGGCAAGGAAAAATCCATACTTATTGCTAGATAAGTAATTCTTTGGCGTCCATGCCTTGTCACATAGGATCCGAGGAAGACCCTTTCTCTCCTGATTTTTAGGTTTTAGACCTGTGTGATATAGGCTGAGATGTGTGCCCTCTAATCTGGAATGAAATACTTTTACAAAGTGTTAATTTATAGCCGAGGAATAAGCTTTAGGGTGGGCTCACTCTCATCAACATGTGCACCCTCCTTGCTTAACAATCCTTATCATAAGGCCTAGGTGTAAGACGTTTTCCTACTATTGGTCTTTAAACAAGACAAGTTTGAAAATGTTTCTATTACAAATGTGTCCTTGGGAACAAGCTTCATTCTCCAGCTATTATTACCTACTGATTTTGCACACACTGCACAATGGACATAAAATTGAAGATTTACTGGCTTACAACTGTGGTGGGTGTGATGCACGTGCTTCAATGCTTGCCGCACAAGATCAACCAACTTATCCACAATTTCTTGCATTGGAACCCTTTGATGAAGAAGAGTAGTTCCCTTAATATGTTTTTAAGATTGTGGATGCTACTAAGATAATGTATGCCACCAGTGTCATCCACCTTGGCATGGTGTTAGTTCAAATCTTTAAACAGGCAATTACTTCAACACACAATGGACCTGGTTGCAGCTGTTTTGAATTCTATAGGGAACACCGAAGTTTGCCAATTGTAATTTTTTCTTCTCCTTAAGTTTTATTTTTGCTTTTTATCTCCTCATATTGTAAAAGAAACGGTGCATGTCTGTCAGGTGTATCCTCATGCCATGTACTATTTTTTTTAAATAGATATCTGTGATGGTAGGGATCAAATTATCTTGTTTCTGGGCATGTATTTCCTCTCCTTTGGATGGTATGTTGATTTTTTTGTGTCCACATACACTTTCTTCAAGTCTTCGAGGCTGCATATGTCATGTATTGTCAATTGCTTCACTTTGCTCAACCTGTTAGGTTCTGCAGTAACAGGGGTGAGGTTATGGGAACTCTAGTTTTGCATATAAAAATTAAAGAGTTAAAACTATACACTCAATACAGGGATGCAAGCGAGTTCGCTTCTAGCTAAAGCCCAGAATTGGGAAGTATGTACGGGAGGAAAAAATCATAAACCCAATATAGAGAATGGAGAAAATTATAACGAAAACACGCCTTAACATGAAAAGACCAATATTAGAGCTAATAGCATAAACCCAATATAGAGAACAGAAAAAAATTATGCTCAAAGAATGCCCAAAGACCCATCACGGACCCATCACGAAGATAATTAAAAATCATAATTTTTTTTTAACAAATAAAGTATTTATTTGTATTTGTTTTACAAACAAGAATAATAATTAAATTATAATAAAACTAGATAAAACAAGAATAATAATTAAATTATAATAAAAAACTATTAAATCAGATAAATTAAACGAGATAAATTAAACAAGATAAATAAAAAATGGTTGGTAAAACGCAGAGCTTGCATACATCCCACTTGTTCATTTTCTTTAGACAAGTATACCTCTGCCATCAGCTGTCACGAACTCCAAAATGCATGAATGACTCCATGTTGGAGGAGAAGGGCACGTACTTACCTTTACTGCCTTCACTCAAGTAAACAACGAAGAAGTCCTGTGATTTATTCAGCCAACGGTTGCCCACACCCCTCTGGCCCTTCCAACACTACTTATTTTTCCAAAGCGTGGGCTAGAAGGTAGGTTCCCGGGTGACCAATTGCCTGTTCAGGGCAGGGGGCGCAACAATTTTGTTGACCAACAAGCTGCATACGGGGGATATGTGAAGTTCAAGCTACTCCACGCCATTAGAACCCAAATCAGCGCAAGCCAAGAAGGGGTATTCCTGCGTTCAAGAGAGGGAAGACGAGGATGAGCTTTTTGGGTATTCTCTGAGCAATGGTCTCATCGATTATGCAACCGAGGCACTGAAGAAAAACATAACGACAATGGAACCCAACGTTCTTCCTCTGTTTGAACCTATTCCGAGTTTGAACCTGTTCCAAGTTTGAGCACATTCTAGGCTCCAGATCAAGATGTAGTTTCTGTAAAGTTCTGAAACATGTATCCACAAGAGGAATAGGGGATTGGTTATTGGCAAGATGGGAAAGAGAGAAAGCCTTTACCGTAGCTCCTATAAGAAAGCCAGAGAGAAAGCAGCTGGAAATTGTTGGGCAGCTAGACTGTTGCAATGTCTTGCAGTACGTTGAAGGCTAGGCTCCGCGGCAAGGGTTCGAAACTAGGGACGCCCAATTTCAAGAAAGTCTTCGAAAATTTTTGCATTCATCCAAGGGCTCAAGTAAGCAAGAAAGAAAGTCTTCGAGCATTTCTACATTCATCCAGTAGGTTTTCCCTACTACTGAAATGTATGATTTCATTAGAGGTAGAAGTACTCACCCTCCCCAGAGGTGCTAGTAATATTTCGATCTTCGATCTTCTTGGCCATTCTATATGATGGATGAGGCAAAGAACTTTGTTGATAGGATGCCAATTTAGCCTAGTGCTGTTGTGTGGACTGCTGTGTGGGTATCCTTGCTGGGGGCTTGCAAAATTCATGTCAATTTGGAGCTGGAAAAATATGCAGCAGAGCATCTCCTCCAACTGAAACCAACAATGACCGCCATATGTGCTGTTATCAAATATTTATATTGTGGCTGGGAGATGAGATGATGTTGCACATATCCGAACAATGATGAAAGAAAAAAGAAGCGAGGCCTCAATTGGATTGACGTCAAGAACAAGATTCATACATTTTCCGCAAAAGTCAAGAACATGATTCATACATTTGCGACATAAGATAGATCCCATCCCCAAACAACAGAGATATATGCAATGTTGGGTAGTCTTCAAACATGTGTCAGCTACATGTAGAACACGTGTCAGCTATATGTTTAAACATGTACACGTGTCGCTATATGTTTAAACATGTACACGTGTCAGCTATATGTTTAAACATGTATATGTGTCAGCTATATGTTTAAACATGTATTATGGCACCCAGTGATTATTCTATTCAAGGTCTCTTAAATTTTTCATTTTTTCAAACATGAAATGCCCACCAAACTGCCAAACTAATGTTAACATTAGTTAATCAGAGACAGAAGCTATGGAGATGAATTGACATTTAACCTAAGTTCAATACATCTTTCCTCGATATGAGGCCAATAAGACTGCAAACTGTTTGTTTTATTGGATGATTGAGAATATTCCTGGGAATATAATTTTTTTTATAGTAATTTGTGTATAGGCTTAACAGGCAGGGACTAAAAATAATGTTAAGTCGTCCCTTTCGATTACTATAGTCCCGCCGACACGACAGGGACTAAAAACAAGGTAAAGAGAATATGCACGATGACATATGATGTAAGAGAAATGTAAGACGAAGTATTTTCTTTGGTCACGTACTAATTTATATGTAGTATTGGAAAATTACAAGAAGGAACAAACAAGAGAAATGTAAAAAGAAGTATTTTTCTTTGGTCACTTACTAATTTATAAGTAGTATTGGAAAATTATAAGGAGAAAAAAAATAGAAATAAGGTGGTAGTATTGAAATTATCATAAAAAATATATTTTATAAGAATTGTGTCATTGGTTACTTATGTTATTATTATTATTTCTATATATGTATATAAATATGTATTTTTTTTTTTTTACATATAATTCTAAGGAGGGTGTTTAGGACTAGGAATTTGCATCTTTCTTTCTCCCATTTTGATACGACGTCAGCTCACATGAAGGGGGTTGTGGCTCCCATTATTTTTGGCATAATATATGCACTTTTGTCACTTCATCGGTCATGACACGAAATTGGCACAAGGTTAAATATCATTTGAATATTGTTGGTATCATAAAGAGGTACATAAAGGCTTACTAGGAGAATTGTATAAGGTTGGCAAAGCTAAAGGAAAAAAATGACAGTATAGACCACAAGCTAACCATTTTAGCCAAGCGATCAATTAATGACTCCTCCTCGGATGAGGGTAGTGACCAACCAACATAAATGCCGGGAGATTATGCCCAATAGTTGTTATGACTCATTGGATTTTTTCTTGCAACACTAATAGTGTTTTTTGTCTTCTCATGTCGATGTATGTCAAGGTCTGACATAACCAACATATTTTTATAAGCTTCTATAAACAAGATGCTCTAGTTAGATGAGGGCTTAACAACTTTGAGACTCTGAACTTATGTTACCGGTTTGGTTTTCCATTAGGCCGACCAGTAGTAGGAAAATTTTGGTCTATGTAATCCTCATTTGACGTAATGCAAAGTGCCTAACTTCTAAAAAAAAGTTATTGTACATATAAAAATTTATTATTTATGTAAAATTGTTTCTTAAATACAAAACCTTTACATTTGAGCTTTCTAATAAGTCTAGTACATCAAGACAAGAATATCAATGTTTTCATCAGCAATACAAAGGCTATACAAATGGAATTTGGAAAAAATTAAAGTGGTGCCATGCTTATAGCCTACTAGGGATTATTTCTAACTTTATTCATTTCCTAACATTTTCATTCACAATACTAATACTAAGGTCATACAAATGGAATTTGGAAAAAAATTGAAGTGATGTCATGGTCATAAACTACCAAGGATTTATTTATTTATTTATTTTAACATTAACACATAAGTAAACAATCAAGAAAAATGACAAAGCTAATAACGAAAAGTGTAGATATTTGTTCCTTAAACCATATCAAGATTACTCTAAAAGAAGATTTGAAAATCATTATTACTCAACTAACGAGAAGGGGAGGGGGGGAATAGGTAAACAACAAGAATATTCTAAATAAAAATTCAATAATCATTATTGATGAACTAAAATAAAGGGAAGAAAACCTATTTGGAAAAAATATATGACCAATTTACTTAATTAGGAAAACAATGTTTTGTGGGGACTTTCAATGGTAATGCACAGGGAAAAAATTGTTGTGAAATCACATGAGGGCAACCACTAGAAAAAACCCCACCAAGAAATAATTCATGTTGATCAATGATAAAGACACCAAGATTTACATGGTAAAACCCTTGAAGAGGGAAACATTTATGTGGCAACAAAAAAGGTTGCTTTAATGTGCATGAAACAAGGGCTATATCAAGTAAAATATTGCACCCTCTTTAATGTTAGACAAGTGACCTTCCATGATCTTTAAACAAAAAACATGGACACATCAACTATTGTGGATACTTAGGTTAGAAGGACCGTTGAATCACCTAAACACAAGATAGAATGGCGATTCTTAAATAACCTTACTACAAAAGTACTATGGAGGCATATTAAAAACACATGTACATTGCACCAGGTCCTCTTTAGTAAAATTTACTATCTAATATCCTAATATTCCCCCTTGAAAATAGCTTGGTATAAGATGATCGAATTACAAATCAACATAGGATAATGGAGGAAGCAGTGTGCCTATTCCCTCAAGGCCACCCCCCCCCCCCCCCCAACTAAAGACAACTCACAACACACCTAACATAGTACAAATATGAAGCAACTTAGCTTTTGTTCAAGTTTTTGTGAAGATGTCAAAAACTTGATCCTTTGTGCCAAAAAATATTAAGTCAACAACCCAATCATGAATAAGTTGACAAATGAAGTGCATGTGTATCTCAATGTGTGTATTGCATTCATGTAAAATAATATTATGGGCAATCTAGATGGCATTCTAACTATCACACAAAATAATGGTGGGAAGTGCCTACTAGGAACCAAGCTAAGGATCCATGAAAACCAAACTACTTCTGTACCTACATAATTTGATGCTTTACTATGCCTCAGTCAAAGATAGAGAAATGGTAGTTTATTTATTACATGCCTAGATAAAAAAACACAAACCAATATTGAATACATAACTCACAGTGGAATTTTGATCATCATAGTTATCGAATTCATTAGAAACTATGAAACTAACCAAAATAGTGGAATCCCACAAAATTTGTTATAAGCTAAATTGAATTTACCCCAAATGTACTACACTATCCATTTTGTTGCTTTACAATGGTTCTTGGTGTAGATACTTCACAACATAGTTTGGGATATCCTTGATTGACTGTAATAGGGGAGCTTTGTTGTAGGCATCCTTTAATTCTATAATTAGGTCAAATTTAAAGTGAACAATTGTCTTTTTTGAGCTTAATATTTCTGGATAGGGAGGTAAACTAGATGACTAGGGAGGCTCTAAATTTGGAGAAGTTTTCTTTACTACAACATGATAATTTATTTGATCAAGAGTTTCTTCCTTTAATTCTTCCTTAATTATTACTGGACAAGTTTTTATTTTATTAAGCACCTTTCCTCATCTTGAAAATATATTTTGTAGTTCTACTTGAGTGATCAAATCTATGGGAAGGAATCGTAACTCATTGTCGAAAACAAAATGAGCTACCTTATTATTTTGGTTAGGAATTATATGAGTAGGTAGTTGTGTTGGTATTGGAGGTTGAGTGGGTGGAAGTTGTAGTTGTTGAGGTTTTACAACTCGTTGAGTTTGTTTTGTGTAGGGTATGGTTTTTGAAATTATCGAGGATATGATTATTGTGGTGATTGTGTGGGGTATGAGTGTTGTGATGTCATTGGGTAAGGATAGGTAGGCATGTTCCCATAGTTTGGTCCTTACCATATTTTTTGCCAAGGATGATTACAAATCTATTGTGGAGGACATGATTGTCGAGGCATTGTAGAATTTAGAACTTGTGGTGAATACTGCTAACGAGAATAATATGGAGATAAATTGAGATACAAGGTCTGATGGCATACTTGATGCTTTGGGTTTCCAAGGTATTTTGGTTCAAGTGCACATAGATACTCTATTGATTTATTCTCCCCTTAATAAACTACCTTGAGACCATATAAGGATGGAAAATGTCTCATTGAATGCTCTTTTGCACAAAAATCACAAATTTCAATACTATAGAGAGGACATTCTCCTAGTGGGTGTGGTGTTTCTTTCTACAACTATGAAAAAAATAGAAAGAGCTAACTTTTCATCTTCTTGCTTCTTTTTAAATTCCAAAGTTTCTAATTGTAATGTGAGAGTGCCAAGAAGGTTAGCCTTAAATTTGTCTAGTAATTTTCCTAATTCAACCCAATAGTCACATCAATTGCTGCAGATTTGGTAGCTTTAAAAAAAGTGCCTTTAATTTCTTTACCAAATTTGGCTTGACTTCAAGAATACTTCCTACAAAGTTAATTAATTTCTGTAAAGGTTAGTTGTGAAACATGTCCAACTTCCATTAAATTAAGCAAACAAATAGGCTCATGTAAGATACCTCTCAAAAACATAGTCCTAATAGTACCTTCGTCAAGTTTGTGTTGCTGTGATTGTTGGAGATTATACATAAAAAATTTAAGATATTTTAGGTCCCTATATTACTAGTGTAGTCACTTATTGTTGTTAGTGTAGCCCCCTTATTTGTATTGCTGTACCCCTGTAGCCCCCATATTGTTATTATTGTGCCCCATAAAAGCCACTATTGTTATTGTTGTGCCCTTACATTATTGTTGTTAGGTCGGCTAGGATTATATTGTGACCCCATGGACTCCTATATATAGAAAGGAGGTTTTGTCATTTGTATCATCCAAGAATTGTTCATTTATGTAATGTAAAGAAGGTTTCCCCCTCGAAGTGGATTATTTATAAGGCATTGATCTCTCTTTTCTTCTATTTTTGGAGTTGGTTTCATAACATTTGGTATCAAAGCTTTGGATTCTAGGGTTTCGTTGCTTCAAACAGGTCATCGGGGAATTTTTGCTATAACATTTTTTTTATGAAGGTTCAGAAGCTAAAAAAAACCCATTTGCGAAGAAATCCTGAGGAACATCATGTAAAAATTTTAGATCTTGGTTCACAATATTTTCGGAGATATGATCTGTGGAAGTTAGGGTTTTTGCAGGCTCTCGAATTTCATCTGAAAGAGGTGACCTTGGGAAAATCTTCATAACTATATCTCTCTGAGCATCGGGTTAGAATTATGTAAAAAGTGGCCAAAAGTAAATGGAATTTAGTTTCATTTGTATCAATTTCAGAGCTAAAAGAGGAAATAGTGGCAGATGGCACGCCGTACAAGTTCGCTCTATTGAACCAGTCCATAATTAGGTCATTGTGTGAGATTGGGCATAACTTTGCCTTGAAGAATCCAAATTAGGTTAGAACTATGGCATTGGAAAGAATATTCAAAGGGATACTAAATTACCGAAGATAAAATCTCGAGGATTCGAAATTATAAAGATACATCAGTTTCAATATCGAGCTCCTCAAAAGCAAGAAAAAGGTGTGTATTTTTTTTTCAAATTGCATAAGTCTTGTTTGAAAAAACAGTTTGAAGTGATTCCAAGGGCATATTGAATCATAGATATCAGTATTGGGTTCTAATATGACCCCTAAAAATAAGTCAACACCCATTAAGCCTGCAGAAGGCTCTACCATGACTCATGAAGATGAAGAATTGCAACATGATCTATCAAAATTACAAGAGCAAGTGCAACAAATTTCACTCTCGCAAAGAGCAACAAAAAATGAAATGGAAGTTTTGAAGAAAGGCGTGGAAGTGAAGATGGATAGTTTGGAGAAAGGCGTGGAAGCTAAGATGGATGGCATGGAAGCTGGCATGAAAGCTAAGATGGATGACATGAAAGACAACATGGAAAACATGAAGAATGATCTAAAAGCAGACATCGAAGGTTTGACAAAGTTGATACAAGAAATGTTTCCTAATGGTGAAAAGATAGTAGAAGAACCTCATGATGAGAACAAAATAAATGTCAATCGTGATTTCATGAACTCTAATGTTGGTGGGACGAACCACCATATTCCAAAAATGGATATGAGGAAGTTTGATGGAAAGGATTCTGTAACATGGATACTACATATGGAGCAATATTTTGATCTCCATAATGTGCAAAACACACAAAATGTACGCATTGCAACTTTACATTTAGAACAAAATACATTTGTATGGTATCGATGGCTTTGCTCCCGTAAAAAAATTGTCACTTGGTCAATTTTTACGGAGGAAATGATAGCACATTATGAGGATATAAAGAGCAACATCTTCTTTAGCCAATTGATAAATCTAAAACAAAAGGGTTTAGTGGGGGAGCACATTGAGGACTTCCAAAAATTGAATATAAGGGTAACTGATATTCCAGAGGAACACAGGATTGATCTCTTCATAGGTACTTTAAAGGATAACATCCAACATGAAGTTCGCGTTTTGGAACCCGATTCATTGGAGAAGGCATTCAAGTTGGCAAGAAAAATTGAATGTAAAATTATGGCGACAAGGAAGCCTACCACTCACTTCTATAAAGAGGGAAGTGTTGCTACTCCTAGATTTCCACAACCTACAAGGTTGACACCACAACAATTGGAAGAAAAAATAGCAAAAGGGCTTTGCTACAGTTGTGATAGAAAATACACTAAAGGTCACAAGTGTGCTGAGAAGAAATTATTTTACATAGATTGTGAAGAGGAAGAAGAAAATGAACAAGAAGAGGATATACACCAGGAACCAGCCCTAGAAGAGGAAGAAATGAATCTGACCATATCATGTAATGCACTGGGAGGAATTACCACTCCTCAAACTCTCAAGATAGAAGGACATATCAAGAAGAAAAAGGTAATAGTGTTGATTGATTCAGGTAGCACCCATAATTTTATTCATTGTAAGGTAGCCAAGGAATTAAATTGTTTCCTATACCCAGCACCAGAATGTCAAGCGATGGTTGCAAATGGAGGAACTATAATTTTCTCTAGAAAATGCCATAATATTAAGCTAACCATGGGGGAATATGTATTGACTAGTCCAATGCTTTCCATTCCTATGGGAGGTGCTGATGTTGTACTAGGAGTACAATGGTTACAATCTTTGGGGACGGTAGCTTTTAATTTTCAAGAACTTTTCTTGAAATTTTTTTCAGAAGGAAAGGAAGTTTAATTACGGGGTATTGCGGGGAAGCCAGGAAGGATAATAAGCTCTAATGTCATGACAAAGCTTCTAAAGAAAGAACAGCGAGGCGTAATTGCACAATTATGTTCACTAGAAGTTCCAACATCAAAATCATCTATTTCTGCAGATCTCCAACAAGTCTTGGACAATCATTCCAAGGTGTTTGAAACTCCCAAAGGACTCCCACCTATTCGTGATCATGATCATGCTATTCATTTGATTCCAGGAAGTGTTCCTCCAAACATCGAGCCTTATAGATATCCTTACTTCCAAAAGAGCGAAATTGAACGTATGATTGCAGAAATGTTAGAGGCGGGTATAATTCAACCTAGTCAAAGTTCTTTCTCTGCTCCTGTAGTATTGGTACACAAGAAGGATGGATCATGGCGAATGTGTCCGGATTATAGGGAGCTAATTAAGCTCACCATTAAAGACAAATTTCCCATTCCTGTGATTGATGAATTATTGGATGAATTACATGGAGCAATTTATTTTACCAAGTTGGATCTTCGTTCGGGATATCATCAAATTAGAATGAAGACTGAAGATATTCCAAAAATAGCATTTCGAACTCATGAGGGTCATTATGAATTTTTGGTCATGCCTTTTGGCCTTACCAATGCACCTTCTACATTTCAAGGGTTGATGAATTCCATTTTCAAACCCTTCCTTAGAAAATTTGTGTTAGTATTTTGTGATGATATAATAATCTACAATAGGTCTTGGAAGGATCATGTTCAACATGTTGACAAGGTGCTCAAACTATTGGAGGAGAAACAATTATATGCAAAAACCTCCAAATGTTTCTTTGGAGTACAAGAGGTGGAATATTGGGGTCATATTGTATCTGAGGAGGGTGTTAAGGTAGACCCTAACAAATTTAAAGCCATTAAGGAATGGAAAGTCCCCACAAACATAAAGCAGTTGCGAGGATTTCTCACGTTAACAGGGTATTATTGCAAGTTTGTTAAGAGTTATGGGAGAATATAAGCACCTCTAACAACATTATTGAAGAAAGATGATTTTTCATGGACTC
Organism: Pinus albicaulis; assembly: GCA_034641835.2. Taxonomy (NCBI): domain Eukaryota; kingdom Viridiplantae; phylum Streptophyta; class Pinopsida; order Pinales; family Pinaceae; genus Pinus; species Pinus albicaulis. Next base: position 645,748,354 of record CM076574.1, read on the forward strand.
CTAAAGCAACTAAGGCCTTTGAACATATTAAAGAGGCAATGTGCCTAGCACTGGTCTTAGCTACACCATACTTCACAAAAACCTTTATTGTGGAATGTGATGCCTCAGGAAATGGAATTGGTGTTGTTTTAATGCAAGAAGGAAGACACATTGATTTTGAAAGTCGTCCAATCAAAGAAAAGTATTTACATAAAGCCATTTATGAGAAGGAAATGTTGGCAATACTACATGCACTAAATAGATGGCGACCTTACCTAATGGGAAGACACTTCAAGGTAAAAAATGATCGCGATAGTCTTAAATATTTTTTGGAACAATGACTATCTTCAGAGGAGTAGCAAAATTGGGTCACAAAGATGTTGGGTTATGACTTTGAAATCATCTACAAAAAAGGGAAGCTAAATGTTGTTGCAGATGCACTCTCAAGAAAGGATGAAGAGGTGGAAGCATTTCTTTGTGCCATTTCTATTATCCAACGAGATTGGATAACCGAAGCAAGGGATGAATGGAAGAATGACGAAGAAGTGTGGACACTCATTCACAAGTTGCAGCAAGATCCTAGTACATCTGATACATTTAGTTGAAAAAATGATTCCTTATGGTACAAAGATCACTTATATATTTGTATGAATTCCCAACTAAAACAAAATATTATTTTGGAATTTCACACCTCTCCCTTAGGAGGACACTCAGGATTTTTAAAAACTTACCATAGGGTGAAGAAAGATTTTTTTTGGGACGGCCTTAAATCTTATATTCAAAATTTTGTGGCTGAATGTTTGGTTTGCCAGCAAAATAAAATTTAGACAATTAAGACCCCAGGTCTGCTACAACCTTTATCCATTCGAAGTCAACGCTTGGAGGAGGTTTCAATGGATTTGATCATAGGTTTACCTTAGTTTGAAGGAATGAGTGTCATCATGGTGGTAGTTGATAGACTTACCAAGTATGCACACTTTTGTGCATTATCTCATCCATTTAAAGCAAGTACAATTGCTACTTCAGTTATGGAAACAATTCAAAAGCTGCATGGAAACCCAAGATTATTGTAAGTGAAAAATATCCCATTTTTAATGGAAATTTTTGGATGGAATTATTTTCTTCGTTTGGGTACTCAACTAGCTCATAGCTCATCTTATCATCGTCAATCCAATGGGAAAACTGAGATAGTGAACAAATGTTTGAAAGGGTATCGTTGTTGTTTTGTATCTGATAAACAAACACAATGAGTGAAGTGGTTACCTTTGGATGAATGGTGGTATAACACTTCCTTCCATACTGTAGCAAAAATGACCCCATTTATGGCACTTTATGGATATCATCCACTCTCCATCGCATCATATTTAAGAGAAAATTCTAAGGTTCAAGCAATGGAAGATCACATTGAGCATGAACAAAAAGTTCTCCAACTCTTAGAGGATAACCTAAATTTGGCACAAAATCAAATGAAACAACAGGCATATCAACATTGCAGTGATAGAAGTTTTGATGTAGGAGACTGGGTGTTTTTACGGCTACAGCCATATAAACAAATGTCCCTGAAGCAAGCTAAGAAGGATAATAAATTATCGCCAAAGTACTATGGTCTTTATAAGGTGTTGCAAAATATTGGTAGTACGACATACAAATTGGAGCTTCCCGCTTCTTCTCGGGTGCAGTTCGTTTTCCATGTTTCATGCTTAAAGAAGGTTGTAGGTGACAAACTTCCAGTTCAAACAATATTTCCAGAACTTGATGAGGAAGGAAAAATCATATTGTAACCTGAAGCAGTCACGGAAACAAGAACTCGACAGCTACGAAATCGATCAATTTCAGGGTATCTCATCAAGTGGAAGAACTTACCCACTGAAGATTCCACGTGGGAGGATGAGAATTTTATACAGAAGCATCCAGAGCTACTCAAGCTTTGATAATAACACTTCTTTGAAGGAAAGGGGCATGTTAGGTCCCTATATTACTAGTGTAGTCCCTTATTGTTGTTAGTGTAGCCCCCTTATTGTTATTTTTGTACCCATTTAGCCCCCATATTGTTATTATTGTCCCCTTAAATTATTATTGTTAGGTCGGGTAGGATTATATTGTGACCCCATGGACTCCTATATATAGAAAGGAGGTTTTGTCATTTGTATCATCCAAGAATTGTTCATTTATGCAATGTAAAGGAGGTTTCCCCCTCGAAGTGGCCTATTTCTAAGGTGTTGATCTCTCTTTTCTTCTATTTTGGGAGCTGGTTTCATAACAAAGCTGGTCTTATAAACTCTCTTCTTCTTTTTGTGTAATCTTAAAATTTATTCTCTCAGGTCCCTATCCTTACAATATTCTTGATATTTCTTAAGAAATGTCCTCCCATCCCATCCCATGTTTGAATCGTGTTTCCTCCCATCCTCTTAAACCAATGCAAGATTAAGTCCTTGAATGTGGCAAGAAACAATTTGGCTTTTTGTGTGTCATTTTAATGATCATAACTACAACATACTATGTCAAAATAAAAATTAAAACCATTAGGATTTTCCCTAATTGTACCATGAAAATGAGGTAAGATTGATGGAGGAACATTTTTCATTTGTATAGTTGTGATGGGATCCACAATTGAGAAACCAAAAATTACCTCCTCTTCTTCATTTTCATGTGTCTCACCTTCCCCGTCTATGCAACCTCACTTTCACCTTCTTCTATATTTCTACCTTCGATAGGTTGTACTCAGTCTCTGGAGGTTGAGTTTCTGGGTCCTCACTTGATTGTAATCCACTTTTGATTCTTTTTAGTGATCTAGTTTTCCTGCCAATGTTGCTTTCATTGTGGGTTCAGTTGGAAAAACTTTAACCTATATGGTTTCCATTGTTGTAGGTCTTTATTTCCTCGAGTTGTCTACCATATACCTTGGATTTGTTACCAAGGCCTTGTCAACTCGTGCTCTTCTTATGGGTTTTCCACAACAAGTTAGCATTTGAAGGAGTTTATTATTATTATTATATAAATTAACTACTCTACGTTAACTCTACCTCTATCATCTCTTTCTAAAGTAGCTACTCTATATTTCTATCTAGTGGAACTATTCTATCTTTTCTTTTAAATCTATCTTTATCATTTGTAGCCCTATTCATACAATACTAACATAGATTCAGAACCAAACATATAATATTCTCACTAAAGTGAAAGAGTCAAGATATTACACTTTCGAAAAACTTTTAAGTGAGGTCATCTTTGCATCTTGTTGTCATTATCTCATTGGATATAGAATGCTAGTATTCAAAACAAAGAAAGAAAGAATTCACACGCAAAAAGCTCTGGAATTAAAATAAACAAGAAATATAAACCATAAATGTGTTAATCTCTTTTAGCACCTCCCCAACAATGGTGCGAAAAATTTCAGTCAATTTTAATTAACTTTAATTCTAGACATTAAATTATCACTCCAAGGGTGTAATATTGTGAAATACTAATATTGTGTGTGTAGGGTTTAAGACATAAATGGAATTTATAACCTATGATAAAAATTTTGAAATTTTTATTCTAATGTTGCAAAATAGGGTTGCACTTCAAAGTGTAAACAATTTGAAACAAAAACTAAGAATGATAAAGGGATTATGTTCATTGGATGGTAAATCGTATAATTCATTTACTAGGCATAAAATACACTCTTTCATTCAAACAATATTCTTAAATGTTCTTGTTCTTATTTATAATGCAAATATCATTTACAATCTTCAATGAGACTAATTATTTTGTAGATTACTATGTTTAAGTTCAAGCAAGAAAATATAGACAAGTATTCGAAAGATAATCAATCCACGGCATAAACTAATGCCTCACAAAGAGATATATCATCATTTTATTGAAAAAAACATGGTTCCTTAATGTCATAGGTTGCAATCTTTCTTGGATATGAAATTCAAACATTCATACCACAAAATAAAGAGTACAATGTATCTTTGACCCTTCACTGGAGATTATGTTCATTATAAAGGATATACATAGCACACAGTAAATATATATAAGCAACAAAGTAGAGAAATTAAGTTATTAACCGTGCATACTTTACTTATGAAATTAAAAAGATAAATTGCAAACTAGAGATACTTATCAATTATAATTGTAAAAAATAGAAGAAGAACAATGTTGACCAAAGAGAGGGGCCCCACCATTTGGATTTGCACTAATTATAAAGCTAAGATGCCAAGAACCAAATGTACACACAAAATACCTCAAAACATCAACTCAATCTTTGTATTAATCAAAGAAAACTATAGCAATAAATAATAACTTTGTTATCACTCCGCTAGATTCCCAAGGCTGAAGAAGGAATCCCAACAGAGGTAACCACAAACCAAGCTTTTGACTTGATAGCTAGCCTTATCAAGTTAGAGAGGGCTCTCTCCAAAAAGTCACAACCAAGAGGGCTGGAGGAATTAAGTTTTTTAGGCTAGATATAGAGTGCAAGGGTTGTTTTGATTTGATTTGGTTGGGTTTCACTGGATGAAGATATTAGGTCAAGGGATCTAGGTCAGGGCAAATGATATAGGGTTGCAGGGATTCAATGGGGCAAGGTAGGCATAAGGGTTATCACTTTAAAATGATTGTGATGGGATGGTTTTTAGACTGATGAGAAGCTAGGAAGAGCATGGGAGATGTATTCTTCCTAAACAGAGGAAAATGGACAAACTATGATCAATTTCCCAAAACAAAGCATGAACAAGCATGTGTTCTGCCTATCAAACTTGAAAGAGATCATACCATAGAGATGTAATGAAAATGAATACAACACCTTCTAACATATGAAACTGAATAAATAACAATGATAAAAATCATACCACATGTATCCCAAAAAATAGCTGCAAATCTTCTTTTTTAACTGGCCAAAACTGAGTACAATAGTTCCTTGATCAAGAAGCTAACATCCAAATTGATTCCAATGCTTGCTTAGTGTGAATAAAGGGGCTAAATAGACATAAAAAAAGCTTCACTAATCCTCGGGGGTCGAATCCATGAGGTGAGGAAGAGATCCACTAATTTATGAATTGAAAGCTGAAGTGTAGGATGGTCCAAGTGACTCACTCATTACATTGAAAGTGATTCATTTTGACTAAAGGATAACTTTACCTAATGAATCTACCCCTAGGTAACTTATCCTTGACATAATTACATTTACCATGATGAATTAAATTAATATAAAGATGATTTTCTGAGATAAAATCACAATTTACAGTGAAAAACCAAAAAGATCAGCAAACTCTCATATGCGCCATTTTCCTGTCATATGCACAACGCCTTAAGGTTGTGCGCCCTTCATGTTCAAGGAAACTTTTGACTAACCTATATGTGTCCAAATCAGGTCCAAGGTGGCTTGTTAGAAATCTTGTCAAGTCCTCTTTATGAATATGCCTCCATCTCTCAAAATGATGCTAATTTGACCCTTCAAAATAGCAATCTCCAAAGACTGCTCTGTGGGCTGCGCCTAGGCAAAAATATGGACAAAAACATGATTTTTGCCCTTTTGACCTCCTAAATATGTAAATGAAGGATGGAAAAGTGGTTTTCCTAACTGTCTTTGTCATTATGAATCCACTGGTGGTGACCTTTTGCCCAAAAAATTCCCCTATCATTTGCGCAACTCCTAGGGTGTTGCGCATATGACAATTTTTTTGATATTTCCTTATTTAGAAAAGCACTGTCAAACTCAGAATTTTCTAAAATGTTTCTACTTGCCTCAAAATTGGTGGAGAGGATGCTGATGAGGTGACTAGGCTTGGAGTGAAGCCTTAACAAGCATGTCTAACCTCTCCTTCTCCTTTTGATGGGTTAGGGCTTCAATTTTCTCATTGGATCCCTTGAGCTTGGCCATTACAATTTTCTCTTTTGGAGAATGGTGTTTGACTTTCCTTTTCAATAGGTCATTGTATTTATTGGCCTTTGCTAGCAGCTTATCCAACTGCTGATTGGCTCTATCAAGCCATGGCTCCCTGTTTTCACTGATCACTATAACAAGCTTCTCATTTAGGGTTAGCTGATCAACAAGATCAACTTCCTTTTGTCTTTCTAGAGCTAGAGCTCTTTTCAGCCCTCTAGTTATAGGTTTATTTCTTGGTACTTGTTCCCCTTTTTCATTAAGAAAGCCATTTTTTTCAAGTGTTTCATCTAGCATGGCTTTGGCCTTTTCTGCCTCCCTTTGAGCAGTGACATACTTGACCTCATCAGTGACCTGTTTGGTCTTTAATTGCTCATTCTCCTACTCAAGGAAGTATATGAAATATTTGGCCCTGTCAAGATTAGTCTGGAGCTCACTAATCTTAGAATCCTTTCCTTTGATGGTTGTATTAGTGATTTTGTCATTTACATCCTCATCTAGGTCAATAAGCTGAAATTTCTGCTCTGTTTCATGAATGTCATCCTCATCATGAATGACTGCCTCAATGACCTTCTCTTTGCCTTTGTCCACCTGCTTTGTTGATGTATAAGGCATGGCCCCTTCCACTCTATGTGGAGAAAATACATGGCTGTGACCTCTCTGGTAGGTTTTTGACAATGGCTCAACCTCAATCATAATAACCCTCTTAGGCTCATTGACCTCAATCCTGCTGGGTGATCCAATCTCAGTATGAAATGGAGATGAAGGAGGTGAAATGGGTGAAGGAGTGTGATCTGATGAGGATGAAGGTGATATGGGCTGAGATGGAGGGATGGAAGTGGATGGCTGAGATGACAAAGGCACATTTTGTGCATGCTTAGTAGGAGGGTCTATGAATATATCATGGGCTATGAAGGTATCCCATGTAATGTTTAGTTGATTGAGATGATATAGGACTATGATTTTAATTAAGGAATGATGGAAAAGAATTTTCATTTTATGTTCATATTCCATTTTCTGGACAATGAATGCTATCTTATCTATGCTTCGGAAAAGGTAGTAGGGTATGTTCAACATCTTTACCCTAGTGAAATGCATCAAGAGGCGGATATGATAAGTATAAAGCCTTGAAAATCTACCCTCGCATGAAAAATATTTCACAATTATCTGCATCATTGGTGCATATTTGTCCCAGAGGTGGGAAAAAGGAAAGAACCTCTTTTTCTCATTCTTATACCTTGGTTTCAGGAAGGGCTCAAAGTAGTTTTCCTCCAAATCACTCTTTTTGAACCACTTCTCCCCAACATTCGGGATCTCGGTGGCAGCTAAAATTATGGCAGCTGAAATGATGGCAGTTGAGAAAGTAAAGGTGACTCCAAATAAAGTGACTTGGTTGTTGTGGAGGTTGGATATGAAGAGCCTGGTCAAAATGTCATGGTGTTGAACCCTTTGAATTTGTTCACAAAAATCATAACAACCAACATGTTTGAAACATGTTACTGTCATTGGAGAAGCCAAAAGTTCCCTAGTGCTGGTAGGTTTAAGTCTTATTATCCTGCCCCCTTTATGTGGCCTCCTAGCCTCTGTTTCCTCTTCCTCACTGTATGGTATGTTATGCTCTTCTTCTGCTGCCATGGTGTTTTTATGTCCAAAACCCTAGGGAAGTATATGATAATGTGGAGGGTGACTTTTGGGGATAGGAAATGGGGAAAGGGAAATTTGTGGGAGATAGTGTTAGGGATATGAGAAATGGGGGAAGGGAAAATGAGTGATAGTGTGATGGGAATTACGATGGGGAATTGGGGATTAAAGGGAATTTTCAGATGGGGAATTGGGAATTGGGAGCCTAGGTAAAAGGAGCACCTAGGGCTTAGGGTTTTAGGATTTAAAATATTAGGGACAAGGATTGTAATAGCATAGGTTTTGGAAAGAGTATTTGCAATGTGGAAAGGGTATGAGAGTGTAAGGGAAATGGGTTTTAGGATTGTGAGTGTTAGGGAGGAAAACTAGGGTTTTGAGTGAGCTTACACCAAATTCTTCAAGCAAATTATACAACACCAACCAATAAACTTTGAAGGAGGAGAGAAATGATGGATTTTGACCTTTACTTACTTGATAGAGGCTGATGAGATCGATGTTGTAGCTCTAGAGGTGGTTTGGGAAAATTTTGAAGTGTTTTAGGCTTTGCTGGACATATGCGCAGCGCCTTAAGGCTGTGAGAAATGCCTTAAGGTTGTGCGCAACGCCTTTTGTTTGTGCGCAATGCCTTATGTCTGTGCACATCACCTTTAAAATATGCGCCCTCTGCTAAGTTTTTCTCCAATTTTCCCCAGAAAATCGAAAATTCGCTCTCCTCAAGTGTTTGCTCGATAGAATAGGAGGAAAACAAATTTGAAATTGATGTCTAAGAGTCTTTAATACTTGAGTGAATTTTGATTTAAATCCACTTTTCCTATGTTTCTTTTCACTTTTTTGAAAGCATGTTGAATATCCTTTTTTCTTTGACTTTTCTTCTTGCAGGATGAAGTTGCTGGAGTTTGGCACTTTTCACTTTGATTTGGTGGTCTTCAGTTTGGCATATGAAATTGGAGTTGGCAGCTTTTGGAGAGTAACTTATTACAATAGGAAGCATAAAGTTACATAAAAAATGAAATAAATTAAAACTATGTTTTTGAATAAAATTACATTTGAGTATGAAAATCACACTTGAAATCATAATTACAACTTTAAAAACATCATATTTACATGTTGATAATCCTCTGCAGATGATAATGAACTGTTTATTGAGTCACTCTCACACCTTTTTCTGACCTTATTGAGATGAAATGGTGCATTTTTGGACCTTTAATAATGAAACCTAATGACCTAATGGGACCTTGAATGACCTGACTCCATGGTTGACTTCGAGTGACATAAGACATAGTGAAATGAGCTTTTCAAAAGTGTTTTTATGCTCAGCAAGACATGAAGGTGGGACAACAAATGTGAAATTTTTAGAGAGAGTGAGGTTTTATGACTAGGGCTACCATCAGTGAATCAATTTTTTGCATGACCTAAAGGAATGATAAAAAAATTCTGAGTGGGACCCCTAAAATGAATATAAAAAGAGTAATTTTGATCACTGATGGTAGAATGCATATTCTGACACTAACAAACTCAATATCTTTGTTCCTTTGTGTAACAATATCCCTATTAATCTATATATCTATATCTTGATCTATTGATTGACTAATTACGTTACATCACTTTTTTTATTGGTTTATATAGGCATTTACATTTCAAAAGAGACACAGGAAAACCCTGATCATATACCTTGTTCCATGCCTTGAGAGCGTCAAAGGAAATTTGGTAAATATTTCGTGAGAATGGACCACAATCGGATTGAGTGGTACAAAAATATCTCCAATCATTTCCCACGACCGATTTTCTTGTTGGATGAATTGTTCTTGGCATAGTTTGACCATGGGTTTGACTCGAAGATAACACCCACCCTGTCTACTCTAGAACATATTTGATGAACATGAGAGCATATCAAGGCATCTTGGAGAAAATCACATGTCTTTGATTCCCTTCGATAAGTGCACAAACATTCTAAATGATGAGGTGGGTTATTGAATCCTCATATGATTACAAGACCACAACTGGTTAAACCATCATTAGTAATAAAACAACTTTTAATCCCCCTAATTTACCAAAAAAAATTTAAAAGCCATTAAATTAAAAACATAATTACCTGATGATCTATGGATGACCTTTTAATTGCAGATATGGTGAAAGGGAAGGACAACTAGGTAAAAAGGGATGATTAAATGGTTAAAAATGGGATACCTAGCGATGAAATTGGCATCAAATTAGAGTCTTAATATCTCCCCCATTCATACGGTTTTGCATATCTTCATGCAAAAAAGATATACGGATAATTTCCTAAAACCAAAATTGTTCAAAAATGAGAAAAACTTGACTGATACTTTAATGGGTACCAATTTATATATTCACAATGGCCCCTTTCCCTTTCTACTTTTCCAGAAGTTTATTTTCCAAGGTCTTGTTATGAAATGCCAAATACTGAGTTTGTTTATGTCACCTCTCTTCAAGTTTAAGCATTTTTTATAATGATTTGATGTTAAGTTCTTGATTTCCTCTTATAGCCAATGCAACAAATCCCTGTGATTATCTTCCTCTTTAGCTCGTTTTTTTTCTTCCATGGATTGTGTTTAGTGTATTTTTCTCCACATTTTAAAAAAAACCGACGCTGTTTATCGGGATGGCGTTATTTTTGGCATTTTTTCATCGATCACAGCCAGTTGACGCTAAATAGTGCCAACTTTAGCACCGACATAAATGCCCAGTTTAACCTCTTATTTAGCTCCTTATATAGCTTCATGTATAACTTCCTATGTAAAGCCCTATTTTGCCTCTCATTATGGCATTTTTTTTATCATCCACTTTAACTTCCTTTTTAGCTTCTTGTGTAACATCCTATTTTGCTCCTCATTGTGGCATTGTTTTTAGCGTCCACTTTAGCTTCCTATTTAGCTTCCTTTTAAACTTCCATTTTAGCTTTTTGTTTAACATTTTATTTTACTCTTCATTATGGCATTGTTTTTAGTGCCCACTTTAGCTTTCATTTTAGCTTCTTGTGTAATATCATATTTTGTTCCTCGTTATCGCGTTGTTTTTAGTGTCCACTTTACCTTTTGTTTAATGTACTATTTTGCTTCTCATCACAACATTATTTTTAACATCCACTTTAGCTTCATTTTTAGCCAAGCATGAAACATTATATAACATTGATCTAGTCATTTTCCTTGTACAACCCTACATCATCATAATGGTAAGCCAAGGCATGTCTGTTTGATTGTCATTTTCTTGCAGGATTTGGATTTAAGGGATGATATGACTTGTTTTGTTACACATGCCAAGGATGAATTTTTTAATTAAGTTAGGGGGAGGAGTGTACCATATCTATCTTACGATACACTATGATTGTACCCCATTTTGGTAATTACCATTTCAGTGACGCACAATACTATCCTAATTCAATAATTAACCATTATTGCCATTACTCTTGTTGTCATTTCTGAAAATCAGTGTGACTACTTGGAAATCATTCTTGGTAGTTTTCATATATGATGAAAAGCCTAAATTAAATGAAAGGGTAACCTTAATTATTCCCTACCTATTGCCGAATTTATTTTTGTTGATATTCTTTACCCTGGAAAGTGTTTGTATGGACCAAGAGTAGCCCTCTAATAATCTATGAGAAGTAATAGTCTCTGAAACAACCATGGGAGGAGCGACAATCCGTCATGAACCAGACTCCATTAATGCGCTACTACACCATCCAGAAGCCATAGAAATATTTAGGAATGCAAGGCGGTTAGTATACTTTGAGAAGTTGCACGGTTTCAACTAACAAATTTCTATGGAATTCACATAGGCTCTACAGTAGCAACATTTAGAGGTTAGAGGATTCAAAAGTATTGTTACAAAGGGCATAATTTCTACGGTGACAAGTTCACCTTAGACAAGGGATCATTGGTTTTCTAGGAAAATAGTTGTTCCAACAGTTAGGGAAACATTTTTACACCCAGGAGAGGAATTAAGAAGCAAGGGGAGAGGTATTGATAGAACATCCCTTACTCACCCTTGGAATGATGTGGATTTATTTATTCAAAAGTTCATTATTTGTGAGGGACGTTTTGGGACAGTATTCAATTATCATTTTCAGTTATTGGCACATATTCGTAATCGACAATTGATAAATTTTCCCTATTATTTGATAAAATGTTTTCAACATATGGAATAGGCGACACATATGGAAAAACGTCCAAAGAATTTATTAACCAACAATGTGCTCATCAAGTTAATCATAATTCATTCACTACAACAGTAGCGAAGCATATGGAATGTTATATTTGAAAATTCACATGAAGCAACCACTGAAACAAAGGAAAGTGAAAGTGAAGAACATGAGGTAAGTGTTGAATCAACAACAAGAGATAGAGTAGTTACACCTCCCAAAAAAAGTAGAGCAGCTACACCTCCCTAACAAAGTAGAGCAGCTACACCTCCCAAACAAAGTAGAAAAAATACACTTCTTAGATGAAGAAAAGCGGTTACACCTCTTAGACTCAGTCGTAGAAACACTAAGAGATGGAGTTCCATAATAAATTTTGTTGGTACATTCGTTGAAGGAAAAAGAGCATGCACTAAAGGGTGTGTGGATATATCTAGTGAACAATCCGAGGATATATATTATGGATTCCCTGTTGAGGAAGAAGGGCATTAAGTAGAGACATCTGAAACAAGGGCACAAGGAACAACGTCAGCTGAAGTAGGGGATCCTGAAACAAAAAATGCTCGAGGAATATAAGGAAGTATATGAAAATTCTACTCCTGTACAAACTGCGGTGAAAAAGAGGAATTTGAAGAAGCGATTGGGTGGAAAGTGTTGAGCCCTATAATTGCCTTCTCTTTTACAAACCTTCACTTCATTTCATTATTCTTTTATCACTTCATAAGCCTAAAATCAGTGAAGAATGATTAGGATTGCTTGAAGGTTACATGCAATTGATTAACATATTGTATTTTCATGGTTTTTTCTGTTTTAATAATTTTGTGCAAAATAGCTACAAAATATAGACGTTCTGTAGCCGATCAGGCGTTCCGCAGCTATTTTAGTGTTTAAACAGGTTACAGGTGTCGTCTGAGGGAAAGACGCATATGGTTAGATTCCAGAACTCTCCTACATCATTCCTTTCCCTCTACGAAGTCTGAGCAAAAATCTGCAAGTGGTTATGCACGTGGAGGAAGCCAAAACTAAGAAGTAGACTTCTACAAGGACAAGGACTCTGCAGATGTCTTCAGCAGAGTACAAGTCCTCAACAGGAGTTCTAATTCGATTTTGATTGAAAAAGACACCTATGCCTATTTCTACTCAATGACAGTTATGTATTTTTCTTATAAGAATAACTCGGTGAGCCGAGAGACAGTTAGCTAGTTGATGTTTTGTTGTTAGTTCTCAAAGACTGTGTTACTCTGTTTTCTGAGCGTTTTTCCTTTAATGAAAGAAGTACAACTTTGATACATGATCTGAAGCAATTTTAAGGAGTTAAGGATTCGTGTGCCAATCTGATGGTAGAGGGCCCCTACTGTCCAAAAGGCTTTGTGCATATTTTCTAGATAAGTGATTTTTAACTCTGTTTATTCTTAATTTAGGCAGTTTTCTGAGCATCATGTTTTATGTTTACTTACATCGAATATTACAGTCAATCCTGTTCTCATGAATTGTTCCAATATATCACTAACACGTGAATGAGATAGAGCTGTAGTACTTCGGAGGTTAATTGCATTTTAGTTTAGTTCTGTTCATTGTATTTCAAGTTTTATTAGTTAATTACATTCTAGTTCTGTTAATTAGACTTAAAAGACCCTCATTATTTTACAAGCTGCTCTTGTTCTTAGTCTCTTCTAACACATCATTATCATATGGACAAGAATTAGTTATATCATTTTGAGTTCTTGACTATTCTGCAATTTCTCATAATTTTACAAACAACCTTTTTCCAAATTTATTCCAAGAGATCTCTAACCCTTGAATGAGGCTTAATAGTGACATTTTGAGTTGCAGAATGGGTTAATTCTAGTGTCATAAGTTATTTTAGCATAGGATTCCTTACTATATTGCAGATAATATTTTCTCAAAATGTTCCAACAAATTTCTAACAATGGATGAGATTTTCTCTGTGATATTTCAAGTTGTTGTTTACTAAAGAGAACTTCATTACATCAAACTTATCATTTTCTCAAGTTGTTCCAACATACCTCTAATGAAATGAATTGGACTGAGTTTAATGTTATGAGTTACTTTTCTTGTCAAGCTTTACAATCTGTGGATTAGCATTTTCTGTTCTTAGGTGCCATACATAGTTTAAAGTAGATTTTGTTCTGTTTTAGTGTGATCAATAACTTCTCTTTGCCAACAATTTAGTTCTTTTCCTCTTAGCATAAAAACACAAAACCAAAAACACTAGAAAAACACTAAACACAATGAAGTAGGAAGAAGATACCTAGGCACATATAGTGCACTTCACTTCAACAGTTTACTAGCCTTGGTTGACAATTTATGACATCAATTTAGGAACACTAAGTTGAGCAGACATTTTGGTGCCATTGCCGGGGAAGTGTAACTAGGTAACCTTATTTCTTACATCCAAAAAAAAAAAAAAAAAACTTCAATCACCTACTACACCCACTATATCATGTGGTGCAGTAAGAGCCACACATCCACATCATGGATTCATATTTTTGCAGGTAGAAGAAGAGGTGACAAAGGAGGTTGAAGAAATGGATGGAGATGATGACAATGAGGAAGATCATTTTGGATTTCCCATTCAAGAAACTGATATCAACGTTCAAATGAAGAACATCCATCCATCTGTACTTCCTAACTTCAAAGGTATGAGATCAGAAGACCCGAAAACCTTTCTTTTTGAATTTGAAATAATTTGTAGATCTTATGGCTACTCATTGCACATGCAAAAATTGAATTTGTTTCTGGCAACATTGAAGGATAGAGCTCTTAGATGGTTCATGACTTTAGGAACAAATTCTATAAGGACATGGGATGATATGAAAAGAGTATTTTTGGAAAAATATAAAGGTTATTGCATGCACCATGACCTTATAAATGAAGTCTTTAAGATGAACCAAAATGAGGATGAAAGCCTAGAAGATTTAGTGGAGAGATTTACTTATAATATCAAAAGCTCTAAATTGCATAATTTAGGATCGGATGCATTAAAAACTCTCCTACTAAATGCTATAAAGGATGAATGGATTGATCTTCTTAATCTTGTGGGAAAAGGAGATGTCTATCGATTGTCATTTCAAGAAATTTGTGAACTATGCAAGAACATATCAAGAGGAAAAGCAAAGTGTGTAAGATCCCCTCAAGATCCATTTATGGCAAGAGTAAGTAAGTCAGCATCAATATTGGTAAGTCAAACTGAACCTAACAATTTGCTAAACATTCTTGGTAATTTAAATGAAAAAACTGACATGCTAAGAATGCAAAACAAGCAAAAAGTTGCTTCATTTATATTTTGCCCTAAATGTAGAAAGAAACATGCTTTGCATGAATGTCCACTTGATAACATTAAAATGTGTAAAATTTGTGCAGGATCACACACTACTGAAGATTTCCCATCATTACCAGGGTTGAAGGCAATTTACCAGAAGGATAATGGAGCCAATCAAGCACAAGAACAACTTTGTTATGTAGCTCCAAGAGGACTATGGCAGCCTCATCAACCCAATATGATGCAATATCCTTATGCACAGTTTCAAGGTTATGCACAACAACCTCAAGGTAATTGGAAAACACCCTTGCCTTGGCAACCTTGGGCATCTCAATCCCAACCTCAAAACCAATCTTTGCAACAAAGTTGGCAAAGGCCCTACAAAGGAAATCCACTATCTCCTCAATCTTTCCCTCTCTATCCTCAATACCATGATCAATGTTATCCATACCATTTACCTCCACTACAACATCAATATCACCCTCATTTGACCTCAATTCAACCTTTCCCATTACCATCCACACAAACACCCCAAAGATTCCCCACTCCACTACCTGCACAACCATTTCATATCCCCAACAATAAAACACCTCAATCAACTTACAATTTTGAGGTATTGCAAAATGAATCACCAGCTATCATTGAAGAACAATAACCAGAAGAAGAAGACTCAGATAAGGTCAAAGAATCATGGATGTCTGTTGATAAAGAGAAGTTATTGGAACCAGAGATTGAAAAGTCTCATGCATGCCTATCATCAGATTCTATGAATGAAGATCACATCTCCGAAGACTTGCATTTCATGATAGAGGAAAGACAAGGAAGACAAGATTACATTGAATTTGGTTCAAGTTAGTCATCGAATCCCAATGCTCAATTATTCAATACCTTATGACATCATCAAAATCAAGACAATTGGAATCTCATATACAGGTACATATCAAAGAGTATCTTTCAAACCTGCATATAAGTTTATCTATCATCTTGTTACAGACATGGTTCCATTGGAAGTATTCATATACTTGAACAAGATTTTCTTTTTCAAGTAGAGTAGGACATAAAAAAAAAAAAAAAGTACAGAGAAAAATAAGTCCTATTGTGAAAACCAGCTTGCTGGCGCAATTGGACATAAGCTTTGCTTGAAAACCAGGCAACTGGCGAGAAAATTTCACAATAAGTTCTGCAATTTCATGATGGTTTCAATCTTTCATGGTTCTTCAAATCATTTTTGGTTTTATGCTCAAGTTGGATGATGTGGAATTCCTTAAGGTCCACCTTCCAACAGATCTTGTCCCATCGACCTCAACACTTTATCTGGGATCAATATTAGAGGTTATTTGGAGTGCCTTGGAGCTTTCATTCATCAATGGCAAGCCTCCTCGTTGATAACAATGGGAATACAACAATGTCTCTTGATTGTCAAATCTTGCAGGCAACTCGACTTCGACACATTCATTCGTCCCTGTCAAGATGCACTAAGGTACCTTGACACTAATTTACATTATCGGTGAGTTGTCTCGCATTGGTTAACGATTTTCATTATTGATCGGTAATCCAATGATTTCTTCCCATGCTCGACTTCGGTACATTTATTCGCATGGTAAGAATTGTACCATGAATGTTGGCTTTGATGAAGACTAATGGTTTTATGGAATCAACAACAACTTGCAGAAGTACATTTTATTAGTTTCTTGTAGCAGCATGTTCATCTTTTTTTCAATTCCATAACAGCTACGGAAAGTGGCAGTTTCTGCAGCTATTGCTGTAGCAGCCTGTTTTTGTTTTTTGCAACTTTTTCCAGAGGCAGTTTTGGCGCAAATATTGCAAGAGATTGGAGCAGAAATAAAAAATTCTGAGCTTCTGGGTTTTCTCAGAATATGATAAATTGAGTAACAGGTGAACAAAATTTGAAAAAAAACAATTTTTAAGGGCATTTCAGATGGGTTTTAAAGGCAGATTTTCATTTTTCAGCATTATGGACAGATTAGGACAGATTTCAGTATTTTTGCACAACAACGCCTTTTCTTCATCAAAATGAAATTATAAAAGCATTTGGCAGTAGAAAAGGTAAAAATACACAGTTTCCCTTTTGAATCACTCAATTCGGCCTTAAAATGAGTTCGTGGCGTACTTTTTTGTTGCAACATTGGGCAGAATGAAGGGTGAAACAGGGCAGAAATTGATTTTATCATAACTTTCAAACCGTGCATCCATTGGTCCTGAAATTTTTATGGTAAATGCATTGAGGTAGGGTGAATAAACACATAAAATTTTAGAAAACTTCAGTGTGTATTCTTCAAGAAATTGACCACTTTCACCTATAGTCATTTCTCATTTTTCGGGAGATCCGTGCAACCAATGGTTGAGATTTTGCGTCGGAAGATGCATAATAATATTGGTAACAACCTCAAAAAAATTTCAGGGAAGTCTAATGTACCATTTGAAAGAAATTTCAAAATTCATTTCATTTTACAATTCCACTCCATCTCACTCCACTTTCACTCCATCTCATGCCACTTTCATTCCATTTCACAAGTCATATTCCACTTTCACTCCATTACATTTCACATCCATATTCCATAACCATACTTCATTTCTTTTTACAGATTGCATGTTGCAGCCACATCTTATTCAGCAGTTCTGACACAATTGTACAACCTACAAAGAGATGATGATTACAGGAAATTGAAGGATTCTGTTTTAAAGACCAACATGCTAAAAGAGGACCAAAGGAACAAACATCAAGCACAACAATTAACAAGGTCAAAATTCTGAGGTAAATTGTGAAAATTATTTTAATAGCAAAAATTTAAAACATGAAATAGATACAATGTGTATAATCATATGTTTCCTAAACAACCTATCATTCGAATTGATTAACATATCTTGGCCTTATCCCTTATCCAACATTCCATAACGGTCCTCATTAAAACCTTGATTAATGACTAACGGTCATAATCACAAACGTAACCTACTAGTCCACATCTCCTTAAGATTGTATCATTCACTTATTTCACCACAAGTTCATCATAAATTCTCCATTAGATCCATAGCCACTTCATTTTCCCTTATAGCTTAATTACCTCCATCCATTCACCTCCATTACACTTTGGAGCCGATCCATCTTTAAGTACAGAGAGGTAATTCTGAGGGTGAAGCATCATTCTACAACTAATCCATCTTCAGACATAGAGATATAGTTTCAAAAATAAAGCATTAGACTCTATAGTCAATCTAGCTTCAAGCATAGAAAAGTAATTCTGAAACGAAGATAATCTGCACAAAGGAGAAATGTGGCTAATTGTCAAGATAGAACCAGTTGGAGTCAAGTATTTGGAAGGATATCCACAAGTCAAGGAGCTACTACAACAAGTAGGGAGGTTAAATTTTATAGCGAAATTTGATGGCTTCCATAAGGAGATTACAAAATAGTTTTCCAAATCTTTTGATGGAGCAGAAGAAGAAAAACTGACATGGTTATTGAAAATAAACTTGACACTCCACTACAGGAGGAAGATGAAGAACCAATTTCTAAAAAGTTAACAGAGATTAGAAAATAGATTAGGGCCAAAAGAAAGGAAAAGACAACAAATGAGTATACTGATGAAGAAGATGAGAATCCACCAAAGTTAAGGAGAAGTTCTAGACTCAGAGGAATGATGAAAAAGACATTGGTTAAGGAAACATGAATTATAAATGTTGAAGATGAAGAAACCCAGAATGACACTAACCAAAAAAAGAAGCAGAAAGATAAGGTTGGATGTTCTAACAGAGGTTTCATAGCACATGGAATAATTTTTGATGAAATTGCATGAGGACATGCAATAGTTTTGCAGTGGGGGTATGTTGAGCCCTAGAATTTCCTTCTCTTTTACAAACCTTCACTTCATTTCATCATTCTTTTATCACTTCATAAGCCTAAAATCAATGAATAATGATTAGGATTGCTTAAAGGTTACATGCAATTGATTAACATATTGTATTTTCATGGTTTTTGCTGTTTTAATAATTTTGTGCAAAATAGCTACAGAATACAGACGTTCCGTAGCCGATCAGGCGTTCCACAACTATTTTAGTGTGTAAACAGGTTACAGGTGTCGTCTAAGGGAAAGACGCATATGGTTAGATTCCAGAACTCTCCTACATCATTCCTTGCCCTCTACGAAGTCTGAGCAAAAATCTGCAAGTGGTTATGCACATGGAGGAAGCCAAAACTAAGAAGTAGACTTCTACAAGGACAAGGACTCTGCAGATGTCTTCAGCAAAGTACGAGTCCTCAACAGGAGTTCTAATTCGATTTTGATTGAAAAAGACACCTATGCCTATTTCTACTCAATGACAGTTATGTATTTTTCTTATAAGAATAACTCGGTGAACTGAGAGACAGTTAGCTAGTTGATGTTTTGTTGTTAGTTCTCAAAGACTATGTTACTCTGTTTTTTGAGCGTTTTTCCTTTAATGAAAGAAGTACAACTTTGATACATGATCTAAAGCAATTTTAAGGAGTTAAGGATTCGTGTGCCAATATAATCGTAGAGGGCCCCTACTGTCGGAAAGGCTTTGTGCATATTTTCTAGATAAGTGATTTTTAACTCTGTTTATTCTTAATTTAGGCAGTTTTCTCAGCATCATGTTTTATGTTTACTTACATCGAATATTACAGTCAATCCTGTTCTCACGAATTGTTCCAATATATCACTAACACGTGAATGAGATAGAGCTGTAGTACTTCATAGGTTAATTTCATTTTAGTTTAGTTCTGTTCATTGTATTTCAAGTTTTATTAGTTAATTGCATTCTAGTTCTGTTAATTAGACTTAAAAGACCCTCATTATTTTACAAGATGCTCTTGTTCTTAGTCTCTTCTAACACATCATTATCATATGGACAAGAATTAGTTATATCATTTTGAGTTCTTTACTATTCTGCAATTTCTCATAATTTTACAAACAACCTTTTTCCAAAGTTATTCCAAGAGATCTCTAACCCTTGAATGAGGCTTAATAGTGACATTTTGAGTTGAAGAATGGGTTAATTCTAGTGTCATAAGTTATTTTAGCATAGGATTCCTTACTATATTGCAGATAATCTTTCCTCAAAATGTTCCAACAAATTTCTAACAATGGATGAGATTTTCTCTGTGATATTTTAAGTTGTTGTTTACTAAAGAGAACTTCATTACATCAAACTTATCCTATTCTCAAGTTGTTCCAACATACTGTTTGGTCTCAACCTAGTCTCCTAAATTGAGTTCATTTAATTGTCAACCAGGGTTGGTAAACTGCTAAAGTGAAGTGTACTGTATGTACCTAGGTGTTTGTTTCTTAATGCGTTGTGTGTAGTGTTTTATGATGTTTTTGGTCTTTTGTGATGATTTATGATGTTTTTGGTCTTTTGGTGGTTTTATGTTCACAAGGAAAATGACTAGAAAGCTAGTGGAAGGAAGCTAATGATTAAAAACAGAGTGAAGCCTAATTGATTGAATGACAAATGGTAAATGCAACTGTGATATTAAAACAGAATCAAATCTAAACTATGACTAAGCAAAAACAAAGCTTGATAATGAATTTTAAGCAAATGATTCAAAACATAAACTCAACTTGTCAAATTCTTTCATCAAAGGTATTTTGAGAGAGAGCTTGAGACATGGTCAGCTAAGCATGCAAATTCTCCTAACTAAACAGTTAAACAACTAACTTATAATGATGCAACATTTTATCCATGATTAGAGATTTTTTGAAGCATATTTGGAGTAAAACATTGATACCATCATAAGATCTCTACTTTAAGACTAGTTCCTAACTCTATTCTGCAACTTAGTTTGATAACACTACACTTCACTCAAAGGTTATAGATTTTTAAAATAGTATTTTGAGGAAATGTTTGTTTGTGAGATGATAAGAAAGTTGTAGAAGTACTTCAGGCCTTAAAATGATATTGTCTTATGTTCATATGGTTATGAATCAATTATATATTTTAGAACAAGAAGAGGTTTGTAAATAATGAAGGTTGTTTTGTTAAGTTTAACAACTGAAGTAATCTAATATGCAGTGAATGACAACTGAATGTGGAGTGCAAATGCAATGAGTTAAGCTAAAACTGAACTTAAGATGTCACTAATCTAAAACAATGCTGAACTAACAAGTCATTATCAAACTTAAAACAAAATAACTGAGCATGAGTTAAGTGCAATTAAACTCCGGAGTATCCTAACTAAGCTATCATGCATTATTCTATGGAATTATACAGTCTGTTTGTCCATCATGATTGGTATTTTGGAAGAGTTCCTTCTTTTGGAAGAGTTTTTAGAACAATCCTGACTGTGTAATTGAGTGCAAATGCAAACATAAAGACTGAAAGTAATGAAAAACTAAGATATCATAGCCATATCCCACTCATCATTATGATATTTTGGACAAGCGTTTAAGAGCAAGAACAACTATGGTACTTAGTGAAAACACACAACTAAAACGTTCAAGATCACAATCATGCTTAAGACAGTATAAGGATTTTTTGGAAGAGTTTCTTCTTTTGGAAGAGTGCTTAGCATAAGTATAACTGTGATGGTGAACAAAAGAGATTACAATTAAATCCTACAACACTATAGCCATTTCCCATTCATTATCATGATCTTTTGGAAGAGCTTCTTCTTTTGGAAGAGTTTTTAGAATGAGTATAACTATAGTAGCTAATGAAAACAACTACGAATTCAACTTCAAAAACGTAAAGGTAGCTAGGATACTTATCTAAATTACGCAAATAAAACCGTGCAGGAGGCAGGGGCCCTCTACCACCAGACGGAATCTAACTCCAAATCAAATCAACGCTTTCAAAACAATACTGTCTGCTTCATTAAAGGAGAAATAACTTGAACAGAGCAATCTGCGTCTTCAGAAATGTAGCACAGAATCTAAGCAAAATCTAGAACAAAATCTAGCCTAGCTCTCGGTTTCCCAAGTGTTTATATAACAAATGTACATAACAAGACTTGCAAGAATTCCAGGATCATTGTCTTTCCTTATCGAAATCACATTAGGACTCTTGAAGTGGCAACGTAAAAAGGAAAAGGAAATCTGGACTAAGACAGTCCTATTAGAAGTCTGCCTTCCTAAATGTGTTCCCACGTACCAAAACCATATCCAGAATTCGTTTTTTCCTTCATGGTGAGCAACGAACAATGTAGACATGACGTGGAATATACCCATATGCAGTTTTTCTTGAGAGGCCACCTGGAACATGCCTAAACGTGAAGACAGCTGTAGAATTTCCGGTTAGCTACGGAATGTCTGCATTCTGCAGCTAGTTCTGGTCAAAATGCATTACAATGACAAAAATCACAAAACTTAGCAAGTCAGTCATGTTAATTATTCTAAAAGTAATTTTAACTAAATTCATTGATCAATTGGGTCTGGGATATCAATGGACAAAGGAAAATGAGGTAAAGTAAGATGAAAGAAAGCACAATCTTGAGGCTCAACATACCCCCACTGCTGACTTCTTTCATGTCCTCATGCAACTTATTCCATAAACTCAGAGGCTTCTGCAAGAACATCTAATCCTCTCCTTCTCCTTTGCTTGGAAGCTAAAGATCTTCTGGGTTTTCTGATGATAAGTTTGAACCTTAAGTTGGTAAGTGCCCTGATTAGCTTCTTGTTCCTCTTTTTCAACTTTTCATTAGCCTTTTCCACTTTGTCTATATGTAGAGATAAGGTTGAGTTCATATTGGTTTTGAGTTTGACTTGTTCCTTCAGAATGTCATTCTCATTTTTGATGTGTCTATTAAGTATTTCTAGCTCATACCTATCCCTTCTTAACACATCTATTTCGGACAGTGGAGGACTAGGGGTTCTCTCTCTACTCTCTGAAGCTTTCCTTTCCAAAGTTTCAACATAGTTGATTCTCACGAAAGTATAGTTTCACTGTGTTCCTTTCATTAAAATCCTCTTCAACATCTTCTATATTTATCACCCCTGTTTGTTTGATCTGAGTTTTCCTTAGTTTCCCCTTTAGTCTATGGCTTCTTCTTGGCTGGGAAGATCCCTCTCCTTTCTCTGTGGCAGATTTCCTGATTACCTTCTCTTTCTTAAGTTGTCTCTTGATTTTAGTCAACTTCTCTGAGATGATTTCCTCACTACTTTCTTGGACTGTTTTGTCAATTTCAATTTTTGAAGCTCTCCATTTTCTGCTTCTCCTTGTAGGCTGTTGTTCAGGTGAGGGCTCTTTTGGTTCTTCAAAATGATTTCTTATCAAGAAATTGTCCCACGTATCATTTGTTTTGGCTAAATGGTGTTCAATTAAAATCTTAGCCAAGCCATGATGGTATAGAGTTGTCTCTAAAAATTGAACCCTTCTTTGAACACAGGAAGCCATCTTTTTCAAACTTTGAAGCAAGAAATAGGGTAGGTTTAAGTCTTCCCCCAGAAAATGCATTATCAGTCTAATGTGGTAAACATAAAATGTGCCATATCTACCCTTACATGTAATAAATTTTTGCAGAATAAGTAGTATGTTTCTCCATTTATTTTTCAATGCAGAACTTGGAATTCCTTTCTTAAACACAGTGACATCCATACCTGGTGATTTTAGAATTTGCTTCCAGGATTCATTATGGAATTCGCTGTTTTTGAACCATCTCTCTCCATTTCTAAGCAATCCTGTAGCTTCTGCAATGAAAACTTCAGTGACAGTGAATTTGACATCTCCCACTTCAACCTCAGCTCCTCTAAATGATCTTGCAAATGTTTAAGTGACTTCTTTGTGGAAGCCATTAAATTTCTCAAGAAATTGTAGCCATCCTACCTGTTACAACATTTCTTTACATTGAGGGTATCCTTCCAAGTATTTTGTACCCATTGGTTCGGTTCTTACAATAAGACCCATACTTGCTTCTTCAATGTTCAAATCAATACTCTTTCTGCCCACGGAAACAATACCTTTTCACCTTCGAATTGATATGCCTCTGATTCTTGGTGATAATGGCTTCAAACTTCGGACTGATATGCCTCTGGTTGACAGTGACAAATGGCTTCAAGCTTCAAGCTAATATGCCTCTGGTTGACAATGAAATTTTGGACTGATATGCCTCTGGTTGACAGTGACAAATGGCTTCAAACTTCGAGCTGATATATCTCTGTCTCTCGGTGATAAATGGCTTCAAATTCCACACTGCTATACCTCTGTCTCTCGGTGACAAATGACTTCAAATTCCACACTGCTATACCTCTGCGTTTACAATGATAATGCTCAATCTCTGCCCACGGTGATAGTGCTTTGATATTCAAACTGATATACCCTTTTGCTCTGCTCACGGTGATAAGGATATCTCTGTTTGCGGAATGAAGTGCTGGCTATAGAATGGAGTGATGGAAGTAGTTACGGAATGAGTAAATGGAGTGAGGTGGAGGAAACGAATTAATTATTGAAAAGACGGCGGAGATTTTTACAACGGAAAAGAAAATCATCATTGAATGATTTGGTTGGGTGACGTGAGGAATTCAAACACTGCAGCCTTTTTAACCGCTTAAATGATGTCGGGTATAGAATTTGAAATGAGAGATTTTAATCCAAAGTTTGTGGAGGGTATTTTGGACATGATCAATAAAAATAATCAAAATAACCTTTTCAAATGATTCATAACTAAAACTATGCTAAACTTTATGAAATGCCATTATAATGAAAAATTGTTACCTCTGCTTTCATTTACTTTTTATGGTCTTTGTCTTCTTTGTTCTCCTTTGGAAGAGTCTTCATAATCTTTCTTGATTCTTCTTATTCATGGATACACTGGATCATTTTGTTGCAATTCAAATGTCTGCTGATTAGTGCCTTCAGGATTTGTAGCTGCGGAATGACTCTGGCTGCGGAAAGTCTGATCAGCTGCAGAATGTCTGTTAAGCTGCAGAATGTACCTGTAGAGCATTTTAATCATGGAATGGAGTGGTTTGGGATAGTTATATGGCATGAATGAAGATGGATGATGCGACATGATATGTATGAAGTGGATGATGAAATGGAATGGATTCAGTTTATGAAATGGAGTGGAAGAACATAAGAACTTCCCTGCAATCCATGACATTTGTTATTCATTTGCAGCAAGACATCAAACTTTAAATTTTGACATGGAAATGAGATGGATGGAGTATGGAATGAGATGAATGAAATATGGAATGAAGTAGAGTATGAATGAATGAATGAAATGGAGTATGGATGGATAAGTGAATGGAATGGAATGAGATGAAATGGATCATAAGTACAATGAATCTGAACTTATGATTTTGTAACAGCTGCTTGCAAAAAAACAAAATGGGAAAAGTTAGAGTGTTAGAGAGACTCTGATTTTCACCCTATCTTTTCTGTATAAACATGCCAATCAATGATTGGTTTTCATGTTTATACCTTTATTTATTTTTATTTTTTTTATTTTTTTTATTTTTATTTTTTCAAAGAGAAATGCTTCAGAAAATTTAATCAAGTTGATGAAGAAGAGAGAATCTTCTTCATTAACTTCACATCACTGCTTTCTTGGAACTTCTTGACAAATTCTTCTCTTGAGAGTGGTTTGTGATATAGCTTCAATCTATGACCATTCACAAGAAAAGTGACCTCTTCTTCATCTATTGTCCTGATTTTTACCGCTCCATTGTCAAAAATTTCAACAATTTCATATGGCCCAAGCCAATGTGATTGAAATTTACCTTGAAAATCCTTGAATTTTGAATCAAACAAGAGAGCCGAGTCACCTTCTTTGAATTTCTTCTCTTTGATGTACTTGTCATGCCATCTAGTCCTTTGCTGTTGGACTAGACTTGTTTTCTGAACTGCATCTTGTCTGATCTCATCCAATTCATTAATCATCTACTTCATGCTTTCGGCTTCCTGTTAACCCAAGTCTTAATGACTGCTTGGTTAGTGTTTGAATTTGGAACTCTATGGGAAACAGAACTTGCTTTCCATAAACAAGCTCATAAGGAGTATGGCCTGTTGTGTTTCTCCATGTAGTTCTATAGGCCCACAAGGCTTCAGGAAGCCTATCTACCCAATCTCTTCTATGTAAATGAACAGTCTTTGTTAGGATTTCTTCAATGACCTTATTAGTAGATTCCACTTGACCATTTGCTTGTGGATGATAAGGAGTAGATTTTCTATGCCTGATTTTGTACCTCTCCATCATTTGCTCCACTAGCCTTGATGTAAATTGAGCTTCTTGATCTGTAACAATTTCCCTTGGGACACCAAAACGAGTAAAAATATCCTCAAAAAGAAAAGTAACTACAGATGCTTCATTAGCAACAAGTAATGGCTTAGCTTCTACCCATTTAGTAACATAATCAGTGCAAACTAATATATATTTCTTTTGTCTTGTTGGAGGACTAATAGGTCCTACAAAATCCAAAGCCCATTTTTCAAAAGGTTCAATATGTACCTGAGGTTGTAATGGCATCTCACCTGAAGGAGAAGGTTTCCCTACCCTTTGGCAACTGTCACACCTTTTGACATACTCTTTAGCATCTTTACACAAGGATGGCCAATAATATCCTAAATTAAGGATCTTATAGGCTGTCCTCTTATCAGCAAAGTGTCCGCCACAAGGTTCATCATGACATGCTTTGAGAATCTCAGGCATCTCATCTTCACGAACACACCTTCTAATGATTAAATCTGGACCTGTCTTGTACAACTCATTAGCAACTCATGAATATTTTGCACTATCATTAATGATTTTTCTTTTATCCCTTGAATTCATTATTGAAGGAAATTTTCCTGAAACTAAATAATTAGCAATATCAGCAAACCATGGAGTTTGAGTAGAAATTGCAAAAAGATATTCATCAGGAAATTTATCTTCAACTGGAGTGTCATCTTTGATATTTTGGAGTCTAGATAGGAAATCAGCTACTGTGTTTTGTTTTCCAGGCCTATCTAGAATGGTAATGTTGAATTCTTGTAAGAGAAATAACCATCTTATGACTCTGCCATTAGTAATTGATTTGTTCATTAAGTATCTAATTGCAGAATGATCAGTGTGAACAAAAGTTTCATAGCTTGTTATATAGTGTCTAAATTTGTTTATGGCATGAACAACAGCTAAAAACTCTTTTTCAGTTACAGTATAGTTTAACTCTGCAGGAGTCAAATTTTTACTGGTATAATAGATGGCATAGGGAATCAAGTCTTTCTGCCCCAATACTGCTCCTAGAGTTGTATCGGAGGCATCTGTGGAGATATGAAAATGTAACTTCCAGTTAGGTCCCCTTAATATAGGTGCTTTAGAAATTTTGGTTTTCAGGGTTTCAAAATCTAATTGGCAATCAGAAGTCCATTTGAATTCACAATCTTTGGTGAGTAATTTGAAGAGTGGAGATGCTATTTTGGTGAAGTTTTCTATAAATCTCTGATAATATCCTGTAAATCCTAGAAAACTTCTAACATCTCTTTGACAACTTGGAATAGACAAGTTAGATATGACTTCAACTTTAGACTCATCAACTCTAATCCCATCCCCTGAAATGTGATGCCCTAAAACAATACCTTCAGTAAACATCATAGAACATTTTTCATGACTAAGCGAAAGGTTTTCTTCCTGACATCTCTTTAAAACTTTTTCCAAGTTTTCTAAAGCTTCTTCAAATGAGTTTCCATAAACTGTGAAATCATCCATGTACACCTCTACACAATCATGTATTAGATCTGAAAAAATTCCTAATATTGCCCTTTGGAATGTTGCAGGTGCATTGCATAATCCAAATGGCAATACTCGGTAAGCATAGGTACCCCAAGGACAGGTAAATGTGGTTTTGTCTTGATCTTCAAGTGCTACTTGAATTTGATTGTAACCACTAAACCCATCTAGGAATGAAAAGTACTTTTTTCCAGCTAATGTATCTAATACTTGATCTATGAAAGGTAAGGGAAAATGGTCTTTAAGAGTAGCTTTATTTAGTTCTCGGTAGTCAACACACACCCTCCATTTTCCATTTTTCTTTGACACAATTACCAAAGGAGAAACCCACTGACTATCTGAAATAGGATAGATGAAATTAACATTTAACAATTTTTGCAATTCTTCTTTAACAATTTCCCTAAGATTTGGATTCATCCGTCTTTGAGGTTGTCTAATTGGTTTGAAATTTTCCTCTATATAGATGTGATGAGTGCAAGTCTTGGGACTTATCCCTTTCATGTCGGTGTATTCCCATGCATATGCAGAAGAATGTCTCTGTAATACTTTGACTAACTCTTCTTGTTGAGATTTTTCTAGGTTCTTGTTTATGTTCAAAGTTTTTCCTGGAAAAATCTCACTTGTAGAGCTGCCAAATTTGTCCATAGAATGAAGAGACATCTGCCTTGATGACAAAAACTCAATATTGGATCCCTCTTGAAATGATTCATGTTTGTGTTCTGGAGAGGATTCAAAGTTTTCTAGAGTATTCAGAATTTGATTATCTTCACTAATTTCTGAAATTGTGAATAGAGGTTGTAAATCTTCCTCATCCTCTATCCATTGAGTGTCATCTAGATCTGTAATTGTCCTAGCTGGAGGATATAAAGTGAACTTCTTAGTTGAACTACCATCAGAGATGTACATATCACCGGATCTACAACTAATAAAAGCATCAGCTATAGCCAACCAAGGTCTTCCTAGTATAACAGGATGGCCTCCTAGATTATTCTTAGGAGTTAGGATCATGAAATCCACAGGGTACTCCCAAGAATCTAGGGACACTGGAATGTCTTCTATTACCCCATCTGGTTTGATCACAGATCTATCTGCTAATTGTAATAGTGTAGGTGTAAAGAGAAGATTAGGAAGTTTCAGTTTATCCATGATTTGTCTACTCATGATATTGATTGCTGCTCCTAAATCAATGAGTGTGTTTTGGATTTCAATTCCATTGATGTGAATTTTAACAACTGGATTTCTTGGGTCAAGATACTTTGGAATAGCAATCTTGCCCATCATAATGTCTGCTATTTTTCCTGCCAGTTGAATTTTATTTGTTTCTCTTATTCTTTTTCTTGTTTTCTTCATGCTCAACTCCTTTATTGTTTTGGCTAAAATTGGAATTTCCTTGATGGATTGTAATAATGGAATTTTAATGCAAACATTTCTCAGCTCATCTAGGAAATCATAATTAGGCACCATGATTTGTTTTTCTACACCTCTATCAATTTGTAATCTTTTCGGAAAGGGAGGTATAGAAGTAGATGTAGATGGTTGCTCTAATACAGGAGTTGAATTTATTGAATCTTTTTGCTTTAATTTTTCAGTGTTTGGGTCTTGAAAGGATGTGTCTTCCTCAAGACTTTTATTCACCGAGAGTCTTCCTCAGAATTATCTTGTTCTTGTATGATCACAGAAGGTTTCCTCCTTTCAAGTATCTTTCCAGACCTAAGTTGAACATCACTAAGGTCTAGAGGAGTAATTAAATAAGTTGGAAACTGTTGGCCTTCTATCATGTATGTATTCTGAGAGTTCTTATTATTGGGGTTTGGTATGGGTTGAGCAGGCAATTGATTTGATTTTTGAGGGAATGGTAATGGGAGTGGTTGATTTTGATGTGGTTGGTTCTGATGATGTTGTTGAGGATTTTGTTGAAAATTTTGTTGAAGATTTTGAGGAAAATTTTGTTGAGGATTTTGAGGATAAAAATGTGGGTATGGTGGATAGGATGGTGGATATTGATAGTATGGGGAGTATCTTCCATAGGGACTTTGTGATCCTTGTGCCCAAAATGGAGATTGATTTTGAAATTGAGGCCAAGGTTGCTGCCAAGAATTCCAAGGTGGAGGTTGATTATACATTTTTTCATGGAATCCTTGTGTTTGAGGTCCCTGCCAAGGCCTTCTAGATACAAATTGAGAGACTCTGTGGAATCTGTAGGAGTTTCCTCCTGAAAGACAGCTTTGAGACCAGGAAGAGAAGGACAATTCTTGGTCTCATGTTTTTCAGAACAAATGACACAGGTTTCTACAACTTTTACATCCAAAGGACACTCTCTCAAGGCATGTTTCTTTCTACATTTGGGACAAAAGATTGCCAAGGCATCAGATTCAACCTTTTGCTTGTTTTGTATCTTAAGGGTGTCTATTTGTTCACTAAGACTCCCTAAGATGTCAGATTTAAAATCATCAAGCATATGTCCTATTTCTGATCTACTTACTGTCCCAGAAGCAGACTTACTTGCCCTTGCAAGAGCAGGATCTCTTGGACCTTTGACAGTTTTAGATTTCCCTCTTGAAAGGCTGATACATAACTCAGATATTTCAGGTAATGTGAGTTGTGATATATCCCCTTTTCCCATCATGTTAAGGACATCCAACCATTCATCCCTAATTGTTTTCAACAAAAGAGCTTTTAAGGTGTCTTGATCTAGGTTTTCCATTTTTGCCCTTTTTATGTTGTAATTAAATCTCTCCAAAAAATCTTCCAAATTTTCATCTTCTTTTTGTAACATCTTAAACACTTCTTCCTTATGATTAACCGGCATACAATAATCCAAATACCTCTCAAGAAATGCTTGTTTCATGTCTTCCCATGTTCTAATAGAACTGCTGATCAGACTCATAAACCACTTCAATGCTGCTCCTTTCAAAGTTGAAGGGAATAATTTCAGTTTTTGAGCATCTTGTAAGTAGTCATAAGTTATACACAGAACTTTGAATTCAAATAGGAAGGTTTCAGGATCTTCAGTTTTAAGTCCATAGAAGTTTGGAAGGACAGAGGGTGAAATGTTTTTCATGGTTGTATTGGTTTCTTCATCAATTATAGGGAACCCAAAAGAGTTTCCTATTCTACCTCTTCCTCCATCTGCACCTCTACCTCCTTCTCCTCTACCTCTACCTCTACCTCCAAATAGTGTGTGTTCCCCATTGAAGACTCCTCCTCCTCCTTCTTCTGCCATAGTTGACTCTCCTGTGGAAGTGGAAAGATTTGTGTCCCTAACAGGAGTTTTTAGATCTTCTTCTATGGCAGGTTCAGTGGATGAAGTGGAAGGTTTCTCTAATGGAATAGTTGACCTTAGATCTTCTAGAAGTTCAGGATCAGGAGAGGATGGAATATGGGTCTGAGTTGAAGGTGTACTAGTTCTGGATCTAGATGAAACAAGTGGTGTTCTAGAAATCAAACTTCTGCCTCTGCTGCTTATGAATCTTCCCCTTGAATCTCTCTCCCTACGCATATAATTGTTTTTGGATGCTAAGAAACAAAGGTTACCTAGTTTTCACTTCCCTGGCAACGGCGCCAAAATGTTTGGTCTCAATCTAGTCTCCTAAATTGAGCTCATTTAATTGTCAACCAGGGTTGGTAAACTGCTGAAGTGAAGTGTACCGTATGTACCTAGGTGTTTGTTTCTTAATGCGTTGTGTGTAGTGTTTTATGATGTTTTTGGTCTTTTGTGATGATTTATGATGTTTTTGGTCTTTTGGTAGTTTTATGTTCACAAGGAAAATGACTAGAAAGCTAGTGGAAGGAAGCTAATGATTAAAAATAGAGTGAAGCCTAGTTGGTTGATGACAAATGACAAGTGCAATTGCAGATATTGAAACAGAATCAAATCTAAACTATGACTAAGCAAAAACAAAGCTTGATAATGACTTTTAAGCAAATGATTCAAAACATAAACTCAACTTGTCAAATTCTTTCATCAAAGGTGTTTTGAGAGAGAGCTTGAGACATGGTTAGCTAAGCATGAAAATTCTCCTAACTAAACAGTTAAACAACTAACTTATAATGATGCAACATGTTATCCATGATTAGAGATTTGTTGAAGCATATTTGGAGTAAAACATTGATACCATCATAAGATCTCTACTTTGAGACTAGTTCCTAACTCTATTCTCCAACTTAGTTTGATAACACTACACTTCACTCAAAGGTTATAGATTTTTAAAATAGTCTTTTGAGGAAATGTTTGTTTGTGAGATGATAAGGAAGTTGCAAAAGTACTTCAGGCCTTAAAATGATACTGTCTTCTGTTCATATGGTTATGAATCAATTATGGATTTTAGAACAAGAAGAGGTTTGTAAATAATGAAGGCTGTTTTGTTAAGTTTAACAATTGAAGTAATCTAATATGCAGTGAATGACAACTGAATGTGGAGTGCAAATGCAATGAGTTAAGCTAAAACTGAAGTTAAGATGTCACTAATCTAAAACAGTGCTGAACTAACAAGTCATTATCAAACTTAAAACAAAATAACTGAGCATGAGTTAAGTGCAATTAAACTCCGGAGTATCCTAACTAGGCTATCATGCATTATTCTATGGAATTATACAGTCTGTTTGTCCATCATGATTGGTATTTTGGAAGAGTTTCTTAGAACAATCCTAACTGTACAATTCAGCGCAAATGCAAACATAAAGACTGAAAGCAATGAAAAACTAAGATATCATAGCTATCTCCTACCCATCATTATGATATTTTGGAAAAGCGTTTTAAGAGCAAGAACAACTATGGTACTTAGTGCAAACACACAACTGAAACGTTCAAGATCACAATCATGCTTAAGACATTATAAGGATTTTTTGGAAGAGTTTCTTCTTTTGGAAGAGTACTTAGCATAAGTATAACTGTGATGGTGAACAAAAGAGATTGCAATTAAATCCTACAATACTATAGCCATTTCCCATTCATGATCATAATCTTTTGGAAGAGCTTCTTCTTTTGGAAGAGTTTTTAGAATGAGTATAACTATAGTAGCTAATGAAAACAACTATGAATTCAACTTCAAAAACGTAAAGGCAGCTAGAATACTTATCTAAATTACGCAAATAAATCCGTGCAAGAGGCAGGGGCCCTCTACCACCTGACAGAATCTAACTCCAAATCAAATCAACGCTTTTAAAACAACACTGTCTGCTTCATTAAAAGTGAAATAACTTGAACAGATCACTCTGCGTCTTCAGAAATGTAGCACAGAATCTAAGCAAAATCTAGAACAAAATCTAGCCTAGCTCTCGGTTTCCCAAGTGTTTATATAACAAATGTACATAACAAGACTTGCAACAATTCCAGGATCATTGTCTTTCCTTATTGAAATCACATTAGGACTCTTGAAGTGGCAACGTAAAAAGGAAAAGGACATCTGGACTAAGACAGTCCTATTAGAAGTCTGCCTTCCTAAATGTGTTCCCACGTACCAAAACCATATCCAGAATTCGGTTTTTCCTTCATGGTGAGCAACGAACAATGTAGACATGACGTGGAATATACCCATATGCGTTTTTTCTTGAGAGGCCACCTGGAACATACCCAAACGTGAAGACAACTCATTTCGTTATTACGAATGTTCGCATTCCGCAGTTTAGTTCCTGGCCAAAATGCATTACAATGACAAAAATCACAAAACTTAGCAAGTCAGTCATGTTAATCATTCTAAAAGTAATTTTAACTAAATTCATTGATCAATTGGGTCTGGGATAACAATGGACAAAGGAAAATGAGGTAAAGTAAGATGAAAGAAAGCACAATCTTGAGGCTCAACACATACCTCTAATGAAATGAATTGGACTGAG
The DNA here is from genome assembly GCA_034641835.2 of Pinus albicaulis. Lineage (NCBI taxonomy): Eukaryota > Viridiplantae > Streptophyta > Pinopsida > Pinales > Pinaceae > Pinus > Pinus albicaulis. Next base: position 645,781,796 of record CM076574.1, read on the forward strand.
TTAATGTTATGAGTTACTTTTTTTGTCAAGCTTTACAATCTATGGATTAGAATTTTCTGTTCTTAAGTGCCATACACAGTTTATAGTAGATTTTGTTCTGTTTTAGTGTGATCAGTAACTTCTCTGTGCCAACAATTTAGTTCTTTTCCTCTTAGCACAAAAACACAAAACCAAAAACACTAGAAAAAACACTAAACACAACGAAGTAGGAAGAAGATACCTAGGCACATATAGTGCACTTCACTTCAACAGTTTACTAGCCCTGGTTGACAATTTATGACATCAATTTAGGAACACTAAGTTGAGCAGACATTTTGGCGCCGTTGCCGGGGAAGTGTAACTAGGTAACCTTATTTCTTACATCCGAGGATATATATTATGGATTCCCTGTTGAGGAATAAGGGCATTAAGTAGAGACATCTGAAACAAGGGCACAAGGAACAACGTCAGCTGAAGTAGGGGATCCTGAAAAAAAAAATGCTCGAGGAATATAAGGAAGTATATGAAAATTCTACTCCTGTACAAACTGCGGTGAAAAAGAGAATTTGATGAAGCCATTGGGTGGAAATAATCTCAAAAAGAGAGCGTGGGTAACTTTTTCACCATTAAATACCCCAATATATGAGGAATGTATAGATACCGTAGAACCAAAGGAGCTAAAGGGACAACAAAATGAAGAGAAAGAAGAAGAATTTGTAAAATAACATACCCCACCACCTGAAGTTCATGTTGTTCCTCTTAAATCAAAGGAATCTGAGGAACGATAGAAAGAGGAGGAGCTCAAAAAGGAATAAGAAGATCTCTCTTTTCTAGGTAAGTCTAAAACTGGCCTCCTTATTCAAAAAATTAATAATTTGAAGGAGTAAAATGAGAATTTATGGAAACAAATTACCATGGTTGAAGGGCATTTTCAATCTAGAAAACAAAATGGATTAGAAACCCTGACAAAATTGGCAGATTTAATGTCACTTAGATTATCTGATGGATATAAGCAAGTGTTGGAGGAAGATAATTGTGAAAGGCCAACCTCTATTTCGTTTAGAGTTCAATTTGGAAATCAAGACGAAGAATTTCAAACCATTGTTCCATAAGAACATGTTGAATATGTTGTTGTTATACAAGAACCAATAGTGCAAGCAGAGCGGGATGGAGAAAAACAATGTGCTATTCCACAAGAACCTATTTATGATGTTATTGTTAGACAAGACCTCGTAGCTCAAACAGAGCAAACTGAAATAAAATTGGTCATTGCTCCACAAGAACCTATCGTTGATGTCATTATCACACAAGAACCAACAAATGAGATAACACAACCAGTGGAGAAATGGAATGAAGAGATGCTTCAGGAAACTGCTTAAATTTTCGTTGTAACAGTAACAAAAACAACTTAGTTAAAACCCGAGGAGCCATTGAATTCAACAATTTTTATTAAGGAATTGGAAAAGTGGAGGAAATTAACAATCTTGCTTAACGATGAAGCCATTCCTCTTAAACAACATAAGGAACTTGTTGATAATATGAAGAGGAAATGGGCTAAAAAAATGAACATTCAGGACTTGGTCAGGATTTAGAAAGAAAGGAAGCATGCATTGTTGCAAGTGGAAGAATTTAAAAAGGAAGTACAAATGTTACAACAAGAAAAGGAGTCTATGTATGTATGAACTTGTTCACAATATATTAAGTTGGAGACCTCCTTCTTCATTCTATCCCTTATTTTTGTATAAAATTTATTCCTTTTTTATTTACAACCTTCAAGGAGAAATGACCATATGAGGTAAGGGAGGCTCAATACTTTCTGGAAACCCTCCAAAAGGCCACTTTTCCAGAACAACATCTACTATGTGAACTATATCTGCATGACAATTTTTTTTTTTGGTGAAAGATATCTTAACCTTACACCATACGTTAGCGATGTTTAGTCAAGATCCTTTGTGTCTTTTGTGAAAAATAAGGTTAGTAGGAAGGTTTCCCATGATAGTGTAATAAATATTGAAGAAAGGGTGAAATTGTATATTCAAAATGAACGAGGGTCTGTTGAAAGAGTCTCGAGGTTGTATAGTATAATATGGCAGTGTGCAGACACCTAAAAGATGTTATTGGAGTTTAGAAACAAGGTTTTGGAACGTTGTCTTAGAAGCATCAGAGGGATGAGACGAGATTCATTGGATGGGAAGACACTTTAATGGGACACTTGCAGGAAGGAGTTAAGAGATGAGGACCCTTATTGTTTTTTGAATTTTATCCAGGCACTAAGAGATGTGGGACCGGTTGGCTTGGACTTAGCTCTATATTTCATCTTATTTAGCTCCCTACCTATCAATATCAGCATCGATATAATCTTACTGATCAATTATTGGAAATGGAACTGGTACTTTCCCGATTCTACCGAACAGAGCCTACAATTTTTCAAAATTTAACTTTCGCCACATCAGGAACCAATTACAAGGGTTTGCATGAGGACATGCAAATACTTAAGTCGGGGGGAGATGTTGGGGCATGAAATTGGCATCTTTTTGCACTCATTTTCCTACCTTTTCTTTACCCTTATTGATTCACGAGACCATACTCTTCCACTATAACAACTATTATGAACCTAAGTATGTCTCTTTTTATATGTCATCCTCATGATCCAATTATACTTGTGATTTGGATTGAAAAATACTGTTTTAGGTTATTTTTCTCATAAAACTTACAACTGGGTCGTTATAGGGTTTGTGGTCTATTGAGATGTTATTACAGGATTACACTTTCCAATTTTGCCTCCCTACGGATAAGACAAGGAATCGTTGAGAATTGATGTTACACGTAAAGATCTATTTTAGGCACGTTTACCTCCTTCAATTAGTTATGAAGATCAATTTGGAAAGCATCTGGTCAAAAATAGTTCGAATGTCAAAGGATAATTTTTTGGATAGTGTAGTTGAAACAGTTAGGATTTTCTATTGATAATTATTTTAATTTGGAAAAGTTGTTACAACTTTGTCCTAACCTTCAAAAATTATTATAAAAATGTTAATATCTATTATAAAATTAGATCACATCAGAATCGAGACATTCTCATGGTGATATTATCATTGTAATATGAAATTATAAAGAGGTGTGCTCTCTACCCGCACTAGATAGACATATAGAAACATATAGACAATGATAGAGAGAGAGAGATCACCAACATTGTAATAATGTATGTTTCATTAATGCAATCTCAATCACTCATGGCGTCATACCTTTCGATTTACCAACTTGTATGTTATGTAGTGTACCAACCCTTGCTAGGAGGGAAGGGCCCTCCTTCTTAGCAGAGATCATTGGTTAGAGAGGTACTATAGTTGTTTGGTTTATTTCCTCTCAGTTATATTTCATGTGTGATTGTTGTTACTGTTATTATTAGTCTTGTTTATGCTTTAATGATTGCAGAATTCTAGCCTTTGTATTGTGTAACAACATAGTTCTTGGACTGGTCCCTTTGTTAGTGTGACAGTTATATAATTCTTGTTACAATTTGATGATGTGTTCATTTCATTTGAATGTGTGGTCCAACATTTGTTGAGAGACTGGTTTTGAGGAGTGTTGTTCTTTTCTGAATAGTACTAACAATGTGACATAGTGGTTTTATTTTGGATTGTGTGTTTATTTCTTGAGAGTGTGAACAAGGTTTAGAGTGCAACAATCAAAGTGTTGAATTGTTGAGAGTCTGATTACAATGATTGAAATTGAGATTCATTAGCACTAGTAATCATTTTCCCTTGCATATATTTTGGGTAATAACCTTTCAATAACAAAACCTACCCGTATTGACAATTAATGTGAAGAGTTGGAACTATTGCTCTTAATTAAAAGGAGAATTGTTCTGCCCAACAACAAGCTGAAGAAAAACCTATGCACAACTTTCACATATTGCAATTTGAAGCAAAAATTCGAATGCTTGGGAAAGAGTGTGTAAAATAATTAAATAAACAATCTACAATTTGAATCAATGAGATTGACCGATAAATTAAGTTTGGGCATGCATTTTAGTGAAGCAAGACAATTTTAGCCTGCTTCACAAAAATGCACGCTCAACCTTCATTTCAAGGCCAAATAGAGTGATTCAACTTGGAGAGTACTTTTTTACTCATATACAATTACATTATTCTAGTTTAGTAATATTAAGGTCAAAGTTAATGTAAATGAAAGTGTTGGAGCAATCGTAGTTCACGGTTTTTCCCCAAAAGCGTCAAAATTTTGTGAATTGTAAAATTTTATTGGAAGCGAATTAGTGTGTAAAATTAGTAATTAAATAGTATACAATTTGAATCATTCAAATTGGCCAAGAAATGAAGCCTCAACGTGTAATTTAGCGAAGCAAGGCAATTTTGGCATGTTCATAAAAATGTACGCCCAACCTTCATTTCAAGGCCAAATTGAATGATTTGACTTGGAGCGTATTTTTTTACTCATAGGTAAAATTAATATAATTAAATATTTTTAATTTTTAACATATATATTTTTGTTGTTTAAGAATAATCCAAATTGCATCGATTTCATAAGGTAAAATGTAGGGTTTGTGTGCCTCAAATAAATGCACACCAGGAATGTTTAGGAACAAGGGGATGGACTAAGAAAAATCAAATTTGAATTTTAATATTTGAAACTTGTAGTTTATTAGTTAAATCCCTATAATTAAGGCTGGATGATCTTATTTTATAGTAATTAGGTTTAAATGTTGCCAAGGGATAGATAAAGAGATAACACCTAGGGTTCGCAGGGTCTATTTTAGGTTTTTCTATATTGTACATATTTTTTAGGATTTTAATTTTAAGATTAGGTCAAGTTACCTAGTTAGGGTTTGAAGATAAATAGGTAACAAGAATGGAGACAAATAAGATTAGTTCTTATTTGTTGTTTGACAATGAAGTCTAAGTAGATATAGGGTTTCAATGCCGCTCATCAATTGGAGAATTCTTGAAAAGTAATTCCCAACACACATGAAAACGATGACTAGAATTACAGGGTTTAAGAGATTGAAGGAACTTATGGGATTCACTATCAACTATGTCCTTTCTACTAGAATTTATTATTTAAGATCCACCCGAGTGCTAACATGCCATGATAATACATTAATAAAGTACATAGAATTTCAATGCTAAACAAATATAAAAAGATGAGAATTTAAAACCAATCTCAGAAAAAAACACATAGTACCTTATAAACCAACAATTTTCATCATCATGAGAATCAGTTCCACAACAATGCTACCCTTCCTAAAAAATAATAGAAGTCTAAACAAGAAAAAGCAAAAGGTGAAAGATATTCAACTCCTTCCTCTTATTATCAATGTGTTACGATTTCCAAATTAGAGGTATCTTCCTATTTACGCATGACCTAAGACAATAAATCATCCTCATTAAATTTATGTTGTGCATGAATACTCCAAATTGGATTGATTTTGTAGGGTAAAAGGCAGGGATTGTGTGCCTCAAATAAATGCACATTAGGACCTGTAATTAATTGGTAGTGCAATAATGATTACTCCATCCTAAAGATACAAACATTTTCTACAACATATAATACTCATTATCCTAAAAGAGATCAAAGTTTGGGCCATAAAAATTATCATTTTTTAAACATGGATTACAAATAATTTTAAAAATTTAGAAGTCTTTCTCATTAAAATTATTGTCTACAACAATGGCATCCAGTGTATCACTATCAATATTCACATGTCCTTTCAAGTATTTAATATTATGATCATCCTCATCTTGACCTACATCATCTTCATCATCATTGAAATTTGACTTTAGACCATCTATATTGTTACCATATGTATTTGGATCATCATTTTCTATACCATCCATATTGTTGTCTTCTTGTGCTTGAACATAACCATCTTCAACATCATCATGGATGTCAATTTCTTTGATGTTATCTAATTCCTCTTCCTCATTTTGTTGGTCATCACTGTTTTTCTCTGTATTCACTAATGTTTTGTCAAATACATGCCTTAATATTGGATCATAATGCATGACAAATATCCATTTCAAGTCCAAAGAATATTCATAAAAAAATACATGCACATGAACAACATACATATATTAGACCTATGCTATAATTTTTTTATTGTTTAATAAACAAACACACATATATTCACAATAAAATATGAATTAATAGATTAATGATCACTATCACTTCTTGTTTGAGTTGAATTAATACCTACTCACAATGAATTGGTAGAACATAAGGATCCCTATCCTCTAGTAGGAACCTTGAGGAATCTGTAGAAAACAATCCACTATGGGTATCATGTCTCTGTGTCCTCTCAAATGCGTCATACCATATACACTTAAAAATACAACATTTAAAAGAGTGGTAATCCAACTCAATAATTTCTTGGATTTTCCCAACATATTGTAGATTCCCTTCAATAATATTCTTATCTTTTGATCTTGATCTACTGGATTGCTTGAAATCAACCATAATTCTACAATCAAAGGATCGTCTCTTTAATTACATATACACTTTCTACATGATAATGTTTACCATATTCCCACATTGCAGGATATTTCCTCGCGTGTGCAAGACCATTTATTTCTGTCAAACAAATATAATGACGAATATTAAAATAGTTAATAGTCTCAAAATTGTAAGGAAATAAAATTTTATAAAAAAATTAACTTGATGGTCCTAGACTAGGCGTTGTTTGCGCCAACTTTTGCGCCTCAACTAGATCACATTATGAAACCTGAGTCGATGCTAAAGTTAGCGATCAACGAGTAGAAATTTAAGAATTCTTGCAGGTCAAAACTTCAAAATTAAATACCCACCAACTATTGAACTAAAAAGAAAAAAAAAATAGACTCTTTCTTTCTCCTTTGAGATTTTTTTCACTGTTAATAGGCTTGAGCCCGGAAAGGAACGAATAAGCTCCTCTGCCCCCGCTTGGGTCTTGATCTGGGACATCTGGCTCTTCCTCTTGATCGCTCTCATGAGCATAAGAATTTGGGTATGGATCACTCTTACAGATGTAGATTGGCCATTGTGAATGAATATATATGTGTTTTAATTGTAAGTTGTGTGCATGTGATGGCCGCACGGGGATGGCAAGGGCATCACATGTTTTGGCCTAACTATTTTATGTCGGTTATGTGTATATGTTGGTTGTGTGGGAATGCCAAAGAAATCCTATGCTTTAAATTTTGTACTATAAATGATCTATTTTTTTTTTTTTTCATGAGGGATATATATTATGTGATTGTCGCGCAGATTCCAAGGGCACCATGTGTTTTGCCCTGATTAATTTAGGTAGACTATGTGTATGTAATGGCCAGATTGCTTACCTTGGCTCGAATGGCTGCCCTTCGTGCAATTTTATCTCCTTCCTTGCATGCTATTTACCTTGACTTGCCTCCACAGGCAGGATTTGCTAACCCAGCCTCAAAATCTCGAGCAAAGGGAAGGGAGCAAAAAATGGACATAATGAGGTAATTCATTGTGAAATTATAGATATCTAATTTTAATTTTTTTTATTTGATTTTTTATTATATATCTAGGGACATGAGACCGACTAGGATAAAGAGGCCTTGGCTTTGATATTGAGGATGGAGGCACTTATTATTCTATAAATAATTCTATAGATACAAGCATTACAAAAATGTGCACAAATTCTAATAGTGCATTCACATTCTTAGAATGTGCACACACTATTATTAGAAAACCATACATATTAACAATTCTTGTGGCTCTTTATGTAGAATAACATGCCATGGGTCCCATATCCAAGTTTAAATCCGAATATATATTAGAGAGTATATATGTGGTTGTTTGAGGGTTACTTCATGTTCCTTTAACTCTAGAAGTTTTATTTAGGGCCTAAGGTCCTCTTTTTTACTCCCCTCGGGATAGTGCATTCCCTAATACCCATTCTTATCATGTAAACCATACCAATGGTGAAAAATATCCCCCATAGAGGCCACATATCCTCGATAGATGTCCTGCATGGTAATTCGAAAACTTGTTCAACAAGATTGATCATGGGAAGATTTGAATATGACCCAAGCACCTTATGATCCTTCCTTGACCATGGTTAAGGCCCCAAGTGCCATACATGGTTAAAAAAACCTTCTAACCATATTGAGTCGAAACTTAGAGGCACCACAACCCAACTACGGCACAAAAAACCTTCAAATAGCACCCATAACGCACCTGAAGGCTAGATATATCTTAGATAGGATATGTGTGGTGGTTTGAGGCCTTATTCATGTCCATTTAACTAGAGATGTTTGTTTAGGGACTAAGGATATTGTTTTACTTCCCTACCCATTGTAGAGGCCATAAAACCCATTCTTATTATGCAAAACATACTAATTGTGCCCATATTCCCATTCAAATATCTTGTTCACGGACATTAAACATGAGAAAGACATTTTTTAGGCCTAAGGCCCTTTTTCATTCATTGGCCAAGATATAAGCCATAAATCCCATATATGATGTGGAAAACCTCATAATGGAACCTTTATCCTAAATGGAGGCCTAAAATCCCTCAAAGAGGATTTATATTGTTCTTTATGGTATTTTTCATGTAGTGTAAGCCAAAGAAGTTTCATTTTGGTCTTGAGGCCATTGTTTCATCCCTTTTCCATGGTACAAGTCTAAGGCCCATTCTTACTATGTAAAACATACTAATGACACTAAAGATCCCTCATACTAATGTAAAACCTACTAGTGAAACTATTACATTTAATACTCAGGGAATGGTCATGTATATATGTCAGTTGGATATCTAGACATCCCTTGAAATTTGGGGGTCTCTCCATATGTCACCAAGATGCATGCCCACATCCTCACATCCCTACATCCCCAAACTTGGTGGAATATTGAAGATTTCGTTCATCTTGCCATTGCTATATGTTTCCAATTTAACTATATACACTAATATGTAGGAACACATATTTAAATTATAATGGCATCCATGTACCTTCTTGACCTTAAATATGACAACATCAAATAAATTAAAAGCTTGTTTTAAATGCATAATTTCCTCCAACAAAGGCGAAAGTGTGTGGTTGTGACATCTTTGTGAAACACTGAACCAATTTACAACATTAATTGAGTCTCCAAAAACATGTAAATATTTCACATTGTGTTCAAGAGCCCAACAAATAATGAGTTTTAATGAGAGAAGTTCAACAAAATTATTCGATTGTATCCCGAGGCCCACTGCGTATTTAAAAAAATGTTCATTTAAATATAAGATGAATCCCCCACTACAAATTCCATCCTCACCATCAAAGTATGGCAATGGTATTCCATGCTCCACCACTTATTTAGTAATAGACCTTGGGATATGTTATGAAACCAACTCAAAAAATTGAAGAAAAGAGAGATCAATGCCTTAGAAATCAACCACTTCGAGGGGGAAACTTCCTTTACATTACATAAATGAACAATTCTTGGATGATTCAAATGACAAAACCAACTTTCTATATATAGGAATCCATGGGGTCACAATATAATCCTAGCCGACCTAATAATAATAATGCAAGGGCACAACAATAACAATAGTGGGGTTTTATGGGGCACAATAATAACAATATGGGACTACAGGGTATAAAAATAACAATAAGGGGGCTACACTAACACAATAAGGAACTACACTAGTAATATAGGGACCTAACATGCCCCTCTCCTTCAAACAAGTGTTGTCCTCAATGCTTTATTATTTCTTGATGCTTCTGTATAAAATTCTCATCCTCCCATGTGGAATATTCAACGGGTAAGTTCTTCCACTCGCTGAGATACTCTGAAATTGATCGATTTCATATTTTTTGAGTTCTTGTTTCTGTGACTGCTTTAGAACTTCTTTCACTGTGATGTTGATCTTCTCGTTGTTTCATTCGATTGTGCACCAAAGTTAGGTTATCCTTTGAGTGTTTTAGAACTTGTTTCTGATAGTCGATGTGATATTCCACTACTTTATCATCCATATTGGATTTCATTTGATCCTTCAAACCATCCAACTTGGCCTTCATTTTTGCTTTTAAACCATCTATGTCATCTTTGATTTCTCTTTGTAAGATTGAAATTTGTTGCACTTGGTACAATAATTTTGATATATCATATTGCAATTCTTCCTCTTCATGCGTCATAGTAGAGCTTTCTGAGGGCTTAATGGGTGTAGAATTATTTTTAGGGGGAATTTTAGAACCCAATACTTATATCTATGCTTCAATATGCCCTTGGAATCACTTCAACTGATTTTTCAAACAGGGCTTATGCAATTTGAATAAAAAACACACACCTTTTTCTTATTTTTGAGGAGCTCGATATTGAGACTGAATTATCTCTGTGATTTTGGATCTTCAATATCTGAAATTCGGTCCTATAGTATCCCTATGAATCTTCTTTCAAATGACATAGGTCTAACCTAATTTGGATTCTTCAAGACAAATCTATGCTCAATCTCCCACAATGACCTAATTATGGATTGGTTCAGTAGAGAGAACTTGTACGACGTGTGACATGTCACTGTTTCCTCCATCGACTCTTAAATTGATACACATGAAACTAGAGTTTGTGTAATTTTGGCCACATCTTACAGAATTCCAATCCGATTCTCAGAGAGAGAGAGTTATGATGATTTTCCCAAGGTCACCTCTTTTAGATGAAATTTGGGAGCCTGCAAAAACCCTAACTTCCATAGATCATATCTCCGAAAATATTTCGAACCAAAATCTGAAATTTTTACAAGAAGTTCCTCAGGATTTATTCGAAATATGTTTTTTTTTTAGTGTCTGAACCCTCACAGAAAAAAAAGTTGTAGTGAAAATTTCACAATGACCTGTTTGAAGTTGCAAAACCCTAGAATCCAAAGCTCTGATACCAAATGTTATGAAACCAACTCCAAAAATAGAAGAAAGAGAGATCAACACTTTAGAAATCAACCACTTCGAGGGGGAAACCTCCTTTACATTACATAAATGAACAATTTTTGGATGATTCAAATGACAAAAGCTCTCTATATATAGGAGTCCATGGGGTCACAATATAATCCTAACCGACCTAACAATAATAATGTAAGGGCATAACAATAACAATAGTGGGGTTTTATGGGGCACAATAATAACAATATGGGGACTACAGGGGTATAACAATAATAATAAGGGAGCTACACTAACACAATAAGGGACTACACTAGTAATATAGGGACCTAACAGGATATGTGGTGTCTCCTTTGTGGGAAGTATGGAAATGATAACACATAGTTGTGTATCAATAGGATATGGGGTAGATGATACTTCATGAAAGATTAATTTGTTGCTTGAAAGCAAGAGACCCCAACAAATGAGAGGTAGGATGCACTTGAAGGATTTTTCATTTGAATATTCCCACCAACATCTCCAAGCTTCTGGAAAAGTAGCCCCCTGCCAAGCCAAATTACATCCCATCATCTGCTTGAATTTCCTTTAGACATTGAGGGAAAAAGGACATTGCAGAAAAAGATGTGGCACTTTTTCCTCATTTTATTTACATAAAACACACCATTCTGGGCCTTCCTTATGTCCTTTTTACAGTTTCATACCCATTTTTAAACCAAAATCCTTCATAAAATAAGATATCACATTTTATTTTATAACTTTTTATTAATTAATTTATATGAACATTAATAAAATACCATAAATGCTTAGCATTATTTCTATTTTAGAGGTCATACTACTTTGGTCATTTTTAGTATTTTCTGTTTATAACTTTTTGCTTCCAACCAACCATGGCATTGATGGTCTCATGAAAGATAAATGTCTATCTTACCCTAAGATTAATTGAATATTTGTCACCCAATTTTGATCAAGGGATTTTATGCCCTCTCTTTATATTATGGTTCACATGCATTGGATGTTATGACTCACGAAAATATGTAATACTAATATCTCAATAGTTCCCCTATTTTTTGAAATTTTTTGTGAGTCCAAAACACAATCTATAGATTCCATAGTAATTGCGCAACTTTCCCATTCTGGATATATAATTTCTAGATCTGTTGTCGAGATGTGGACGTAAATTCACAGAGCTATGTCCTCAAGAACAATATCCTTACAACATAGGAGATAAGCTGGGTATTAAGATGTGATCGATAAAAAAAGAGTGGGAGGATGGATATGGATGAATGGATTTAAAAGGTCAAATATGGACAACATCTTATGGAAGATCAATTCAAACTTATTTGTGAATATGTAAGTGTTTGTTGATTTTTTCTTTTCAATCCCAACTTGAATGCATATTTTCTCTATTTTTTGGGCATTTCACCCTATTTTCACATGATATTGCCATATTACAATACTGAAACCATATGGGTTATGAAAAAATCAAAGGAAATTATAAATTGTAATATCCATCACCCTTAATATGAAGCAGATAATAGCTCCACTCCATGAATGTGCCATTGGCAAGCATGGCCCAAAATTGGCATAACATGCTCATTATATTATTCAAATGATTTGTTCCTTGAAAACTAAACATGGATTCATTTTTCATAAAATGAAAGAGTGAGAGAATCCTATTTGATTACTCTGACCTTATTCTAGAGTTTAATCCTTTCAAATTTCTAACCCGAAAAGACTGAGATACTTTTAATTTTGATATGGCGAAGTGCAGACATCAAATGTAACTCCATGGCTATTAGGCACCCAAATTGTCATCGTGACTTGCAAGATCAAAAGACACCACCGAGATGAGAAGGAATCGAGGATAAGTTGGAGGACATTTAAGTCACCCTACATATATAGGCATTAGACAATGAGTCATGTTGCATAGTTAAAAGCAGATTGAAGGCCTTGGAAGTTGTCATTGAGTACCATATTATATTTTCATCCATAGAGGGGAGTTAATAACTTGTTAGGATTTGAAATTCTTGTCACTATGATTGAAAAAAAGATGATGAAATTATCATGCCCTGAAGTAAACATGCAGAAGAAAAACTATAGATATTTATGGGTAATTGTAATCTAGTGGAAAATCCACTTAAAAAAAGGATGGAATTATTGACACCTGGAATTTCAAGGTCATTGGATGCAATGTTGTATAGATAGCTGGTAGGGAGTCCATGATTTATCTATTTGACTACTATCAAATTCTAAGCTAGATTCATGCTATGTTGTTGCCATTGTTTCACGGTTCATGACTTGTCAAAGTGATTTTCATTGTAAGGCAACAAAAGGAATCCTTAGCAACTTGAAGGGAACATTATGCTATGGTCTTGACTTTGTTTATAATGACAACTTCGTATTGGTTGGCCACACTACTTCAGATTGTACATGATGCATATATGAGAAAAATATATCACATGTTACGTATTCAATATGAGATCAAGTGTAATTTAATGTGTCACTGAGAAGCAACTAATCATTGCATGGCACTTCGTAAAAGAAAAATAAAAAGTAGTAATCCGTGCAACTTGTGTAGAGATAGGGCTCAAGAGGGTATTTTGTGATTCAAGCCTTAAAATAACTCAAGCTACAATCTCTTTTTGATAATTAGTGTTATTAGACTCACAAAAATTCTTGTATTTCATGCGAGAACCAAGCATATTAAGAGCTATCCTCATTACATGTAAAGAGAAAGTAGAAAATAAGCAAATTTTAATGTTATATTACATGACTATAGACCAACTAACATATATTTTCATGAGGGCATTAACCAAGAATAGTTTGAAGTCTTAGGAAAATGCTTGGTGTAAAGAAAGATAAAACAATCGTTAAGGGTAGGTGATTGAATATTTAATGTCCATTTTTGTAGGTGCCCTTTTTTGGTAAAATTAGGCATGTGATTTAGAATTAAAAGTGTGCCTGTTGCCTCAGAGAAGCGAGATGCACTATACAACCCAATATGATGAGACATATAACATAATGTAACAATGATGTGGCATGGGAAGGTTAATTTTTATATTAAATTTTAATTATAAAAAATAACATTTAAGTGGTCTTAATATCTTCATTGCAAAGCCCAAAGGGGTTCGATACAATTGAGGGAAGTAAGGATTTTTTCACCCTTGGGCAAGGTTTAATTCTCATGAGGGCATAGCCTGAAGCCATGGGATCACCTTGAGGTATTTTTTGAACATGTCATTGCACCCATACAACTTATATTAAATGGTTTTGTGACCCATGCACACATAAGTGGATCAAATCCCATCCCCTTGTCCTTCAATTTTAAAGCCTCCATGGGTGTAGAGAAGTTGGCCCTTGTGACGTTGCTGGTTCAAACCTCGCCTATCTCGTGTTAAGTTAGGTTAGAATTTTTAAGGTAAGATGAAGATTATCTAGATATCAATTCTTAAATTGATATGCTAATTGAAGCTTTCATTATAAACGTAGCAGGGATAACATGTCTTCTCAAACTCTAGTTCCATGATATATAAGAAATCTTGAGGCATTATTTGTTGTTTAGTAATGAAACATAATAAACATTTTTTTTGGGAAAATGAAGAAGAGAGCATTGGATATTCAATAGGCTATTTTAGAAACTATCGTAGATCTCTCTTTATCTTCAATGACCTATTTTCAAAACGTTGTAAGTTCCTTGAATCATTGAACATAATTTATTTGAAGTGAGATTAATTTTTCCATGGTGTGCCTTGTCTTATGACGCTTGTGCTCTGTTGAACCAACAAAAGGTCGTTTTTCAAATTCCAACAAAGTAATCAAAACTTTAAGTGGGATTGGCGACATGTCATACTTGCATGGAATTAGAACTGGTTGAGGATCATATTGGTATGGAAATGGAATGAAAAAATGAACTGGTTTACGGAGTACTAAAAAAACATAAAATATATATTTTTAATAAAAAATAAATATATTCATGTACATTAATGTAAATTAAAACCATTATACACCAAATATATAGATTTTTCTCGTATAGATTTTCAATATATTTTTCTTATTTAGGGTTTTAATAGGGAGTTTTTTTGGTGGCTGAAGAGTTTGGCCTAGTTGTTCCTGACAATACTGGTTTCCACTATACATCCTAAAATTAGAAGCAGATGTCAAACTAATACTTTCCGACTACAACACAAGTTGACAACTTGACATAACCCCTGTCATCTTGTGAAATGCTTGAAGTTTGGTTGCAAGGCATGGTGAAGTGCTTGACACATTAACCCATACTCGTTAAGAGGAAAAAAATTCATAATCCTAGAAGCCATGTTTTCCTCCTTGCTTGTCTATGCAGGGTAACTTAGATTTTTTCGTAGTCCTTGAATGCATTAGAAGTGTTATTGTTGTATTTAGTCATATGCTACATAATTTTTAATCCATTGTGACTTTAGTTGGAGTTTTCTATAGACATGCCATTATAAGCTCTAGTCATTGTTACCTATTAAGGAGTTTCTCGTTTGTCTTTGTCCAAGTAAATTTCATTGGCAATCCTATCTTGATTGGGTTGCAAGATTTGTGCCACTTTACGATGGGAATGAATGAGTCAAATTACTCTGAAACAACATTCCCTCTCAATCTGGAATATACAATGTTCTAACAACATAAATACAAAAACCTTGTAAATTAACCTAATAAATAGGAAAGTTGAAATGGCCTTGCAACTAATGTGATAAGGTTGTATTGGCATGAAGTTTTCAAATTTTAAATGGAAAATCACATTAAACAGAGAAAAAAAAAGTGAAAATGTCATCATTAGGCCACTGTATTGCCACATTTTTGTAGGAAACACGACTGAATCAGGGATAATTATTGGAATTGAGATGAGTATGGAAGCCATATTTTGGAGTTTCCTCGGCTCCTCGTATATTTGCTTCAAAGAATATCCAATTATTTATTTTACTCTAACACTACGCTCTAATAATATTTGTCATAAGAGCTTGAGGACAATAAAGCTTGATTTTCCTTCCATAACCTCTTGGTTTCTTGATGTGATTTCTTCAAGCTCTGATATTTTTCTTTCACCTTTTCCATTAAATGCTCATGTTATTTTCCATTGTCGAGGATAAGGTTGTCCCTCTTAAGGGCATGTCCAATGGATTGTCTAAAGTATTGGACACTATGTTTCTCTTTTTGGTCATTGCGATGGTTTTTTTTTGGTTCTTGGGCCAAATAATTCTTCCTTTATTGGAAAATCCAATTGGTGTTCCTCTCAAAATGGAAATTGGCCAAGTTCATCAAGTAGGTTTTAACCCTGTACAGAAATGACCTGCAAATGAGTTCTTAAAAAACATAAGAATATACAATAGAGAGAACATAAAAATATATACATATATTTTCTCCTGGAACCAAACTGGGAAAATCAAATTGATTTTTCATTATATTCCTTTCAATATTACAATAAATTATATACATGTCTAAGTATTCATAAATCCCAATCCAATAACCCTGGATTAGAACATAATCGTAGTTCCCTTGACTAATTCTACAAAATAGCATGGGAAAAACCATAATGCCCAAAAAACCATGTGCAAAACCATGGGTAGGTCCTTCCACCATCCTTGGGCCACCCAACTATTGTTGGGTCCACATTTAAAAAAAAAATTGGGCCGGTGCCTTGAACCCGATGCAAGGGGACTACCACCCCCCTATGACCCCCCCATTACGTCTGACGCAACATAAAAACACCTACAAATAGTCATGGAAAGAATATAACACATACCCAACACATTACTTGATTATCATCACTCATAGTGATTCCCATTTCCCCAATCAACAAATGGACTCTTCTCAATCATGTGGAAACTGAGACTAATGGATAAATATCCATGCTAGGAAAACCATCATCACCTGCATTTTGGGTTTCTTACTCTTGTTTCTATTCCATACTTACCTCATTCTCGACTTGTATTTCTAATATTTCCCTTTGAATATGCTCTTCTTCTTGTATTTTATTTTCTTCTTCCTACTTTTGTAATCTTTGTTTTTCATCCCTTAAATTTTGTTTGATCTCCTCCTTCTCCTCTCTCTCTCTCTCTCTCTCTCTCTCTAACCTTATATATTATTTTAACTTATTTTCCTTTTATTTCCCAGCAACTTCTTTTTCTCTCTCTCTTTTCTATGCAATTTTATTTTTATTTTTTATTTTTTATCCTTCCCTTTGGAAGATTCTCTTGTTGTAGGATCAAAGTCAACATATTTCCTAGGGCCTCTACAACATTATAGAAATTTTTAGATTTTTTCTCTGTCTTTCTTATTTTGTGACGAGTAAATCCACTTGTACTTACATTGGGAGCAATATGTTGTCACCAGACCCCTTGGGTCATATATATGGAAGTCGAGCTCTCCAAGTTTGTAATGATCTAGGTTCACAAGTTCTGCCTGTTCCTCTTTGAAACTCTTTATACTATGTATGCCTACATAAAAGGGGCATGTAGGCCATGGTGCCTTCATAGACCATGCTAACATCCCACCAATTCCTGTGGTTACCTGATCTGCAACTCCTTGTAAAATTATCTTATCAATCACAAATAATGGGAGTTGGTGAGGTGGTTTCCATGACCCAAAAAATATTATATACATTGAGTCTGGTGGGGTTAACCAATCAAAAAATTCCTCTAATACTTCCTTATCACAATCTGACATACAAGGTGAATCATGGTCAAATAGAATATGGAATAAAAGTGAGATGAATCCTTCAACTATCTTTGTGTACAATGTTGTGTATTGGTTATCCCAAAACTCCTTTTAATAAATGTGTATTTGTCGAATGTATGAAGTGAGACTCCATCTCCACCCCATCATCTCAAAATGGCATTTAGCACATATGCTACCAAGTAAGTAAGAGGCCATGTATAATTTTGGCTACTTCCAATCAGCTATACCTTGGCCTAGATAGACGTTGCAATGATTTGAGCCCAGTTAAACATTAATCCATCATGGGCACATGTATACATTAGTTGGACCCAACTTTCTTCGAAAAATTCAACTGTTGATTTTCCATATATCATGCGGCACATAATTGCAACCAACTGATATGATTTTCTGAGTGATTTTGTCGTATATATTGTGTTTGGTTTGCTTATAAACTTGTTGGGATATTTCCATCAAATCCTTAAGATATCTTTGATGTTCATATTAAACTTGTTATACCAAGCTACTAAGAATGCAGTTTGATGTTACAACAACTTGTAGTATTCAACCATCCTAGGATAATTCAGTGCAACAATTTCATTACCATGGTTGTATCTAATAGCCATGTCCCTAAAATCAATGTGTTTGATTATGCACTCAATAGTCTCACCACATGGAAACACTATTAGAAACCACCTTATGCAACCATGATTTTCTCATATTTTGATACACACTGAGGTCTTCCTCCCCATCATGGTATTCTCTCCTCGTGAACAAATGATAGAATTATGATCAACCAAGAGAAATCAATTATCAATAAAGCACTTTGTATCAACATAAGTGGGTACTGATTCTATGAGACTTTCTTTGGATTCCTCCTCTGTTGCTTCTTTTCCAAGCCTAATTTTTGGAGGATCCATATCTTCAAATGAGTATATATTGAAGTACTACAAATACGCTAACCATGGAAGATCAAAGATATTCATTAAAACAGATAAATTAGAAATAGAAAATAACTTTATGCATAGCCCAATTGAATATTATATTATGAGGCTAAGAGATGCGTTGTGGTGAAACGAAAGAGGTTATTCTACTAAGCGAGATTGCGACTTGATATGATTTTATTTTGCACCATAGCACATATATGTGGTGACTCAACTATTTGGCACATCATGAAATAAAATCGCATACTAAGAAAATCAATTACGATGTCGAAAAACACTGAAGACCAGACTGATTAACCAACACATGATGCGATGCAAAAATTGATTGCGATGTAATTATGTATCACATCGATAAATTACATGGTATGAGGTGTAAAGGAATTACGTTGCAGTGCAAAACCTAAACCAACTTGCTAAATAAAAACACAATGTGATGATCTATCAAATTACAAGGCGTGTCATGCATTATGCAAGGTAGAGACACAAAGATGCAATGAGAAGTCATGTTGCGATGACAAGGGGGACAAAAATGTGACTAAGTGTTAGAGTGATGAGTGTTCAACCATGTTCATTTGTATATATGGAAGGCAAAGGGTAAGGCAAAAAATAGATGCGCAAAAATTGTGTAACACTCTCAAATTATTTTCAAATAATGAATGCAAGTAGAGGATGTGTAATACATACCTTTAATGTGATGCGAGTGTTACACTCCAAGAGGTGAACCTTAGTCTCAGACGATAGGGATACACTATCAAATTACGTAGCACAACTAAGGAAAGGAGGCTCGCAATAAGTAGCATGGTGAAAATGAAATGGTGAGGGGGGATATATATAACATTTCACTATGAGAGGCATATTCAATTCACATTTATTGTGACCTTCCAAAAATATTTGCAATGAAAAATTATGATGCAAGGTTGTGATGCACCCTACAAATTTTCATATTTTCTAATTTAAAACCATCCCATCCATTGCAGTTCAAGGGTATGGATAATGGTTTTAAGGTGCAAGTTGCATATATGTCTTATATTTTGAATGAGGGAAGCCTAAATTTTGCCTCTTGTTAGAAAACAAATTAGACTTGTTGTAGCTACTACACTAATTGGCGAATCACTGATAGATCCTCAACATCTCTGGTTTAGCCTTTAATTAAGATAGAACTTAACATGTTTTTAGGAAGTATAAATTTGATTTTTTGGGTACCTCTTGTGCAACTGCTCAATCCTAGTTTGAGAATTTTCATTTCTTCGTTAACTAACTTGGTCTTGGTTTATAACCCATTGGTTTTAATAACGATTTACTCCAAAAACTTAGATGAAAAATGGATATATTATGCAAGTGAGTTTAATTTTTTCATAATTAAGATGAGTCTCGAGTGTTACTCTACTACTAACAAGCATCCATTTCCCCGATGGAGTTACGGAAGGAACACAAGCATTGCTTCACTACCAATGCGCGTCCATAGCCCAAACGAAGTTACTTGTGTCACCCTTCTGTGCGGGAAACCTTTTGCATGCCTTTACCTTTTTATTGATTTTATTTGTATGCAATTTTACATTATTATTTTAGGGTATTTTGATGCCAAGGTGGATGAGGGATCTTGACTTAGTTTTATAAAACATATGGGTTGTTCCTTGTTGGTCAAATACTTTTAAGACTTTCTGAAACATGTTTCCTCACAATTGCACTTTTCTCCCCATCTTTTCTCCAACCAATTGGTTGATGTAATTCACACATAATCCTTTTATTCAAGACCAAACTAGTTACAAATATTCTATTATAATTTTAGGATTTTAAAGCTTAATAGAGTTCCCCACAACACTCAATTCATATTTTCCATATGTGTTGTCCTCTCAGATAATTATAGGTTAATTAATTTTTCTAAAGCATCTAAAATATTTTGTTGTTTTAAAAAAGAGTTTTTGGATGACCAATGTATTGAACAAATAATAGGCGGATGTTTTAAATTTTGATATTGAGTAATAAGAAAAGGGATATTGCTTTACTTCAAAACAATGATTTAATCTTGCATATGTGAAGGTAAAAACTGTAAGAAAATATGATCAGCGAAATATCCAGATTGAATCTTTAGTTTATCATAAGTATGAAAGGCTGACAAACAATGTTTACAACATAACAAAATATATTTAATATTATGAATATTAATGACAATTAATTGATGTAGAGGGACTTATACATACATATAGTCTAATAAAGCAATCTCTGAAATGGATTATAATTTTAGAGGATTGAAGATAAAATGAGATACAATTTACTCTTACTTGCTTATCTTCATAAAACTTAAATATATGTAGAAAATAGAATGAAACGAATACTGGAACAAATTACAACGAGACAAATTGTTTGAAACAAATCTAGAATCCTTTTATTAATCATCAATGATCAAAAGCTCATACAATTCTGCTTTACAAGTGCTCATCCAAGGGTGCAACCCTTAATAACTCAAATGGAGAGTTATTTATTCTAAATTATCTCTATTAGAAGCATCTAAAAAGATTACAAAAATAGTATCAAAATATAGGAATACAAAAAATACTGAGTTGAGTTGTCACTGTCTTCCAGGAAGTGGTTGATGCTGTGGCCCCAAAAATGTGCTTCTTTGCTAGCATGTTGTTGGAGATGAAATTTACTCGATAGTTTCACATGAGTGATCCCATCTTTCTTGACTTGGTATATCCAAATTAATTAATCTCCTGAAAACTTCATCTACTTCATTATATCTCTCAAAAGTAGGATTATTGATAAAGAGATGTTTGATTTCATGTCTAATTATTAAATCAAACTCTAAAGCCTCCAGAAAAGCTTTTCCTATCATATGACCTTTAATACCTGTAAATTTTTCTTTGTCATTTGCAATTGTGTAAAGCTTCTTGCAGTACTCCTCCAAGTTGATTAACCTGTCATTTGGTGCCACTAATCTTGGAAATCCTCTTTGATTTAGCAAGTTGAACTTGATGTGAAATCTTTGGACAATAGTTTCCAAAGCTTGACACTTGGTTTCCAACTGTTTCAATAGATTCTTCTTCTGCAAAACTTTCTTGATCTCAAAAATGGTTTCTGTTCTATTTATGATATTAATCTGTTCTAATTCCACTCTACTCTTTGAATCCAACACATTAATCATATCTGAAGCTTCAACTGGTTTTTGCTTAAGTGTTGTCTTTTCCTTCTCAATGACTGCTTTTCACTTAGTGATTAGTTCTTCCTATTCAAAAAAAATTTGTATGGAGGGCCATACTTCAATTATAGCCAGACTTATTTCAGTCCAAATGCTTTCCTTGTCTTGGGCCAAGGTGTTTTCCATTAATAACTCACTCTCTAACTTCTAAAATTTTTGTGCTAAACTGTGAGATTTATGCATTTCTTCCATGTAAAGAATATCATTATTTATCTTCTGAGCTTCTAGATTCATGAATTTCTCCAGATGCTTTTCATTCTCCTGCTTTTGTAGAGACATATCCTACATAAGTTTTCTTTGGTTGCCTGTTGTTGATGTAGATTCTGATGCTTTTGATGAAGAACTTGGTTTTGTACCTGCAACTGCAATAGGTACAACTGAAATTGGAATCATGGCCAACTGAGTTGACTGCTCCTTCTCCTTCAGTATACCTTCAATTTGTTCCTCCATCTTCTTGATTTGAATGTTATACTCAATGATAATTTTAAGAATTTCCTCTCTATTCTGTTCACTTTCCTCTATCTCCTTAGATTAAGGATCTTCTGTAGAAGACAAATTGAGTTGCTTTCGAAGTGCTGTAATGTATGCATTCTTCTTCTTAAGAATTTCTTCTTTAAATTTAACATCCTTACGGCCATACCCAATCTTTATTACTATATATTCTAATGATTTTACTTATTATCTTTGGCTAAAGAGGAAAGTTTCTCAATCTTCAACTGTGACTGTACATTTGACAAAGTTGTTCTCAATTTGTACAATGCCATGGCAGTGTTAGTCATGGTAGAGAAAAGCATTTCTCCTAACTGTCTGTGCATTTCCATTTGGCCAATGGGATGAATTTTATTTGCATCAAAAGAGAAAATGGTTTTCTTTTAATCAGAAGGGGCTTTGGGAAAAGGGACTTGGGCCTGTAGAAAATCCATCAACATCCTTCCCTTCTCATTGTCAAAAGTTAACAACCTATGCTGTGATGTAGAGGTCTGCTTCCAAAACTGATTGTAGACATTGGCCTTTAGAGCTTCATTCTTCTATTTAATCTCTAAGAATTTAGAGAAAATGTTTTGATCTCCTTGTTCACTGGTTACTACTGATTGAATAATCTCCATGGGCTCTTATGAAGCTGAATAGGATGATGGAGTACTAGGGACATTTCCCTTTGCTACTGTAGAAACTTATGCATCACCCAAATAAATGATCTATGGCTCTTTTTTACTTTTCTAAGTGGAAATGGTGAAATATGTCTTCTGCTTCTTCTACTGGATAATGAATTATTTGGCAATGTTTGCATAAGATGATGGTTCCTCTCTAGGCCTTTTCTGTTGCTTATCTTGAGAAATGAGAGTTTTCAAAGTGGAGGTAGAGAGAATATTCTCCTCTGCTTCTTGGAATGTGTTTTCTTCCCATTGATCCTGGTTCATGAATTTCTCAATCTCTAGCCTAAGAGTGTGGTTGTAAGGCATTGTCTTCAACTCCATCCTTAAGTTTGAAATAATGCTGAATGGATCATATGACCAAGTGAAACTTGGCTGAAAGTTCATCCTCTTGAGGATTGCATCTACTTCAATTATTGTTGTCCTGGTGTTGCATATGAAAGATCCCACCTTAGTCTTGATCTTAAAATGAGATTTTATTTTACCTGAAACAAAATTCAATTAATCCATGTTAATAATTTTCCTAATATATTCCACAGAGAAAAGTCTCATTGGAACATATTTGGGCAACTTGTAAGGTTCCAATTCACAACCATATACTCTGATCTCCGTATAATTCTGGTAAATATACCAGTCTCCTGTTTTAACTTGATCACTTAGATGAAGTATCCTTTTTATGTCTGAGCCAATCCTAGGCTCGTTCTGACTACTTAAAATATGGGAAACTGGATGAATGAAGGAGTCAATGAAATCTGCAAATTAAAATTTAGTTGAAATGGATCTAACCAATTGAGACCAATGAATGACTGATTGAATGATACCTTGATCATCTTGTTTATGCAATGTAATTGGTAATGAATCCCCCTGTTGAAAAATAAACATATGAACTAGTACAAAAGTGTACTTGAACATGCCTTGAGTTGTCAAATTCATCATCTGTTCATGCATATTATTAGCCAGGAACTGGCTGTAATTTTACATGAATGCTGGTTGTCTGTCTTTGGAAAAAATGGAAAGTAACCCAGAATTGACTCATCTACTGTTCTGTCATTTTGATAGCATAACAAACATGGAATTAAGGAAATTATGTGCCTGGTTTCTTCAGGGAACATAGTGGATGGGTAAGGAGGGTTATTTTTCGGAAGTTCAACATCATCTAGAAGAAATGTTTCAAAAATCTGAGCTCTATGAGGAAGAGTCAGTTTGTGGTATAACTCCATGAGAGCAGTGGGAAAAATGGCTTAGGGAATCACCGTGTGTAATTAGCAGCATCTAGTTTATGGTCTCAGGTGTAATAGAAATAAGAATGTATCCATTCTGAGCTACTACATTCCTTTTAACGAGATCATACCTAGCTTGACACTAGGTGTCTAGATCAAGGAACTCATGGGTTTGAGGAAAGGTGAACGGAGGCAATAAAGTCTCCCAAAGCTTGACTTGATCTTATTTGTCTAAATATTTCTGTTTTAACCAGAGATGCAATTCATAGAGTTCAAATTCACATTCTGTGTCTGTAAACTTGAAGAACTGGCCAACTAATGGGACATGGTCGAGATCAATAAGGGCAGACACATTTGGATTTTCTTCAATGACCGGTTTTCGACCCTTTCCTTTGGGAGCATTTTATTTCTACAGAGGAAAAGAAAAGGGGCTTATGAAATGAATTAATATCGGAAGAATGCAGTCTGTGTAATAACTGACAGGCCTATGAAACATTTCTGTTGACAAGGGTGATAAACAACAATGGAAACTGAAGTGTGTCTCGTTGAAAACCTGCATGTTTGACAGAACAATAGAGTAAATGGAAGAATGGTGCAAGGAAGGCTATTGTTGATTTATATCATGTTTGATGTTACCGTTATGCAGGATAACTGTTGGAGAACAAGCCGCAGAGGTTTAATGGATAACAGTAATGGAGCAGGTGATAGTGAAAGCAGCGGATAATGGTAAAGGAGGCGTAACAGGATGGTGGAATGCAATGGTAAGGGAGCGGGCGTAACATGATAGTTACATGTGGCAGGAGGTGATTGGGCATTGGGGTATGGATGTTGGTGGAAGTCAAACAACCGTTTGGAGGAAGGCATGTTTCAGAGGGGGTAGGAAACGGTAAACGGTATTGAGCGAGGGGTGTGCGAAATGATGAGGGAGCGACATGTTTGCAAGGGGCATGCCGAAAGGAAACAACTTTTTGGACCCCCCTTCTGTTAACGAGAAACAGAGAAAGGGGGTGCGAAATGCCTTCCCTGCCGTTGATCTGGGTGGGGAAGAGATCAACCGTTGAAATTTGCTCCAATGATAACACAAAACGACAAAATAACTTTGTCGCATTACGAATTTAGAATAAATTCATTACATTCTTTTTATTTCATAAATAACTAACCGCTTAATGAAGCGATTAATACTAATAAAACATAATTTAATCTTATTTCTTCTTTGGCGCATTTAGTCTAGCTGCCATTTATTTTTTAAATCTAATTACATAAATTTAAATAGTTTTGATCATGTTTAAGCAGTATGATCTAAAACAAATTATTTCTTGGGTTGTGGCATTCTAACAAACTGCACACAACTTATTTTTATTTATTTATTTTAAAGTAAGCAATTTTATTTATTTTATTGCTTCTATCTATGCCTAACATTTTGAAATATTTTTGCCTTCATTTTTTAAAGCATCTAATCCTATCATTTTTTGATATGATTATTTTATTTTGATATGAGTCCTAACATTTTTTAATTTTTTAATTTTCTTTCTACAATGTCTAACTTATTAAAACAAGAAATGTTACAACATTGGCTCCAACTGGGGACTGCTTCCTCCTATAGGATGCATATAACTAGTTGATCCAAGTGCCTTCTCCTTGGATTAATGGAGTCTTTGTTGAGAAAAAAACATACTAGAAAATAAAATAATCCGGTAGATATACAATGATGAATGTGTGAATCATTCTTGTACATATTCAATACTGAATGTAGTGCTTCAGATATCTTCCATTGATTGGAAATGAAGAAAACTGTCCTTCCAAGTTCTGCAAGATGAAAGTATTATTGCCCTTGACTTCTTCAATACTAAAAGGTCAAAACCAGAGCTTGTAAAATTTTCCATGTTTTCCTCTTTCTTCCCTCCTAGCATCCCATCTTAACACCAAATCTCCTTCCCTAAAATCTCTTTCTCTAGCTTTTCTATCAAAGAGACTTCTCATTTTGTTCTGGTATTTCCTAAGCTTATATTGGATTTAATCCCTATTTTCATTAAGTTCAATAATATGATTGATTCTCCTAGAAAAATCATCAGGCTCTTCATTAACTTCTTGCAAAAATTCCAAAACAGGGAAAGCTAGATTTGTAGGAAAAATTGCTTCTTTACCATAAACCAACTGAAATGCATATTTTCCTGTAGATATTTTTGGATATATCTCGTTAGCCCAAACTACATAAATGAGATGATTGTACCAATTCTTTTTATGATCTTCTAATGTCTTCTTGATAAATTTTACCAAACTCTTGTTTGATGACTCTGCTAGACCATTTCCCTGTGGATATTAAGGAGTATAATGATGCAACATAATTTGATATTTTTGACAAAATTTAATCATTTTCACACTACCAAATGTTGTTGCATTATCTGTTACTATCTGCTGAGGACATCCAAACTTGGAAAAAATGTTTTCTTCAATAAACTTGATGACTACAGTGTCTGTGGAATTTCTAACTGGAATGGCCTGTACCCATTTGGTGAAGTAATCTGTTGCAGTTAGTATCCATCTATGTTGGTTTCTTGATGTTGGATGAATTTCCTCTATGAAATCCAATCCCCACTGTAAGAAAGGTGCTAAAACTAATACTCGAACCAAAGGAAGTGTTGCTAGTTTTTTCTTTCCAGCAAACATTTGATGTTGAGTATAACTCCTAACCTTTGCTTCTACTAGTGTAAAAATAGTAGGCCAATAGAATGCCACTCTCAATATTTTATATGATGTATCTCTCCAAGCATTGTGTCCCCCACATATACCTGCATGAAATTGTTCAATAATCCCTTCTGTTTCATTTTTTGTGAAGCAAAGCAAAAGGATATTGAGTGGTTCCTTACAGTATAAATTTGCATTGATGATACAATACTTTATGGCTTTTAACTTTAGTTTCTTACACTGATTCTTTGAAAATTGAGGACACTCAAAGTTAATAAGAAAATGTACAATATCAGAATACCATTCTGACAACAAGAATTTCTCATCAATATAAATAGGAACTGATTGAATTGAAGATGACGATTCTTGTGTATTCTTCCATTCAGAGTCTTAGGAAGGTTATTGTGGATCCCCCCCTTCTGCATTTAGATAAGGTTCTTGTGGTTTCTCCCCTTGTGAGTTTGGAGAAGGTTCTTGTGGATTCTTCTCTGCTAAATTTTCAAAAACATAATTTATCCCCAAAACTTTACAATTAGATTCAGCTAAAATTTTAACCAAACCTTGACCGTTTACCAACTTTGTAGTTTTGATACTAATATCAAATTCAAGTATTTGGGTAATTAATATACCTCTTCTCCCATCAGTGTCTGGTTGACTTAAGACTGTTTTCACAACACTGTTGGGAACATAAGCTGTAATGGTTGAGTGAAGGACATAAATCCTGAAAGACTTTAAAGCTTGGACTAAGGAATAAACCTATTTTTCAATGATGTCATACTTAAGTTCTGCGTCTCTCATGAATTTACTGAAAAAGGCTATAGGTTGATCATCTCCATATTTATTCTTTTGTAAAAGGACAAAAACCAAAGTGGTTTTAGAGGCAAAGGAAAATATGCTAAAGGGTTAAAAATAATCAGGGCTGGCTAAAGTTGGGGCTTCAGAAATGGCCTTTTTAATCTGGTCAAAAGAATATCTAGCTGGTAATGTCCACTTAACTTCACGATTCTTCTTTAACATATTAGTGATATCTTTAACTATTTCATCATAGTTAGGAATGAATCTCCTCGGGAAGTTAATATTTCCAAGAAAATCTTGGATCTCCTTCTTGTTCCTTGGCAATAAAAGTGCTTGAATAACTAAAACCCTTTTAGGATCAATTACCACTCCTTCCTTAGAAATGACGTGGCCGAGCAATTTCCCTTCTCTGATAGCAAACAAAGACTTCTTGGGATTGAGCGGTATCCCGAATTTTCTACACCTCTCAAAAACTTTCATAAAGTGTTTTAAATGTTTCTGATCTGAGTTAGAAAACATAGTAAGGTCATCAAGATATATAATAACAAATTTGTTTGTCCTACCCACAAAATCTAAATCCATAGCTCTCTGAAATGTTGCTCCAACATTTTTTAATAAAAAGGGCATCTTGGAATACATAAATGTACCCTAAGGAGTGGTGCAAGTAGTTTTCTCCCTATCCTCTGGACTCACCATTATCTGGTTGTATGCAGAAAAACCATCAAGCATTGAAAGTCTATTTTCACCTAAATTTTTTTGAAGCAACTGATCAATTTCGGGTAATGGGTAGTTATCTTTTAAGGATGACTTGTTAAGTTCCTGAAATCTACACAGAGTTTGATTTCCCCATTCTTATTTCTAACATGAACTAAATTAGCTACCCAATATGAGTATCTTAATGGAACTATGATTTGAACATCAAGTAACTTCTTAACTTCTTTCTCTATGGTAGGGAGCAAGACTGGATTGATTCTCTTTAATTTTTGTTTATAAGGCTTTGTCTCAGGTTTGAAAGGAATTTTATTCTCAACTAGAGTTGTATCATTGGTTTTTAATTCAACATAAGACCAAGAAAAAAAATCCTTTTAAGATTTAAGAAGATTAAAATATTCAATTTTTACTTCCTGAGGTAGAGATGCAGAGATTTTATTGTTCTTTATTTCTTCAGATGTTCCAATATTAGATTCTTTAATATCCTCTTCAGGTGAATTTGATAGTGGTTTCTTGGGAACATCATTTTGGTGAAATGATTTTTCTAGAGGTACTAGACCTTTGGGAATAAAGTTGTTAGACAGCTGAATGATATTGTGGTCAGCCATTTTTGAATTTAAATCAGAAGTTTCATTTTCTTTATTAAGTTCATTTATATCTAACTTATCTACTTCAATTTTCAACACAGAGAATTCATCAATAACCTATAGAAAATATTTTAACTATTCATCATCCTCAAATATATTCCAGTATTTAAGATTTTCAGGAATAGATGGCCTATATTTGACTTGAATTTGATATTGCAATTGCATTTGATCTAGAATTTTGAATGAACTAGCTGAAACATCTAGGGAGTATGCATGCATATTCTCATTTCTAGGGATATTTATAATATTAAATGCATGAAAGAAGTTTTCCACTGAATCCCAGACCTCATTTCTGTACGTTCTAAGTCTAGGATGCTTTGTTTGACAAAAGTTCCTAACTTGTTTGACTATGTGTTCAGAGTCACTGAAAATACTTAAATTTTGCACTTTAATACTTCTAGATAACTCTAATCCTAGAAGAAAGGCTTCATATTCTGCTACATTGTTAGTAACATCAAAATCAAGTTTACACGATTGAGTTATGTTTTATTTTTCTGGTGAAATTAAAATAGTACCAGCTCCGGCTCCATATTTTGAATAAGACCCATCAAAATACAATTTACCAATATCAGTTTTGACGGTGTTTGGGATTTCTATAACATATTCAATTTTAAGTTGATAATTCTGCAAGTTATTTGAAGATAGTTGAAAACAACCAAAATCTTGGTCAACTGCATATATAGGATGGTTTCTAGCTTGATCTGTTTTGCAAATAGTATGAATGAATCTGACCTCCCTATATAACCTAAGGTTTTCACCCCCATATACAGGAATTGTAGCAAAATGTGTGTCCATTTAAAGGCTTCCTCCTAGCTTGGCACAACAAGACCTTGATAAAAGCATTCAAAACTTAGGAGGGATATCAATGACCACAATGTCCAAAACTACACTTTTTACAGGTATTTGGGCTAAAGTTACCACTAAGTCTTTTATGAGTCCTAAACATGGTACCCTTTTGGAATAAAAGGTATATACGTCATGGTAATATCGAGTAATTTCCAAATTAAGTTGATCCATTATAACCTTCGACATAAGATTATGTGAGGCTCCAGAATCTAACATGCAGTTATATAATAAGGAATCATGTGCTTTCAAAGTAACATAGAAAGGTGGCACTGTTTCATCAATCATGTCTGAGCTTGGACCAAATACTACCGAGGGTTTTTCATCTTGTAGACTAATTACACCCCCTTCAACATCCACACTTAAATTTTGGATCGATTTTGTAACTTGAATTTTGTATGTAGGGTTCTTTGAAATTTCTGATGATGGGACGGGAATATTGACTCTCTCTAATTCCCTCTCAACATTGAAAGTAGTTAAAACAATTTTATCAATTGAAGTGGTATCAATTGGCTTGTTTAAGTGGTATCAATTGGTCTTAAATCATACCTCCTATTTAGTTATGCAATTAAGAATTTAGAGAAGGCTTGATATTTAGACACTTGAGAATTTTCTTGATCCTCTTGGGAAGTTTGATTTTGAGGAAGAGGGACAATGGAATTTTGGACAGATGTATTTTCAAGATTGTTGATATCTTTCGTGATCATAAGGGTACTATCATCAGGTTGTTGATCATAAATCAATAGAGGATGTGGAATTTTTTGATCATTACTAAGTCTTTGAAGAATTTGAAGCTGAGGATCTTTCTTAAATTGAGCTTGAGTTTGAGTTTGAGGTCTGGAAACAGTTTGCTGAACTGTTCTTGGTTGAGTTTCAATTTTATAAATCCTATTAGAAAGGTTCCTAAGTAATGAAGTTATCTCATATATCTTTTGATCTCTGTTTTTAGATTTGGAAGAAGAAGAAGCCTCTTTATTAGATTTCATTTTCCTTTGAGCCTTTTCAACTTTGAATTTAAGTTTAGCTAAAGCAGATCTATTAGCTTCGACTTCAACGAAATTAGTTTTCATATCTTCTAAAGTATGAGATTTTATTTCCCTAAGCATGACTGCAAAGTCATCTTCAAAAGATTTGGAAAACATAACCTTTGCTATTGCTACTGGTGGTTTACAATCAACAGGCATTTTATTATAGAGTTTGTTAAATCTCTTAATGAAGTCAAACACTGGTTCACCATAGTTTCTTTTGAGTTCTTCAAATTCTATCAGAAAATGGACATGATCCTTTTTAACACCCCATTGATCCTTAAATATAGTGGTTAATTCATCCCAACTTCGAATAGAGTGTGCCCTCAATTGTCTAAACCAAATCCTAACATTTCCTTCTAAGGATTGAACAAACAATCTCATATATACATTTTCATATTTGATATTCATATTGTTATCAAAGTCTAAGAATGCTGCTAAATGATCTTCAACAGATAAACCTGTAGAAATTATATACAATATGCATGTATATATCTGGACTCTCTTGATCTAACAATATTTATCTTCTTGCTAAATACAGAATCCTTCCACTATAATTCTTGCGGAAATTTAATCAACAATTGCAAAACACATGAAGAAATAAAAACACACATAACACAGTTGTTTAACGGGAAAGCCTGAAGCTGAAAACCCCAACTATATATTATGTAACATGGAGATCATATGAAAATCTCATACAAGCATACAAACATTATCACAAGCCTTAAAAATATAACCGCTACACACTAATCGGGAAAACCAACCTTGCAACCATGTACCGATCATCGCCCTCGTTTAGCCTCCGCTCCACCGCGTTTTAAGCTGGATTACAAAGACCACCCGATGCAATCCTACCTCTCTCTTGACTGCTTCTTACTTTTCATTGATAAATACCAATGTAACATAGATGCATCATGCATCACTAGTAGTCACAAATTTAATAGTCCATCTTGCCCCCTTCACCTATCTTCTCCACCGGGTCTCCCACCGGATCCTACATGCAATCGTAGTTAATCGTTGTATTGTCTACTATTTAATATTATTTGTGAATTATCATCTTAATTAATTAATCTAATTTCAATTAGGTGTAACAATCTGCCAGACTAGATACAACTAGCTCAACTGAGTTTAACTCCAATAACTGAGTTAAATTGAATAACAACTCCATGAACTACTCTTCCAACTCTGTCATAACTTTGCCACTTCAGTTCTAACCGAGTCCTCCATGCATGAACCACCAGTAAACCCTAGGAATTTCATAATTCCTTCAGCCCACTGATTTTCCAAATCTGTACACTGAAATAAAGTGTTCCAAGATAATAAGTTGTTGTTTATTGTCGGATTATTATTAAGAGCTAATAATAACCGACGTGCATCTATTTTTAGATCGACGATCTATAAATAGACTTCGCCCAATATTCTAAAAATAGAATTTCATCTATTTTTCACATTTGGACCAAACATGATCTACAACAGCTTCCTGCCACATATAGAATATGCTCACCATGTCTAAAATGTACATACACCTAAAAATAGCTCTGTGGGCTTCCACCTAGTTTATTGATTATAGAGATTATTTTCCAACTAGACTCATGATGATGTTTTACGTTTCTATTATAAACTTGAGCAGCAAATCTCTTAACACTCCCTCTCGGGGCATAAATGAATGTCTTTGTATGTTGAGAGGCAAACTCAGCATTTCGCTCGTAACCTTTTTGCAACACTTCCGAAACTGAAAGGCTCCAAACAACTCAATCAGTCTAATGCATCTATCATCAAAGTCTTCGACTTCTGCTTAGCTACTGCACATGTCTTCAGGAACCATTGCGCTATTGAACTCTGCACCCATGCACTCTGCACTTGCTGTCAACTCTAACCCGCGCTCCAGTATCCGACACTATCACTTTGATTTGCCTGCATCAATCCAACTAATCATGCTACTGCTGCTCTGTGGGCTCCTCATAGCCAGGTTCAATTCATGAGATCCACACTATCTCAATGAATCCTGCCTAGAAATTTATTCTTGGATTTTCCATGCATGTCGCCCCACCTCTTACCTAGTGGTATAGCTACATGCACTCCCTTTGCCCATCCGGCACGAAATTTCTCTGCATGAGTGGTTGCTCCCAATCCATGATCCTCATCTTGTGGCTGCTCCACATCCCGAGGTTCACTCTTACCTGCATGCAAATCCTGCTCCCTCTCAAGCTTCAATTGCATGGCTTTCTCACACTTCCCAATAGTAGGAAGCTCCGTAGAAATCCCATCTACTTCAAATCTATAAAGATTCTTTTGCATCTCCAGTTGTGGCTGCTCCACAACCTTCTGAGACTGCCTCTCACGCTGCATGTTGAGAGGCTCCCTCTTAACCACCAAATCACTAACCTCTACTTTGCTCCTCAAAGCTTTGCATGCATCTTGTACCTCAGTGCATGTAGATTCTTGGCTCGCGCACATTGCAATTGTCTCGCCGTCGCAAAATTTTCTAACAAAAGAGCTGATTTTAAATCGACGATATCTCCCTCATCCGAGCTCCGATTCGACCGATTTTTTTTTTCAATTTGGGTGTTTTTTCGCAAGGAATCCAAATATACTATTTTTTTTTTGAAAATATTTCACCAAAATTTTCAGATATTCTCTGAAAACTCGCGCACCCAAAAATTCCTGCTCTCATTCCATGTAGAAAATCTATAACACAGCTCTGATACCATGTAGAAATTATATACAATATGCATGTATATATCCGGACTCTCCTGATCTCACAATATTTATCTTCTTGCAAAATACAGAATCCTTCCACTATAATTCTTGCGGAAATTTAATCAACAATTACAAAACACATGAAGCAATAAAAACACACATAACACAGTTGTTTACTGGGAAAGCCTGAAGCTGAAAACCCCAACTATATATTATGTAACATGGAGATCATATGAAAATCTCATACAAACACAGAAAGCTTATCACAAGCTCTCATTACAGTACAATCGTCATACACTAATCAGGCCTAATCTTGCAAATCCATGCACCGATCTTTGCCACCTGCTAGCCTGCCTCCACTGCGCAATCCAAGCTGATTACAAAGACCAATTCAATGTAATCCCACTCTCATTGACTGCGTTATTATCATTGGCAACTCCAATGTATATATAGATGCAATCCATGCATCACTATGGTCACAACAGATAGTCTATCTCACCCTTTCACCTATCTCTGCACTGGGTCTCCACTGGATCTGACATGCACTGTAGTTAACTGTTGTATTGTTCAGTTGATTAATGAGTTATTATCTGTGAATTAATTAACTAATTAATTCACTCCACTCTCACTAGTGTATCATTCAGTTAGACTAGATACAACTAGCTCAACTGAGTCTAACTGAGTTAAACTGAATACAACTCCATGAACTACTCTTCCAACTCTGTCATAACTTTTCCACTTCAGTTCTAACTGAGTCCTCCATGCATGAACTCCACTAAACCCTTAGGAATTGCGTAATTCCTTCAGCCCACTGATTTGACAAATTTGTTCACTGAAATAAAGTGCTCCAAGAGAATAGGTTGTTGTTTATTGTCGGATTATTATTAAGAGCTAATAATAACCGACATGCATCTATTTTTAGATCGATGATCTATAAATAGACTTCGCCCAATATTATAAAAATAGAATCTCATCTATTTTTCACATTTTACCAACCATCTACAAATAGTCTCTAGCTACATATAGAATATGCTCACCATGTCTAAAAATAGACATACACCTAAAAATAGCCTGTGTGGGCCCCACCTAGTTTAGGTGATTATTTTCCAACTAGGATCAAGGATGATGTTTCAGGATGCCTCCTTCACTGTTTCTTGTTGCCCTTCACTGTTTCTTGTTGCAAACTTCAACAAAACCAGTTTCCCCATTAAAACTTAGAAGGTGTTTCAAGTATCCATCAAGAAAATTATTTAGTATGTTTGAGAGTTGTAAAGCAACATATCTTGCTTGAACAATAGGTTGAAAATTAGCCATACATTTTGATGAAGATGAAGAGGACTCAATGGTGGTTGTAGAAGATGATGTTGTAGAAGATGGAGATGAATATGGAGGGGTAAAAGAAGGTGGAGGAAGAATTAAAGTTGAAGATCTTCTTAAATATTTCAAAGGTGTACGAATGATCAATTTTTGGACCTCTGTTTCTCCTTCTTTAGGTTCAAATAAAGGATTTGAATATAAGGAGAAAATATCTCCTGGTTGAGAAGAATTAGATGGAAAAGAATAAGAGGTTAGAAAAAATGAAATCAATAGGTTTTAATTCAGGTAAGTGAAAATTCAAATCCTGTTATGATTTGGGAGATTCAGAAGGTACTTCAGGGATTTGATATGATTCTAATGAATGAACCAAAAGAGAAGATTGAAAATAAACTCTTTTAGAGATCAATTCATGTACCCTAGGTGGTATATCCTCTGAATTTAAAGGATCAGGGACTGAAGTATCCTTCGGTTGAGGAGGAATAGAAGAATAAGGGGTTTGAAGTCTTCTTCTTAAAGGTCTCTCTGGATCTGACAAAGGTAAGACAATCTCAGAATCAGGCTGAGACTTGGTATGTCTTTAAGGAACCAATTTTGAGTTCTGTGAAGTCGTCAGGTGAAATATTTTAACCTTACTAGTCCTTTATTCACTCTTAAAGGAATAGGTATATCGTTTTCCCAAGGAAAATGGATCAAATTTCGTTTCCCTGGCAATGACGCCAATCTGATGTTGTCCTCTGATATAATTATAGGTTAATTAATTATGCCAGAGCATCTAAAATATTTTGTTGTTTTAAAAAGGAGTTTTTGGATGACCAATGTATTGAGAAAATAACAGGCATATGTTTTAAACTTTGATAATATTGAGTATTAAGAAAAGGGTTGTTGCTTTACTTCAAAACAATGATTTGATTTTGCATATGTGAAGGTATAAACTGTGAGAAAATATGATAAGCTAAATATCTAGATTGAATATTTAGTTTATCATAAGTATGAAAGGATGACAAAAAATGTTTACATCTTAACAAAAATTATTTAACATTATGAAGATTCTTGGAAATTAATTGATGTAGAGGGACTTATACAGAAAATCATTCTAATAAATCAATCTCTAAAATGGATTATAAATTCAAAGGATTTAAGATAGACTAAGATACAATTTTCTCTTACCTACTTATCTTCATAAAACTTAAATATATGCAGAAAAAAAAATGAAATGAATACTGGAACAACTTACAAGGAGACAAACTATTTGAAACAAATCCAAAATCCTTTTATTAATCATCAATGATCAAAAGCTCATGCAATTATGCTATACAAGTTCTCATCCAAGGTTTCAACCCTTGATAACTCGAAGGGAGAGTTATTTATACAAAATTCTATCTATTAGAAGTATCTAAACATATTACAAAAATAGTATCAAAATATAAGGATACAAAAACTGTTGAGTTGGGCTGTCACTGTCTTCAAGGAAGTGGTTGATGATGTGGCCCCAAAAATATGTTGCTTTGCTCACATACTATTGGAGATGAAATATACTTGATAGTTTCACATGAGTGATCCCGTCTTGCTTGACTTGGTATATCTTGATTAATTAATCTTTTGAAAACTTCATCTGCTTCAGTATAACTCTCAAAAGTAGGCTTATTGATAAAGAGATGTTTGATTTTATGTCTGATTATTAAATCAAACTCTAAAGCTCCAGAAAACCTTTTCGTGTCATATGACCTTTAATCCTTGCAAATTTTTCTTTGTCAATTAAAATTGTGTAAAGATTCTTGTAGTTCTCCTCCAAGCTGATTAACCTGTCATTTGGTGCTACTAATCCTGGAAATACTCTTTGATTTAGTAGGTTGAACTTGATGTGAAAACTTTGGACAACAATGTCCAAAGTTTGAAACTTGGTTTCCAACCGATTCAACAGATTCTTCTTCTGCATAAATTTCTTGATCTCCAAAATGGTTTCTATTCTATCTATGACATTAATATGTTCTAATTCTGCTCTGCTCTTTGAATTCAACACTTTAATCATATCTGAAGCTTTGACTGGTTTTTGCTTAAGTGCTGTCTTTTCCTGCTCAATGACTGCGTTGCACTTAGTGATGAGTTCTTCCTTTTCAAAAATAATATGTATGGAGGGCCATCCTTCAGTCATATCCCACCTTATTTCAATCTAGATGCTTTCCTTGGCTTGGGCCAAGGTGTCTACCATTAATAACTCACTCTATAACTTCTGAAATTTCTGTACTAACCCGTGAGATTTCTGCATTTCTTCCATGTAAAGAGTATCATTCTTTATCTTCTGAGCTTCTAGATTCCTGAATTTGTCTAGAAGCTTTTCATTCTCCTACTTTTGTAGAGATAGATCCTGCATAAGTTTTCTTGGGTCACCTACTGCTGATGTAGATTATGCTGCTATTGATGAAGAAATTGGTTCTGTACCTGCAACTGCAATAGGTACAGCTGAAATTGGAATCATGGCAAACTGAGTTGAATGCTCCTTCTCCTTGAGTAGACCTTCAATTTGTTCCTCCATCTTCTTGATTTGAATGTTCTGCTCAATGATAAGTTTAAGCATTTCCTCTCTATTCTGTTCACTTTCCTCTATCTCCTTGGTTTGGGGATCTTCTGTAGAAGGACATTTGAGTTGCTTTCGAAGAGATGAAATGTATGCATTCTTCTTCTTAAGAATTTCTTCATCCTTAGGGTCATATGCCATATTTATTACTATATATTCTAATGATTTTAGCTCATTGTCTTTGGCTAAAGAGGAAAGTTTCTCAATATTCAACTATGACTGTACATTTTATAGAGCTATTGTCAATTTGGACAATGCCATGGAACTGTTAGTCATGGTAGAGAAAATAATTTCTCCTGAATGTTTGTGCATGTCCATTTGGTCGATGGAATGAACTTGATTTGCATCAAAAGATAAAATGGTTTTCTTGTAATCATAAGGGTCTTTGGAAAAAGGGACTTGGGCATGTAGAAAAGCCATCTTCATCCTTCCATTTTCACTGTCAAAAGCTATCAACAACCTATGCTGTGATGTAGAGGCTTGCTTCCAAAATTGACTATAGACATTGGCTTTTAGAGATTCATTCTTCTGTTTAATATCTAAGAATTTAGAGAAATATTTTTGATCACCCCGTTCACTAGTTCCTATTGATTGAATAATCTCCATAGGCTCTTGTGAAGCTGAAGAGGATGATGGAGTAATGTGTTTTATTCCCATTTATCCCGGTTCAGGAATTTCTCAATATATGGCGTAGGAGTGTGGTTGTAAGGCATTGTCTTCAACTCCACCCTCAAGTTTGAAATAATGCTGAATGGATCATATGACCAAGTGAAACTTGGCTGAAAGTTCATCCTCTTCAGGATTGCATCTACTTCAATTCCTATTGTCCAGGTGTTGCATATGAAAGAGCCCACCTTAGTCTTGATCTTAAACTGAGATTTTATTTTACTTGAAACAAAATGAAATTCATCCATGTTAATAATTTGCCTAATATATTCCAGAGAGAAAAGTCTCATTGGAACATATTTGGGCAGTTTGTAAGGTGCCAATTCATAGCCATATACTCTGATCTCCTTATAATTATGGTAAAGATATCAGTCTCCTGTTTTAACTTGATCACTTAGATGAAGTATCCTTTGATGTATGAGCTAATCCTAGGCTCGTTCTAGCTATTTAAAATCTGGGAAACTGGATGAATGAAGGAGTCAATGAAATCTGAAAATGAAAATAAAGTTGAAATGGACCTAACGAATTGAGTCCAATGAATGACTGATTGATTAACACCTTGATCATCCTGTTTATTCAATGTAATTGGTAATGAATCCCCCTATTGAAAAAGAAACATATGAACTAGTACAGAAGTGTACTTGAACATGCCTTGAGTTGTCAAATTCATCATTTGTTCACGCATATTATCATCCAGGCACTGGCTGTAATTGTACATGAATTCTGGCTTACTTTCTTTGGAAAAAATGGAAAAGTAACCTAGAATTGACTCATCTACTGTTATGTCATTTTTATAGCCTAAAAAATAGAAGATTAAGGAAATTATGTGCTTTGTTTCTTCAGGGATCATTGTGTATGGGTAAGGATGGTTATTTTTCGGAAGTTCAACATCATCTGGAAGATTTTTTTTGAAAATCTGAGCTCTTTGAGGAAAATTCATTTTGTGGTATAATTCCATGAGAGCAGCTTGGGAAAAATGGCTGAGGGAATCATTGTGTGGAATTAGCAACATCTAGTTTATGGTCTCAGGTGTAATATAAATAATAATGTTTCCATTCTAAGCTACAATAGTTATTTTAAGGGGATCATACGAAGCTTGACACCAGGTGACTAGATCAAGGAACTCATGGGTTCGAGTAAAGGTGAACAGAGGTGATAAAGTCTCCCAAATATTGACTTCATCTTGTTTGTCTAAATTTTTTTTTTTTTTTTAACCAGAGATGCAATTCATAGAGCTCAAATTCGCATTCTATGTTTGTAATCTTGAAGAACTGGTCAGCTAATGGGACATGGTCGAGATCAATAGGGGAAAACACATTTGGAGTTTCTTCAGTGACTAGTTTTTGACCCT
Organism: Pinus albicaulis; assembly: GCA_034641835.2. Lineage (NCBI taxonomy): Eukaryota > Viridiplantae > Streptophyta > Pinopsida > Pinales > Pinaceae > Pinus > Pinus albicaulis. The sequence goes on from CM076574.1 coordinate 645,821,156, forward strand.
TTCCTTTGGGAGCCATTTCTTTCTGCAGAGGAAAATAAAAGAGGCTTATAAAATGAAGTGGTATCAGAAGAATGTGGTCTCTGTAAGTAACTGATAGGCCTATGAAATATTTATGTTGACAAGGGCGATAAACAACATTGGAAACTGAACTGTGTTTGGTTGAAAACCTGAAAGTTTGACAAAACAACAGAGTAAATGAAAGAATGGCGCAAGGAAGGCTAATGTTTATTTATAGCATGTTTGATGTTATCGTTATATGGGATAATTGTTGGGAAACAAGCCGTGGAGTTTTAATGGATAATATTAATGGAGCGAGTGACATTGAAGGCGATGGATAATGGTAAATTAGAGGGCGTAACGGGATGGTATAATGCAACAGTAAGGCAGTGGGCGTAACGGGATAGTTACAGGTGGCATGAGGTGATTGGGCGTCAGAGTATGGATGCTGGCAGGAAATCAAATAGTTGTTGGCAGGAGTCAAAAAACTGTTGGGAGGAAGGATAATTTCAAAGGGGGTAGGCGACGGTAAACAGTATTGAGCAGGGGGGGTGCAAAATGATGAGGGAGCGACACATTTGCAAGGGGCCTGTCGAAAGGAAGCTGCTTTTCGGATCCCCCGCTCGACGTTAACAAGAAGCATAGAAAGGGGGTGCAAAATGCCTTCCTCGCCGTTAATATAGGTGAGGAAGAGATCAACCGTTGAAATTCGCTTCGATGATAACGCAAAATGACAAAAGAACTTTGTCTCGTTGTGACTTTAGAATAAAGTCATTACATGCCTTTTATTTCATAAATAATTAACCGCTTAATGAAGTGATTAATACTAATAAAACATTATTTAATCTTAATGCTTCTTTGGCGCATTTAGTCTAGCTGCCATAATTTTCTAAGTCTAATTACATAAATTTAAATAGTTTTGATCATGTTTAAGCAATATGATAAAAAAAAATTATTTCTTGGGTTGTAGCATTCTAATAAACTTCACACAATTTTTTTTCTTTTATTTTTTATTTTTCATTTTTTTAACTAAGCAATTTTATTTCTTTTATTGTTTCTATCTATGCCTAGCATTTTGAAATCTTTTTGCCTTCATTTTTTAAAGCATCTAATCCTATCATTTTTTGATATGATTAATTTATTTTGACACGAGTCGTAACATTTTTTAATTTTTTAATTTTCTTCTACAATGTCTAACTTATCAAAACAAGAAATGTTACAACAATATGAACAATGCAAGCTTGTATAAATGTTTAAGACTCAACCAAATGATGGAGAATAAATGGTAGCCAACTGATGAACAATTACTCCAGGCCCATTTACGACATCAATATCGTATTATTTATTTATTTACAAAACCCAATTATTTATGTACATGGATTTACATTTGAATGCAAAGGAAAGGAACAATTGAGTGAAATAAAACAAAAGAAAATGCATGAATTGAAATATGTACAAGGTAGAACAACCCAAAGTGTTGTCATCAAAATTATGTTTTCAAATATTGGCCATTTATAGGAAGGGACTCTATCTCCTTGTGTAAAGTTTACAATCGATATGTATTAAGGCCAAGTTTCGCATGTATAAAAAATGAAGCGAGCCAAAGGGATTGGAACTTGGCATGCTTTCCTTTGTCTTCATGGGGTTTATCCCATTTCAACACAAGGTCATCAACTTAGAATTCCTTGTCACCAAAAAACTTCTTATCAAAGAACCTCTTAATTCTTTTTTTGGTGCGTGGAAAGTTTAGAGTGGGCCTTTTGTCTCTCCTCTTCAAGCTCGAGCAAATTATTGATTCGACATTTAAGGATGGGACAAGATCGACCACATGAATCTTCCAAGAGTTTCAATGTAGGTAGGTAAAGGTTTTGAGGGAGGAAAAATTCCTTGCCATATAATAGGAAGTATGGAGAAGATATGAGCGAAGACTTTGGGGTCATTCCATCGACCCACAAAGCATAGGATAAAGCGTTAAGCTAGTTGCATTGTTGGTCAACTACAATTTTCTTAATAATTCAGATTAAATTGTTGTTGCTTGAATTAGCTAAACCATTTCCTTATGGATAATAATTAGAATAGTTTCTTAAAATAATACCTTTATCCAAAGAAAATTTAGATAATTTCATTGATGAAAAATAGGAAGCATTCCCAAAAAATAAGAAACGTTACAACTCCAAACCTAGTAATAATGTGTTGTTCAATAATTTGTATTACCATTTTATCATTGATTTTCTTGAGTGAAGTGGATTCGACCTAATGAATGAATTAATTCGTAGAAGTGAGAATATATCAGTGTTATTTGGAAGAATGCAAAAAAATTCTCACTGATAACATCCAAACTCCATTGTTGAAAGGGTTCCTCGAATTTAATCGGTTGCAACGGAACAAATTCTCTTCTTTCTCTCCCAACACATGTTTGACATACATGACATTTCCTAGCATAAGCATGTGTGTCTCTAAAAAACTTAGGCCAATAATATCCTGCTCAAATAACCTTATGTGCCATGGCATCACCAACAAAATGACCTCCATTCAGTACATCACTAAGTTCAATAAAAAATTATCTCATTTTGGTGATTCCAAGCAACACAATAAGACTCCATTATGATGTTTTCTGAAAATCATGTTGTTTATTAATTGATATTGGGTTGACTTTAGCTTGATTGCATGTCTCTATTTGGCTGATAAATTAGAGGGAAAGGTGCCATCTTCCAAATATTTCCCTAGTTATTTGTACCATGTAATATTCCCAATTTTCCATCAGTTAATTGGAATATTAGAGTCCACTTTCTTTGCAGAAGGAGGTGAATGTCATGGAGATGGAGGATACTTGGAGCATGAGACTCTAAGTAATTATTTTGCAGAGTACAAATCTCAGTCTAGAGCATTCAAGGAGAATCTAATTGTCCAACAGTTTTTCCAGGTCAAATAATATCGGAGATCCCGCAGCAGCAATAGAAGAAGAAGGCACATACATAATAGATTCTTCTTGCCTACATTTGATGGGTCATTGATAAGCACAACAAAATCTTGGAGGAAGGAGTTAGATGCATTCTTCCAGCTACACCGAGCAGCGGAAAGAGAGGCTGTTGAGATTGCAGCGTTGCACCTTGAGGGTGAAGCAAAGGATTGGTGGTTCAACCATATTAAACATGCAAGAGTGACTACTTATGTAGACTTCACTCAAAGGTTGATAGAAGAACACCGAAGACACTTTCCATAGATACATTTCCAAACATTGATGAGATAGTATATGAGGAGCAAAGGGAAGATGTCAGCACTATCACTCTGGAAAAGGAGCAACTACCACCATCTCCAGCTGCAGAAGCACTTTCATCTTTGCAACATGGTATTGAGCACTTGACATTAAGAGTCCCATGCATGATTCGAGAGATTCATGAGGAAGAGGAGGCAGATACCAGCGTTGGTGCAATAGTAGAGGAGCCATCACCATCACCAGTAGTTGGAGAAGCCATTGCACTGGTTGAAGGAACTCTTGTAGCTTTGCAAGATGTTCCCAAGTTTCAACTGATCCAAGGTTTGCAAACATTTACATCCCATATTATTTCAACATCTCAGCTTGAGATTTGTGGGGTCATGCCATTAGGGAAATTGCATAACCAAGGGTTAGAGCACCTTTCTGATTTGGAACAAAAGACTATCACTACGCATAGGACCCTTGACTTGTTCAAGGAGGAGATGTAAATCCATCCCAGTTTTTTATTGTTGAGATGCACACAACACTTTGTGTTGGAGCATGGAGTTTTAGAGGATAGGATGAGCATAGTCCTAATCAGTCCAATGCAGGACTATGAGTTCAAAATTATGTATGGCCATGAGACAATAGATGCACCATCATGGAGATCAACAGTGCTGTCACTGAGGAGCAGTGATGAGTTGGGGGCCCAACTATTCTAGGAGAATTCTGATGGCCACTTCACTTATGAATCATTGGATGGGCAGATGGTAGATGGTAGACATCTTGTGATGGATAACATCTTCCATTATCAGGATAGAGCCTTCTTGATGATCATCTCACAACTCAAATAGAAGCTTCTTCCTACATCATATTCAGAACCTCATGGGTTCTACCGGGTCATCAATGAGAGGTTATCATGGAGAAACCTCAAGGAGGATGCACTTCAACATATCATGGAGTGAAAATATTATCATAAAATTGAGGAGGATAGTATTCTCCATTGGGTGGATACCAAGTTGGAGCATGATAGGATTCATCACCCATAGTTGGATGGATGGGTGAGGATGATGATCAAGTGGTTGAAAGGTTTTTGCAGATCTATGATATGGGGCGACAAGAAGCATGGTTGCGCTAGTTGCTTTTGGGTGAGTATGGTTACTACCCAACAATTCACATATGTATGATCCATGCCTTGCATAGCACTGGTGTGATGTAGCAACAGGAGGCATGGCTACGCTGGTTACTATTGAGAGAGTTTGGCCATCTCATGACATATCACATGTCAATGGATGTATCTTTGTTTGGGACATTGCATGGAACTCACATGATGTGGCAGCATGGAGCTTGGTTATGTTGGTCTGATGTGACATTATACATTTCAATCAGTATATTGTTGCTCCATGATTTGTATTATGATGATGTGAGGTGACAACAAGAGTCATTGCTGCTTTGGTTACTCTTGGGAGAATATGGTCTGACATTCTCCCCTACCTTGCATGATGATGATGTAGGATGGCAACAGGAGGCCTTATTGTGTTGGATTCTATTAGGAGAGTATGGCCACCATACTTGGTATGATGACGAGGTGGTGTGGCAGCAAGAGGAATTACTGCGGTGGCTTCTCTTGAGAGAGTATGGCTACCATACTTGGTATGATGATGGTGTTACATGGCAGCAAGAGGCATTGCTGCGGTGGTTGCTATTGGGAGAGTATGGTCCGAAATTTCACATGTCCACCCATATATCTCTATTTCCTATTTTTCACAATGTTGAGATGATGCTTGGAGAAAGCAAGGCCAACATGGCCAAGGATGGGAGCATGGAGAGACATAATCTACTCCATGTAGCATAGGTTGGAGAGATAGTTTATGGGTTAGGACTTTCCACTTGGGGAAGAAACCACTCCACTTCATATATGTCATGCATAGAGGAGGTTATTAGACAACAGATGGTTTCCACTTGGAGATTCATTGATGAGGAGAGGCATCTAACTACATAGTTGGAGGCCATTCTAGACATTCTAGAGAGGCGGCTATGGAGCTAGGCATGCATAACACATTGGAGCAGATGGGGAAACCTTCCATATGAGGATACCATTTAGAAGGAGATGGATTGCTGCAACATCTACTTTTTCATTTGCTTGAGGACAATCAACATTTTGGTGGGGAGGACTGTAATATTCCCAATTTTCCATCAGTTAATTGGAATATTAGAGTTCTTAAATTTTCTAATTAATTAAGTAAATAAGAGGGTGGAGGGACCCATAAACCCCATATATGAATAAAATCCACTTTTGGTGTGTGTATGTGGGTTATTTAGATAGTAGATCAGCATTATGGAGTAGTGGAGCAACTTATTAATGAAGGAAGAGTTGATATCATGGATCATTAATGAGGAAGATCATGGAGATAGTGGAGGAGTAAAAGTAAGATCATGGAGGAATAAAATTAAGAACATAGAGCAATAATGATGAAGTGATGGAGGAAGTGGTGCATTAAATGCACACATGATGGAGAGAGCGAAGAGTAAATGCAGAGATGATGGAGATCATGGAGAGACAATGCAGTATTCATGGAGGCTAGTGGCCACATGTGCAACACAATAATGAGGTGGGCCAAGGTTAGGGGAGGCTCACAAAGCATAAAAGTAAGGTGAAGGCAGCCATAGGATTCATGATTTGGATTTTATATCTTAGATTGTCATTTGACATTTCTTTGCACGCTTCAGCTGTTTAGCTAAGTCTACAGTGTTGTTTAGCATACGGGTGTTCCCGAGCGGGAATCCCACCCTTACCCACGAGGGACTTCGAGTTCCTACTCTGGGAAGGTTTCTTTGAGAAGCCATTCATCATCCAGCATTGGTGCGACATTCATCCCCTCTCTACAGCACATACTGATTTACAAATTACGCATTCCTGCTTGAGGGTTTGAGAGGAGGAAGGTAGTTTCTAGCATTTCAGCTAGGAAACCGGTGGAGGGATCATCCTTTCACCTTGTTCTTCTATTTCAGAATTCCTGGAGCATTATTGTGACATCCGACATCATGCCATCATCTACACCTCCATGAAACAACAGTTCCTTCAGGAATTATGTAGTCCAATCCTGTAGATCTAGTGGAGGAAGGAAGTTTCCAGTATTTTAGCTGGGAATCCTGTAAGGGACCATCCCCTCACTTTGGAGAGATTGTTTCCATCAGTATTGAGCTGAATTGCATCATCTAGCAGCAGGCTATAGCTTCAGTCTCCTTGACAGCGCAATCCATTCCAGAAGTTGTGTATTCAGCAACTGCAACTTGAAAGGAGGAAGGATGAGCTAGATCTCAAGCTTCTAGCTTGGAGATCAGGAGAAGGGATCAACCCTTCATGCATTGAACTGATTGTGTATTTTTTTCAGCTATTATATCTTTGTTTCATGCCATAGATTTGCATAGCGAGAAGTTGTGTATTTTGAGCCTCTAGGAGGGTGATTTTCTTAGGTTTTCCAATCTGGGAATCCTTTCTGGGTTATTTTGGGTTTTCATCATAGAGCCCGAATCTGAAATCCCGACATCATATGAGCTTTGGAACAACTTGATCTACGCATCCATTTTCAACCAACAGTTATATTTCCTACATTTGCGGAAGGGACAATGTAGGATGGCGTGCAGCAGATCAACAATTACGTAGTGGCTTTAGTGAGAGGACTTCAGGGTCACTCTAGCCTTCTCTATCGGCTTGAGTGCTATTATTTTGAGCACTATTGTACATGTATTTTCACCTCCATATTAATAAAATGACTCAACTATTCTGTCTATTGGTATGGTGTATTTAGTTTAATTCCATATTGTTGTAGTTTCCAACTATTGTGTTTTATATTGCTATCTTTTCCCATTTTGGGATATTACATACCAAGAGGACTCAACATCAGACCTATACAAAGAATCTGAATTATACATTTCAATTTAATTATCCCAATATTCATTGTATTCCACTTTGGGATCCAAGTCTATGTATGTTGCTTACACAACCCAAGACCTTTGATGGTATGTTCCGATTTGAATTCCAAGTCGTACTCTTGCAATGAAGTCATCTAATTTCCTTTGTTCCCCAATATCTTTCTATACAAATAGCGTTCAAACCACAAAATGGGAAATTATTACTTTGACATAGATTTTTATAATATAATGCCTGAAATGTTTGATTGCTTTGAAAACAACGTAAGCCTATTTGTCAATATATAGATATTTTAATTCAGATCCATGCATTCTTGTGCTCATAAAAGATATTGTTTGTTCATTCCCATGCTCGTCCTTTTGCGTTATCACAATCACAAGAGTGTAATATGAGGGAAATGTATATAACATGAATTCAAGAGTTGTAGCGATAACTTCCTTGATCTTTGTGAAGGCTTCCTTTTCTTCCCGATTCCATTTAAATGCAACATCCTTCTTGATCATATCTTGTATATATTTTACAATTTGCATGAAATATGATATAAAATTCTTGATGAAGTTGATCTTTCCCAAGAAGGATTGCATAGAATTTTTTTTGTTAGGACATGACGATGTGTGATAAACTTCACTGTTTCAGGTCCATGCTAATTCCATTTTTATGGCCTAAAAAATTTCCTTTAGATACTGCAAAGTGTAGAAATTATAGTGTATATTTGCAACTTCTTATGAAGTTTTAATCAAAATCACAAGACAAAAACCTACTCTACTGCGTTGTGGAAATAAATTTGCAATTTAGAACAATAATATTAGACATGCAATAACAAATAACACACATGCACACAATATTTTTTCCAGGGAAAGAAATATGCTAAAAACCCCAATGCCTGCTTGCATTAATATGATGACTATAGATGTATTACAATTTATTTTCTCAACTGAGCACAACCTGAAAGTGAATAACATATCTCTCCCCTCACTCGGAATATTTGACATAGACTTAGTCATTTTCTGCCTCTGCTGGAGCCCCTATTTCCTTGCACAATTCCTTGAGAAATTAGGCTCCTATTATTTAGGAATTTCTCCAAAATGGATTGCACAATTCCTTGGGTTAATCATTTGACTGCATGCAACACCTGTACACTCAAGACTAGTCTACAACTCTTGTTACACTACCTTCGAATATCCACTAAGCATGGAGAATTCGAATTCTCTGCATGAACTAACTATTTTGGGTTGATTGATCAGTTAACTTGATGATCACTATGTTTGACTAAAGTTCCCATGCACAACTGGCCTTCCACTAGTTCCTCCGACAGTTGGAACAAGTTTAAATGAAAAAAACCTAAGGTAACTTACCTTGATTGCTACAAATTTGAAATCACACATTTTTAATTGAACTCTAACTCCTCCAACTCGAATTTACTGAGCTAACTAAGTGACAAGAGCCATGTCAACTCAGTTAACTACATCCAAGTTGTCTGTTGATGTGGAAATTCAAATTTTCTCAATTTAATTAATGCAAAATCAAATTGAGAATTTCTTGCTGCATTTTTCAACACTCCCTCTCAACAAGAAAGGGATTATAAACCACCCTTATCCTGCACATGTGGAACTCAAACTTCCCTCTTAACAAAGCCTTTTTCAAAATGTGAGCATATTTTTCCTTTGTCGGAATGTACTGAAGCAACATTATATGCCTTTGCACACAGTCCCGTAAATGGTGATACCAAATATCTATATGCTTGGATCGATCATGAAAAAAAATATTATCATAGAGCTTGATGCAACTCTAATTATCAGAGTATATCACAGTTGGATCCATCATCTCACCAAACAGTCCCACAAGTATCTTTATCATCTAGATTGCCTCACATGCTGCTTGAATTGCATTCCTGTATTTTGCTTCTGCCAAGCTGAATGCCACAAATATTTGCTTCCCGATGTACCAGGAAATAGTTGTGGACCCAACACTAAAAAATCCACCTAATGTACTCTTTCGGTTTGATGCAATCCTCGCCAATTTGCATCTGTGAAGCCACAATCCTTCACTGTCTTTATTTGTCTGTACCATAGTCCAAACTGGGTAGTGCCTATGAGGTACCGTAAAACATGCTTAGCTTCCCTCCAAAATAATTTGGTTGTCTTAACCATATATTGGCTCAGCTGGTTGACTGCATAACACATATCTGGTCGTGTGTTCATAAGTTACATCAGTGAACCCACTATATGCCAATAAATGGTAGCATATATTTCCTCACCTAAAGTGGCATCCTCCTCCATCCAATTGGTCACTAGAGGTGTCTCCATGGGTTTGCAACTCTCCAGGTAGTGCATGAGAGCCATGTCCTTCATTTCAAATTCTCTTGCAAGATCCTCCTCGCAAGATATGATTAGATTCATCACCAATTAAAATCAAATCATCAACATATAAGACAATAATAAGCAATTTACCTTCTAGCAAGATATGATAGAGGTTTTCTTCTGCTTCAATTTTGGTGAAGCCCAAACCGGTGAGATAGGTATCAATCCTGGTGTACCAAGCATAGGGTGCTTATTTGAGACTGTACAACACTCGCTTAAGTCTGCACACATGATACTCTTGATCAAAAGTCTCGAAGACTTATGGTTTCTCAATGTACACCTCCTCCTTAATAACCCCATTGAGAAATGTTCTTTTTACATCCATCTGGTGGATCTTCCACTCCATCTGCGCAACCAGAGCAAGAGTTTAACTAATGGATGACTACCTTACTATAGGATCAAAGGTCTCCTCATAGTCAATTCCTTCAACTTGAGCTTACCCCTTTCCCACAAACTTGGAATTATACTTCTCTATGCTTCTGTCTGCTACCTGCTTAACCTTGAATATCCATCTCGAACCCATAGCTGACTTATCTGCTAGTCTTGGGACCACTTCCCAAACACTTTTCTTTAAAATGGATTTGTATTTCTCCACCATTGCATCAACCTATACAGGTTTCTCTACTGCTTCCTTGAAAGAGGATGGATCAGTCTCTACAATTTCATTCATTAGATCCATGTAGGCAGTGTACTGATCATGTGACCTTCTCTTCCTGTGAAAACTTGAAGGAGCACCCAAATTATCCCTCACATCCTGCACAAGTCTCTCAGCTTCCCTGGTTTTTTTCTGCCTTCTCTATATGGTTTTGCTTAAGTGGTTGTCTCCACTCTTTTATCCTCAATTTATGGTTTCTCCAAAAATTATTGAGGCTTCTCCTTTGGAGCTAAAAGCTCCTCTTTTGGTGGGATCTAAATCTCCCTCTCAAGAGAGAAACACATCACTTTATCCTCATCAAATTTTACATCCCTTCGCACAAATGTCATTTTGAGGGATGGAAAGTACATAGGGTAGTTGTGAGGAGTTTATGTGTAACCCACAAATACCCCCAATTTTGTTTTCGATTCAAGATTCTTCCTTGATTCTTTGCAGACATGGAAGTAAACATAGGCTCCAAAAATCCTGAAGTGTGAGACATTCAAATTTCTCCCCGAGAAAGCCTCCTCTAGTGCAATCATGCCCATAATAGACTCTGGTTCTGCAAATAGACTATTCCGTTGCATGCCTTTTCCCACAAGTGCAGTGGTAGGCCTTGGTCATGCAACATCGCCCTCACTGCTTCCACAATGCTACAATTCTTTCTCTTAGCCACCCCATTTTTCCATGGGTTGTGGGGTGTTGTCAATTCTCGTCGAATGCCTTCTTTTACACATAAATTTTTAAATTCATTCAACACATACTCAACTCCATTATTGCTCTTGAGAGCCTTCACCTTATTTCTGGTTTCTTTCTCAACCAGTGCCTTGAATTCTATGAACTTGGATAATGTCTCATATTTCTTCCACATGAAGAAGATCTAACACTTTCGTGAGAATTCATCAATAAAAATGACAAAATATTTGTGTCTGGGAGATGAGGATATTGAGAAAGGTCCACAGACATCAGAGTGGAGCATTTCAAGGACTGCATGTGATTTGTTGTCCCGATCATGGAATGTGGATTTTGTGTACTTCCCCAAGGTACATCCTTTGAATACATATTGATTCTCAAGTGCTCCTTTGGGGAGGTTTGTGGTTATTTGCTGCATAATCTTTAGGGTGCCATGATGCAAATGTTCAAGTCTTCTATGCCAAAGTTCACGACATCGCGGTTATGCATCTTCTCTGCCTTAGTGCCTAATACAACACAATCTTCCACATATATATTATACAGGTTCTTTACATGAACCCTGATCTGCTTCACCTATCCCGTGGCTATGTATCTCAAGAATGCATTTCCTTTTTTGAAGGTCACATGATAACCATGGTCTTCCAAAACTGCAACAAATATAACTTTTTTCTTTAGGCTCAGAACGAACATGACATCCTCTAGCTTGAGAGGGGAGACCGAATCCCTCTGAAAGGTGATTGTACCAACCTAGGTCACGTTATAGCTTCTGTAATCTACCAAATCAGTGTGAATCTACAAATATTTTTCTTCCAGGTCACTGAAAAATTATCTACACCCTATCATGTGGAATGATGCACCTGAGTCCAAGTACCACACGCTCCCTGTCACTGTGTTGGCCATGCATGCGATAAGGGTAAAGTCAAGATTGAACTGTGAAGCCAAGGATTCACCTACTACTCCTCCTAAGGTCTTCTTGCTTACCTTTTTGTGTAGAAACTTCGTGGCATAATGCCCGAATTCATGACAATGGAAGCATTTAATTTTGGACAAATATTTCTTCTTTCCCCCTTGGCTGGACTCTGGTTTGGATTGAGATTTATTCCCTTTTCCCTTCTTTCCTTTTCCAACAAATTCAAAATATTCTTCATCCTCACCCTTGGATGAAGTCCCATATTTGGTGTTTTCCCTTATTTCCTCCTGTACCAAATAATACCATAAGTGTTCCCAATTCGGTGTTTTCTCCCTCCCATGCACCAAATCTTGATAGCTATGCTAGCTCTTGGGAAGGCCCAGAAGGGCTAAGCTTACCAAGTCATCTTCAGTAACATTAACACCAACCCTGCCAATTTGATCACGACACTGTGTGAACCTGCTCAAATACTGCAGAATAATGTCATTCTTTTGCATCTTGATATTTCAAAGTTTATCATTAAGTGCCAACTTCATGTGGTCACTACTGTTCTCGAAAAATTCTATCAATGCTTTCCACATTGTGAATGAAGTTTATTTTCCGTGGATATTTGAGACAATTTGACCTCATACTCCCTCCAAGATTATTATCCTCACCTTGGCTACATATTTCTTCCACTGAGCAAGGTTTAGGGCATTAGATTTCGTTGGTTTTGCAACATTTGTCTTGATGTATTCTAGCAATCCATTGTAATCCAATTTTTCCTCCATGTGATACTTCCATGTAACAAAAATTAGAGCTGCCTTCCAAGGCATACTCTAGCCTAAGTCCTTTGAAGGCCATCTTCTGAGCTCTGAAGAGATCCTGTTGCACTGAGCTCCAAATTCAAACCTCCTAAGAAACTACTTTGAAATTCCTTCTCTAATGTGAAACCTGGCTTTGATACCATGTAGAAATTATGGTGTATATTTGAAACTTCTTATGAGTTTTAATCAAAATCACAAGACACAAACCTACTCTACTGCGCTGTGGAAATCAATTCATAGTTTATAAAAATAATCTTAGACATGCATTAAGAAACAACGCACATACACACAATATTTTTTTTCTGGGTAAACAATCTACTAAAAACCCCAATGCCTGCTTGCATTAATATGATGAATAAATATGTATTACAATTTATTTTCTCAACTGAGTACAACCTGCAAGTGAATAACCTATCTCTCTAATCACTAAGAAGCTATAACCCAGACTTAGTCAATTTCTGCCTCTGCTTGAGCACCCATTTCCTTGCGTAATTCCTTGATAAATTAAGCCCCTATTATTTAGGTTTTTCTCCAAAATGGATTGCGAAATTCCCTAGGTCTACCATCTAACTACATGCAACACTCGTACTCTCAAGAATAGTCTACAACTGATGTTACACTACCTTGGAATCTCCACTAAGCCCAGGGAACTCGAATTCTCTGCATGCCCTAGCTATTTAGGGATGATTGATCAGTTAATTGGATGATCATTGGGTTTGATTGAAGTCCCACTACACAACTAACCTTCCACTAGTTGGAACAAGTTTAACTGAAAACAACATGATATAACTGACCTCGATTACTAAAAATTAACAATCACACATGCTTAACTAAACTCTAACTGCTCCAACTCGAATTTACTGAGCCAACTAAGTGACAAGAGCCGTGTCACCTTAGTTAACTACATCTAAGTTTTCTGCTGATGTGAAAATTTGAATTTTCTCAATTTAATCAAGGAAAAATCAAATTGAGAATTTCTTGCTGCATTTTTCAACAAATAGACACTCTTTTTGGGGTTTAGCAATATTCCATATTGCGGAAATATTCAAAAATTTTCTTGAGATGATGTGAATGATATGAACACTTTTTGGAGAACACTATGATGTAATCAAGATATATGACTACACTTTTCTTGGTTAATCCTTTGAATGTTATGTACATAACATGCTAAAAAATTTCTCCAAAATTCACTAATCCAAAAGGCATGTGCCTATAAGAAAATGTGCCCCATTTGGTTCCAAAAGTTGATTTCGAGAGATCTGGTTCAAAATCCAAAACTAGATTGTATCTAGAGAAACCATCTAATAGAGAACACATATCAAAGTCTAATATTGTTTGAAGAATATGCTCCATAGATGGGACATGATATTTATCTTTGTCATAGGCTCAATTCAAATTACAAAAATCTATGTATAGACGAATCTCCCTTGACTTCTCTCTTACAGGCACCATATTAGATACCTAGGTAGAGTGTCTTATTTTGAAGATAATATGTGCATCCAATAATTTCTTCAAATATTTATGAATAATAGGTTCAAGTGTCAAATGCACTTTACACAACTTTGGTTGGAAAGGATTGACACCCTCTTTGATGGGAATGACGTGTTGAGTAATCCAATAATCATAATTTATTCAGATCATTATAGGTCCAAGAAAACAAATATCGATATATTTTGAATAACTGAATGAATGATTATTGTAATTCTCTGGTGCAACAGGTACCAATATTGAAATACTTGGGATCTTGGTCTATAACAAGGTTTACTTGTTCATGCCTCGATGTATAACTTTGAGTATTGGTGTTCAGGGGCCCTTTAAAGTGATTTTTCAGATCAAACAACTTTTACAATGTGAATACTCCTTTAGGAATAATATTTCCTTTGTGTATTTTTGTTTCATCCTCCAAATATTGTTCATGTTCTTCTTCATAGATAGTTGTGTCTTTGAACACGTCTGAATTTTTTATGAACTCCACAATATGTTCATAATCATTGAAAACTCTAAAGTTAGTTATGTTATCTAGTAAGCCATGTTTATAAACTAATTCATAATAGAAGCCATCTCTTAAAGGACTAAAATGAGCTACTATGTTGGCTAGGGTATCAACTCTTGCATTTTTACTTCTAGGGACTAGAACGATATTTAAATATTTAAAAATGATATAAGATGCCATACCTCTCGCTGATAATATTTTAGATGTGGACATAAGTATTGGATGGTATTTCATACCTATCTAGTGATTATCCAAAAATTACCAATGACTTTGATACATTCTAGCTGCAAGTCTATGGCCTTCTTTATTCCAAAGATCAAAGCCTCATATTCTGCTATATTATTGGTGCGATCAAATTCCAAGAGGCATGACATACATTTTTTTTCTTCGCTGGATCTAAGAAGATAATACACGCATCGAATCCATCTTGTGTTTTAGAACCATCATAGTATATAGTCCAAATATTAATTTTTACAAGAGTATTACTATCTACATTAAGATTAATTGCATCTATTATACTGTTATGAAACTAGCTCCAAAAATAGAAGAAAAGAGAGATCAACGCCTTAGAAATAAGCCACTTTGAGGGGGAAACCTCCAATACATTACATAAATGAACAATTCTTGGATGATACAAATGACGAAAACCTCCTTCTATATATAGGAGTCCATGGGGACACATAATAATCCTAGCCGACCTAACAATAAGGGGGCTACACTAATAACAATAAGGGACTAAACTAGTAATATAGGGACCTAACATGCCCCTCTCCTTCAAAAAAGAAAAATCCTAAACGCTGAGAACTTAACCATTGATTCAGATAAAATTATCATCCTCCCATGTAGAATCTTCCAAGCAGCAAGTTCTTCAACTCGCAGGGATGCCACTGAATTGATCTAGCAGAAGGTCGGCCTGTTTCTGTGACCGTTTCCAGTTCCAATATGATGCCTTCCTCATCAAGTTTTGGCACATTGTTTGAACTAGAATATTTTCACCTATAACCTCTTTTACATGAAACATGGAAATTGATGCATCAGCTGGCTAGAAGCTCCAATTTGTATGCCATAGTACCAATCTTTTGCAACACCTTGTAAGGACCATAATACTTTGGCAATAATTTATTATCCTTCTTAGCTTTCTTGAGGGAAATTTGTTTGTATGGTTGTAGCCGTAAAAATACCCAGTCTCCTACATCAAAACTTGTCTTGCTACGATGTTGATCTGCATGTTGTTTCATTCGATTTTGTGCCAAATTTAGGTTATCCTTTAAGAGTTGGAGAACTTCTTGTTGATGCTCGATGTCATCTTCCACTGCTTGAACCTTAGAATTTTCTCTTAGCGATGATGTGATGGATGGTGGATGATATCCATAAAGTGCCATAAATGGGGTCTTTTTTGCTGCAGTATGGAAGGAAGTGTTATACCACCATTCAGCGAGAGGTAACCACTTGACCCGTTTTGTTTGTTTATCAGATAAAAAACAACGAAGATATCCTTCCAAACATTTATTCACTATCTCAGTTTGACCATCGGATTGAGGATGATAAGATGAGCTATGAGCTATTTGAGTACCCAAACAAGAAAATAACTCCGTCCAAAAATTTCCAGTAAAAATGGGATCTCTGTCGCTTACAATAATCTTTGGGTTTCCATGTAGCTTTTGAATTGTGTCCGTAAATGTAGTAACAACTGTACTTGCTTTAAATGGATGAGATAATGCACAAAATTGTGCATACTTAGTAGGTCTATCAACTACCACCATGATGACACTCTTTCCTTCAGACTTGGGTAAAATTGTGGTAAAATCCATTGAAATCTCCTCCCAACGTTGACTTGGAATGGATAAAGGCTGTAGAAGACCCGGGGTCTTAATTGTCTCAACTTTATTTTGTTGGAAAACCAAACATTTCGCTACAAACTTTTGAATATCAGATTTAAGGCCATCCCCAAAAATTCTTTCTTCACCCTGTGGTAAGTTTTTAAAAATCCCTCCCGGATGCGGGTGAATAGCTGTTTTAATGTGATGATGGGACTTGGGTTCGGCAAGTGGAGGGGCCACTTGGCCACCCAATCCATCGCCATGAGGTATTTCATTCACGATAGTGCTCTCATCAACGCAACATTTAATTAGAGCAGAGGCCGAGATCTGACCATTATGCTCGCTTGAGCCTCCATAAGGTTTTCTCTGCACACACTAGCTGATCACATTTATGAGGAATTAAAGTCAAGAGAACATCGAGACATCACTTCCCTCAGTTTAAAGATGGAGGATGACATAAGGAACTCAGACGTCCCCCCTCCACTGCAAAGCATCTGTTCTCCCTCGGTTGTGCATCCCTACTATCACACTGCCACTAGACGAAGGAGCCATCTTAGTTGCTGCATTGAGTTTGGTGAAGGGCTGAACCTTTCCCGAATTGGCCTCTGCAATCAGTCCACTATTACTTTGGATCTCCTTTTCACCCCGCTCTCGCCCAGCTCTGCTACTTCGATTCCTCCTTCACCTTCTTCTATGCCCATCAACATGCCGAGACTGCGACATCGCATGAGATGTCGAAGGGGCAGCACTAGAAGCCATTCCTAGCGCACCCCTTCCACCTCCAATTCGGATTCCTCTTCGCCCTCCTCAGACTACTTCATCGGTAGATATCCAAACACTCGCAGTGGGCGAGGTCGATTCCAATCTGCCAACCCTGTTTTGACCAACCCTATCACTCTTGCCTCTAACACTCCCCAGACTGCTCAATTTTTCTTCAATTGCTCCCTGAATAGACCTCGTATAATTGCCTCTATTTCGGTGGTCTTTAAGGAAGAACCCCAGCAGGTGGACACCAACATGCATTAGGTAGGGGCTACTTCTACTACGACTCAGGATATGGATGTGCAGCAGCAGCCGGTGAACAAGGACAAAGGAAAAGCTCCTAAAGATGAGGAGAAGGTTTGTGGTGGGCGTGAGCACTCCAAGCAAAGCGATGCCTCGGGTGCGGACAAGCCAGGGGAGGATGACAACATGGAGGCTTACAGGTGCCTTATATTGGAGGAACCTCCTCCACATCATGATGCTTAATTATTCCATTAGAGTCTGGTTTTTTCTTTACGAACCCCACCTTGATGGGATTGATCTTGTTTTTCTAGTTATTGTATCTAGTGGTCTTTGTCTTACAGTTTATCATATATGCACATTACAGTGGAATCTAAAGATGACACCCCTGCGCGGGCATAGTATAGCAGAACAATGTATGGTTTGGACTGGTTTCCCCTAGTGGGCAGTCACTCTTTTTGTGCTTCTTTTGCTGAACATGCCACTCTTCTGGGCAAAGTCAAGGCTGTGGCCAAGGTGTAAATTAGTTTTCCTTTTTTAATAGATTTAAAATAATTCAGAAAAAAAAAAGTTTTAAAAATCCCGAGTGTCCTCCTAAAGGAGAAGTGTGCAATTCCAAAAGAATCTTTTGTTTTAGTTGGGAATTCTTACAAAGATATAAGCGATATTTGTACCATAAGGAATCATTTTTCCAACTAAATGTATCAGATGTACTAGGATCTTGCTGCAACTTTTGAATGAGTGTCCGCACTTCTTCTTCCTTCTTCCATTCATCCCTTGCTTCGGTTATCCAATCTGGTTGGATAATAGAAATGGCACAAAGCAATGTTTCCACCTCTTCATTCTTTCTTGAGAGTGCATCAACAACAACATTTAGCTTCCCTTTTTTGTAGATTATTTCAAATTCATAACCCGACATCTTTGTGACCCATTTTTGCTGCTCTTCTGAAGATAGTCTTTGTTCCAAAAAGTGTTTAAGACTATCTTGATTAGTTTTTACCTTGAAGTGTCTTCCCATTAGGTAAGGTAGCCATTTATTTAGTGCATGTAGTATTGCTAACATTTCCTTCTCATAAATAGCTTTCTGTAAATACTTTCCTTTGATTGGATGACTTTAAAAAGCAATGGGTCTTCCTTCTTGCATTAGAACAACACCAATTCCATTTCCCGAGGCATCACATTCCACAATAAAGGTTTTTGTGAAGTCTGGCGTAGCTAAGACCGGTGCTAGGCACATTGCCTCTTTAAGATGTTCAAAGGCCTTAGTTGCTTCAGGAGTCCATGAAAATGCATCTTTCTTCAACAATGTTGTTAGAGGTGCTGCTATTCTCCCATAATTCTTAACAAACTTGCGATAATACCCTATTAACCCGAGAAATATTCACAACTGATTTATGGTTGTGGGGACTTTCCATTCCTTAATGGCTTTAATTTTGTTAGGGTCTACCTTAACACCCTCGTGAGATACAATATGACCCAGATATTCCACCTCTTGTACTCCAAAGAAACATTAGGATGTTTTTGCATATAATTGTTTCTCCTGCAATAGTTTGAGCACCCTATCAACATGTTCAACATTATCCTTCCGAGACCTGTTGTAGATTAGTATATCATCAAAAAATACTAGCACAAATTTTCTAAGGAAGGGTTTGAAAATGGAATTCATCAACCCTTGAAATGTAGAAGGTGCATTGGTAAGACCAAAAGGCATGACCATAAATTCATAATGACCCTCATGAGTTCGAAATGTTGTTTTTGGAATATCTTCAGTCTTCATTCTAATTTGATGATATCCTGAACGAAGATCCAACTTGGTAAAATAAATTTCTCCATGTAATTCATCCAATAATTCATCAATCACATGAATGGGAAATTTATCTTTAATAGTGAGCTTATTGAGCTCCCTATAATCTGGACACATGTGCTATGATCCATCATTCTTGTGCACCAAGAATATTGGAGCAGAGAAAAAATTTTGACTAGGTTGAATTATACCAGCCTCTAACATTTCTGCAATCATATGTTCAATTTCGATATTTTGGACATAAGGATATCTATAAGGCCTGATGTTTGGAGGAACACTTCCTGGAATCAAATGAATAGCATGATCATGATCACGAATAGGTGGGAGTCCTTTGGGAGTTTCAAACACCTTGGAATGATTGACCAAGACTTTTTGGACATCTGCAGAAATAGATGATTTTGATGTTGGAACTTCTAGTGAGCATAATTGTGCAATTACGCCTTGTTGTTATTTCTTTAGAAGCTTTGTCATGACATTAGAGCTTATTATCTTTCCCGACTTCCTTGCGATACCCCGTAATTCGACTTCCTTTCCTTCTAAAAAAATTTCAAGAAAAGTTCTTGAAAATTAAAAGCTACCATCCCCAAATATTGTAACCATTGTACTCCTAGTACAACATTAGCGCCTCCCATTGGAACGGAAAGAATTGGACTATTCAATACATATTCCCCCATGGTTAGCTTGACATTATGGCATTTTCCAGAGCAATTTATAGTTCCTCCATTTGCAACCATCACTTGACATTCTGGTGCTGGGTATAGGAAACAATTCAATTCCTTGGCTACCTTACATGAATAAAATTATGGGTACTACCCGAATCAATCAACACTATTAACTTTTTCTTCTTGATATTTCCATCTATCTTGAGAGTTTTAGGAGTGTTAATTCCTGCCAATGCATTACATGATATGGTCAGACTCATTTCTTCCTCTTCTAGGTTTGTTTCCTAGTGTATATCCTCTTCTTTTCAAGATTCCTGTTCATTTTCTTCTTCTTCTTCACAATCTATGTAAAATAATTTCTTCTGAGCACACTTATGACCTTTAGTGTATTTTCTATCACAACTATAGCAAATCCATTTTGCTATTTTTTCTTCCAATTGTTGTGGTGTCAACCTTGTAGGTTGTGGAAGTATAGGAGTAGCAACACTTCCATCTTTATATATGTGAGTGGTAGGCTTCCTTGTCGCCATAATTTTACATTCAATTTTTCTTGCCAACCTGAATGCATTTTCCAATGAATCAGGTTCCCAAACGTGAAATTCATGTTAGATGTTATCCTTTAAAGTCCCTATGAAGACATCAATCCTGTGTTCCTTTGGAATATCACTTACCTTATATTCAATTTTTGGAAGTCCTCAATGTGCTCCACCACTGGACCCTTTTGTTTGAGATTTATCAATTGGCTAAAGAAGGTGTTTTTTTTGTATCCTCATAATGTGCTATCATTTCCTCCGTAAAAATTGACCAAGTGACAATTTTTTTATTGGGAGCAAAGCCATCAATACCATACAAATGTATTTTGTTCTAAATGTAAAGTTGCAATGCGTACCATTTGTGTGTTTTGCACATTATTGAGATCAAAATATTGCTCCATTTGTAGTATCCATTTTATGGGATCCTTGCCATCAAACTTCCTCATATCCATCTTCGGAATATGATGGTTATTCCATCCAACATTAGAGTTTATGGAATCAAGATTAACATTTATTTTGTTCTCATCATGAGTTTCCTCTACTATCTTTTCGCCATTAGGAAACATTTCTTGTATCAAAATTTTCAAACCTTCCATGTCTGTTAGATAATTCTTCATGTTTTCCATGTTTTCTTTCATTTTTTCATCAATATTAGCTTCCATGTAATCCATCTTAGCTTCCATGCCATCTTCCATGCCATCCATCTTATTTTTTGTTTCTCTTTGCGAGAGCGAAATTTGGTGCACTTGCTTTTGATATGTCATGTCGCATTTCTTCATCTTCATGAGTCATAGTAGAGACTTCCGAAGGTTTAATGGGTGTTGAATTATTTTTAGGTGGAATTTTAGAACCCAATACTAATATATATGCTACAATATTCCCTTGGAATCAATTCAAACTGATTTTTCACACAAGACTTATACAATTCGAAATAAAAAAACACACCTTTTTCTTACTTTTGAGGAGCTCAATATTGAAACTGAATTATCTATGTGATTTCGGATCCTGAATATCTGAAATTTGGCCCTGTAGTAGCCCTCTGAAGCTTCTTTCAAATTCCATATGTCTGAATTGATTTGGATTCTTCAAAAAAAAGTTATACCCAATCTCCCACAATGACCTAATTATGGACTAGTTTAGCAGGGCAAACTTGTACGACGTGCCACGTGTCACTGTTTCCTCCTTCAGATCTGAAATTGATACAAAGTAAAATTCAATCCGCGTGTTGTTGCTACCACTGCTTACCAAATTCCAATCTGATGCTCAGAGAGAGAGTTATGACTTTTTTCCCGCGGTCACCTCTTTGAGATGAAATTGAGGAGCCTGAAATAACTCTAACTTCCATAGATGATATCTTTGAAAATATTGCGAATCAAGCTCTGAAATTTTTCCACGACTTTCCTCAGGATTTTGTCTACGCTCTGTAAAATTTTTAGCTTTTCAACCCTCATAGAAACAAAAGTATAGTGAAAATTCCATGATGACCTGTTTAGGTTAAATTCAGGAGCCTGCAAAAAGTCCTAACTTCCACTGATAATATCTCCGAAAATATTGCGAACCAAGATCTGCAATTTTTCCACAACGTTCCTCGGTATTTCTTCTTCACGCTCTAAAAATTTTAGTTTCTGAACCTTCGTAGAAAAAAATTTATAATGAAAATTCCACGATGACTTGTTTGGAGTAGCAAAACCCTAGAATCCAAAGCTCTGATACCAAATGTTATGAAACCAACTCCAAAAATAGAAGAAAAGAGAGATCAACGCCTTATAAATAAGCTACTTGGAGGGGGAAACCTCCAATACATTACATAAATGAACAATTCTTGGATGATACAAATGACCAATACCTCCTTCTATATATAGGAGTCCATGGGGCCACAATATAATCGTAGCCGACTTAAAAATAATAATGTAAGGGCACAATAATAACAATATTCGGGTTACAGGGGTACAACAATAACAATAAGGGGGCTACACTAATAAGAATAAGGGACTAAACTAGTAATATAGGGACCTAACATATACAATGTTCATTAGCATTATTCAGAGTACAAGGAAGGAGTTCCAAATATTTATTAGATCGTACAGGCGATGGCTACGCTAAATAACAACCAATATCTAACACCAAAAAAAACTTACCAACAATTGCTTGAGAAAACCTTGCAAGTTAGTTATGTCCTTCCAACTCTATGATGGTATACTTCATGCGAGGATTGTTGTCTACCCTTATTTGATTATTATAGCCTTTTTAACGAAGCCATAAATGAGACCAATTGGTTGCAAAGTAACCTTATAGCTTCTTATACCAATATTTGCTCAATAGAAAACAATAAGCCTCTAGTATGTACACTACAATGATGTCAATAACTTGGAAAACTCTTAGTTCAGATGGTGATCGAATAAGCACATCATTAAGTTCACCAACTGCTTGCAACTTGGTTCTATCTAATTGTATAATCTTGGCATTGGCTTTCTCTTGGGTTGTGTTAGCACAGTTCTATGCTAAGTCATGAGTATGTTTTAAATTTTTTGTTTTTAGGATAAAATTTGTAAATTTCAAAAAAATTTAGAACGCTACCGAAAGTTCTAGAAGCGTTTGTTTTAGCCTTTTCAGACAGTCTGTTTTAATTCTCATTTAATTCAGTTTTTATTTTAAACCGATGCTACCAGAAATTATGGTAACCTCCCCTGTTTTTAAAAAATAAAAATAAAAAAAGCACACCCGCTTTTGTGTTAAGCCACATGTTCTCGTTATCAACTACGTTTTAAAATTTTATCATGAGTTAGGTCACATGATAGGAAAGGTTTACGTTGAGTGATGTTAAGTTGAGTCATGGTTATATGTGGAGCAAGCTAGGTGTCAATCCGCAGTTGTAAAAGTCAACTTTTGTTTGTCCCGTCTGTCAGCCAAGTTGTTACATCCACATGTTGAATTACATATTAAGTGTTAAGGTAGATCGTGGATCTGCAGTTTTAATGTGATGACATTTTGGATTGATCACGCATGAACGCTGCCAGAATTTTAGGCATGTCATAAGGATATGATGGAGGTGACTGCCAGCTCTAGCTCCGTTCATATCCAGCCACCTATAGCATATCATTTGAAACACCGCAGCCAACTGAAATTAATCATGAATACCACAAGGTGTATTCTACGGTCTAAGATATTTCCCGTTATGAAAAATATCATGCATGGAAATGTGAACCGACATATATTTTTAAACCACTGAAAGAGAGGGAAAACCATTAGTTTCGAGTTTAACTGTTGGTGAATGAGAAGCTCTAGTGAGCAACTTGAGGAAGGAGACCTAGATTTCAGACAGATTTCATTAAATACACAACAACACTTGTTAGGTGAGCTCCCCTAATTATGACACCTATTAGATTTCAGTAGAAAAACTTCTTTATTACAGAAGATGACTAAGAAAGGAGGAAAACTAAAACACATTGAACCCCAAGTAGCTGATCTAGTTTATGCTAATCCAAATTTGAGAAGGTTCTTTGCTCAGGCAGGGTGGTATCCATTGCGTTCAATACTAGGAAGCTCTCATTTAGGAGGAGCTAAGGAATTTTCACTCTCTTTCAATGGGTAGGAAGCAAATGTATATGGCCTTAGATTGCAATTATCAACAAAGTCTATTTCTAAAGCTTTCAACCTTCCACAAGAAGGAGAAAAATGGTTTAAAGGCCAAGTCATCATTGGAGGAGACCTCAACAGTGTCATCAAAGATGGGCACCGAGACCCTAATTGGGCTAAAGGAATTCCTAGCAGTTACCTCAAGAATGAATGGGCTGA
The DNA here is from genome assembly GCA_034641835.2 of Pinus albicaulis. Taxonomy (NCBI): domain Eukaryota; kingdom Viridiplantae; phylum Streptophyta; class Pinopsida; order Pinales; family Pinaceae; genus Pinus; species Pinus albicaulis. Next base: position 645,845,295 of record CM076574.1, read on the forward strand.
GACTGTCAAGCTCATAAAAATTTACCTTACCTCTGAGAGGAGGTATATTGTTGTTTTTCTTTATCATATGAGATTTTTGTTTCATATTGCAGTTATGAAGACCCTCATCCTACCATCATTTTTGTTGAAGAGCTTGACAAAGATGTCAGCTAGGATATAAACACATACAACTGCATCAGATTATAGCTTATATCATCAAGCTCTTATTAAAGTATTGGTTGAGGAAGGACTTAGGAAAAGAAACTAGTCATGGGAACATTTTTTGTTTTACAGGCCAGGCCAACCTGCACCTACACTAGATATTCCAACTCAGCTATCTCCAGCTTCACAACAACATCCTTAGCCTGTCAATCAGAAAGAGAAAAATCAGAAGCCAATTGCTTCATCAGTTGGTAAGAGAAATAAGAGAAATGATAAGAAGGAGAACATCCACAAAAAGGCTAAAGGTAAAAAAGAAAAGGTTCCTTCAACCAAGGTTGAAAATAAGTTGGAGAAAGGAGAAGGATCATCAACGAGTAAGCCAAAATCAATGAATATGGTGCCTCCAATTTCTCCTTTTCCAAAGGTTTATACTCGAGCATCGAGAGGAAAGTTTGTAATTGCAAAAAAATCCAAAGCCTAGGTGCTACCAGAAGTTTCAGAAGCAGAAATTCAAAAAAATATTCAGAAGGAATAACCCACTAAGTTCGATGAGGAGCTCCTAAAATATGCAGGGTATGATATTAACAGAAAGAGAAGGAAAAAGGATGAAAAACCAATTGCTAGTAGCAGGAAAAGGAACACCATAGACAACAACAAGTTTAGGCTCAAATCTAAAGCCTTGAAAAATCCAAGTTTTCTGACAGAAGTCATAGATATAGAGAGGAAATCTGAAGGGTTACAAACTGTAACTCCTTCAATTGCAGAGACTAGTGGACCAAAAAATAAAGATAAGGGTAAAGCCCCTTCAGACCATCAAACATAATCCTCAAAAAGAAGAAAAATTCAGAAGGGTTCAGAAGAGAAAAAGACCATTTTCAAAGAAACAACCACCATGACCACAAGGTCAAAATAAAATTTTGACAAACAAACGGATTTGGACAAGCTTGCAGAAGTTGCAGCCCATATGGAAGAGAGGTAAAAGGGTTTCCTAATAAAATACCTTTTTGCTTACTAAGTACATTTTTGAACATCAACTCAATTTTCAGAATGTATAAGTCTACACAGGATTTTTAAGTATTTGATGTGCATTTTTGAAAAAGAAACAGAGCGCTACCGGAAATTCCGGTATGATTACAATTTTTGCACAGTTAATGGTTTTTACTGAAATTTCCAGTAGTGCCTGTTTTAAATGATTTTTGAGAGCTGTTAGCAGAAATTATGAGCCAATACAAGGATGTTAAGGAATCATAACAATATGGAAATGTCAAGTGATGGTTGATAAGTTGTTATGAAGTTGTTGAAGGTCACATTTAATGAGGACACATGGTTATTAAATAATCAAGGTCATGATGAGACAAATCAACAGAAAAAGGGGCAGCATGTCAGCACACTTAGCATGATAGTCCAAACTATCTTCTCTTCTCTTATCTACATCTTTCCTGTTAGTTATATTTTGATAGGATATAGTTTTAATTTCATATAACACCTATGTAATGTGAGGAAGAGTGGTTCCTTCATTTTAGGAGAGATGGAGTTGGTACCTATCTCTCTATACATATCATTTCAGGGTTGGATTTTGGTCGACTTGAAGGTTCATAATAATAAAGAAAACTCCTTTTTGCACTTCATCCTGGAGGATTTTGTGATTCAAGGACTATATAATGTATGGTGTGTTTTTCTCATTGTTTTATTCTTCTAATTTTTGAGTTGTAGCAGCTAGTAAGGTGTGAGTAAGAGAAATGTTCGAGGATCTAGTAGTTAATTATCTGTTGTTTAGTTTTCTGCAAATCATATATATGTTATGTAGATAATGTTAGTGAAGGTTTCATGAAATATTTATGAAATACTTTATACATGTACTCTTCTTTATAAATGTTGTTTCCTTTACATAAAACATATTTTGCGTAAAAGGCAACTCTTGTAGCTGTGTGACTAATTTAGGATATGCATATTTCTTAGATTGAGTACCGTCTATTTGTCATCTTTCATTTGTTATAATCTTCTCCCCTATACTACCAATTTACCCATACAATTTATACTTGCCACAACTTGCCAAATGCATGAAAGTCTAAAAGAATAAAAATCATTTCAAACTCTTTAAGAAGCCATCCCACCACTCAAAACCTTTTACTTTGAAATGAACTATGATGTGTAAGGCTTACTCCGTTACAGTAAAGGAGTGACTCCTTGCGGTAATATCTTTGGCACCGTTTCTGGGGAGGCGAATTGAAGTTTATCCCTGGGTGAATGACAAAGTTATAAGTCTAGTTCTAAGGTGTACAGTTCCAGTTGCCTTTTTAGACTGCTTTACACCTGGCGACTCCATTGTTGAAGTTCTAGCTCCTAGAAGGGCTAGAACCAAGGCTAACCCATATTCCCCTTTGAGAATCCCAGTCTCTGACTCTGAGAAGCTAATCAAGAAAAAGAGTAAATGAAATTTTGCTACCTCTGCTACTATTTTCTCAAAGGTTGTCCCTAAAGAAGTGTTGCAAACTCTATCCCCTTATTTTGCAGAAAATCTTGTAGCTCCCTTGTTTTATAGCCAACAAACAGTCTCTACATCAAATTTTGGTGCTTCATCATCTGCTATTCACAATCCACCAATTTTTGTTCCAAAAATCCCAACAACTCATACCATGGCAGGTCAAAACCCACCCCTAACCGAATGGATGCAATTGTTGCTGCAAGGTATGCCCCTTTGGTTTTACCTCAACCTATGAATGTATTAAATGTAGTAGTTTATATCAAGTATATGCCTAAATTTAGTGGTGAGGGAGAGATTAAAACTGAAGAACACCTTGCTGATTTTTATGCCTATGCTGAAAATCTGAATATTGAGCATGAAGATGTTTGGCTGAGAGTTTTTGTTCAGAGCCTTGAGGGTGATGTTAGGAAATGGTTCATATCTTTGACAACTGGTAGCATCACCGGAATTGAAACCCTAGATGATACATTTTTAAGGAAATGGGTCGATAAGAAATATTTTCTGTATTATATCACTAAATTTGGTGCAATAAAAAGAAAAGGAGGAGAATCAATTTCTTATTTTTCTAAGAGATTCAATAAGATGTATAGAAAAATACCTACTGAAATCAAGCCTATTGAAGCTTCAACCAAAATCACTTGTGTTTGTGCCTTTGATCCTGATTTTTGTTTATTATTGAGAGAAAGAAGATCTGCAAGACTAACAAAAATGGAGGACAATGCACTAGAGGTAGAATCTAATGTATTAGTAGCTGATAGGGTCAGAGGAGGGATTGATAGAGAAAAAAGGAAGCAAAAATATTAAGTTTCATCTTCAGGAACTTCTGACATAGATCCTAAGCTAGATGAGTTGACCAAGATGGTCAATTCATTGACCATTGAGATGTCCAAGCTCAAGATGGAAGCAAGACCAAATACTACTATAAATGTTTCATTTGATTAGCTTAATAGGCAGCAGTTTAGAAGACTTAATGCTCCTCAAATTTTGCAATGAGAAAGAAGAGACACTGATGAACAAAAAGTACAGCCCCCTTTGCAGAATTCCATATTTGAAGATGAAGAGGAAACTGAAGGGTTGGAGAAAGGTGCTGATATCAATTGTCTAAGAGATAAAGAAGGCCCGATTAATCTTACACAAGCAGAGTATGAAGACTTCATGTCATATAGTCAGAATAAGGAAGTGAGTTCTTATCATTCCATGATTACAGCTGATCACCAAAGTAGATACAATATCAGATGAAAGAATATTGATGATAATTCCAATCTCATTGCACAACCAAAGAAGAATAAGGATGCAGTTAAAATTCCATCAGAAAAGAAAGTGGCTGAACCAAGCAGACAGGAAATTTCGGTAGCAGTTAACCCTCCTTCACTTGAGGTAAAAATTGCTAACAAGCTGCCCCCTATTTTCAATTTTGAGAATGGGATACAAAAGATAAATATTCCAGTTCCTCTTGTAGAACTCATGAACAATGATGGTTTCAAAAAGACTTTTATGAAAGCTCTTCAGCCTCCACCTACCGAAGTAGCCTATGATTTTTTTAACCTTCAAGATGACAAGCCCACTGTTATTTTAGGTCCATTGGTAGAAGACATAGATGAATCTACTCCTCCCTTCTATCTATCTCTGAATATTCATGATAAGATCTTGCATAATTTCCTAATGGACTCTGGAGCCTCACATTGTTTAATGCCCAAGGTAGTCATGGATGAACTAGGTCTTGAAGTAACTAGATAATACCAAGATCTCTACTATTTTGATTCCCAGAAAGTCCAATGCCTTGGCGTCATCAAAGACCTTGCAATACGCCTTTTTCACTTACCCAAGAGAGGGGTGGTGATGGATATTGTTGTAGTTGATATTCCCCCTAGATTTGATATGTTACTTTCTAGGTCATGGACTAAAAGGTTAGGAGGAACTTTGCAAATGGATTTCACTTATGCTACTGTCCCTATTTTTGGAGGAGAACAAAGAAGACTTTATAGAGAAGCTCATCTGACATATATCATTAATGATAACACACATCCCACTAATCATCCAATTATGCAATAACAACTGATGTTGGTTCAAGCATTTTACATATGGATAATTCTGCCCTGCTCACAGAAAGTTTTCAGTTTTTGAAGCCTGCTGAAAAACAGATCAGTCATGAGGGTTCTCAGGTGTGGAAAATGTATTTTGATGGATCATTTTCTAGAGAAGGAGTTGGTGCAGGAATAGTTCTCATTTCCTTTTGAAAGAAAGCTCTACTTTTTCTTTCAAACTTTAATTTGAAGCAACTAACAATGTGGCTGAATATGAAGCTCTTTTAATTGGTTTAAAAACATCAAAAGACATGAATATTTTAGAAATTTCTGTTTTTGGAGATGCTGAACTTATTATTGAGAAATTTAGAAATGTTTATCAAACTAAGCATCCCAGACTCAAATATTACCGGAATGTAGTACGGAGCGTTATAGCATACTCATTCCTGGCCTTTAATATTTCTTTTGTTCCAAGAGAAATTAATATTTTGGCTGATTCACTTTCTATTTCAGCAAGCTCATTCAAGATTCTAATACCTACAAAACTGAAATATGAAGTGGAAGTTAGGTTTAGACCTAGAATTCCTGATAATGTCAAATATTGGAAAGTTTTTAAGGATGACCAGGAGATTATAAGATTCATTGAAGCTACTGAAGAATTTGATGTCCTAAACATTGATCAGGATGAAGATCTCATGAAGGATAATTTTGATTATCAAGATACCAAAAATCTGAAAAAACAGATTGCTGATCAGCCTATCATACAGCTGGTTAGCAATCATATCCCCAAGGGGTTAATCCCACTTGAGAAGCTTTTTTATCACAATGATGTTTTAGTTAAACCATAGTTAGCCGAAGTAGATCCAGAATTGGAAGATTTCAATTTGGGTAGAGAAATAGAGCCAAGGTATGTTAATTTGTCAAAAGCTTTATCAGAAGAAAGAAAGATTGAATATCACAAGCTGTTTTGTGAATTTGTTGATGTTTTTTCCTAGAAATATGAGGATCTTAAGACATATGACACAACTATCATTGAGCATAGGATACCATTGAAAGACAGTACTAATCCATTTCGGAAAAAATTAAGACAAATCAATCCACTGTTGTTACCAGTGATGGAGAAGGAAGTGAAGGAACTTTTGGATGCTAAAATCATCATTCCATTGAGATACTCAGATTGGGTTGTTAATCTAGTTCCAGTAAGAAAGAAGAGTGGTGAAGTCAGACTATGTGTAAATTTCAAGAATCTTAACAAATTCTCCAAGAAAGATAATTATCCATTGCCAAAGATGGAGCATATTCTTCAAAATGTAATCGGGTCAGACAAAATTTCCATGTTGGATGGGTTCTACAGGTACAACCAAGTATCTGTTTGGCTGGAAGATCGAGAGAAGAAAAAATTCACTACTCCCTGGGGAAAATTCATGTATGCAAAGATGTTATTGGTGCTTATGAATGCCGGGGCTACTTTTTAGCGTGTTATGGAATTTGCATTCATTGGAGAAAAAGATAAATTCTTGGTTATCTATTTAGATGATATTACTGTTTTTTCAACTTCAGATCAAGAGCACCTTCAACACTTGAGACAAGTATTTGTTAAATGCAGGAAATATGGTATATCATTGAATCCAAAGAAGTCTCATTTTGCTCTTAAAGAAGGTAAGATGTTGGGTCACATAGTTTCTAAAGATGGAGTGAGAATTGATCCCAAAAGAGTGATTGCAATTCAGGACAACACACTTCCAAGATCCAAGAAAGAGATCCAATATTTCCTTGGTAAGATCAATTTTTTAAGTAGGTTCATTCCCAATTTTGTTGAAGTGGTGTAGCATATTACTTGCATGCTGAATAAGGACAAGGAATTCAAGTGGAAATTTGAAGCCAAAAATTCATTTGAGCTAACAAAAATTCTATCATTGAAGCACCTCAGTTGGTAAGCCCTGAATACTCAAAACCTTTCTTGATCTTCTCATTTGCCTCTCAAGATACTATTTTTGCTGTTTTATTACAAAAATATTCAGAAAATAAGGAAGCTCCCATAACATTTTTAGCAAAGCCCTTAGAGATATAGAATTGAAGTATGAAATGTTGGAAAAGCACACCAATGCATTAGTTAAAGCTCTGAAGGCTTTTAGAGTTTATATTCTGCATGTTCAAATTATTGCCTATGTACCTTCATCTGTTGCTAGACAAATATTAGTTCAGCCTGATATTGATGGAAAAAGATGTAAGTGGGTGACTAAATTTCTTGAATTTGATTTAGATATAAATCCTACCAAAGTAATCAAAGGTCAAGGGTTAGCCAAACTACTAGCTGAAGAAAATTGTAGATTTTTGGGCTTAAATTTCATGGATGACAATCTATAAGGGAAAATTTTAGAACCTATAGACATCATGGCAGTGGATGTAAATATTTCTGAGTGCAGCTGATATAAATATATCATTTATTTTTTGCAGCATTTTAAACCTACTCCAAATTTTGATAAAAGCGAGTGAGATTTTTGAAGCTAAAAACTGTTAAATTTTGCATCAAGGATAATTGTTTATATTGGAAATATCCCACAAAAGTTTTGTTGAGCTGCATTGAACCAGATGAGTCCAAGAAAGTTATGTTTGATATGCATAGTAGTGTGTGTGGAGGTCATCATTATTGGATAACTACAACATACAAAATACTAAGAGCTGGCTATTTTTGGCCTAGTTTATTTTTTAATGTATATGCTAAGGTGAGAGAATGTAAAAAATGTTAGAAGTTCAATGGTAAGAAACATTTGAAGTCTTTGCCTCTCAAGCCCATAGTTGTTTCTGCACCTTTCCAACAATGGGGATTGGATTTCATTGGGGAAATTCATCCACCTTCAAGTGGAAAAGATCATTGGATTCTTGTTGCAACTGATTACTTCACCAAATGGATTGAAGAAATACCTACCATGAATGCTACTCATAAATTTATCATTAACTTTCTGGAGGGAATCATAACCAGATTTGGATGTCCATCAAGGTTAGTCGCAGATAATGCAACTGATTTTTAAACCTACACCATTGGTAAATTTCTTTGAAGATTATGGTATTCAAATTACTCACTCTACACCTTACTATCCATAAGGGAATGGTTTAGCTGAATCATCTAACAAAAGTTTGGTAAGAAACATCACCAAGCTATTGGAGCAAAACAAGAAAGCTTGGGACTCTAAACTGAAATTTTCTTTATGGGCTGACAGGGTGACAATAAAAAAATCTATTAATACATCACCTTTTCAAATGGTTTATAGTAATGAGGCTATTTTTCCAGTCCAATTAGCCATTCCTGTATCTAAATTTCTGCAAGATCATGAAGCTGAGCCAAATGACATGACCAGAAGAATTTATTAGATCATAGAAGTGCAAAAAAAGTGAGAACAGCAATATGATTTGGTAATAAAATATCAACAAGCTGTAAAGGAAGATTTTGATAGAGGAACTAAAAAATAATATTTTCATATTGGAGATCTAGTGTTTAAATGGGATGCACATCATCAAGACCCAAGTAAGCATTCCAAATTTGATTCTTTATGGCTTGTCCCTTTCAGAATCTCCAATATTTTGCAGAACGATAATTTTGATTTGCAACATCGTGATGGAGAAAACTGTTTGGAGGCCCATTTAATGGGCGCTTCCTCAAAAAAATGTTTTACTAAGGCTGTTGGTGGCCTAAATTCACTGTAAACACCGGTGTGTTTCATAATAATACTCCATAGGCCAATGACAAGGCACTGAAACTGGAAAAGGTTCTTAGAGCCTTGCAGGGATAGCTCTATCCCTTGTGGGGCTAATGTTAGCACAATTCTATGCTAAGTCATGAGTATGTTTTAAATTTTTTGTTTTTAGGATAAAATTTGTAAATTTCAAAATTTTTTAGAACGCTACTAAAAGTTCCGGTAGCGTCTGTTTTAGCCTTATCAGACAGTATGTTTTAATTCTAATTTATGTCTGTTTTTATTTTAACCCGATGCTATCGAAAATTCCAGTAACCTCCCTTGTTTTTAAAAATAAAAAATAAAAAAAGCGCATCTGCTTTTGTGTTAAGCCACATGTTCCCGTTATCAACTATGTTTTAAAATTTTATCATGAGTTAGGTCGCATGATAGGAAAGGTTTACGTTGAGTGATGTTAAGTTGAGTTGTCATTATACATGGATCAAGCTAGGTGTCAATTCACAGTTGTAAAAGGCAACTGTTGTTTGTCTTGTCTGTCAGCCGAGATGTTACATCCACATGTCGAGGTACATATTAAGTGTTAAGGTAGATCGTGGATATGCAGTTTTAATGTGATGACCATTTGGATTGATCACACATGAACGATGCCATAATTTTAGGCCTGTCATAAGGATACAATGGAGGTGACTGCCAAATCCAGCTCCGTTCATCTCCAACACCATAGCATATCATTTGAAACACCGTAGCCAACTGAAGTTAATCATGACTTCCACAAGGTGTATTCTACAGTCTAAGATATTTCCCATTATGAAAAATCTCATGCATGGAAAGGTGAACCAACATATATTTTTAAACCACCGAAATAAAGGGAAAACCATTAGTTTCGAGTTTAATTATTGGTGAAGGAGCAGCTCCAGTGAGCAGCTTGAGGAAGGAGACCCAGATTTCAGACATATTTCATTGAAGACACATCGAAACTTGTTAGGTGAGCTCCCCTAATTTTGACACCTATCAGATTTCTGTAGACAACCTTATTTATTATTGAATATGACTCATAAAGGAGGAAAACTAAAATGTATTGAACCCCAAGGATCTGATCTAGTTGATGCTAATTCAAATGTGAGAAGGTTCTTTGTTCAGGCAGGGTGGTATCCATTGTGTTCAAGGCTAGGAAGCTCTCATTTAGGAGTAGCTAAGGACTTTTCAATCTCTTTTAATGGGCAGGAATAAAATGTATATGGCCTCATATTGCAGGTATCAACAGAGTCTATTGCTGAAGCTTTCAACCTTCCACGGGAAGGAGAAAAATGGTATAAAGGCCAAGTCATCATTGGAGGAGACCTCAATAGTTTAATCAAAGATGGACACAGAGACCCTAACTGGGCTAACGGAATTCCTAGAAGTTACCTCAAGAATGAATGGGATGAGACTGTCAAGCTCATCAAAATTTACCTTACATGTGAGAGGAGGATACAAACACATATATCTGCATTAGAGTATAGCTTATATAATCAAGCTCTTATTACAGTATTGGTTGAGGAAGAACCCAGGAAAATAAACCAATCATGGGAAAATTTTCTGTTTTACAGGGTAGGCCAACCTGCACCTACACTAGATATTCTAGCTCAGCTATCTCCAGCTTCATAGCAACATCCTCATCCTTTCAAGCAGAAAGAGAAAAATCAGAAGCCAACTACTTCATCAGTTGGTAAGATAACTAAGAGAAAGGCTAAGAAGGAGAACATCCACAAAAAGATTAAAGGCAGAAAAGAAAAGGCTCCTTCAACCAAGGTTGAAAAGAAGTTGGAGAAAGGAGAAGGCTTATCAACCAACAAGCCAAAATCAATGAATATGGCACCTCCCATTTCTCCTTTTCCCAAGGTTTATACTAGAGCATGGAGAGGAAAGTTTGTAACTGCAGAAAATCCAAAGCATAGGTGCTACCGAAAGTTTCAGAAGCAGACAGTCAAAAAAATATTCAGAAGGAATATCAACCCACTAAGTCTGATGAGGAGATCCTAAAATATGCAGGGTATGATATTAGTAGTAAGAGAAGGAAAAATGATGCAAAAATAGTTGCTGGTAGCAGGAAAATACACACTAGAGACAACAACAAGTTTAGGCTCAAATCTAAAGTCTTGCATAATCCAAGTTTGCTGACAAAAGTCATAGATATAAAGAGGTAATCTGAAGGGTGACAAACTATAACTCCTTCAATTGCAAATAATAGTGGACCCAAAAATAAAGATAAGGATAAATCCCCTTCAGACCAGCAAACAGAATCCTCAAAAAGAAGAAATATTCAGAAGGGTTCAGAACAGAAAAAGACCATTGTCAAAGAAAAAACCACCAGGACCACAAGGTCAAAATCAACTGTTGAAAAACAAACAGACTTGGACAAGCTTGCAGAAGTTTCAACCCATATGGAAGAGAGGTAAAAGGGTTTCCTAATAAAATACCTTTTTGCTTACTAAGTACATTTTTGAACATCAACTCAATTTTCAGAATGTATAAGTCCACACAAGATTTTCGAGTATTTTCTGTGGATTTTTGAAAAAGAAACAGAGCCCTACTAGAAATTCCGGTAGCATTACAACTTTTGCACAATTACATGTTTTTACTGGAATTTCCGGTAGCCCCTGTTTAAATGATTTTGGACAGCTGTCAGGGGAAATTCTGAGCCAATCCAAGGATGATAAGGAATCATAATGATATTGATATCTCAAGTGATGGTTGATAAGTGGCTATGAGGTTGTTGAAGGCCACATTTAATGAAGACACGTGGTTATTATTAAAGAATCAAGGTCATGAAGAGACAAATCAGCAGAAAAAGGGGCAGCATGTCAGCACACTCAACAACACAGTCCAAACTGTCTTACCTTCTCTTATCTACATCTGTCATGTTAGTTATATTTCGATAGGATATATTTTTAATGTCATATAAAACCTATGCAATGTGAGGAATAATGGTTCCTCCTTTTTAGGAGAGATGGATTCGGTGCCTCTCTCTCTATAAATATTATTTGTAAATACCATTTCAGGGTTGAATTTTGGTTGACCTGAAGACTTATCATAATAAAGAAAACTCCTTTTTGCACTTCATGCTAGAGGATTTTGTGATTCAAGGACTATGTAATGTATGGTGTGTTTTTCTCATTGTTTTATTCTTCTGATTTATGAGTTGCAACAACTAGTAAGGTGTGAGTAAGAGAATTGTTAGAGGATATAATAGTTAATTATCTGTGGTTTAGTTTCCTAAAAATCATATATATGTTGTGTAGAGCATGTTAGTGAAGGCTTCATGAAAGATTTATGAAATAATTTATGCATATACTCTACTTCCTAAATGTTGTTTCCTTTACATAAAACAGAGTTTGTGTAAAATGCCACTCTTGTAGCTGTGTGACTGATTTAGGATATGCATATTTCTTAGATTGAGTACCAACTATTTGCCATCTTTAATTTGTTACAATATTCTCCCCTATACTACCAATTTAACCATACAATTTACACTTGTCATAGCTTTCCAAATGCATGAAAGTTTAAAAGAATAAAAACCATTTCAAACTCTTTAAGAAGACATCCCACCACTCAAAAACTTTTACTTTGAGATGAACTATGATGTGTATGGCTTACTCCTTTGTAGTCAAGGAGTGAATCCTTGCGCTAACAGGTTGCATTTATATTCTTACAAATCAATATTGGCATAATATTCTTTGAGGCACTGGAGTCCACTAAAAAATTATGCACATTATGATTGAAATTCTCAAACGTAAGCAATAAGTGTGGTGCTTGAGATATTGATTAGGCTCTGATACTTGTAGCATTAATTATGGACTTATAATTGTCTATAATATTTTCTTGAGCATCTGATATTGAACTTCCAAAATTAGTTGACATGGAAACAAACTTACTGTATGTAGTAGGTGATTTTAATGTTATAAGCAACAACTATCTTTGTTGTGGAAGATTGTATAAATCATAGATATTAATGTTGGATCTTGTTTTCTTCATATCATCAATAAGATTATAGTCCATCACATTACCTTTGGCCTTATCTATAGTTGTGTTTGTTGGTCGAGATGGAGTTGGGGTAGACTTCACAGTTAACTCATGTGATTTTGCATTTTCTTTAGTATTACCCATTGTATTCTTGATTGGTCGAGCAACCTTGGTTTGAGTATTTTAATTTTTATTATTAGTCCGAGGAGGAAGTGTTTTCCTGAGCAACACTTTTCCCTTTTCCCGAGGGCCAGGGTCAACCACTAGTATTTTACTACATGAGTTATCAAACTTAACAGTTTTAGGTAGTTGAGTCTCTCCAAGCGAAACTTATCCTATCGTCTATGTTTCATGGTAAACCACAACGTACCACAATAAAATGGTCAACCCCGTAGTGGAATCATCATCTATTGTAGGGGACTCTTATTCCAATGATTTCTCTATTTGATCTTCAAGGGATTGTTTCTCTAACAATGAATTAATTATAAACGTCATAAATTAATCGACTAGGGACGTATCTTCTTTGAGTACCACATTCATGACATGAGAAGAAGTTATACATTCCAAGTTATTAAACATTCAAGTTGACATTTTATCTTTTAGTGTAGGTCTTAACCCTGTACAAAAATTACCTACAAACTAATTCTTCAAACAAAAAAATAAAAAATGGAAAGAAAAAAAAACAAATATACGCAAATATTTTACCCTGGATCCCAAAACCAGGACTACCAGATTGATTTTTCTTTATATTCCTTTCAATGTTACAATACATATATATACATTCTGAAGCATTCATATAACCTAATCCATTAACCATGGATTAGAACATAACCGTAGTTCCCTTGACCAGATCTACAAAATACCATGGGCATAAAACCATCATGCCAAAAACCATGTGAAAAACACATGCAAAAAACCATGGGTAGGTCCGTCCACCATTTTTTGGTCCACATAAAAAAAATTCCCTAGGTCGTTGCCCCGGACCCCGTGCAACCCCCCTGCGACCCCCCGTTATGCCCTACACAACATAAATCACATGAGACCAATCATGGAAAGAGGTCTCCTTAGTGCTCACAGACTTCATCAATGCATCTACAACATTCTTCAAAGTGTCCAACTTTACCAACAACGCCTTTTTTTCCTCAACCATATCCCTCACAAAGTGATACTGAACATCAATTTCATTTTTATTCGAATGATAAGCAGGGTTCTTTGTCAAGAAAATTTCACTTTGGCTACTATAGTATATCCTTATAGCTCGTTGTTCCAACCCCATACTTGAACACAATATTTGCAACCATACTACTTCCTTGATTGCATGAGTGGCTACCATGTATTCAACCTCTATAGTTGAACGTGCCACTACAGAGTGCCTCTTTCTCATCCAACTGACTGCTCCTACAAATAGGTTAAACAGATACCCACTTTTAGATATTATTTCATCCGGATCTCTAGCTCAGTTTGCATCAACAAAGCCACAAATTTCCAAAATTTTGTCCAATCCTGGTCTTCCTTGGTATCACAAACCATAATCACTAGTGCCATGAAAATACTTGAAAAATCCGCTTCATTGCTATCCAAGGATCCTCCCCTGGTTTTGACATAAACCTATTCAATCCTCCCCCTGCATGTGTAATGTTTATTATGATGCAAACCATTGCATATGACAGGCTACCAACTGCACTCATATATGGAACATGGGACATGTCCTCTTCCTCTTCTTGTGTCTTAGGACACTCTACAGTAGATAAATTTACACCTATAGGAATAGGAACACTCACTGGTTTACTCTCCTGCATATTAAATCTATGCAATATTGTATCGATTTAATTCCTCTGGTTTAACCAGAGCTTCCTCTTTTCTCGATATCATTTAATTTATATGCCCAAAATATAGTTTGCAGCACCAAGATCCTTCATGTCGAATTTGGAGGACAATTGGGTCTTCAAATCCTATATAATTTCTTTGTCATTTCCAATCAACAATATATCATCCACATAAAAGACCAAATAAATAACACGGTCACCAATTAATTTAAAATACACACAGTGATCTACTTTGATTTTGGTGAAGCCAAGTCCCCATATACATGTATCAAATTTTTGATACCACATCCTTGGTGAATGTTTTAACCCATACAAAGAATTTTTTAACCTGCATACCAATTATTTATTACCCTTCACCGCAAAGCCTTCAGGTTGCTTCATGTAGATCTCTTGTTCCAGATCCATGTGAAGAAAATGTTGTCTTCACATCCATATGTTCTACTTCAAATTAAAAAGAAACAACAACAGATACAAGTAATCTAATAGAAGTTAACTTGGCAACAAGAGAAAAAATATCACCAAAATCATTTGTCGACACCTGGGAATAACCTTTTGCTACCAACCAAACTTTGTATTTCTCCACCTTGCCTTTTGTATTCATCTTCTTCTTAAACACCCATTTGCTTCCAATGGGTTTCCTTCCAGCTGGAAACTCCACCAGATCTTAAGCCTCATTTATGTCCAAAGATTCCATTTCATCAACCATGGCCTCTTTCTAGAGTTTTCCATTCTCTAAATCTACTTCCTCCCAAACAGTTCTGGGATCATCATCAGTAATTGGTAAATCAAATTTTGAACAGAAAGTTGATGGACTATACCTTTTCGACTTCCTTTTCTCTCGAACTAATCTTCTAAAAACCGGATTCTATGGATCTTCCTCTTTTGATTCTTGTTATGTTGTAGAGTTTTATTCTTCCTCCTTTAGCTCAAACTCTATCTTCTTGGGTTCATTTTGGTAGGAGTTCATGTTTAATAACATCCTTCACCTCTCTAAACACCACATATCAATTGTACAAAATCTTCCTTGTTTCTTGGTTACAAAGCTTATAACCTTTTAAACCGTACTTATACCCAATAAAGATGTACCTTTCAAATTTATTATCCAACTTGGTTCTTTTCTCCTTTGGAACATGTACATATGCATCACACCTAAATACCATCAGATGTGAAAGAGAGTGTTTCTTACCAATTCACACCTCATGTGGAGTCTTATCCCCAAAAATGATGAAGGTGATATGTTAATCAAGTAATAAGTTGTCTCCACTGCCCCTTCCCAGAATTCTTGTCCTAACCCGACACCACTGAGCATGATTTTTTCCTTTTCCATCAATATCCCGTTCATTCTTTCTCCAACTCCATTTTGCTGAGGTGTGTATGGAGTAGTATTATACTCTACTATACCACACTTCTTACATAACTCTTCAAATTCCTTCTTGCATAACTCTCCTCCATTATATGTCCTCAACACCTTGATCTTCTTCTATGTTTGATTTTCCACTAGAGCCTTAAATTCTTTAAACCTACCAAAGATTTCATATTTCTTCTAGAGGAAATATATCCATGTATTCCTTGAGAAGTAATCTATAAATGAGACATGGTACTCAAACTTACCTAGTGATGGAACCGAAATAGGTCCAAACACATTAGTGTGCACAAGCTCTAATATCCCTTTCGCCCTCTTAGCACCAGAGGGGAAACTCTCCTAATTTTGCTTCCCATATACACAATGTTCACAGAAATAGAAATCTATAGATAAATTAGACATACCTCCTACCATACCATTACCATGAAGTATTCTAAGGCCCTTCTCTCCAATATTTCCAAGCCTTTGATGCCATAGCATGGTCTTTTCTCCAGAGACCACTAGGTTTTTTGCTCCACTTTTAGAAACCACAAAAATGTTGTACCTATCAATAACAATGTTACCTAGAATCTTGTATAGAGTTCCAATATGAACTCCCCGCATCAATACCAATGCTCCCCAAATCATATTGCAGGTATATTTCTTGAACACTATTTTTACACCTGCATCATCCATCTTGCTTATAGAAATCAAATTTTTGGCAAATGCAGGAATATGCAGAATACCAAGCAGTGTTCTAATCCTTCCACCTTGCAAATTCAGTTTGAATTTTTGACGTCCAATGATTATGGCCTTCCTATCATCCCCTAAGAAGATATCACCACCACCATATTTATCATACTTGTAAAACCACTCCCTATGGGGAGTGAAGTGAAAATATGCACCTAAGTAAATCAACCATGCCTCATGATATATGTGTGTATTTGAAGAAGAAGCCAAGTGCACATCCCCACCTTCATCTGAGGTGGTTTTCACCTCTGCAGAAGGAGCATCATCAGATCCCTTTCCTTTCTCAGGAGCTTTTTATATATAATACTTTTTGTAGTGTCCTTCCTTTCCGCATTTCCAACACACCTCTACAGGTTTTCTTAGAGATTTATATCTCCCTCTAGATTTATGTCTCCCAATCGAGGATTTATTTATGTTTATGTTCTGAGAATGTCCTCTTATAGACAAGGCATCTCCATTATGTCTCTCCATATTTTTCTATCTCATCTCCTCCGACAACAAGGATGCAAAATTTTCATCAAAATTTAAGGTAGTTGTATTTCTATATATAGCAACAACCACACTATCCCACGGATTTGGTAGAGAACACAAAAAACTAATGCTCTTATCTTCATCTTAAAAATTTGTATCAACAAATAACAACTGGCTTACCATATTATTAAAGGTGTTCAGATGCTCTGTCACCGAGTCTCCATCCTTCATCCTCAGGTTATACAACTTTTTATGCAGGAAAAATTTGTTCACCGGAGAATTATATTGGTACAAAGTTCCTAAATTGACCCACAAATATTTCACAGTAGCTTCCCCTAATACATTCAACAATACTAAATCTGATAGACACAATCATATTGTGCTCTTCACCTTCCGATCTAACTTTTTCTAGTCTGTTGTCAACATTCCCGTTGGTGCCATGATTGGATCTACAAAAATCCACTAATCTCGGTCCACCAACAGATCCTCCATCTTGAGCTTCCACAACTCAAAACTTTTACCATTAAATTTTTTAATCTCTATCTTTCCACTGTTCGCCATCTTCTTTCACTACAAGAATTGATCTACATATCTCCCACTGTAACAAGGCCTACCAAAGGCCTGAGCAAAACCCCTTAGTAATAAATGCATCCCCTTGAAGTTGAAACATCTCTAATACCAAATGTAGGTCTTAAACCTGTACATAAATTACCTACAAACGACTTATTCAAACAAAATTATAAATAATGGTGAGAACATAAAAAATATATACACAAATATTTCCCCCTAGATCCAAAAACCGGGACTACCAGATTTTTTTCATTATATTCCTTTTAATATATATATATATATATATATATATATATATATATATATATATATATATATATATATATATATATATATATATATAGATAAGCATTCATAAAAACCAATCCATTAACTCTGGATTAGGACATAACCATAGATCCCTTTACCAAATCTACAAAATACCATGGGAATAATACCATCATGCCCAAAACCATGTGAAAAACCCATGCACAAAACCATGGGTAGGCCTACCCACCATCTTCGGGTTTCCCCCCCATATTTAGGTCTTCCTAACTATTATTGGGCCTGCATTTTTTTTCAAGGGCGTTGCCCCAGACCCCGTGCAGGGGGGCTACTGCCCCCCTCCAAACCCCTCGACATGGGTGGGGTGGGGGGGGTTGTCGTTCCCCATTCGACCCGCTGTCACACCCGACACAACGTACGATGCGTGAAACTAGTCATGGAAAGAACATAACACATACCCAATAAGAAACTGATTCAACCAGAGGATTGTTTTTATGTTTACATAATGGTCTATAAGATCGATTACTAGAAGATATTTCTCTGGCACTTCTCTTCAAATATACCTCCTCATTTGTTAAATTCTTTACCATTTTTACCACACTCTCTAAATCGTTGGTTTCTCTCTCAAATGATTTACTTCTAGTTGGTTGAGACTTTTTCCTGCTCCTTTTTTATTCTTCATGTGAGTGGTGAACACCAATAGAGAGAATTTGCTTTTCAAATTCCAATAACTTAGTAAAAATTTCAGCCAGTGTAGCCTTATTTTTTTATAACAAACTTATTGAATAAATAAGGGCTTATGTATAATACTTAACAGTTACCGCATCCTTGGAGCAACGTGGGAAAGAAATTTTATAAAGATTGTAGTGAAGCGTTGATTGAAATCCTTGGAATTTTCCTTCTTAACTGTCTTCCATGAGACTAACTATCTCAATAATGTATTAGGTGTTTTCTCATCTCTAAACTTGCTCATAAATGACTTCTAAAATTGTCCCCAATTAGCAATAGAGCCCATAGGAAGATTTTAATACCACACGAATACCTTGTACTCAAAACTAAATGGAAAGAATCGACATGCCATATATTTGTGTTAAACATTCATTAAACAAAAGGCCAAATAAAAACTTTGAATATGATCTTCTGGAGTGATAGATTTGTCTGGGTCAAGCTTTGAAAGGAGTTTCTCAGGATGTTGAGGAAAGTCATGTAAAATGCATACAAGGTTCAAAGCCCCTTGATCCATCCATGTGGGTTGATTACCGACCATCATGTTATCTATATGTTCTTCACTGTCAGAGCTACTATGTTCTTCTTCACTTTCAGAGTTTCTACTGCCTTGTGACTCTTTGTCTTCCTTGTGCATTTTTTCAATTGATTTCACTAGATCTACAAGATAAAAATTAGCCAAATATTTAATAGAGTCTCCTAACACACCTTCAAAATTTATTGGTATTCTTAGAACACACCTCTGAGGTTGTATACAGGGAATAGGAAGCTTCTCGACTTGCTTAGCGTAAGCACAAGTAAAATTTCTAAGAGATATCAACTCTTATTCTTAGACCACCTATAGAGATTCAACATTCTTTAGTTGAGGAAACTATTGTGGGTTTCAAATTTCCACAAGACTAGGGTTAACTTGAGAGAGAATGGATTGATTACTGTCTTGACTAGAAACTTGAGAATGATAAAAATGAGGAACTTAGCAGCCATACAATGACCCTCCTTCTAGGGCCAAAAAGACTGTTGATGGGGTTGAATGCATCACTTACAATATTAAGGGTATATTTTAGACATGATGCCCTAATTAGGCTTCACAACATTTGGGATGAGAGTCCTATCCAGTTTATTGGCCCGAATTCCATTTTATGCTTTTATGAATGTTATAATTTTGGATAGATGAGATATGAAAGGGAAACCCAAATTGAGCTCTTAATGGAATTCAAGTGAAATCAACTTTAATGATAATACTTTAATTGAGTTTGTACAAGGAATGCAACAAAAAATTTATAATAAACGTGAATCTGAAAGAAAGAGTGATATCAATCTCTAATTAAGATACATGATGGCTAAAGCATACTAGATATTAATTGTGAAACAATTTACAATCAATAACCAACATAAACACATGTAAAAACAATAAGAAATTCTTAAAATGATGTGAATTTTGAGATAAAAAATAGCTCATTAGCCTTCCACGAACGTACATCAATCATATATTAACGAACAACAATAAAGAACAGTCTTACATTTGTCAATAACACATGATAGAAAAATCCTTGCCATTGCCCTTAGGTCTTCTGAGTATTAGAGCTAAACATTCAATGCCAAACAAAAAAATATCTTCAAGAATCCCAATAGTGGACGTGCATACAATTGAAACTTAATCCTCAAGGTTGTTACAATTTTCTCCCTTTCAAGAATCCTCCAAGAGTCCAAAAAAAATAAGATCTGTTTCTATTTATAAGAGGATTATATTTATACAAAGTAAGGTGACTTTTCACCTTCCATGACACTTCACTCACTCTCATGTCTAGTTTCTATTTTTTTTTTTTTTCCTAATTTTGTTATATTTTACATAATTACGTTAAAATTCAAAATAATCTCTTGAATGAAATAAACACCTAACATGATCTCAACCCAAAAATTGACAATGATTGCAATTGGATTTGTAACGCTTGGGTCAAATGAGTGTGTCAAGACTTATAGTATATTGTAATAGATACAAATTTCTTTGAGATCAACCCTTAAGTGATGAATTCATGTTCACATGTATTAGGCACCATTGTATTCATGTCAACCTAGATTTTATGGAATAATGAAGTAAGCATGGTGTGCAACTTAGTGGGCTCCACCAGGTTTTGTTCCAATGCCTCTTTGGTTGGCTTTGTATATTTCTCTATGGTTACTAGTTGTCGTGCATGCATCATTTTTGGTACTTCACTCATCGAGCACCGATGGAGAGTAACTTATGAGCTTTTATTAGCCTCTCCATCACTGTGTGGTGTTGTTGAAAGATGCCCATAGCTTTCATCACTTCTTTTTCAAGCTTTTCTTGAGCTTAGATGGAAACTTTGATTTCAACTTTATCTCTTTCTTGACTTAGTTCATATTTTCTTGGTAAAGTCTGTGGTGATTTGGGGTGTTATGTACACCATGAATGCATCATATCAATGGTTAATAAGGCGTCCTTCAACTGTTAACCTTTCCCTTTTACCACATTTTCAATCAATATAAGTGTGGAAGCCATATTCTTGTAGAAATTATATAACATGTGCATGTATATATCCAGATTCTCCTGATATAACAATATTTATCTTCTTTCAAAATACATAATCGTTCCACTGTTAATCTTTTGTGGAAATTTAAAAACTCAATTGCAAACATATGAAGCAATAAAAACAATCACACATAACACAGTTGTTTAACGAGAAAGCCTGAAGCTGAAAACCCCAACTATCATATATTATGTATCATGGAGATCATGTAACAATCTCATACAAAGCTTAGTACATCAAGATCTTAGTACAATCAATCGTCACACACTAACATGAAGAAATATGCAAATCATGCACTGATTTCTTTCCACCTGATAGCTTGCCTCCACTATGAAATCCCTGCTAAAGAAGACCCCTGAATGAATTTTAATCTACCTTGCTTGCACTGCGCAATCCTCATTGGCATCTCCAATGTGTGTGTGGTGCAATCAATGCATCACTATAGTCATAACAGATAGTCCATCTCACCCTTTCACCTATCTCTCCACTGGGTCTCCACTAAAACTGACATGCACTGTAGTTAAATGATGTATTTTTTTAGTTGATTAATGAGTTATTATTTGTGAATTAATTAACTAATTAATTCACTCCACTCTCACTAGTGTATCATTCAGTTAGACTAGATACAAATAGCTCAACTGAGTTTAACTCCATTAACTGAGTTAAACTGAATAACAACTCCATGAACTACTCTTCCAACTCTGTCATAACTTTTCCACTTCAGTTCTAACTGAGTCCTCCATGCATGAACCACCAGTAAACCCTAGGAATTGTGCAATTCCTTCATCCCATTGATTTTCCAAATCTGTACACTGAAATAAAGTGCTCCAAGAGAATAAGTTGATATTTAGAGTCTAATTATTATTAAGGGCTAATAATAATCAACACTTATATTTTTAGATCGACGATCTATAAATAGACTTCGCCCAATATTCTAAAAATAGAATTTCATTTATTTTTCCAACTTGACCAACCATCCACAAATAGCATCCTGAAACTTCTGAAATATGATCACCATGTCTAAAAATAAACATAGTCTAAAAATAGACTTACACCTAAAAATAACTTGTGGGCCCACTTAGTAAAGGTGATTGATTTTCACTAAGCTCATCATCTTGTTGAATCTCAACACTCCCTCTCAACAAGATAGGGATTATCCTTCACCCCGATCCTGCCTCTATGGTATTCGAATTTGCTCCTGCCAAGTGCCTTCGTCAGCATGTATGCATCCTGATCTTCCGTAGGAATGTACTGAAGCAACATGATCATCCACTGCACACAATATCTGATATGATGATACTGGATATCAATATGTTTAGATCTATCATGAAACACAAGATTAATTGAGAGTTTAATGCAACTATGATTATCACAATGTATCACTGTAGGATCTAAAAGTGAACCGAAAAAACTGACTAGGATCTTCCTCATCCAGATAGCCTCACATGCAGCTTGACTTGTTTCCATGTATTCTGCTTCCGCTAAACTGAGTGCCACAAATATTTGTTTCCTGTTGTACTAAGAAACTACTATAGATCCGATATTGAAAATCCATCCTGATGTGCTCTTTCTGTTTGTTGGGCTGCCTGCCCAATCTGCATCCGTGAAGCCATGAAACTTCACCTCATCTGTCTATCTGTACCATAAGCCATACTCAGATGTGCCCCTGAGATACCTCGTGTGACATGCTTGCTCGCCTTCCAAAAGAGCTTGGTAGGCTTAACCATCGCTTGTGAAAGTTGGTTCACCGCATAGCATATGTCCTGTCTTGTATTAACCAAAAGACATGAGCGAACCCAAAGAACCTGCCGATAAACAAGGGCATCCACTACCTCTCGCCGAGATGTAGCATCCTCTTCCAATTCTTTGAAGAGGAGGTCGAAGGGCTTCAACCTCGCATGAAACTTCTCCAGTATCTCCCAGGCATACTTGCCTTGAGACACAAACAATTCACCTTCCCGCTGCCATATTTCAAATCCAAGGAAATAATGAAGGAGGCCCAAATCCTTCATCTCAAACTCCTTTGCAAGATCTTCCTTGCATGAGTGTATCAACTGCTCATCACCCGTTAGTATTAAATCATCAACATAAAGAGAAATGATTAAAAGCTTACCCTTCACCACAATTTGGTACAGGTTTGCATCCGCCTCACTCTTGGTGAAGCCAAGTCCGGTGAAATAGTTGTCGATCCGAGTGTACCAAGCACGAGGTGATTGTTTCAGCCCATACAATGCTCTTTTGAGCTTGCACACATGCGACTTGCTGCTGAAGATCTCAAATGCTTCAGGTTTCTCAATGTACACCTCTTCCTCAATGATCCCATTAAGGCACACAGTCTTCACATCCATTCTATGAATGTGCCAACCCATCTGCGCTTAGAGAGCAAGGATGGTCCTTATGGAAGAATACTGTGCGACAGGTGCAAAGGTTTCTTCATAATCAATCCCCTCGAATTGTGAGAAGCCCTGGGCAACAAATCTTGGCTTATACTTCTCGATGCTCCCATAAGCAACTTGCTTTACCTTGTAGATCCATCTTGATCCTACAACTGATTCACCCACCAGCTTTGGAACAATCTCCCAAGCACTTTTTCTGACAATGGATTCATACTCCTCCACCATGGCATATACCCATGTGGGCTCCTGCACTGCTTCTTCAAAAGAATATGGCTCTGTCACGATACACTTGCTCATAAGAGCCATGTATCTAGTAAAATGGTCAAGTGACTGTCTCTGTCTACGCTGTGATGTAGGGACTCCTACATTCTATGCCACATCAAGCTTCAGTCTCTCAGCTTCTGTGGTACGATTTCTGCCTTGTTTGATGTTTGGTTCTGCATGAGTGGACTCCTCCACTCCATGAATATCCTCCTATGGCTGATCCACATATAGAGGCTCATCTTTGGGAACAAGAAGTTCCTCCTCTGCATGCAAGTGTATCTCCCTCTCAAGCGACAACTTCATGGCTTTCACCTCATTGAATTTTATATCCCGTCGCACCACAGTCATCCAACTATTTGGAAAATACACACGATAATTATGGGGTGTTTTCTTGTACCCCACAAATATCCCAACTTCTGCAGTCAGCTCCAGCTTCTTCTTGGCGTCCTTTGTCACATCAATGTAAACAAATGAGCCAAAAATATTCAAATGAGAAATATTAGGCTTCTTACCAGTAAAAGCTTCTTCAGGTGTACTCATGCCAAGTACGCTATGAGGACAACGGTTTTGCACATAAACTGCAGTGTTGCATGCTTCCACCCATGTTACACATTATTTTGTCACCATGACATTTTACTGTCTATATGGGTTCATCATTACTCATATATTATCCCTTAAAAGTCTACAACCCTAAAGTTCCTAAACCAAGTTCTGGATTTGGAGAAAATCTTGTAAAAATCATAAAAATACTTGGTACCGCACTTTTCCTTAGCTTTACCTATGGCACCGCATCCTTTTGCTCCAAAAACTGCGGAGCCGACCGTACGTTTTGTGTATTAAAACTGCGAACCCCCGTAAAAGGTAAAATGAGCGGAAAATTAAGTTCTAGAAGCCCAGGTAGTCAAATATTATCCCAGCTGGAAGCTTCTAGAAGACGTTATCTGGTCGAAGCTTCACTCCCTCCATTATCATGAGCATTCATTCCTTCATTAAAGGAGCCTATTCCTTGGATTTTGGAACTTAATTCCTTGATAAGGGGACTCTATCCCTTCCATTTTGGAGCTGTAACCACTTTCCTTTTTCTATAAATTGAAGCTTTGGTTCAGTTTCAAGGGTACTGATTAATTGAGATTGAAAGAGTTAGACTTTGAGAATTTTTGAGGAGAAATGTTGTAGAGATTTAGACTCTCTTAACTGATCATTATGTGGGAATGATTACACACCCATGTGCATTTTAGCAGAGAGAGTGCAAAGCTTGTCAGAGTAAAGGAAATGCCTGTTCCGGACCCCAGGAAGGCCTGTACGACATCAAGGCGGAAACGGTTGTAAGTTTCTTCTTTATTAAAGATAATACAAATGAATACAATTTTCTCAATAAGTTGTTTGTGTATTTACTTGAATGACTTATTTCTTAAATTCCTTGATCATTAAGATAGATTTGTGATTTGTGAATTCGTATATGTTGCAGGTGCTTTTGATTCTTTTCCATGTCTTTTCTTGTAGGTCTTTAGAGGTGACTTCTTGGAGCGACGGGAAAGAAGAATTCAACTAGCATTGGATCACAAGTAGGTCCTTTCTTCATCATAGAAAATTCTAAAATACAAATAATCTAGAGGAAGCAGTTTGCATTTGTCTTGTTTGTTGCTAGCTGTCTGTAGGACACTTGGGAGGTCTGTCTTGTCCGCAAGAACGACTTATCCGTCCAACAAAATGGCGACTCCGTTGGGGAAGTTACGCTTGGGGGCATTAAAAAAACCATTCTCAAGCATAGTTTTCCTGCGTTTCAAGCTTGTGTAAAAATGAAACCACTTTCAAGCATAATTTTTCCTTTGTTTCAAGCTTGTGTAAAAATGAAACAAACCTATCTGAAGCATATTTTTTCTCTGTTTAAAGGACCTGTCGATTACAAACAGGAACGGGCCACTCCTTCTTAGGGTTCGATTTTAAACTAAGTTGGACTCATCCAAAGGATGAGCTTATAAAGAAGCAAATGCTATCCTCCTCAAGCTTGTCAAAAATAAAGAGATACTTGCTAGAAATGGTGGGGGAAAAGAGATAAAACGAATTCATTTGTTACACTTTGATTTATAAAAGCAGTATACCACTCTTGAACACGACACTTTTTGTCACACTTCTACCTGGGTTGGGAAAATCCTTTGCCTATCAGTTAATCAAACCACATTGAAGGTCTTCAGCCGGTTTCTGGGTATTAGCTTAGGGAAATTGTTACCAAAACATCTGCAGTGTCATTATGTGTTCAAGAGGGCAGTCAAACAAACCATTCATTTGCAAACATTTGTCTCCATTCGCATTGACCATCCCTAAGTCAGTCCTTGCAAAAAATTTCTTCAAAACTTGATCTATGGTTTCGTGTCGTGAGCTTGCTCACGACGGATCACTTTCTATTGACGAAAGCTCATCATCTAGGAAGTTGATCTAGAATCTGTCAGTACCTTGGAATCTGCATGCCTTAATGAAATGTTTCTCGCCTTCGATGACAGGTTGCATCACTGACCTTCGATCGAACGATTCCGTGAAATGTTCGACTTCAGATCACTTATTCACATTTCTTGGATTGTACTTAGTACTTTGAGAGCCATTTTCATTATTGGTGGTTTCTCTCACACTTGTTAACAGTACACATCATTGACTGGTAATCAATTGGGTTCTACCATGTTCGACTTCAACACATTTAATCGCTTGGATAAAACCGTACTAGTTCGAGAAGCAGAAATCAAGACCCTAGATCTAGTTTCCACCATCCAGGCTGCGAGGAGTTTTATTATTCATTATGCAGTAGACTATCCATTATAGATGGATGCGTCCATGTTTTGTTTACAATATTGATGTAATGTTAAAATCATTTCTGTATCAGAAAAAGTTTAGTTAGTTTTCGATCTGAGTATGGGAATGCCTACCTCAGTGATGATGTGTGTGTATATATATATATATATATATATGTTTTGCATTGAATGTTTTTACAGGATTCTGACTAGGGTTTCCACAGGCTAATCCTTGAAATGATAAAGCACTTCACTCTTCAAATTATCTCAGACTTCGCGCTTTAGGGGCAATCTGTTACACATTATTTTGTCACCATGAAATTTTACTGTCTATATGGGTTCGTCATTACTTATATATTACTCCCTTAGAAGTCTACAACCCTAAAGTTCCTAAACCAAGTCCTGGATTTGGAGAAAATCTTGTAAAAATCATAAAAATACTTGGTACCACACTTTTCCTTAGCTTTACCTGTGGCACCGCATCCTTTTGCTCCAAAAACTGCGGAGCCGACCGCATGTTTTGTGTATTAAAACTGCGGACCCCCCTAAAAGGTAAAATGAGCAGAAAAGTAAGTTCTAGAAGCCTAGCTGGTCGAATATTCTCCCAGCTGGAAGCTTCTAGAAGACGTTATCTGGTCGAAGCTTCACTCCATCCATTATCATGAACATTCATTCCTTCATTAAAGGAGCCTATTCCTTGGATTTTGGAACTTAATCCCTTGATAAGGTGAATCTATCCCTTCCATTTTGGAGCTGTAACCACTTTCCTTTTCCTAAAAATTGAAGCTTTGGTTCAGTTTCAAGGGTACTGACTGATTGAGATTGAAAGAGTTAGACTTTGAGAATTTTTGAGGAGAAATGATGTAGAGATTGAGACTCTTTTAACTAATCATTATGTGGGAATGATTACACACCCATGTGCATTTTAGCTGAGAGAGTGCAAAGCTTGTCAAAGTAAAGGAAACGCCTATTCCGGACCCCAGGAAGGCCTGTACGACATCAAGGCAGACACGGTTGTAAGGTTCTTCTTTATTAAAGATAATACAAATGAATACTATTTTCTCAATAATTTGTTTGTGTATTTACTTGAATGACTTATTTCTTAAATTCCTTGATCATTAAGATAGATTTGTGATTTGTGAATTCATATATTTTGCAGGTGCTTTTGATTCTTTTCCATGTCTTTGCTTGCAGGTATTTAGAGGTGACTTCTTGGAGCGACAGGAAAGAAGAATTCAACTAGCATTGGATCACAGGTAGGTCCTTTCTTCATCATAGAAAATTCTAAATTACATATAATCTAGAGAAAACAATTTGCATTTGTCTTGTTTGTTGCTAGTTGTCCGTAGGAAACTTGGGAGGTCTGTCTTGTCCGCAAGAACAACTTATCTATCCAACAACCCATAAGTGAATTGGTAGGCCTTGGTCATGCAGCATAGCTCGTGCAACACCCACAATCGTTATTTTCTTCCTCTTCACAACCCCATTCTGTTGTGGGTTATGAGGTGCTATGAGTTCTCTTTGAATTCCTTCTTTGCCACAAAATTATTTGAATTCGTTCGAGATATATTCACCACCATTATCGCTCCGTAGAGCCTTCACTTGCTTCCCCGAATCCTTCTCCACCAATGCTTTAAACTCACAGAACTTTGAGAATGTTTCGCTCTTCTTCTACATGAAGAAGATCCAACATCTACGAGAATATTCATCAAAAAATATAACATAATACCTGTGTTTTGCTGTTGAAGCAACTGAGAAAGGTCCACACACGTCTGTGTGAATTCTCTCAAGGATCACCGAAGCACGATTCTTCTTCTCATGAAAGGTGGTCTTCACAAACTTACCCATAGTACATCCCTTGCACTGATCTGACTACGCAAGAGTACCCTTGGGAAGTCCAGTAGAAATCTGCTGCAAAATCTTCAAAGTGCCATGGTGAAGATGGCCCAATCTCCTGTGCCATAATTCGCCCTCATCCCAACTCACCACTTCTTCTGCTTTGCCCATCATTGCAGTGCAACCATCTACCTCTAGCTTGTAGATATTCTTAACATGAATCCCTATCCTCTTTGTTTGACACGTTGTTTTTTGTTGCAGGAAAGCTTTTCCATTGCTAAAAACAACATCATAACCTCTATCTTCCAACATTGCGGCCGAGACCAAGTTCTTTTTCAGACCTGGAACATGCATAACATCTTTCAACAGAAATGGATTACCTGACTCCCTCTCAAAGGTAATGGTCCCAATTCCGGTCGCACTGTATCGACCATCGTCGCCCATCTCTATATGCATTTGAAGGTCCTTCTCCTCCAAGTCACTAAATAACTCCTTGTCTCCCGTCATATGGAAAGACACACCACTATCAAGATACCACACCGATCCCATTGAGCTTGAAACCAAGCATGTGATCAAAGAGAAATCAAGTTCAAATTGCGAGGCTAAGGCCTCTCCAGCTGTAGCTCCAACAACCTTCTTGTTCTTCTTTTTCTGTGGGTAGTTAGTGGCGAAATGCCCATGTTCGTGTCATGAAAACAATTCACCTTGGACAAATCCTGCTTCTTGCCTTTAGCTTCAGATTTTGGATGGGATTTCTTCCCCTTCCCTTTCCTTTCTTTGGCAGCCAAAGTGAAATTCTCTTCATCTTCATTCTTTGATGAAGAGCCATCCTTGGTACTTCACCTTATCTCCTCCTGCACAAGATCCGACCAAAGTCGCTCCCATCCCAACAGTTTCTCCCGTCCATTGACAAAGTTTTCCTAGCTATGCCAACTCTTCAGAAGCCCAAGGAGAGCCAAGCTCACCACGTCTTCATCATCAACAGTAATCCCCACACTTCCCAGTTCATCCCTACAGTGGACAAACTTCGTGAGATATTTTTGAATACTATCGCCCTTCTCCATTTTTATTTTTCTGAGCTTATCTTTCAGCGCCAACTTCCTCTGGTCACTACTGCTTTGGAACAAATCTGTCAAAGCCTTCCACATTGCAAATGGATTGGCTTTCCCATGAAGGCTGGACACAATATGGTCCTTCACACCTTCCAACAAAATTATTCTTGTATTTTCTACCTTCTTTTGCCATGCGTCAAGTAATGCAGCATCACTAGATCCCGGCTTAGGAACATCGCTATCGATGAACTTCTTTAGTCCATTATCTTTGAGCACCACCTCCATCCTATCTTTCCAGGCTATGTAATTCGAGTTGCCATCAAGGGCATACTCCAATCGCAACCCATTGAAAGACATTTCAATGTATACTCAACTGTTGCACCAAGAATTTTCTGCAGCAAATTTGAATTGTCCACCAGCACAAACTCAACAATTCTTCACAATTGGAATCTTCAAGAATTAACACTGCTCTGATACCATGTAAAAATTATATAACATATGCATGTATATATCCATATTCTCCTGATCTAACAATATTTATCTTCTTTCTAAATACAGAATCCTTCCACTGTTAATATTTTGCGGAAATTTAAAAACTCAATTGCAAACACATGAAGCAATAAAAACAATCGCACATAAAACAGTTGTTTAACGGGAAATCCTGAAGCTGAAAACCCCAACTATCATATATTATGTATCATGGAGATCATGTAACAATCTCATACAAATCTTAGTACATCAAGATCTTAGTACAATCAATCGTCACACACTAACATGAAGAAATCTGCAAATCCATGCATTGATTTCTTGCCACCTGATAGCCTGCCTCCATTGCGCAATCCCTGCTGAAGAAGACCCCTGAATGAATTCGAATCTACCTTGCTTACACTACGCAATCCTCATTGGCATCTCCAATGTGTGTGTGGTGCAATCAATGCATCATTATAGTCACAACAGATGGTCCATCTCACCCTTTCACCTATCTCTCCATTGGGTCTCCATTGGAACTGACATGCACTGTAGTTAGTTTTTGTATTTGTTCAATTGATTAATGAGTTATTATTTGTGAATTAATTAAATAATTAATTCACTCCATTCTCACTATTGTATCATTCAGTTAGACTAGATACAACTAGCTCAAGTGAGTTTAATTCCATTAACTGATTTAAACTGAATAACAACTCCATGAAATACTCTTCCAACTCTGTCATAACTTTTCCACTTCAGTTCGAACTGAGTCCTCCATGCATGAACCACCAGTAAACCCTAGGAATTGTGAAATTCCTTCAGCCCACTGATTTTCCAAATCTGTACGCTGAAATAAAGTGCTCCAAGAGAATAAGTTGATATTTAGAGTCTGATTATTATTAAGGGCTAATAATAATCGACACTTCTATTTTTAGATCGACAATCTCTAAATAGACATCGCCCAATATTCTGAAAATAGAATTTCATCTATTTTTCCAACTTGACCAACCATCCACAAATAGCATCCTGCAACTTCTGAAATATGATCACCATGTCTAAAAATAGACTTACACCTAAAAATAGCTTGCTGGCCCACTTAGTGAAGGTGACTGATTTTCACTAAGCTCATCATCTTGTTGAATCTCAACACTTCTAGAGTTTCCTGAGCTCCTGGTATAGTTGCTTCACAATGTTTCCTAATATTGAACGCTTTAAAATATGATATAATATGTCATACCTCTTGTTGATAATATTTTAGATGTGGATATAAACAATGTATGATATTTTGTACCTATCTAGTGATGATCCCATAATCACCAGTGACTTTGATACATTCTACCTACATGTCTATGGCCTTCTTTAGTCCAAATATCAAAGCCTCGTATTCTAATGTATTATTGGTGAAATCAAATTCCAAGACGCATGAGATAAGGGTTTCGTTCTTCACTGGATCTAATAAGATACAACATGCACCGACTCCATCCAATGTTTTAGAACCATCATAGTAAAGAGTCCAAATATTATTTTTTACAAGAATATTACTATTTATACTAAGTATATTTACATCTATTATACAACGTTCATTAGAACCAGTCATAGTATAAGGAAGGAGTTCTGATTATTTATGAGATGGTCCAAGTGATGGTTGGGTTGAATAATAACCAAGATCTAACTCCAAAAACAATTACCCACAATTGTCTGAGAAAATCTTACAGGTTCATTATGTCCTTCCAACTCTGTGATCGTATACTTTAAGTGAGGATTGTTGACTACCCTTATTTGATTATTCTTGCCTTTGTAAGGAAGCCATAAATTAGACCAATTGGTTGTAAAGTAACCTTATAGCTTCCTTATAAAGGTGAGAATAATCAGATAAGGGTAGAAAAAAATCCTCACATGAAGTATACCATCATAGAGTTGGAAGTACGTACCATAACTAACATGTAAGTTTTACTCATGAAATTGTGGGTAATTTTTCTTGGGGTTAGATCTTGGCTATTATTTATCCCAACCATCACCTATACCATCTCATAAATAGTTGTAACTCCTTCCTTGTACTGTGACTGGTGCTACCGAACGATGTATAATATATGTATATAATCTTAGTGTAGATAGTAATACTCTTGTAAAAAACAATATTTGGACTCTTTACTATGATGGTTCTAAAACAAAAGATGGAGTCGTCGCATGTTGTATCTTGTTAGATCCAGTGAAGAATGAAACCCTTATATCATGCCTCTTGGAATTTGATTGCACCAATAATACATTAGAATATGAGGCTTTGATATTTGGACTAAAGAAGTCCAGAGAATTACAAGTAGAATGTATCAAAGTCACTGGTGATTCTAGGATCATCACTAGATAGGTACGTAATATCATCCATTTTTTATCTCCACATATAAAAGATTATAAACAAGAGGTATGGCATCTTATATCATCTTTTAAAAGGTTCATTATTAAGAAATATTGCGAGGCAACTATACAAGGAGCTCAAGAAACTCTATAAGATGGCTTCCATACTCATCTGATTCAAAATGCGGTAAAAGGGAAAGGTTTGCAGATGAAGGACACCTTACCAACCATTGATATATTGCATTATTGGAGTACATAACGCCCTGAATCACTACACACTTTACCAATAAAATTATGAACTAAGTCAAGAAAGAGATAAACTTGAAATCAAAGTTTTCATTCGAGTTCAAGAAAATCTAGAAAGATAAGTGATGAAAGCTATGGGCACCTTTGACAACACCACATCACAATGGAGAGGTTAATAAAAGCTCACAAGTTCATATCCATCGAAGCTCGAGGAGAGGTGAGGTCCGAACAAGAAAATGAACATGAAGTATAATAAATGATGCATGCACAACAACTAGAGACAAAAAAAAAGACACAAATCCACCCAAAGAGGCATTGGAACAACACCTAATGGAGCCCACTAAGTTGCGCACCATGCTTACATCATTATTCCATAGAATCTAGGCTGAACTGAAGATAATGGTTCATAATACATGTGAAAATGAAGTCACCAATGAAGGGATGATCTCAAGGAAATTTTTATCCATCACAATAGACTATAAGGCTTGGCACAATCACATAACCCAAAGGCTACAAATCCAATTGCAATCCTTGTCAATTTTGGGGTTGATCTCATGTTAGGTTTTTATTTCATTCAATATATTACTTTTGAATTTTAATGTAATTATGTAAACTAAATAAAAATAAGAAAAAAATAAATAAAGTATATTACAAATTAGACATGAGATTGGGAGAAGTGTCATGAAGGTGAAAAGTCACCTTACTTTGTATAAATATAACCCTCTTATAAAGAGAAAATGATCTTAGTATTTTTGGACCCTTGGAGGATTCTTGAAAGGGATAAACTTGTAACAAACCCGAGGATTAAGTTTTATCTCTATGCACTCCCACTATTGGGATTCTTGAAGATATTTTGTGGTTTGGAATTGAATGTTTAGCTCTAATACTCAAAAGACCTAGGGGCCATGGTAAGGATTTTCTATCATGTATTATCGATTGATGTGAGATTGCTCTTTATTGTTGTTTGTTAATATATGATTGATGTATGTTTGTGGCAGGTTAATGAACTATTTTTTTATCTTAAAATTATCATCATGCTGAGAATTTCTTATTGATTTTTACATGTGTTTATGTTGGTTATTGATTGTAAATTGTTTCACAATTAATATATAGTATGATTTAGCGATCATGTATCTTAATTAGAGATTGATATCACTATTTATTTAAGATTCATGTTTATTATAAATTTGTTGTAGTGCTCCTTGTACAAACTCAATTAAATTATTATCATTAAAGTTGATTTCACTTGCATTCCATTAAGGGATCATTTTAGGTTTCCCTTTCATATCCCATCTATCCAAAATTATAACATTCATGAATGCATAAAATGGTATTCGAGCTGATAAAACATATGGGACTCTCATCCAAAATGTTGTGAAGCCTAATTAGGTCATCATACCGAAAATATCCCCTTAAGACTGTAAGTGGTACATTCAACCCAATAAATAGTATTTTTGGCACTAGAAGGAGGGCCATTTTATGGCTGGTAAGTTCCTCATTTTTATCATTCTCAAGTTTCTAGTCAAGAAAACAATCAATCCATTATCTCTCAATTTAACCCTGAGATTGTTGAAATTACCAACCCAGGAGAGTTTCCACAACCTAAGAATGTTGAATATTTATATGTGGTCTAAGAATAAGAGTTGAGATCTATTATAAATTTTACCTATGCTTACGCTAAGCAAATTGGGAAGCTTCCTATTGCAGGTATATTGCCTCATAAGCATGTTGTAAGAAGACCAATGACTTTTGAAGGTGTGTTAGTAGACTCTATTAAATATTTGGGTTATTTATCTCTAGCAGATCTAGTGAAATCAATTGAACAACCACATGAGGAAGACAAAGCGTCACAATACAATAGAGACTCTTAAAGTAAAGAATAACATAGTGGCTCTGACAATGAATAACATAGATTATAACACGATGGTTGGTAATCAACCCAGATGGATGGCTCAAGGGGAGTTTAACCTTGCATGCATTTTACATGACTTGCTTGGACATCCTAAGAAACTCCTTCCAAAGCTTGACCCAAACAAATTTATCACTCCAAGAGATCATACTCAAAGTTTTTATTTGGACTTTTGTTTAATTAATTTTCAACACAAAGATGTGGCACGTTGATTATTTCCATTTACTTTTGAGTATAAGGTAGCCACGTGGTATTAAATCCTCCTATGGGGTCGATTACTATTTGGGATTAATTTAGAAGTCATTTATGAGCAAGTTTGGAGAGGAGAAAACACCTGCTACATTATTTAGAGAGTTAGTCTCATGGGAGATGGATAAGAAGAAAAAGGTTAAGGATTTCAATCAATGCTTCCCTACAATCTTAAACAAGTTTCCTGCCAACGTTGCTCTAAGAATGCGACAACTATTGAGTATTATACATAAGCCCTTATTTATTCCATAAGTTCGTTAAATAAGAAAATAAGGCTACATTGGTTGAAAATTTTACTGAGGTGTTGCAAGTTGAAAATAAAATTCTCTCTATTGGTGTTCACCACTCACAAGAAGAATAAAAAAGGAGCGGGAAGAAGTCTCAACCAACTAGAAGTAAATCGCCTGAGAAATAAATCAACAATTTAGAGAGTGTGGTCAAAATGGTTAAGAATTTAACCAATGAGGTGGTAGATTTGAAGAGAAGTGTTAGAGAAATTTCTTCCAGTAATCGATATTTTAGACCATTCCATAAACATAACAACAATCCTCAGGATAAATTTGTTGAAAGCTAAAATTTCGACTTGAATGTTGAAGAAATTGGAATGGATAACTTTTTCTCATATCACAAATCTCGAATTCATAGGAGACATGTCCCTAGCCGGTTAATTTTATGAAGTTTGTAATCAATTCCTTGTTGGAGCAACAATCCCTTGAAGATAAAATAGAGAAATCATTGGAATAAGAGTCCCCTCCAAAATATTATGATTCCACTACGAGGTCAACCATGTTATTGTGGGATGTGGTGGTTGATCATGAAAAATAGACGGTAGGAGAAGTTTCGCTTGGAGAGACTCAACTACCTAAAAATGTTTACTTTTATAAATTACATAGTAAAAGACTAGTGGTTGAACCTAGTCCTCAAGAAAAGGGAAAAGTGTTGCTCAGGAAAATACTTCCTCCTAAGACTAGTAACCAAAATTCAACTATTCAAACTAAGGGTGCTCAAAAAATTAGGAATACAATAGGTAATACTAAAGAAAATGCAAAAACACCTTAA
The DNA here is from genome assembly GCA_034641835.2 of Pinus albicaulis. Lineage (NCBI taxonomy): Eukaryota > Viridiplantae > Streptophyta > Pinopsida > Pinales > Pinaceae > Pinus > Pinus albicaulis. The sequence continues at coordinate 645,880,754 of CM076574.1, forward strand.
TTAACTGTGAAGTCTACCCTGAATCCTTCTCTAATCAACACAACTAAAGATAAGGCCAAAGTTAATGTGATGGATTATATTGTGATTGATGATATGAAATAAACAAGAGCCAACATTAATCTCTATGATTTATGAAATCTTCCACTAAAAAAAGAGTTGTTGCTTAGAACATTAAAATCACCTACTACATACAATAAGTTCGCTTCCATATCAAATAGTTTTGGAAATTCAATATTAGTTGTTTAAGAAAACATTGTAGACAATGATAATTCCATGATTAATGCTACAAGTATCGGAGCCCATTCTATATCTTAAACGCCACCCTTATTTCTTACATTTGATATTTTTAATCATAATGCACATAATTATTTAGTTGACTCCTGTGCCTGAACGAATATTATGCCTTTATTGATTTGTAAGAATATAAATGCAACCTAATAGAAAACTAATGCTAAGATTATACAATTGGATATAACCAAGGTGCAAGTGGTTGGTGAACTTAATGATGTGTTTATTCGATCCTTATCTGATCTAAGATTTTTCCAATTTATTGACATCGTTGTAGTGGACATGCCTGAGGCTTATTGTTTTCTATTCAACAAATATTGGTCTAAGAAGCTACAAGGTTACTTTTCAACTAATTGGTATCATTTATGGCTTCCTTACAAAGGCAAGAATAATAAAATAAGGGTAGACAAAAATTCTCACAATAAGTATAACATCGAAAAGTTGGTTGGACATAACGAACCTGTAAGATTTGCTCAGGCGATTGCAGGTCATTTTTCTTGGAGTAAGATCTTGGCTATTATTCAACCTGACCATCACCTATACCATATCATAAACAATCACAACTCCTTCCTTGTACTCCGACTGATGCTAATGAACGTTGTATAATAGATGTAAATAACCTTATCGTAGATAGTAATACTGTTGTAAAAAATAATACTTGGACTATTTACTATGATGGTTCTAAAACACAATATGGAGTAGTATTAGAGCTAAACATTCAATGCCAAACCATAAAATATCTGCAAGAATCCCTATAGTGAGAGGGAATAGAGATGAAACTTAATCCTCAAGATTGTTACAAGTTTCTCCCTTTCAAGAATCCTCCAAGAGTCCCAAAAAACTAAGATCCTTTTATCTTTATAAGAGGGTTATATTTATACGAAGTAAGGTGACTTTTCACCTTCCATGACACTTCACCCACTCTCATGCATAATTTCTATTTTTTTTTTTTTAATTTATTTATTTATATATATTTTATTTTTTTTAATTAATTTTTTTCAATTTTGCTCTACTTTACATAATTACATTAAAGTTCAAAAGTAATCCCTTGAATCAAAATAAACACCTAACATGATCTTAATGTATAAATTACATAGAAATTCTATATCAATGGATTCAATCCGATCTTGTGATGTACTAAAACAAGATACTGAATCCTTCTACAATATTTGCAGAATATAAAACACGATTGCTCAATCACATGAAAGTAAGAGAAAGAAATTATCAATCACACAACACAAGATGTATATGGGGAAAGAAGTTGCTCAAAACCCCTCTATAATATATTGCACAAAGTCAAATAATAATGAAACAATACAATGCTTTCTCACACCGGGAAAATCTTGCTCTCTCCTGACTGTCTCACTCTGATCCTACTCAAATATGACTTGCAATGCTCAGGAAAAATTGACAAACACTTAGCCAATTCTCAGCCTCTTCTAAGCCCAAAATTTCTCACACAATCCCTAGGAAAATAAATCCCTATTAAATATTAATTGCAACCTTCCTTGATTGCGCAATCCATCATGGCCTTCCTGTGACTTTATAATTGCGCCCGGGAAATTTGCTAATAATACAACTGATAGTTATGTTCCCTTTAACCTCTGTCTCAACCGGGTCTTCATGAGAACTGACATGCATGCAACTATTAATAGTGAATCATCAGTTATCTGATTGATCACTACTTGTGAATTAAATATAATTTAATTCACTGGACCTCTCACTAGCTCATCACTCAGTTAGAACTAGTTAAACTGATTTTAACTCAATTTATTTGAGTTAATTGATTACACTCACACCACACTAGTCCTACAACTGCAACTGGACCCCCAAAATATTAGAATCACGCTACATGCCTCATCTTTTACCCTCAACTTGAAATTATTGAGCTAACTCAATCTTCATGACTTAGTTAACTGCTACAAGTCGTTATGAGATGAAATTACAATTTATCGTCCAATTTATTTAAGGAAAAAATAAATTAGATGCCCAAATTTAGCACTAATGTGTAATTGAATTCCTCACCAATGTGTGTATGGAATCCCACACCAGTATGTGGTTAATTTTTGTCCTTTCTGGTTGCCAATTTCACGGTTTCTTGTTGCAAATTTCAACACTCCCTCTGGACAAGAAAGGATTTCAATCTATCCCGATCTAGTACCTTTGGAATGTTTTGCATGCAACACTTCTCTAGTGTATTTTGCACCTGCAAATCTTGAAATTGAATTGCCTCTGAACAACTGAATCAATATAATGCATCTGTCATCAGAGTCTTCTGACTACTTGATCCTACTACACTTGTCTACTGGACTCTCTGCACTGTTGCTGACATCTGCATCCGTACCCTCTACACTGCTGCCAACTCTGATCTGCGCTCCAGTATCTGACATTTGACACTCTGATTTTTGTCTTCCTGACATTTGACTGCACCAATCCAACCGATCCTTCCTACTATTGTTGTATTGTGGGATCCTCGTAGCCAGGTTCAATTCATGAGACACACCATCTCAATGGATCCTGCCAAAATTTATTCTTTGGATTATATCTGCACATTGCCCCACCTCTCACTTGGAGGTATAGCTGCATATACTCTTTCTGCCCAAATGGATCGAAATCCCCCCTCTTGGAAGTCTCTGCTTGAGTGGATGCTTCCACTCGGTCTCCTCTATGATTCTCCAAATTTGGCTTCTCCACAACCTTCTGAGACTGCTTCTGAGGTTGCATATTGAGAGATAATTTGTGCTGCCTCTCAACCACCAAGTCTCTAACCTATGATTTGCTTCTCAAAGCTTTGCATGCATCCTCAACCTCGAGAGCATACATGTTCTTGACTCTTACACCGATCTGTTTCACCTGTCCTATGGCTATGTGTTTAAGGAAAACCTTTCCTTTTCTAAACATCACATCATAACCATGATCTTCCAATACCACTATACAGACACGATTATTCCTTAGGCTTGGAACATACAAAACATCTACTCGTCTCAGAGGGGAGCCAAACTCCCTTTGAAAGGTAATTTTACCTATACCGGTCGCGCTATACTTCCCGTCATCTACAAACTCTATGTTTTGCTGGAGGTCCTTCTCCTCCAATTCACTGAAGAGATCTCTATTCCTTGTCATATAGAATGAGGCACCGTTGTCTAGATACCACATGCATCCCATTACAGTGTTGTCCATGCATGCAATGAGAGTAAAATCAACCTCAAAATATGAATTGAACGCTTCACCCACTACACCTGCATGTTCCTTCTTGCTTGCCTTCTTTTGTGGACAATTCGAGGCATAGTGCCCATGCTTGTGACAATGAAAACACCTGATCTTGGACAAGTCTTTCTTTCCCTCTTCGACTTGGGAATTATTTCCCTTGGATTTCTTTCCTTTTCCAACTAATGCACAATCTTCTTCTTTGTTGGTGCTGGAGGTCCCGTCTCTAGTGCTCCACCTTATCTCTTATATTACCAAGTCGGACCACAAATGCTCCAAGTCTGGTAACTTCTCCCTCCCATTCACAGAGTCCTGATAAAAATGCCTTCTCTTGGGAAGGCCTAGAAGTGCTATGCTCACCAAATCATCTTGGGCTATGATCACACCAACACTTCCAATCTTATCTTCACATTGAGTGAACTTCGCCAAGTATGCTGGTACCATCTCGCCCTCCTCCATCTTGATCTTTCTGAGCTTGTCCTTCAGCACCAACTTCCTATGGTCATTTATATTCTGAAAAAGATCTATCAAGGCCTTTCACATAGCATATGGAGTCGCCTTCCCATGGAGACTCGAGACAATATGATCTCAAAATCCTTATAACAAGATTCTTCTCGCATTTGCTACATTCTTTTGCCATGCATCAAGAAGTTGGGCATCTGATACTACGGGCTTGGGAATATCAAAATCTATGAATTCCTTCAACCCATTGTCCTCCAACACTGCCTCCATCCCGTCCTTCCATACAATATAATTTGAATTTCCATCAAGTGCAAATTCAAGTCTCAAGCCATTGAAAGACATCTTGATCTTCTGTTGGATCCTAAAGTATAAATCTACAAATTTGAACTTGTTCAAGACAAACTTAATTTATTCTCTTATATTGTGATTATTGGCACTTTGATACCATGTAGAAATTATATATAAATTCTATATCAATGGATTCAATCCGATCTTGTGATGTATTAAAACAATTGAATCCTTCTACAATATTTGTGGAATATAAAACACGATCGCTCAATCACATGCAAGTAAGAGAAAGAAATTATCAATCACACAACACAAGATGTATCTGGGGAAAGAAACTGCTGAAAACCCATCTATCATATATTGTACAAATTCAAGGAATCATGAAAAAAAACAATGCTTTCTCCAACTGAGAAAATCCTGCACTCTCCCGACTGTCTCGCTCTAATCTTGCTCAAAACTGACTTGCAATGATCACGCAAAATTGACAAACACTTAGCCAATTATCAACCTCTTCTAAGCCTAGCCTTGCTCACGCAATCCCTAGGAAAACTATTAAATAGGAATTCCAACCTTCCTTGATTGCGCAATCCCTCATGGCCTTCCTGTGACTTAATAGTTGTGCCTGGGAAATTTGCTAATAATACAACTGATAATTATCTTCCCTTTAACCTATGTCTCAACTGGGTCTTCATGAGAACTAACATGCATGCAGCTATTAATAGAAAATTATCAATTATCTGATTGATCACTACTTGTGAATTAAATCTAATTTAATTCACTAGACCTCTGGCTAGCTCATCACTCAGTTAGAACTAGTTAAACTGATTTTGACTCAATTTATTTGATTTAACTGATTACACTCACACCACACTAGTGCTACAACTGCAACTGGACTCCCAACATATTAGAATCACTCTACATGCCTCGAATTTGACCCTAAACTCAAAATTATTGAGCTAACTCAGTCTTCATGACTTAGTTAACTGATACAAGTTGTTATGAGATGAAATTACAATTTATTGTCCAATTTATTTAAGGGAAAAATAAATTAGACGCCCACATTTAGTACTAATGTGTAACTGAATTCCTCACCAATGTGTGACTAGAATCCCACATCAGTATGTGGTCAATTTTTTCCCTTTTTGGTTGCCAATTTCACTGTTTCTTGTTGCAAATTTCAACACTCAACCCAAAACTTGACAAGAATTGCAATTGGATTTGTAACGCTTGGGTCATAATAGTGTGCCAAGCCTTATAGTATATTGCAAAAGATAAAAATTCCATTGAGATCAACCCTTCATTGATGACTTCATGTTCGCATGTATTAGGCACCATTATCTTCATGTCATCCTAGATTCTATGGAATAATGAATTAAGCATGGTGTGCAACTTAGTGGGCCCAACCAGGTGTTGTTCCAATGCCTCTTTGGTTGGCTTTGTATCCTTTTCTATGGTCACTATTTGTCGTGCATGCATCATTTCTTGTACTTCATGTTCAATTTCTTTGTCAGGCCTCACCTCTCCTCATGCTCTGATGTAGACTAACTTGTGAGATTTTATTAGCCTCCCCATCATGATGTGGTGTTGTCAAAGGTAACCATAAATTTTATCACTTCTTTTTTGAGATTTTCTTGAGCTCAGATGGAAACTCTGATTTCAACTTTATCTCTTTCTTGACTTATTTCATCTTTTCTTTGTAAAGTCTCTAGGGATTCACGGTGTTATGTACTCTAATAATGTAATATATCAATGGTTTTTAAGGTGTTATTCATTTTCAAACCTTTCCCTTTGATCACATTTTGAACCAAGATGAGTATGGAAGCAATATTATAGAGTTTCACGAGCTCCCGGTATATTTTCTTCACAATATTTTCCAATATTGAATGCTTTAAAAGATGATATAAGACACCATACCTATTGTTGACAATATTTTAGATGTGGAGATATAAAATGGATTATATTTCATACCTATCTAGTGATGATACCAGAATCATTAGTGACTTTGATACATTCTACTTGCAAGTCTCTGGCCTTGTTTAGTCCAAATATCAAAACCTCGTATTCTACTGTATTATTGGTACAATCAAATTCCAAGAGGCATGAGATAAGGTTTTTTTTCTTTGTTGGATCTAAAAATATACAACATGCACTGACTCCATCTTGTGTTTTAGAACCATCATAGTAAAGAGTCCAAATATTATTTTCACAAGAGTATTATTATCTACGCTAAGATTATTTACATCTATTATACAATGTTCATTAACACTAGTCAGAGTACAAGGAAGGATTTTTATGACTATTTATGAGATGGTACAGGTGATGGTTGGGCTGAATAACTGTCAAGATATAACTCCAAGAAAAAATTACCCACAATTTCATGAGAAAATATTACATGTTCGTTATGGTTTTCCCTTCCAACTATGTGATGGTATACTTCATGTGAGGATTGTTGTCTACCCTTATTCGATTATTTTTTATTTTGTAACGAAGCCATAAATGAGACAAATTGGTTGCAAAATAACCTTGTAGCTTCTTAGATGAATATTTTCTCAATATAAAACAATAAGCTTATGGTATGTCCAATACAATGATGTCAATAACTTGGTAAACTCTTAGATTAGATGACGATCAAATAAGCACATCATTAAGTTTACCAACCACTTGCACCTTGGTTCTATCTAATTGTATAATCTTAGCAATGATTTTATTTTGGGTTGCATATATATTCTTACAAATCGATAAAGGCATAATATTCGTTGAGGCATCAGAGTCCACTAAACAATTTTTCACATTATGATTAAAAATATCAAACATAAGCAAGAAGGGTGGTGTTTGAGATCTCGAGTGGGCTATGATAATTGTAGCATTAATTATGGACTTATCACTGTCCCAAATATTTTCTTTAGAAATTGATTTTGAATTTCAAAAATTAGTTGATATGGAAGCAAACTTATTGAATGTAGTAGGTGATTTTAATGTTCTAATCAACAACTCTCTTTGTTGTGGAATAATGCATAAATCATAGAGATTAACGTTGGCTTTTGTTTTCTTCATATCATCATTCACATTATATTCCATCACATTACCTTTGGCCTTATATTTAGTCGTGTTGGTTGGAGATGGAGATGGGGTAGACTTCACAGTTAACTCAACTACTTTTTGATTTCCTTTAGTATTACCCATTGTATTCTTGATTGGTTGAGCACTCTTATTTTTAGTAGTTGAATTTGGTTACTAGTCCAAGGAGTAAGTTTTTGCCTGAGCAACACTTTTCCCTTTTCCTAAGGACTAGGGTCAGTCACTAGTATTTTACTACATAATTTATAAAACTCAGCAGTTTTAGGTAGTTGAGTCTCTCAAAGCGAAACTTATCCTACCATCTATGTTTCATGATCAACCACCACATCCCATAATAACATGGTTGACCCGGAAGTGGAATCATCATTTGTTGGAGGGGACTCTTCTTCCATGATTGCTCTATTTGATCTTCAAGGGATTGTCGCTCCAGTATTGAATTGATTACAAACATCATAAAATTAATTGACTAGGGATGTCTTCTCTGAATACCAGATTCATGATATGAGCAGAAGTTATCCATTCCAAGTTCTTCAACATTCAAGTTGAAATTTGAACTTTAAACAGATTTAGCTAGAGGATTATCGTTATGTTTATGGAATGGTATAAAATATCGATTACTAGAAGATATTTCTCCAACGCTTCTCTTCAAACCTACCACCTCGTTGGTTAACTTCTTGACCATTTTGACCACACTCTCTAAATCATTGTTTTCTTTCTTAGACGATTTAATTCTAGTTTATTAAGACTTCTTCCCGCTACATTTTTATTCTTCTTATGAATGGTGGAAACCAATAGAGAGAATATGATTTTCAACTTCTAACACCTCATTAAAAATTTCAGCTAGTGTGGCCTTATTTTCTTATTTAACGAACTAGTGGAAGAAATAAGGGAGTAGGTATAATACTCAACAATTACCGCATCCTTGGAGTAGTGTTGGCAGGAAACTTGTTTAATATTATAATGAAGCATTGATTGAAATCCTTAACCTTTTCCTTCTTATGCATATTCCATGAGACTAACTCTCTCAATAATGTAGCAAGTGTTTTCTCCTCTCAAAATTTGCTCATAAACGCCTTCTAAAAATTCATCCCAATTAGAAATAAATCCCATCGGAAGATTTTAATACCACGTGGCTACCTTATACTCAAAATTAAATGAAAATAATTGACATGTGACATATTTGTGTTAAACATTCATTAAAAAAAGGCCAAATAAAAACTTTAAATATAATCTTCTGGAGTGATATATTTGTCTGGATCAAGCTTCAGAAGGATTTTCTCAGGATGTTGAGGAAAGTCATGTAAAATGAATACAACGTTCAAATCCCCTTGAGAAATCCATGTAGGTTTATTATCGACCATTGTGTTATCTATATGTTATTCACTATCATATCTATTATGCTCTTCTTCATTTTTAGAGTTTCTACTTCCTTGTGACTCTTTGTCTTCCTCATGTAGTTGCTCAATTGATTTAACTAGATCTACTAGAGACAAATCAACCAAATTTTTAATGGAGTCTACTAACACACCTTCAAAATTCATTGGTCTTCTTACAACACACATATGGGTTAGTATACTAACAATAGGAAGCTTCCCAATTTTCTCCCTAATGGATCAAAACTCAAAGCCTTTGTATCTTTATGAAGCCAACTGCAAATTGAAGAACTCATCGCAATATTTCCAATGGAGTGGACGACGCCTCAATCCGACTTCATATGAAGGAGATATTACCAGTCAAAGTTTTTGGTCAAACTTGGCTTTGCAACTAAATTTGGAGGACCTCCAGATAAATTTGGTGAATTGCTACATTTGGAGGAGCTACCAAATATAGTGGCACCTTCTAATGTTGGTGGCATTGAAATCATCCAATGAGGATCCACCATGTGTCTTAATGGGATTGTGCCATGTAGCACCCAAAGAATGGCTAAATTAGCCCCTGGTAGACTGAATCTAGACCCGGCTGAACTCAACTTGGCAGAGGTTATTTAGGCGTCGGTTTAGTGGGCACATGGCAATGATTTTTGGTGGGCTCAAAACCGATGGTCATATGTTGTATAAAAAATACTAGCAAGAAATTTGAATTTGACAAATGGATAATATTTTTTACGGTTCCAAACAATAAAACCTTCACTGATGACTTGCAACTTGTTATAACGGTATGTTAACAATCAACGGGTAGTAAAACCAACAATCTGGTGAAGTAAGGTGACTTTTCAGCTGCCATGACACTTCACCCACTCTCATGTCTAATTTTTATTTTATTTTTTATTTTTAATATATATATATATACATATATACATATATACATATATATATACATACATACATAGATATATATATATATATATATATATATATATATATATATATATATATATATATATATATATATATATTTATTTATTTATTTATTTATTTATTTTTATTTATTTTTATTTTATTTTTCACGAGGGGAAAGCTCACGGGAAACCCGGGCGTACTTCCCCAGAATTTCTGGATGGTACGCGCAGTAAACCGTTCGGCGGACTTTCGGCGCCTAACCCCAAAGGACTCAAGGATCGAACCCGTGACCTCCCTCAACGAAGAGGCCCACGTATTGGCTCACTACCACTTGAGCTAACCCTTGGGGCTTATATATATATATATATATATATATATATATATATATATATATATATAGTATTTTATTTTATTTTATGTTTAGTTTACATAATTACATTAAAATTCGAAAGTAACCTCTTGAATGAAATAAACACCTAACATGAACTCAACCCCAAAATTGACAAGGATTGCAATTGGATTTATAACCCTTGGGTCATATGAGTGTGCCAAGCCTTATAGTCTATTGCAACAGATAAAAATTTCCTTGAGATCAACCCTTCATTGATGACTTCATGTTCACATGTATCAGGCACCATTTTCTTTAGGTCAACCTGGATTCTATGGAATAATTAAGCATGGTGTGCATCTTAGTGGGATCCACTACGTGTTGTTCCAATGCCTCTTTGGTTGGATTTGTATCTTTCTCTATGGTCTCTAGTTGTTGCACATGCATAATTTCTTGTAATTCATGTTCAATTTCTTGCTTGGGCCTCACCTCTCCTCAAGATCTGATGGAGACTAACTTGTGAGCTTTCATTAGCCTCTCCATCATGATGTGGTGTTGTTGAAAGGTGACCATATCTTTAATCAATTATTTTTTTTAGCTTTTCTTGAGCTCGGATGGAAAATCTGATTTCAACTTCATCTCTTTCTCGAATTAGTTCATATTTTCTTGGTAAAGTCTTTGGTGATCCAGGGTGTTATGTACTCCAAGAATGCATTACATTAATGGTTTATAAGGTTTCCTTTAGCTTAAAATCTTTCCATTTGACCACTTTTTGAATCAATATGAGTATGGAATCCATATTCTAGAGTTTCCTGATCTCTTGGTATAGTTGCTTCACAATGTTTCCCAATATTGAATGCTTTAAAAGATGATATAAGATGCCATACCTCTTGTTGATAATATTTTAGATGTGGAGATAAATAATGGATGATATTTCGTACCTATCTAGTGATGATATTAGAATCACCAGTGACTTTGACACATTTTGTTATCACAAAATTGTACTTGATTAGCTGCTTATCAAAAAACTCAGTGTAACTGTTTCAAACCACTTCTAACTGAAGCTTAGCCTCTTCAGTTTGAGAGGGCTCTCTCAAGGGGGTTTTATGATATTGAATAATGATAGTACTATATGGCTAACTCTATGGAAATTGTAACTTGTTTTTTATGATTGCAGGTTGAAAAGAATATATGCTTGCTACCATTGGGCTTATGGAGTCAACAATCAATATTTCCAGTGACAAAGGTTCTTCAACATGGAAGCTAAGGAAAATAGAGGTCTTTAACAAAGGCAACTCACACATAAAACATATGAAAACATAATCATTTCATCATTAAAGGAAGTCAGAGCATAAAATTATGAATTATGAGTAATAGAAATGAAATATACTGCAAGTGATAAAACATAAAGATATAGATCAATAAGACATCAAAACCTCATGAGAATCTCAGGTTTGTCAAGAAGAATGTCACTTTGTATTACTGATATAGGTCAAAAACATAAAAGTAGCAGTTTGGTGCAAATGTTCTCCAACCCCTTACTACTTCGATGATTTGTATTTAAATAGACATTATTTACAACAAGGATGATCTTCCTGGTGGCTAGATCATCGAATTCTACTATGACACCTTTCATAACTGAAATACATAACTTCTAACAGAAAAATGACAGCTACACCTTAAAGAAAACATCTCCTAATAGGAATCTAACTCCTATTTATTACATTTCTCTTATCCTATCTGTGAAACGGTTACATGATGGTTACAAAATAAATATCACATGCTCGAGAGACACATGACAGAGTTCATCACCACTTTACATATTTAAAACCCTGCTAGATCTATGGAACATAACCCTGCTTTTTGGGAATGGATAGCTGATAGCGGGGTCTACCCTTAGCCCCGGTTTACCTTGGTCCCAACCTCTAGCTGAGTGTAATGTATCCAAATTTTCATGTCCAATCCTCTTCCCTAGTCCGGGCAATCTCACAACCTCCCTTTATTCTACGTTGGCAAATTTAAACAAATAAGTCTGGGTTATTTTAATATCTCAATTCAGAGAATTGAGATGTTAATTCAACACTCCTCTATAGTTATAACTCGACAGTCCATTATGTATACATATGCGCCCCCATATATATATATATATATATATCAATACATATATTATGGCGTTCTTCAATTATTGGAAACGTTACAATGAAGTCCAACAATAATCGGCATACTTTTATTAATTCGCAACCTTAATACATCTTTGATTTGGACCCACACATACAATGCATTTGCCAACGTTGAGACAACACAGTCCGATTCGTACCTTCTTTAAATCCACGCGCCATCCAACGGTTGTTATCACATCGCCCTGCTCCTTACGATCCGATGGATATCGCTCGGGCAACTTGCACGGACAATAACGCGCGATTGCGCGCAGTGGAAGCGGTTTTCCCCGACCGCTTGAGGCCACGTGGCAGACGGCTAATGGAATCGCTCCCGATTCTTAAATACCGCTTGCCCGACGATAGGTGGTGCGATGAAAACCACCGGTTCACTCCAACCCGCTGTTATTGTTCATTCGGTCATAGTTCCGCTTCTTCCTCGACGCACCAGGTTCCGTCTTCAACTCACTTCCGTGTACAACATCAATTCGTGGTTCCAATACGCTCAACGATACTATTCAACTGTTATCCTTATAATAAATCTCCATTGTAGTTAAATCTCATTCATAGAAATCGGACTCCGCCGTCGATCATCCACTTAACAAACCAAGCTTGTTCCCTCACTCAGTCACTCATTCACAAAGAGCATGGTTCATTCGTCTTCCGAGGGAAACAGGAAATTCACACAAACTCGATCCTACAAGGTTCTTCACTACAGAATTGCCACACAGTCACTCCTTGACTCATAGTCTACTGTCATGGCTCTTAACACAGTTTTTTTATCGCTCAGATTTCCCTATCCTTGCTTGTTGGACTCGACTCAATTACACAAAATCATTCCTCAAGAACTCATGTGTTCACACAGGATTTAATTCGACAATTGCATAATAATACTGAATCAATTTTTCATATGATTTGACCAAGAAGACATAAATTCATGTAACTCATAAACAATTCTTTTATACGTATCCAAAGGTAACCATTGAAATTCGAAGACATTCAAACAGGGTTTCATCCCGTCCCGACACACTTAATTCAAAGACAGTTCTTCCATAAACAGATATATATGTATATATACAGGCGATAAATCTCAAAACAAATTCTTACAATTTCATGACAGGCCAGATATTCAGTTCAGTGGCCATTATCCTCCTATTATGTTGCTGAAGAGGTTCTCTACCTCTCTCTCTCTCCCTCTCCTATATTTAGACTCTTCAGGGTTACATTTATACCACAAGGATGACCTAAATTGGTTCAGGTCTCCAAATAGTTTAGCAACTCTTAGCATTCTCAATTCCTGAATTTAGACTCAATAAATGAACTAATCCTAAACTGACTCTTCGTATTCCTATCTTAACCAATTCTCATGTTCTCAAAATAGCTTGAGAACAATTAAAATTCCCCACCAAAATATTCAAAATATTAATATTTACAATAAATTCAAAGAACATGGGACCCCCTATGTCTACTTATGTACAAAGTAACTTTTGAGCCTAATGCCCCTGCATCAATAGCCCTTATCTTCAACGTTGTTTTGACTGATGACCTGCCTTCATAGCACTTCCTTCTAGTCATAAATATATGTTTATAAGCTCCCTTGACATGATGAATGACTCCATCTAGCCAAAAAATGCTTTTAGGATGTTCAAAACCTCCAACAAATGCTCACTACGAAAACAAGACAGTTTCGTAGCGAGTTTTGGTAGCGTGGAAAAAGTGGCTTCTGCATCCATTTACTTCACTCCTTTGTTGTTCCATGATGTTAATCAAGTCATGACACATCACCACCATGAATCCCCCTCCTTGAATCATGCAAAAACTGATTTTAGAAGAAAAAAGGTTGCTATAGGTTTTTTCGTAGCGTATTCCTGGCTTTAAGCCCGAGGAACGCTACGAAATTGTGTAAAAACCTAGAAATTGTCCATTTCAAAACTGTCTTCAAAAATTGACCTCCAGCTGAAAAATCTTGATTTTCTACATGTAATGAACCTTTTAAGGCATATTCAAACTCAACTTATTCCTCTTGTGGTGTTTCTTCCTCATTAACAATCAGTTGAGCTATAGGCTCTTCTACCATAGTCATTTTCAAACCTTTCTTTTCCAGATCTTCATGAATTAGATCCAATTGTTCTTGAAGATCTTTGACTTGGTACTTTAGTGTCCTATTCTTGGATTGCAAGCACATATTTACCTTTTTTATGTGCTTGACCTATCTTCTTAGTGGCTTAGTCGACTTTATCATTTTTTCTGTATTATCCAAGGTCTTTGAGACACTTGTGACTTGGTCCTCCCAGATCTTCCTCATTTGTTCAAACTGAACCCTTTCAGCTCTATGCTTCTTTGCCTCTTTCCTCTTGGATGATATCTCTTCATCTGCCTCTTTCAACTGCTCCTTAAGGGTTTCAACTTCTGATTTTTCAGTGATTTTCTCTTTACCCTTATTTTTTTTTATGACCAGTTCTTCTTTTGCAGGTGAGGAGAGGTCTATGATGCTTGGTGGTGGCTGAGAAGTTTCACTGACCTTCTGAGTTTCTTTGCTACTTTCCATGAGCTTTCTTGCATGTCTTTTCATTGGATTTCTAGGTTGAAACATGAAACCAACATCATCACCTGCAAACTCTAACTTTTTAGCTGTCTTGCCTTTCTTTAGCTTCCTTCCTCCATCTTCAACATCTTTAGCTTGGACAATGGGAGTTTCTTCAATATCAATTGCATGCAAGATGTCCTCTAAGTTACCCTTAACCATTGTTTGGCTTATATTAACTCTCTTTCTGCCATGTTTTCTAGCTGTTGGCTTCTGTTTTGTAGGTGTAGCTTTGGGTGTGCCAATCTTCTGCAAATGCTCTGTCTCCATGCTCATTGGTTCTAACTGCTCTGCCACTGTTGGTGATGAAATGTCTCTAGGTTTGGAAAATATTTTAGGAGTGAAAACATCTACTTCCAAACCACTCATGAACATAAATGATGTCCAATCTCTGCCTAATCTCTTCAACTCCTCTAACACCAACAACTTAATCAAACCATGGTGAAAGAGAGAAGTTTCATTTCCTTCTTTTTTAACTTGGACCTTATCTGAAATTTTAGTTAGACTTCTGTATAAGTAAAAGGGAAAATCAAGAGACCTCTTACCCACAAAATGCAGCAGAAGCCTAAGGTGGTAGGAGTAGACCATGTGAAACCTTCCTTCATAGGTGAAGTACTTTTGAATGATCATCAACAGCTTTGAGTAGTTTTCCTTCATGTAGCTCCTTGGGATAGCATTTGTGAGATCAATTTCACTATGCTCTGGTTTGATGAATTCTTTTCAGTCCTACATGGTGAATTTGATGCCTTTAAACCACTTCTCCCCTCCTCTAGGGATTCTTGTTGCTGCTAAAATGTTGTCTGGTGTTACTTTGAGGTTTAGCATTCCCACCTTTGAAGCTATCCCAGAGAAACTATTAGCAAAATCTTTAGAAACCTGTAGATGACAACCCTGCAGCCTTTGGCAGAATTTCAAACAACCTGTTCTTTTGAATACCTCCATGGCAGTTGGGTCTTCGTTGAGAAAATTCATGTCCATGGGCTCATACCTGTGGCAGTGACCACCTTTGTTGGTCTTATTCCTTGCAGCCATGGTGACTTTATATCTTCTCAGGCTCGCTTACTTGATGACACCTGCAACCTTTGAATCTTCCAGCAACCTACTTGGCTCGATGAAGCAACTCTCCATAAATCAAATAACATGTAACGACAAAGCGGAGTATGAAAAAAAGACTCAATTGGGTAACCCTTTATGGTTTCAATGAAAAATCATGCCTTAATGATGACACATGCATGCTAAAAAGGGTAACGATGACCTCAGAGTTGGCTTTGTATGTTTGAAATAACCCTAACAGACTCGAATGACATCCACCCTAACTCCTCCAATGATGAACTGACACTTCACCTTAGGTTTGACAAGATAGACAGGAAAATAGTTTTTTGTAGCGTAGCTGGTTCATTTTTTGAATTTTCGCTATGAAACTATTAGGCAGTTTCGTAGCAAAAACTGCTATTTCACAGTGTAAAACGCTATGAAAAGAGGTAAAACTAGCTTAAGTGTCCTTTTTGAAATTAAACGCTTGGGAAATGAATTCTGACACCTAATGATGACTGATGGGACACGACATGACCTAAATGGAGGTGACCTTGAACCTTAGGATAGGTTTAAAATATGTAAAAAATAAAAATTTCCTATACCAATTTGGAAAAAGGCTTAAGGAGACCTTATCCTTTTGAGGAGTGAACTCTATGACCATGTCAAGTAACATTTCAAATTTGATTAGTGATAACACATTCTACCTACAAGTCTATGGATTTCTTTAGTCCAAATATCAAAGCCTCATATTCTATTCTATTATTGGTGAAATCAAATTCTAAGAGGCAATTGATAAGGGTTTTGTTCTTTGCTGGATCTTACAAGCTACAATATGCACTGACTCCATCCTGTGTTTTAGAACCATCATAGTAAAGAGTCCAAATATTATTTTTTAGAAGTGTATTACTGTCTAAACTAAGGTTATTTACATTTATTATACAACATTCATTAGCACCAGTCAAAATACAAGAGAGGAGTTATGAATGTTTATGAGATGGTACATGTGATATCTTGGTTAAATAACAACCAAGATCTAACTCCAAGAGAAAATTACTGACAATTCCTTAAGCAAAACTTATAGGTTTGCTATGTTCTTCCAACTTTGTGATGGTATACTTATTTTGAGTATTGTTGTCTACCATTATTTTATTATTTTTTCCTTTGTAAGGAAGCCACAAATGAGACCAATTAGTTTCAGAGTAGCCTTGTAGCTTCTTATACCAATCTTTGCTAAATAAAAAACCATAAGACACATGTATTTACACAACAACAATGTCAATAAATTGGAGAATTCTTAGATTAGATGACGACTTAATAAGCACATCATTAAGTTCACCAACCTTTTGCACCTTGGTTATATCCTATTGTATAATCTTAGCTTTGGTTTTCTCTTGGGTTTCATTTATTTTCATACAAATCGATAAAGGAATAATATTCGCTAAGGCACCAGATTCCACTAAATAATTATGCACATTATGGTTAAAAATCTCAAACGTAAGCAATGAGGGTGGTGTTTGAGATCTCGAGTGGGCTCCAATACTTGTAGCCTTAATTTTGGAATTATCACTATCTGTAGTATTTTATTGAGCAACTGATATTGAATTTCCAAAATTAGTCGATATGGAAGTAGACTTATTGCACGTCATAAGCGATTTTAATGTTCTAAGCAACAACTCTCTTTGTCATGGAAGATTTCATAAATCCTAGAGAGTAGCGTTTGTTGTTGTTTTCTTAATATCATCAATCACATTATAGTCCATCACATTACCTTTGGCGTTATCTTTATGTGTGTTGGTTGGAGATGGAGCTAGGGTATACTTCACAATTAAATTGGGTGCTTTTTCATTTTCTTTGGTATTACCAATTGTATTCTTTATTGGTTGAGCACCCTTTGTTTGAGTAGTTGAATTTTGGTTACTACTCCGAGGAGGAATTATTTTCCAGAGCAACACTTTTCCCTTCTCGTGAGGACTAGGGTCATCCATTGGTATTTTACTATGTAAGTTATAAAAATTAACATTTTTAGATAGTTGAGTCTCTCCAAGAGAAACTTCTCCTACCATCCATGTTTCATGATCAACCACCGCATCCCACAATAATAGGGTTGACCTTGCAATGGAATCATCATCTGTTGGAGGGGATTCTTCTTCCAATGGTTGCTCAGTTTGATCTTTAAGGGATTGTTTCTCCAACAATGAATTGATTATAAACGTCATAAAATTAATCCATTGAGGACATGTATTCTTTGAATACCACCTTGATGATATGAGAAAAAACAATCCACCCCAAGTTCTTCAACATTCAAGTTGACATTTTAGCTTTCAACAAATTTAGCCAGAGGATCGTTCTTGTGTTTATGGAATGGTCTAATAGATTGATTACTATAAGAGATTTCTCTGACACTTCTCCTCAAATACACGACCTTGTTGGTTAACTTCTTGACCATTTTGACCACACCCTTTAAATAGTTGGTTTATTTCTTATAATATTTACTTGTGGTTGGTTGAGTCTTCTTCTCGATACCTTTTTATTCTTCTTGTGAGTGGTGGACACCAATAGAGAGAATTTTATTTTCAACTTCCAACACCCCTACAATTTTTTTATCCAGTGTAGCCTTATTTTCTTATTTAACAAACTTATAGAAGAAATAATGGCTTAAGTATAATACTCAACAATTACCGCATCCTTAGAGCAGCTTTGGCAAGAAACTTGTTTAAGATTGTAGTGAATCATTAATTGAAATCCTTGAACTTTTCCTTCTTATCCTTTTTCTAGGAGACTAACTCTCTTCAATGATGTATTATGTGTTTCCTCCTCTCCAAAATTGCTCATAAATTCCTTCTGAAATTGATCCCAATTAGCAATAGAACTCATATAAAGACTTTAATATCACATGGTTGCCTTATACTCAAAAGTAAACAAAAATAATCGTCACACCACATCTTTGTGTTGAACGTTGATTAAATGAAAGGCCAAATAAAAACATTTAATAGACCTTTTGGAGTGATAGATTTTTCTAGGTCAAGATTTGGAAGAAGCTTCTCAAGATGTACATGCAAGTAACATAAAATAATTGCAAGGTACAAAGTCCCTTGAGGCGTCCAAGTGGGTTGATTACAGACAAGCTATCTAGATGTTCTTCATTATCAAAGCTACTATGCTCTTCTTCACTTTCAAAGCCTCTACTGCTTTGCTACTCTTTATCTTCCTCATGTAGTTGATAAATTGATTTCACTAGATTTACTAGAGACAAATCAACCAAATATTCAGTATAGTCTACCAACACAACTTCAAAATTCATTGGTATTCTTACAACATGCATATGAGGTAGTATACCGAAAATAGGAAGCTTCTTTATTTTATTAGCGTAAGAACGGGTAAAAGGTCTAAGATAACTCAAGTCTTATTCTGAGATCATGTATAGAGATTTAACATTCTTCAGTTGAGGAAACACATGCGGGTTGGAACTTTCAACGAGCTCAGGCTTACTTTGAGAGGGAAAGGATTGATTACTGCCTTGACTAGAAACTTGAGAATGATAAAAATTAGGAACCTACCCTCCTGTTGTAGCCGCTACAACCACCCTATGAAATTTGGCACCAGTCTAAAATTTTAGAGCCCCTATTGCTTTTGACAGTATGCATGATAGTAGGTTCGTCACCGAGCATCAACCTCAGACCTAAAGAATCCACCCTGGGAAGGTAACCTCCTGTCAAAAGCTTGTTTTGGGATGATTTAACTTAGTTTCCTACATGTTTTAAATTTCCATCTAAGTGTGATCACAAGGTCGCAATCTTCATGGATCCCGATCATGTGCGACTTAGCGACCCAACGACCTATCCAGGTGTCAGGGTCGCATGGTCTCATTCTCATTAAAATCCAACCCTTTTCAACTTAGTGACCTAGTGACCTATAATAGGTCACAAAGTCACAAAACATTTTCATGATCCCACATTTGTGACCTTGCGTCTTAACGACCCCCCGGGTCGCTAAGTCGCACGGTCGCACGGTCGCAGAGGTATGAAAAATATCAAAAGTTGCAACTTGTGACCTCGTGGCCTCGCGACTATGCGACCATGTGACTGCAATCAAGGGTTGCACATGAAACCTATTTATATACAGAAGGGTCGCGTAGGTCGCATTCGACCTGCCTGAAAAGATTATGAAGTTGTATGACAACCCAATCAGAGAGCGTTTTCATCTGGTTAAGTCGCCGAAGCCTCCAACAATTTGCTTTTTTTTGTCTGCATGCCTACATGCCTTACCCAAAAATCACCTTAGCTAGTTATTAATCCCTTAGGCTCCTATCAACAGTGTCTTACTATAAACCACCATTTCCTCTAAACTCCCTCTCTTTCACCAGGTCATCCATCATGTCTAGATTAACTTAGATCCCTCTGTTACAAAAAATTTTGTCACTGTCCCTGCAATCCCCATATCGCCCATTGGAGGGTCGTTTTTGTGACCAATAAGCAGTGTCATGCCTGGAAAAAACCATCACTTCATTCCTTTGCATGAGAGTAACATTCCTCTTGTTGACAATTCCCTGAGTAGAACTGTAAAAACCCTTGTTTTTTCCTTGGCGCGAGTAGCCGGTTCACTCTCATTCCGAGTTGGAAAATTAACACTGAGCCCATGCTAGTTGGCGCTCTGTCCCAGTTAAGCGTCCGCGCCAAGTTGTTTATGGAATGTTTTTTAGAAATAGAGGTGGAGGTTCTGTTCTAACCACCTCGAGGATGAGTCATTGGGAGTGGTTGAACTGAAACAACCACGGACTCCCTCCTTTAGTTAGTAGTTTCCACCTCCCTTGGAACTCTCCTAAAGGATAGGACTCCCTCCCACCTTTGTAGGGATCCCAACCTCCTCCTTTTCCTCTATAAAAGGAGCTATCTCTCTTAGTACAAACTAGCTGAATGGCTGAATAGCTAAACTTGGATAGCTAATAGTTGAATGACTAGAGAAGATAGAGAGAAGGAATCACATTGAGGAGACTGCGACGTCAAAGCACCGGTTGTACCTCTTCCTTCTACTTATATATACATGACCACTGTTTGGTTCCACTATTGTGTTATGATGTTTATGTAATGTGATAGCTTTAGCCCTCTTTTTCTGGTTAATAGTTGTGAGTGAAACTATGATGTCGTATGTTTTTCTTGTTCTGTTACATGTGCAGGTATCCGGGCGTAACAGCGAACGGATTGTGATTCGACAAGACAGGAGCGAGAGGCTACTACTCTTTTTGCAAGGATGATAGCATTGGATTCCAGGTAGGTCGATCTACCGTGTCTTTCTTTCATTCATTAACTAGGAAGCAAGACTTTAGCGTTTCCTTTTGTTTCTAGACCCACCCTAGGGCTAGAGGGATCGTCTCTATCCGCAGAGAGGATTTACCTACGTAAAAAATTGGTGACTCCACTGGGGATTAGTGCGAGTTTGTCATTCCAACCTGTTGGGTCAGTTTCAATTATCGATTTCATTTTGTCTTCTTCTGGTTTGTTTACTTAATTTCCATCCTATTTTTAGCTCCAGAGTGTCACGGTTGGCCTCTGCTCGTTAAGTTTTGGTTTTTCCTCTTTTTTCCATAGGTATCTAGCATGGCGTAGTTTTTGTCTGAATAGTCGTTCTGATTAGCGTAGGTTTCTCTCTTTGCACTCACACCAACCTCTGTAAGAGAAGATTACAACCTTACAGTCGCGCCAACCCCTTTAGGTTTTGGATTGACCTCTTTAATGAGTATTTTGGTCATTTGTTCTTGCTTCTGGGTTATTTTTGATGTGATTGAAGCCTTTGGGGACTGTGTCAACTACTGTAGACTTGTTTCCTTCAGTCGTTTGTCCATTTTCCTTTCGGTGTTATTTGAGACCTTAGGGTTTCTAAGTGTTCTGGTACACTGAACCTTCTGCTTGAAATAAGTCTCTTTGATTTTTGTCAGTCTTGGTTTTGAAATCATTATGCTGAGTTTTTCTTGATCCTCTTGAGTATTTTGTTGTTTTAATGGTCTTTTCGTTTTATCAATTGATATGTTTTCTTCTTGCTCTGAGCACTGATTACATTTCTTGTTTGGGTCATTTTGGGAAACTTTTTTCTTTCATTGAAAGTTTGCTACATTAGCTTGAATGTTTTTGCATTTGTTTTGTCTTAATTGCATCATTAAATTCTGAGTCTCTACATTCACAAAAATCAATCTAGTGTTTGTTTTGTTTTCTATTGAATTAGTACAATGTGTGCTTCATTTCATTGAAAATTCAAAAAAAAAAAAAATTGCATTCTTTCGTTGCATTGAAATTGAAACGTTCCTTTACATAACTAGCATTTGTCATCTAGGAAGGAGTTTTGTTTTCAATTGATTGCATTAGAGGCATTAGAAGTTTCTGCGCCTTTGTTTGTTTGTTGTTGTTTGAAATATTTCTATCCTTCTTATAACTAGCATTCATCGAACTGAAATGATGTTCATTTGCATATAGTTTGCATTTAGGAAGTTGAGCTCCAAATTCGTTAGGGCTTGGAAATTGAAACCTAATTCAAGATTAACTTTAAAATTTACTCAATGAACCTAAGGCAACATTGAAACCTAACGCAATATTTCTAGTGGTCTAGGCTAGAGACGTGTTCTGGCATCTTAAAACCTAGTAGTTGTCGCTTGCATGTTGGCTTCAGACAACGCTAGTACGGACTTGTGCTCCCCGTACCGTCGCGTATATAAAGGGATACCCCTCTAGGTTGCACTCCTTTTATCCATAGGACGCCAAGTCTGCCGCCTTGTAATCGTGATACACCGAACACAACATTCGGGGAGACTACCTGCACGTACGTCAAGTCCTTGGTCATTTCTGTTTCATTTGATCACCAAGGCGTATATGGCAGTTCACGGAAACCTGGTACACCCTCTTTCTTATAATTCCTGAGAGGTCATTTTGATCTTTTCGTGACTCTTTAAACAAGAGAAGATATCATCGAGCACTTGTCCTTTCACGCTCGTTTCAAATTGAAAGTGACTAGAGTCATCTTTTTCCTATATCTCGACTCATAAAACATGAAACAATGAATTTTGGTCTCAATGTTATAAAATTAATCACCTGCGATCACGTGCCCATTAAAAGTTTCGTGCTTGGCCTGATCGATTTCTTTGGTTCTTGTTTTGGTACCTTCGATTCGTTATATCTTTTCCTTCCTGTTCTGATATACAGTCAAAGTGGAGAAATATCCAGTTTCGTCGTCCTCACTGCCTCCTAGTGGTGGTTCTTTTCCGGATGTTTCTTTTGAAACCCCTTAATACACTAGGTCTATCGAGTTCTCGCAGTCTATTCTTCCATCTGTCCAACCCCTTGCTACTCTATCTCCACTTGACGAGCCAGTTGAATTCAATTGGCCTCCTTCAAGTGCTTGGTCTGGTTTTGGGGAAGAAGGAGAATTTCCTCCTCTTACGTCAGGATCGCCCTTTGTTGCTATTGTGGTACCTCCTAGTCCCCATAGTCTTTTTGAAGATCTTACGTTGGACTCAGATATGGATTCCTCCAGTCCCGTTGGCAGTGAAGGAATTCCTATATCCATAAGAGAATATCAACTCTTTCCTGAAGATCTCTCTCGTGCCTCCACCCAATCTTCACCATCGTCGATCTCACTTCCGCTTGGTTATAAATCCTTGAGTCAGATCATATTTGGCATTGCCTCCATTTCGCAATCCAGTACAGTAACTCCTCCTCCGAGTTTGGTCCTACCTTTGTTGGGGCTATCACCTTTGACTCCTGGTTTGTCGGTTACTGTCACATCTGTTCCATTTCAACCAACGATTTGTGTGGCTTCTAGTTCAGTTTCCACTCCTCTTGTGATTCCTGATGGTCTTACTTTTGAAGAATATCTGTTCGTTGTTCAACAACAGAGTTCTCAGGGTTCTCAGCAGTCTCAGGCTCCTGTTAATCCTCGATTCCATCACTATGATACTGTTGGTAATCCCGTATATATCTATCCGCACCATTATGATGTGTATGGTAATCCGGTCTATTTGCCTCCTATTGATCCTTATCAAGCTGTTTATGATCCTTATCAGACTGTTACTCATCTGGGACCTACTCTTCCTGTGCAACCCTCTAGCTTCCAAGGACAACCCTCATCGGGACAACATTTGGCTCAACAGGGCCCTGCTTCTGGTCCACAGGACAACCATACGGTCCATAAGGCCAACCTTCACAAGGTCAGACTTTGGCCCAACATGGACAACCTTTTGGTCTTTCGGGTCAACCTTTGAATAAACCAGGATCATCTTTTGGTCCTGGGGGGCAAAATTATCCGTCACAAGGACAACCTGTTGCACCTCAAACACAGTCGCACGTTCATTATGGCCCACATATTGTGCAACCAGGACAACCCTTTGGTCCTTCTCCGGGTCAACCTGGTTATCAGGGACAATCTGGTCCGTCGCAACCATCAGGCCAACCTCTCCCACAAGGACAACCTATTGGTCCCCAACGACAGTTTCAACAGCCGTTTCAACTAGCTCAACAGTTGTTTCAACCTGCCACCAGCAGATTCCTTCGGTTCCGTAGCCGGTTCTACCTATTTACCCTGCTCAGCAGCCTGCTCAACCTGATCCGCAAGGTCAACCTACTCAACCACAAGGTGCTTACTACCCTCAAGGTTCATATCAACCGGTATATAGTGCGCCTCAAATTCCTTACCCTAAAAATTCACCTTTGTATCATCAACCTCAAATCCATGCTTACATTCCACAGCAGAATCCTTATACTGCTCAGCACGGACCTCCGTGGTCTACTTCGACTCCATATCCTGGTTCTCAATCCCAGTATCAACCGAATTATCCTATTTCTAATCCCTATGATCCAAATCTTTAGGGACAGAATGCATGGGGACAGAATCCCGTTCGGATTGGGTGGAATGTACACACGGTTCCTTATCAAAGACCTCCGATGACTTTTAATACTCAATTACCATTTCTTGCTACGTTGGAATTACCTGATGTGTCCAAATTGACAAATGATCCCATTCTTCATAATCCATATTGGCCTCCAGTTCTGACTAAGATTCCTAGTTATTGTCCTAAATTTGAGGGTAAACATGGTGAAGACCCCTAAACGCATGTTATGAATTACCACTTGTGGTGTTCCTCTAACTCTTAGGTTGACGATTCTATTCGACTCCGTCTTTTCCAGCCTACTCTTATTAGTGCCACTGCAAAGTGGTACATTGAGCTGTCTCGTGGAGTTTTTCAAGATTTCAATTCCTTAGCTATGGCATTCCTTACACATTTCTAGTTGTCGGTCTGCTATGAGACTGGGACACACCTCCTCACTTCATTGAAATAGGACCGAGCTACTCATATCTCATATCATATTCATGAGTGGAGGCGACATCGTCGCATGATCAAATTTGAAATTCCTGATCAGATTCTAACTCATTGGTTCACTACCTCCTTTTTCAATCAGATCGCCAAAGACATAGCTATGGGGGCATGTGTAACCAAGGAACAAGCCATTGCTTACGCCCAGTACCTCGATCTTGTGTACTCTTAATCCGAGGCTTTATATGATATCTTTCCTGATGCTCCTTGACCTGGAACTTCTAAACCTCCAGCGACTCCATCCGTTGACGGTATTATTGGTTCGTATCTCAGGCTCCTCAGAAGTCTCCATCTAATTCTAGGAAGCAGAAGTCTACTTCTTTCGATAATGTTGTTTCTCAACCAAATCTGAATTCTGGCAAACCCGTAGAAGTGAATGTCGTTCAGGCCAATCCTACGAATAATGCTTCTAAAGGTAAGAAGAAGGGTAAAGGTAAGACCAAAGCCGATACCCTAAAATAGGATTCGTCGAAACCTCGTTCTGCTGATAGTTCTCAATGCAAACCGAAGTATCCTTGTTTGATTTGTGACGAAGAGCATTTCACCAAAGATAGTCCTCGACGGTCCGAAGTGAGCAGATTGCTCAAAGGCACTCAAGGCCTCTGACTGTTCTTAAAGAACCTTTTCCTACTCAGAAAACTCAGATGGTAGAGAAACCTCATTCCTCTACCCCATTTGGTTCTCAAGTTTTTATGATGAACGATTCTCCACCCGTTTCTATTACTACTCGATCGAAAGATTATTCTGGTTCATGTCAGGCAACTGGGAAGGAGATCGCCAATGGTCCTCCTCCTCCACCTATTTATGGCCCTCTTGAGATTGAGCAGCCTAATACTGAATCTGTTGTGTGACCACCTTCCAAAGGTGTGCTCCGCAAGTCTTCGTACAAACCTAACGCCCGTGTCGCTCAACATTACAGTATTGTTGAGGATTTGGCTCAGGCACCATCCACAATTTCTGCGTTAGAAGTACTTCAGAGTTGTCCGTCACAACGGAAAGTGTTGTTATCTGCGATAGGTGGGGTTGATCCTGCTGATACTATCTTGCTTGCTTTCGATTTAGAGAATTTTGACCCGCGACTCACACACCAAATTGCACTCATCATTCAAGTTGGTATAAATCGTTTGAACATTCACCGGGCAGTCATGGATGAGGGTGCATCTACTTGTGTTATGTCATCTACTTGTTGGAAAGCCATTGGTTCTCTAACTCTTACCTCGTCACCCAATTCCCTTGAAGCATTTGATGGAAGAGAGTCTAAACCTCTTGGTGTTCTCGCTATTTTACCGATCACATTAGAAGGGAAGACAGAAGTTGAAGTCGTTGATGCTAAGCTCAATTATAATATTCTCCTCGGTCGCAGTTGGACTCACGCAATGCTATTTGTTCCGACAACTCTCTTTCATGTTTTTAAATTCCCACATGAAGGAAAGATTGTTACTATCGATCATTTGTCTTTTTTCACTTCTTCTTCTGAGAAAAACGTTCCGTATGTGGATAAGATTTCTACTCCCTACGAGAGTCAAGGATCGTGTCCTCATGGGTATTTTTCCTCTTCCCCCCATTAAATATTGTTAAGGTCAACATGATTTCTTGCACCGATGACCCATGGGTTATCCCTTCCACTAAATAGATTGATTCTTTCGGAGATTCGATGCCATTGAGTCCGATTGAAATTGATTATTGTGAACTCATCGCCGCGTCGGATACTGATTCTGCTCCTTCGAGCATGTCCCTTGACATTTATTCTCAATCTTCTCGGATTGGTAATTTTGATTCACTTGATCCTTTGAAGGAAGTGTTTCCTTCCAATGAGGCCATCATGGAAACCATGTCTCTCGAAGATCACCCATGGGACGATAATCATCATCATTCCTCGCTTCTCTTAAGTCTCAGGGCCATGCCTACTTGTCTTGAGAATTTTTCTTCTCAGGTTCCCTCTCCTCCGCTTCAAACTCCTGTTCAGATTCATGAAGTTTTTTTGGAATTTAACTTGAGTAAAATTACACAGACGATGCCTATTGACATTTCCGTTAAACCGGGAATTGTCGAGAACATCCATATTACGGTCACTTGTTCTTCCCATGAAGTACAAGTATATACTAGCCTTTTTCGCGAATTATGTGATGTCTTGTTGTGGTCCTATTAGGAAATGCCTGGCATTGATCCTAGCATCATGGTGCATTCCATTCCTACATACCCTAGTTTGAAGCCTATTTTCCAGCGTCTTCATCCAATTCATCCTCGGAAAGCTGCTGCCATTAAAGATGAAGTGGAAAAGCTTCTCAAAGCTGGTTTCATTTATCCGATTCCCTTGACAGAGTGGGTCTCTAATATTGTTCCTATAAATAAGAAACAAGGCACTATTCATGTTTGTGTTGACTATCGTGATATCAATCGAGCTTGTCCTAAGGATAATTATCCTACTCCCTTCATCGATCAAATCATTGACGACTGTGCCGGGAGTGAGATTTTTTCCCTTACAGATGGTTTTTCTGGTTACAATCAGATCATCATTCTCCCAATTGATCAACACAAGACTGCCTTCATCTGTCCTTGGGGTACATTCGCATATAAGAAGCTTCCTTTTGGTTTAAATAATGTTGGGGCCATATTTAAGCGCACCATGTCCTACGCCTTTCATGATATTCATCACATCGTGCAGCCTTATCTAGATGACCTTTCGGCTCATTCGGCTAACCGTAGGGATCACCCTGACCATCTTCGTCAGATTTTTCTTCATTGTAGACACTATAACATTCGGCTTAATCCACATAAGTGTGTCTTCTATGTTGATTTCGGTAGACTCTTAGGGTTTATCATATCTCAAGATGGAATTCGCCTCAATCCTCTCACTGTTGAGGCTATTATTAATCTCCCCCCTCCTTCCTCATTGCACCAGTTGCAGAGTTTAGAAGGGAAAGCTAAATTTTTACGTCGTCTTATACCTAACTATGCCAAAGTAGCTAAAGGATATACACGATTGTTGAAGCAGGGCATTCCTTTTCATTGGGATAAAATCGCTCAGAAATCTTTTGATACATTGAAGGCATTGCTTGTCAATGTTCCTCTTCTCCGCCCTCCAAATTATCATCATGATTTTTCCCTTTATTTAGTTGTCGCTTTCGGTACAATTGCAATTGTTTTGGTACAAGACGATAATGACGGTCATGAGCATGTTATCTATTACTTGTCTCGTAACCTTCTTGACCCAGAAACGCGTTATGCTCATGTCGAGAAATTAGCATTCGCTGTTGTTCAAGCCGTTCAACGCTTTCGTCATTATATCCTTTTACGCACAGTGACGGTGATTTCTGATTGCAACCCCATGACCTACATATTGTCTCGATAATTTATGGGGGGGAAATACTCAGGATTGTTATCCTCCAAGAGTTTGATTTGGAATTTACTTCTGCCAAGTCTAAGAAATCATTAGTTTTCGCTGATTTTCTTTGTTCTCTCCCTTCCGACTCTGTTCCTTTTCATTCTAAGGAATCCATTTCAGATGATTCACTTTTCATGATTAGCACCCTCGATCCGTGGTACGGTGATATCATCGTTTATCTCCAGACTTCATCTTTTAGATCTGAGTTGACGAAGGATGCTCCCTGACGCATCCGCCATCAGTCGCAACCTTATCGTATAGTCGGGGATACCCTCTGTCGTGTCGGGGTAGATTCCATTCTCCATCGGTGTTTAACCCTCGAGGAAGCTGAGAAAGTTCTCAATGAATGTGACAGTGGTGCCTATGGCGGTCACATGTCTAGTTATGCTACTGCTCAAAAAATCCTTCGTGTTGGTTATTTTTGGCCCTCTATTTTCAAAGACTGCATTATCGCAGTTCGTAAATGCCATGATTGCTAGATTTACTAGTGCAAGATGCGTGCGCCACCTGTTCCTCTTCATCTTTTCATTTACCATCGGTCCCTTTGTGAAGTGGGGCATTGATTTTATGACGTGTAAACCTCACTCGGCCGGGGGGCATGCTTATATTATCGTAGCCGAGGACTTCTTCACCAAATGGGCCGAAGAAATGCCTACACTTGCCGCAAATGGTAAGAGAGTTTCTTAGTTCATATTTAATCAAATTATTGCTAGGTTTGGTGTCCTGCAAGCCATCGTTACTGATCATGGTTCCCATTTTCAGCTTATATGGTGGCAGAGTTGACTTCTAAGTTGGGTCTGCGTCACAACAGCTCAACGCCGTATTACCCTCAAGCCAATGGCCAGGTTGAAGCTGTGAACAAAGTTCTTGTAACCATGCTTCAAGGTATTATTGGGATCCACAAATCCAATTGGCATCTCATGTTGTTTTCGGCTCTTTGGGCGTACCGAACCTTAGTTAAAAACGCAACCGTGTTCACTCCTTTCCAGTTGGTTTATGGCCTAGAAGCTACCCTCCCGATTGAATGTGAAATACCTTCGCTCAAGTTGGTTGTTGAATTACTGCCTAATACTATGCCAAAAGAAGAGCGTCTCCTTTATTTAGAACGGTTGGATGAAACTCACCGCTTTGCTGCTTTGGTTATCGAAGCGCAAAAAAAGCGGGTCAAGGCTCATTTTGACCAATCAGTTTCCCCTCGTTCTTTCATTGAAGGAGATCTCGTCCTCCTGTATGACCAAGCTCATGATAAGCTAGGGGCAGGTAAATTTCAACCTATGTGGCATGGGCCCTACATCATTAAACGTGTATTGTATAAAGGGGCCTATGAGCTTATTGATTACGAAGGCCATCCTCTTGAACAGCCCAGAAATGGGTTGTATCTCAAAAAATATTATGCATGAGTCATCCATGTGTAATAGGTGTACATAGGTGTCGTTTTCATTTTTTGTACATATTTTGGTTTGTTGTGCTTTGTGAGCGTTTTCCTGCTTATTGGGTCTTGCTTATGGTGTAGATTTCTATTACCCCTTATCTCGGTTTCGCAGATGGTGCTTCCCGCAGTACTAGGAATTTGTCTTCGACAGCTTGGGTAATTTATGATCCTGCTGGTGAATTGATAGATCTGGAAGGTATTTGTCTAAGACGAGCTATAAAAAATATCGATGAATATAGCGTTGTTATTGAGCTATTAACCGAAGCAATCAACCTCGGCATATGCACATTGCTTGTAAATCTAGACTCGCAGCTTGTCGTTCTACAACTCAATAGTCATTATTCAGTTAGAAATCAGCACATTCTGAGATTTTATTTACGTATTCGTTTGCTAGAAAGACATTTTGATTTTATTACATATCAGCATATTCCTAGACGAATGAATACATTAACTGATACAATGGATAACATTGTATTAGATAGACATTTGTGTAATTTGTAAAATCATCATCACATGTAAAAAGATCCATGTAGGAAAATAGATGTAGATATATATATATATATATATATATATATATATATATCGCATGTTTGCAGCTGTGTGCATCATAACTTCAAAAAATATATGTGTGTTTTTGTTACATCCTGAGACATCGCGTCTTCAAAATATGCGGATGAAAATAAAACCTAGGTATCTAATAAGCATGGTGCTCATGATAACATGTCACTGCCCGTACGAGCTGCCTCAGCAAGTGGTGAATTTGGCTGGGCACCCCTACAGTATGTCTCTGGTAGGCACATGGAACATCGTCAAAACGTGCATAATTTAGAACTCATCGGGTGATTCCCTCCATATTACGCACTATCTCATCTTCCTCGCTGCCCTCGCCTTTAGGGTCGAAATCGCGAGGGATTCGCCTCGCTATCGGTGACATACCTGCAGGTATCTTTGGGCCAACATCTGCACACACATGGATTTAATTTCAGAACACACATAAATATAAAAAAAATCATAATACTCATGAAAATTTAAAAATGAGTCTCACCTAAATCTTCATCCCAATCCTCTCCCTCCGAGAGTGAGAGGTCTGGATCATCAGTGAAATATTTACTAGAGTAGGGCCAGTCCTCCATGACAATAAGTTTTTGGTGGAGCCAATCGAAGAATTTCGGTCTCCAGGACATATGTTTACCACCCCCTACCCTTGGCATTAGAGCTGCCCATCGGGCCATCCGTGGTTCTCTCACTGGTGGTGTTAGGACTATGACCTCCTGCCACTGAAATATTGGTAGTCGTTCCAAGAAGAACGATACCAGAATAGTTCTATAACCAAATTGCTTCAATTTGGTCTTCTTGCATTTTGTTAGCTAGTGTTTCATGTTTATTGTCACGACCTCTGCCCAGTTGTAGATGGTCAGTGCCAAGCAGTCTACAGTAAGAATAAACTGTGTCTTTGTTGCTTCGTGCGGTGCTTGTGATCCCATAGATCGTGTGATGTATGTAGCACTACTATGAGTGTCAAGTCTGGGATAGTCTAGATATCAACTTCACCGCTGCCCGATCCTTTCCCTGCTCCCCGACATACCCTATCTATTACGATGGTCTTTTTTTCCATGTAGGGTCGAGTGCAAGTTAGGATTGGTGCTACTCCCCTCCGCGATAATCCTGTTATGAAATAGATGTCAGAGACTTCAATCTCAAGTTCTTGATCCCGAAGGATGAACTTATCTTGATTTTCGTCCCATATGCTGATCAAATATTGCAATAACTTTGGTTGGGCTCAGAGACATGGCGTTAGGAAGAACTTTTTCAGACCCACAGTTTCTAAGAGCTTCCATGACTCCCTCATTTTCCATGGCAAGCTCATCTTCTTCTCTATGTTCCCGTTCTTTCCATTCTATGACCATTTTGCTACTTTATACCTGCAAAGTATTGTTACATGGACATTGTTAGCCTAGTAAGAACATCAGAATTTGTGAAAATTCAGTCTATCACTTGGGATTTTTGACATAAAATGGCTTGCGCCGCTGGCGCGACTGTTTCTCAAACAGTGGCACCAATGGGCGCGCCCTAATGTATAAAATAGGGCAGTTGGTGCGACTCCGTGCCCGAAACCCGCGCCAACTATCGTGCCCTAATTTTCACATTTTCTCCCCCAGAATTCAAAACTAGAAATTTCAGGTAGAAAGGAATGACTTGAAATGAAGGGAAAGGTGTCGGCTCTTACCTGGAACTGACAAAATCAAGATTATATTGTCGTATCGTCCGCTATCGTTGCCACAAAATCACAGTGCTAAATGGGTAACTATTGCTCCACAAGAGGTAAAAAGTGAAAAGTAATTATTTTTACCATTTTTGGCATTTTATAACTTTTTCACAACCCTAATTAGGTTTTAAGGAATATTTTTTGATTATTTTATTATATTATTTTTGAGAAATGGATTTTACACGTGTCTCTTATGCAGCAACAGGTTTTGATGCGACATTGATGAAGTAACGAGTTATATTTTATAATTTTCCAGACTCGGTAAAAACACGAAAAGTCACTACTGGAGTCATCTTTCAGCTCTTTTCTGACTCTCTAAAATTGAAAAGATTGCCGAGATTCTTTTTGTTTTGAACTTTTTAAATGGCTGCGAAATGATATCTACCCAGTATACGTTTACCCCTTTTTCGGGCTGGGATGGATTATTTACGAAAAAGGAATACCTTAGCCTCTTGCGACTAAGAGGTTCTTTCAGATATTGTTTTCTACCTTTTCGGATCTGAGAGACTATTTACGAAAAGGGCCATGCTGGAGTTTTCTTTTCTGCCTTCTTTTCAAACTCTCTAAACATGAAAAGATGTCGAGTTCTCCCTTTGTTGGACTCGTTAAACACTAATGACATCGGATTTCGTCGCCATGACGTTACTCGAGTTCCTCCTTCCTAGGGCTCGTAAAATGTACTAGGATGGATTTGTCCAAAGGAAAAACTTACAACACAAGCATATGTTATCCCCTTCAAGCTTGTTTTAAAAATAATTGGGGTACTCGCCAGAAATGGTGGGGGAAAAATGGAACCAAGTTTTAGTTATGTTGGTAGTATGTCGCTCTTAAACATGGCACTTGTCTGCATTCGTGTCAAGTTGGGGACATCTAATTTCATCATTTTTTCCTCCATGGGTTTGGGTAATCTCTTTTGACCTCTCATCCACTCTTTGCCATGTTGTCATGAATTCAGATCCTTTGATGTCAAATACTGCCAAATCCAGTGTTGTGCTATCGATATGTTCAAGAGAAGTTTGCCTCTGTAGTTTTCAACCGCCCTTTGATTCTCTGTTGGTCCTGATTCACTATTATCATGTTCCTCTGTTTCGCATCGATGATGTGGGAAACATTATGGCCCACCTTCGATCAGATCACTTCCTGTCGACTTCAACTCATTATCTAGGAATTTGATCAAGAGACTCTATTCTGGTACCTTGGAGCTTGCATGCCTTAATGGCAGGTTTTTCGCATTCGACACAAGGTCCACATCATTGGCCTTCGATTGAGTGATTCTACAGATGTTCGACGCAAGATCACTGTTCACATCCCGTATATTGTACCGGTTGTACCTTGAGAGCCATTCTCATTAATGGTGGTTTCTCTCGTGCATGTTAACAGCTTTCATCATTGGCTAGTAATCAGGTGATTTTCTGGCATGTTCGAATTTAGCTCATATATTCGCATGCCTGAAATTGTACTGGTTCAGATCGAGATGGAGTGCAAGACACTAGATTTTGGTGGATTATTATAACTTATTACATGACTTTTTTGATTGGATGGTTGCGACCATACCTGAGTCTATTTGTTGATCCTTATTGTTGGATGGTTGTGTCCATACCTCAGATCTCAGTTTTATATATACTCTATATGGATGGCTGCGCCCATGCCACATGTTCATGTATCATAGATATCAGTTGTATTTATAATTTGAGGTTTTCCGATAGCAGTGTTTGGTTCGAACGCGTTCTCATAAAGCATTTCGCCCCTCCCTCTCCCTCAGACCTCATGCTTTAGGGGGCATATGTTACACAACATTTTGTCACTGTCCCTGCAATCCCCATCTCGCCCATTGGAGGGTTGTTTTTGTGACCAATAAGCAGTGTCATGCCTAGAAAAAACCATCACTGCATTCCTTTGCATGAGAGTAACATTCCTCTTGTTGACAATTCCCTGAGTAGAACTGTAAAAACCCTTGTTTTTTCCTTGGCGTGAGTAGCCAGTTACACTCCCACACCGAGCTGGAAAATTAACACTAATCCCACGCCAGTTGGCGCTCTGTCCTAGTTAAGCGCTCGCGCCAAGCTGTTTATGGAACATTTTTTAAAAATAGAGGTGAAGGTTCTATTCCAACCACCTCGAGGATGATTCATTGGGAGTGGTTGAACTGAAACAACCACAGACTCCCTCCTTTAGTTAGTAGTTTCCACCTCCCTTGGAACTCTCCTAAAGGATAGGACTCCCTCCCACCTTTGTAGGGATCCCAACCTCCTCCTTTTCCTCTATAAAAGGAGCTATCTCTCTTAGTACAAACTAGTTGAATGGCTGAATAGCTAAACTTGGAGAGTTGATAGTTGAATGACTAGAGAAGATAGAGAGAACGAATCACATTGAGTAGAGCTTGAATCCATGTCCTAATTCCGTCTCAATCCATCGACAAGTACTGAGAGGTGCTTCGACTGAACCTCGCTGGAGGAGACTGCGACGTCAAAGCATCTATTGTACCTCTTCCTTCTACTTATATATACATGACTTTTGTTTGGTTCCACTATTGTGTTATAATGTTTATGTAATGCGATATATTTAGCCCTCTTTGACTGGTTAATAGTTGTGAGTGAAACTATGATGTTGTATGTTGTTCTTGTTCTTGTTACATGTGTAGGTATCCGGGTGTAACAGCGAATGGATTGTGATTTTCCAAGACAGGAGTGAGAGGCTACTACTCTTTTTGCAACGACGACAACATTGAATTATAGGTAGGTTGATCTACCATGTCTTTCATTCATTCATTAACTAGGAAGCAACACTTTAGCATGTCCTTTTGTTTCTAGACCCACCCTAGGGCTAGAGGGAGTCTTTGTCTGTAGAGAGGATTTACCTACGTAACACCCTCTGTCTCCCCTCTGCTACCTTGTGAGTTACCTCCCAAGTCCTCAGTGACGTCCTCGGCCTTGATTTTCCCACTCTTTCTCTTGTTTTTCCTTTTTCACACAAAGGTCACGTCCACCCACTCTGTTCAGAAAATCCCTAACGTGACCTCGCGACCTCGCGACTTTGTGACCTCGCAACTTCACGACCTCGCGACCTCACAACTTCGCAACCTCGTGACTTTGTGACCTTACGACCTCGTTGCTAGGCCGCCAATTCGTTGAAGTTGATACTTTCGCTCAAACACGACCATGCGACCCTGGGAATAGGTCGCCATGCTGCAGATCCACCACCATAAGACCTATGCGACCATTACAGGTCGAAAATTCCTGAAACTTCCTTGTGCGACCTACCGTATTGGTCACTTGGTGCCCTGGACTTTCTGTGGTATTAGTTGGTTTAAATAGGTGATTTTATCTATCATATTTTTGCCTCCATGCCGTTTGTCTTATCATGGGATTGTTTCTTGAACATGTCAGGTGACATTGAAGCTAAGATTGATTGTGTCTCAATCTCTTCGGCCTCAAGTGATATGGGACCTGAAACAATCCGAAGACATCATAAGAGCCCAGAGATTGATCCGTTGGAAAGCGATGTACCTCCAGTGTTGACTCCCATATACGTAGACATAGCTTGCATCTTTGGAAAGAATGCTAAAATGTCTTAGTATGACTTGTACTAAGAGTTCGCAAAACAAGAGTTCCCAGAGGACCTAGCATATTGACAGGTGTCCCTGAATGTGAAAAGGTATAAGATACACTATATCACATCTCACCCCCAATCTTCCCATGTGTGGAGGTCGTTGACTGGATTCTGCAAAAATAGATTCGAAGCATTGGGTGATAAGAGACCACATTGGAGTAGGCTTTGCTAACCTATCCCCTGGAGATGCCAACATATACTATTCATTACCAGATAAAGAAGAATCATTCAACGCCCGATGGATAGCAACAAATGATGTGCAAGTTCACGACACCCTAAAGAGCTGGTGGGAAGACCCCGAGAAGTTCAAGGGGAAGAAAGATCAAGAATATAATACAGAGGGTCTTAGAAGGGTCTATAGGCTCATTGTTGCTATGATGTGCCAAATGTATGGGAGAGCGGATGCCACCACCTTTAATGGGGCGTGGGTCCCCCTTATGCAAGCGGTCACCACCTACGAGACAAACTTCAACTAGGCCCACTTGCTAATTTTTTCTTTGAGGGAAAATATATTAGCAGCACAGGTTCCAGAGGAAGGGTTAGCATCCGAGTTCCACATGGCCTCCTATCTATTGGATGCAGTCTGTTCACGGTGCCGCTTTGACCAGTGGTCTCATAAATGGAACGCAGCAACTGGAGGTGCTATCCACAAAGACTTGAATATTTTATGGGATTCCAGATACAAGCAGGATATCGACCTTATATCAGAAAAATTTTCACTGCACTCTACCGTTTGCTATTTGGGGAAGATCTACCCTGTATGTCAAGAAGAGACATGGAAACAATCATTAAGGTGGCCCACTGGTTTCCCATTCAGGAGGGCACCCTCATGAGGGTTTTCGGGTCCTTCAAGCAGCCCCATGCATTGCCGAAGTTCGTCACCGACAAGTTGCTACTGCAAGAAGTATGCTACCAGATGTCGAGTGGTTTCTCTAAAACACTAAGCAAGGGCAAGAAGAAACCATGGACTACCCTCCCACTCACCATCGGTTCCTATAAAGTTAAGGATTTCAAAGTAGAGGCAGAGGTCGAGCAAATGAAAGGATTTCACTTCATAAACTTGGATTTATGATCCTACGACCCAAAAAATATCGTACCTGCACACTGCAAACGGACCAAGTTCAATTGGTCCTATCAACACACCGAGACAACACTAGAAGATGAGGTAAGGAATTGGTATAATACGCTCAAGCAGGTAGGCCCCAAAGAAGAGTTTGAAGTAGGTGGATATCAAAGAGAACACTCTTATAATGACAAGAGCCTACAAGATAGAGCTTCTTCCATGAAGTGAAAAACGTAGACAGGAGGGGATTCTACCTCCCAGGCCAATAAACTGAAGAATAACACAAGAAATAGTTCACCTAAGAATCCGGAAGAAGAAGTGGATAAATAAACCTTAGAAAAACGGGGTACTACCCTGGTGAAGCAAAATCAAAGATAAGAAGAACTTAGAAGGACACAAGATGCGCTGGCCCAACAACAAGTGAAACAAAGCTAAAGGCAGCAAGAAGAAGAGCAACGAAAGAAGAAGCGGCAAGAGGAGATGTGAAAGAAGAAAAAACAAGAAGAAAAATTAAAGAAACAACAAAAATAAGAGCATAAAAGGAGTCAGGTGGAATAATCACACAAGAAAAGGGAGGAAGAAGCAAAAGCAAAAGGAGAGGAACAAAAGAAGAAACAGGGAGAGGGAAAAACAAAATAGGAGCAGGATAAGGAGGAAGAAGAGAAAAGGAGGATAGAAGAAGAATCCCAAAAGCGACAGGAAAAATAAAGAAAAGGAGTTTAAGGGAGTGAATCACAACCATTAAAATTTGGTATATAAGCGGATCTGCCCCCGCTCGAAATCCCCTAGGTTACCCCCATGACCAGCGGGCACCTTCCCCTCTCCGAGCTAGGCCTTTTAGGAGAATAAGAGGACGATGTACTTGACTTGAAAAGGCTATCCTATGATTAGTACACTCACAAGATTAGTCGGGAAAGGAGGAAATATATTGATGATGCAGGAAAGCCCTGCCATACCCACATTTTCTTCATAATGTTGCATATAAAAATGCATCTCAAATCTTTGCCCCAAATATGACTCTAAGTCTAGGCAATTTCATAAACATTTCATTCGCGGAAGCTCCTTCTTAACAATCATTACACTATGATTATAAAATCATCACATAAGTGGAAGCTCTCTTTTAATTATAGTCTTATGGTTATGAAACCATATTTCAACCTTTTTCTCTTCATTCGATTTCCATTTAAACACCAACAATCTTCATACCAAGATTATTTCACAAATGTAAACCTTTTCCAAAAGTCTTAGAAAAATACCTTAAAACCCAATGGTTTTATTTAAATCCACAATTTTTAATTAAGCCCAAGGCTTAATCCATCTCAACTCCAAAGTTCAGGTTCGATTAATTAAATTCCAAGGTATATATTATCCTTCATGCCTTAATTAAATGCCATAGCATATTCGACCATCACCCATACATGAATTCATTTTTTTATAAAACCCAAATGCCAACATAAAGTCACGTTTGGGCCCACGTACCTTCTCAATGGCGATGAGACACGTCATTCAATATTTATGATTTAACAAACTTGCATCAATTATGAATCGAAGGCCTTTGCACTCCCGTGTCCAATCTAAGGGTAATCGCGCTACCAAAATGCTCGAAACTTAATTCTCAAATCTCACGTGAAAAAAAATGGTTTTTCAAATACCATCTTTGCCACGTGCCTGTCAATGACCCGTATCGCGTTCAACAAAGGAATACAGCTTACCATTTAAAAACTGCGTGAAACCCACGGTTTTGGTTCAAAAACCACTTTCACTGTTTGCTCACTGTTGACTTCATAGTTCGACATCATACCTTTCGCCTTCAATCTTCAAATCAAAGATTTTCTCTCCAATTTAAAACTTTCGTTTGGTCGGTTCAACGCTGAAGAAAACAAAGATCGATCCAAACTGAAACACTACAACATTGCTCTACTGTACTATGTGTTTTCAATACAAACTCGATATTGATTATGCAACCCAAGTCTTTCATCGATTTCCACCCAAAAATCTTCTACAGCGCTGCAATTCAATGACCTTGCCAGACTACACTTATACATATGTGAATTCTTCAACGAAATTGCCACA
The DNA here is from genome assembly GCA_034641835.2 of Pinus albicaulis. Taxonomy (NCBI): domain Eukaryota; kingdom Viridiplantae; phylum Streptophyta; class Pinopsida; order Pinales; family Pinaceae; genus Pinus; species Pinus albicaulis. The sequence continues at coordinate 645,919,642 of CM076574.1, forward strand.
ACATTTTCTCCGCGTCCTTGAAATTTATTTCAGCGTTTTGTAACTCCATCTTTGACTCTGTTTCAAACAAAATGAACAGGTAACGTTGCAATCTTTATACACGGTGTTTCTTTCAACATTCAAACAGAATCAAAATGCCTCTGCTTCCACTACAACTCGCTCTTGAACCCAATCTTCAACGATGTTCAAATCTTTAAAACGCCTTCAACCGCCTCTTCGATCCACGGTTTTGTCTCCTGCGCAATTGACGATTGTATACTACTCACACTTTTGATTCATACCAAAGACATCTAACCCTGCGGTTAGTCCACCATAAAACTCAAAACATGACTCTAAATATTAATATGAACAGTGCACCCATTCTCCACTTATGCAATTCGATCAATTGATTTCACAAGGAACAGAAATCGATCTTTATAGACCAATATTTCGCTTCAGTTCCCATTTCACTGTATTCACAGTGTTGATTTGTGCGCCTTTGCCAGTATATGCAAATGTCTATTGCATTCAACATAAAATCAACATAATTAACACCAATGCTTCTTCAATTAATCATTAACATAACCAAAATAGATTTAATCAAAGTTGAATCTGATCGATCCAACAGTGATCGATCTTTCTCATATTTATTTCGATTCTCTATTTCACATAGAGTCACAAACTCTTTTTGTCCTCTTCAACTCCTGATCTCCTACCTCTCTCCTAATTCTCTGATCTTTGAGGCTTATTAATTTATACAAATTTGGATGAACCAATTTAGGTTCAATCCCTTCAATAACTCAACAAAGTCCTCAAATATCTCAACACCCCTACAATCTAGATTTTATCCCTAAAATATTGAAACCAAATCTATCTTAGGCTTCATAATTAATTCTTAGATATCTCAAATCTAATTTCTCTCATGTTCTCCAAATCATTTGGGAACATTAACAAATCCTCACAATAATTAATTAAAATCTCTCAAAAATCCCATTAATATTTACATAAAATTAATATTTCCTCACAAACATAAGACCCCCTAGGTTTAATAAAATACAAAGTATTTTTCCGAATCTAATGCTCCTGCATCAGACTCCCAAGGTTGAAAATGATCATGATCTCCTGATCATGCGTTTTAGTCTTTGTCCACCTGGATCCCACACTCTGTTCTGCAACTTATTATCAATTTCTGTTGTTTGTTGCTTTTCTCCAGGTCTCCATATTTTATGCTGCCTTGCTCCACTGGCTGCACTTTCACGATCTGTCTTTGTCTTCATTTTGCTGTTGATGCTGCTGCTTTTTCTCTTCCCTGCTGATATCTTCCTCTGAGATACTTTCATCATGATTCTTCTGATTAGTTCAATTTCCTTGTCCAATAAATCTTCAGATTGATAATTTCTTGCTGCCTGCTGAGCTCTGGCTTGTTGAGCCCTTACTTCTATGCTTGCTTCTGTTCTTACTGCCACCCAATCATCCATGCCCTCTTGTTTTCTACAATTGAAAACTTCTTCTCTGCCTTCTTCTATCAGCAATTTACTGCACTGGTACATTGTGTACTCCCTTCTGCTGTCTTCATCCTCTTGTATTTGCAATTCCCAATTCTGAAATTGAGAATTCTTTTTCTGCGCTGAATCTTGACTATTCAGCATCATTTCCAGGAACATAACGTCCTCATCCCATGGATTAGAAATTTCCACAGAATTTTCTTCTTCCTTCATTTGACTGCTCAACTGAGTCAAGTGTTCTTCAGCACCTGCAATAACACCTGCATTCACAAAAAACTTGTTAAAATAAAAATCATAAGGCCTCAGTGCCTTACTTTCCTCTGCCAGCACTTCAGTATGTTGTCCTGAATTTTCCATCTCAATCAGCACATCAGTATGTTGATCCAAACTTTCCAAATAATTCTCTGAAGAATTCTCAAGACTGACAACTAGTCTTCCTCCTACATCATCTGCCTCCATGATGTCTTTCTACTCTTGTTCACTGTAATGAACTCTGCCTTCTACTGCAATCTCCCTATCATACTCTGAATTTACCAACAAGTATTCCAGCAATGTAATTTCCTTGTGGCATTGCTGAAGTATATCATCATCATGTACCATCCCTGCATTCACACACAAATCTTCAGTTTGTATATCAAAATGTTCAACAGTATCAACTGTTGCTTCACCTATCAGCGCTTCAGACTGATTCACTTCTTTTGCATCCACAAGAATTTCTTCCTGTGTTGTAACAGCTTCAAGTGAAAAAGCATCACTGCTTTCTTCTTCAGAGTATTTATCTCTTGAAAGATTATTTTCCATACTTGTGACAACTTCACAAGATTGCGCATCCTCCTCAGTAAAACCTGTAATCACATCACAATTGTCAGCTACAAAAATACAAGGTTTTACATTATCCAGCTGATCTGGATCTGCCCAATAACTCAGGAAATCATCAATGATCTCCTCTTATGTTTCATCAATGGAAACTTCCACTTTCAACTCAGCTGCCCTGATTTTTGTACACCCCAACTGTACATCCATCCTCTGTTCAAGCTCTCTCAGCTTTTCTGCAAACTGCATGTTCATCTGCTTCTCTTTCCTCTATTGTAGCCTCTACCACTTTACTCTCTTCTTCATGAGCCAACCCACTCTCTGGCTTTCCTCTATCATCATCTTCAGTTTATTAAACTGTTACCTGATCTCAGCTAACTCTTTGTTATATTCTGCATCAGTCATCTGCATCTTTATGCCATTTGTCCTGGCATCTTCTTTCTCCTTCTTTCTGATGTGGCCTCTTTCTGAACCTCTGCTCTCTCCTTTATGACTTTCAGTAGTCATCTTCTTCTCCATGAGTTTCTTACCCATGAGCTGCACCAAGCCTCTGCAACAACAAACTCTCTTGCTACCACTTACCTCACCAATCCTTTCCTCCAGATCTGGTCTTTTGGCAAGTACTGGTTCTTCTGCTGGAACCTTTTGAGCACTCTCTTCTTCTCTCTCTAGGCTTCAATTATCTGCAACTTTATTCAACCTCTGTTGAATCTTCAGGTTCTGCCACATTCACTTAGAATCCTTCGTTGGACTCCTTCATCACTGCTCTCAAAAGCTGTGATCTGCTTCTTTCCGCTGAGACTTCTTCAATATGCCTGCAATCCAAATTTGTCAAGCATAACCTTCAAACCAGAGTTATAATAATACTTGATCATCAACTCACCTTCAAGATCCTGGTGATCTTGCTTCACTTCTTCAACTGCACTGCATCTCTGTGCTACAATCTTCATCGGTTTCAAAATCTGATTTACTTCAGCTCACATTCATTATATCAAAAACTTGAACCTTCACACGGAGCTATTCCAGCTCTGATACCACTTGATGGCAGGAAAGCCCTGCCATACCCACATTTTCTCCATAATGTTGCATATAAAAATGCATCTCAAATCTTCGCCCCAAATACGACTCTAAGTCTAGGCAATTTCATAGACATTTCATTCGCGGAAGCTCCTTCTTAAAAATCATTACACTATGATTATAAAATCATCACATAAGTGGAAGATCTCTTTTAATTATTGTCTTATGGTTATGAAACCATATTTCAACCTTTTTCTCTTCATTAGATTTCCATTTAAACACCACCAATCTTCATACCAATATTATTTCACAAATGTAAACCTTTTCCAAAAATCTTAGAAAAAGACCTTAAAACCCAATGGTTTTATCTAAATCCTCAATTTTTAATTAAGCCTAAGGCTTAATCCATCTCAACTCAAAAGTTCAGGTTCGATTAATTAAATTCCAAGGTATATATTATCCTTCATGCCTTAATTAAATGCCATAGCATATTCGACCATCACCCTTACATGAATTCAAATTTTTATAAAACCCAAATGTCAACATAAAGTCACGTTTGGGCCCACGTACCTTCTCAATGGCGATGAGACACATCATTCAATATTAATGATTTAACAAACTTGCATCAATTATGAATCGAAGGCCTTTGCACTCCCATTTCCAATCTAAGGGTAATCGCGCTACCAAAATGCTCGAAACTTAATTCTCAGATCTCACGCGAAAAAAATGGTTTTTGAAATACCATATTTTCCACGTGCCTGTCAATGACCCGTATCGCGTTCAACAAAGGAATACAGCTTACCATTTAAAAACTGCGCGAAACCCACGGTTTTGGTTCAAAAACCACTTTCACTGTTTGCTCACTGTTGACTTCACAGTTCCGCATCATACCTTTTGCCTTCAATCTTCAAATCACAGATTTTCTCTCCAATTTAAAACCTTCGTTTGGTCGGTTCAACGTTGAAGACAACAAAGATCGATCCAAACTGAAACACTACAACATTTCTCTACTGTACTATGTGTTTTCAATACAAACTCAGTATTGATTATGCAACCCAAGTCTTTCATTGATTTCCACCCAACAATCTTCTACAGCACTGCAATTCAACGACCTTGCCAAACTACACTTATACAGATGTGAATTCTTCAACGACCTTGCCAGACTACACTTATACAGATGCAAATTCTTCAACGAAATTTCCACAACATTTTCTCTGCGTCCTTGAAATTTATTTTAGCGTTTTGTAACTCCATCTTTGACTCTGTTTCAAACAAAATGAACAGGTAACATTGCAATATTTATACACGGCGTTTCTTTCAACATTCAAACATAATCAAAATGCCTCTGCTTCCACTACAACTCGCTCTTGAACCCAATCTTCAACGTTGTTCAAATCTTTAAAACGCCTTCAACCACCTCTTCGATCCACGGTTTTGTCTCCTGCCCAATCGACGATTGTATACTACTCACACTTTTGATTCATACCAAAGACATCTAACCCTGCGGTTATTCCACCATAAAATTCAAAACATGACTCTAAATCTTAATCTGAACAGTGCACCCATTCTCCACTTATGCAATTTGGTCAATTGATTTCACAAGCAACAGATTTCGATCTTTATAGACCAATATTCCGCTTCAGTTCCCATTTCACTGTATTCACAGTGTTGATTTGTGCACCTTTTCCAGTATATGCAAATTTATATTGCATTCAACATAAAATCAACATAATTAACACCAATGCTTCTTCAATTAATCATTAACATAACCAAAATAGATTTAATCAAAGCTGAATCTGACCGATCCAACAGTGATCGATCTTTCTCAAATTTATTTCGATTCTCTATTTCACATAGAGTCAATGTTTCAGCCATAACATAGAATTTCATCATGCACATAATTGAGAATAAAGTCCTTCATAAATAAAAATAAAATTAAATACAAAAATCGTCTTGGTCCATGGCCAGATTTTCAATCATTGGCCCTTTTACAATTGCCCGAAGGCTTGACAAACAAAACTCTGTTTGTCCTCTTCAACTCCTGATCTCCTACCTCTCTCTTAATTCTCTGATCTTTGAGGCTTATTAATTTATACAAATTTGGATGAACCAATTTAGATTCAATCCCTTCAATAACTCAACAAAGTCCTCAAATATCTCAACACCCCTACAATCTAGATTTTATCCCTAAAATATTGAAACCAAATCTATCTTAGGCTTCATAATTAATTCTTAGATATCTCAACTCTAATTTCTCTCATGTTCTCCAAATCATTTGGGAACATTAACAAATCCTCACAATAATTAATTAAAATCTCTCAAAAATCCCATTAATATTTACATAAAATTAATATTTCCTCACAAACATAAGACCCCCTAGGTTTAATAAAATACAAAGTATTTTCCCGAATCTAATGCTCCTGCATCAATTTCCCAGAACACGGCCAAGCCTGTGGTAGTTACAATCGAAAAAGACATAGTTTTGGATACCAGAACGAATACCGTAATGATAGCCTCGGCCGGGACCGCTTTCACAGCCGCTACGGAAGAGAATGTCAGTAGAAGGAGCAGGGAAATATTAAAGCTGCAAAACAAGATCCGCATGGCTGAGCAGAAGGACGCCGAAGCAAAAGAAGAGAAAAGACCCTTGGAAGTAGAAAATCAAACACTTCAGCTAACACTCACTAGAGCTGATGGACTGCAAGCCGCCATTCAAGGAGAACTGGACATATTGAGAAAAATCATGGTGCAAGTTTACGAAGAAATGATGAGGCTAAGGCAAACAGTCGCTCCCTTGGCAGGAGTCCAAGAAGATACGAGAAATAAATCCGGCCAGCTAAAGGAGGCCTCCACAACACTCGATAACATATTAGACTAGTGCGAGAAGTACCCACATGATCCGGATTTATGCAGGAACGCAATAGAATAAACATATAACCATAAATACAGAGATGCAGCGGAAATAACACTTCATTTCAGTAATATCAAAGAACTGAAATTTGCTCACAGACAGAATGGAAATAAAACTAGCTAGGGCGCTGGTAGCTATCTCTAAGAAGAGATGTGGCGGCTACAGGCCTCTGAACTGAGTTACAATGAGGCTCGAGGGCCTATTTATCATTTAGAAACAATGGGAAATCCTAAACAGCCAAAACCCTAACCCTAGGAGATGAAGCGCCAAAACTATTGGCCCCGTTTGGGTAAATTGGTGTTTCAACTTCCCAGGGGCGTAACTTTGGCATACGATCTCCGTTTGACGCGTACCATACCTCGTTAGAAAGATCTATCTGAGGACCTTCTTGTACTCATTCCCTATTTCCATATTTATACTAAAATGGCTCAGCTTTTCTAAGTGTTTGCAATGTTTTCCATGGTGTCTCTCTAGTAGTTGTAGTTTTTGTTTATGTTGCTTTGTATTGCTATTTATTTCCTATTCAGAATATTATAGTGGTATTAGAGCTCATAGACTTGGCTCAGCCTGCGGTGCAGATCAACCTATGACACTTGGAGACAAATAATACATCACCTACGGGAAGCAGCGGTACAACAGCCGAGAGCGGAGGCTCGAGCCCACATTTGGTGAGGGCGACTGCATTCCAGTAGAGGACGTAGAGGAGGAAGCACCTATGGTAGAAGAAATAGATGATGAAAAGGAGTTCGAAAATCTCCTCTTGAAGTCTATACAGGAACTCTCTAGGAAAATAGAGGAGATGGGTCAGAAGATTGTTGGGGAGAACAGACAGCGTGAAATCCCAAGGGGATTTCACATCGGAGAAGGGCCCGACACTTCCCATCACACGCAGGTTCAAAACATAGCGCAGCAGGTGGTGCTACGCACTCCCCCACGTTCCACTATGCCCACATTCTTGACTACAGGTACGGGAATTAGAGGACCCCAAGAGCCGGAGATGGCTCATTATGGGGATTATTTTGCAGAGTATCAGTCATATGGGTGAGAGTTTGGTGAAGCTCTCTCTTTCCAAGATTTATGCTAGCTAAAGAACAACATCAGACCCCACAACCAGAACAGAGGAGGTGGGTACATGCAGGGAGGTGAGCTGCAACGTACCATGGGCAGATTTTTCTTACCAACTTATGATGGGTCATCTAAATGTTCAGCAAAATCTTGGATAGAAATGCTGGACATTTACTTTAAGCTAAACCAGATGGCAGAGGTGGAGGTCATCAAGGTGGCAGCGTTGCACCTTGAGGGGGAAGCCCATGACTGGTTGTTCCATGGGATGGCCACGCTGGGTCACTCAACAGTGACAACGTATGCAGAGTTCACCCGGAGATTGGTGGAGAGGTTTGATTGGAAGGATCCAGAAGAGCATTTTGTCGAGCTCACAAGCTCAAACAGACTGGGAACCTAGAAACTTACATTTCTGAGGTCTTGAGACTTTCAGTGATGGTACAAGAATTGTCTGCAGCTAGGAGGATTTACATGTTTATTGATGGGTTGGCAAAGCCTCTACGTGGGTTAGTCAAGTCCACTAGGCCTTCTATACTTCGGGATGCAGTCGGGAGGACAAGGGACTTGTAGGATGCTTTTCCTAGGACTAGAGCTCCTTTCCCCTAGAGACTGGCATTACAGCCAAAGGGGAAAGACACGAGGGTTCCACCGTCGAAGGGGAATCAGGGACTTTGGACGATGACACCCGGAGAGACTTGAGACGGAGGAAGCTATGCTTCACATGCCAGGGGCCATGGGCACCGAGTCATCGATGTGTTACAGGGAAGGCACATTACATCGAGGTCTTCTTTGACAGGGAGGGAGAAGAAGATGCTTATGAGGAGATAGAGGGAGAGGCCAGCGCTATAGCACAGAGAGGAGATCATCCACCACCACCTCCCCCAGGAGCAGGAGAGGCAGCGTTTGCACCCACAGGAGGAGTCCTTGTATCTCTGCGAGGAGTTCCGAAGTATTTGACATTGTGTGTTCGAGGCACTGTCCAGGGACAACGTTTTTCAGTTTTGGTAGATAGCAGGGCCACTCATAACTTCATTGATGCCCAAATAGTAGAGAGGAGGGGCATACCGACAGAGAGTTTTTGATGGCTTTTGTAATATTCCTAATTTGCGACAGCAAATTGGAATATTCTATGTTGTTTATTTTGCCACCTATAGTTTGTAAGTAAATAAAAAGTGAGTAAAGAGGGTCTAAACTCACTTAAATGAAATAAGACATCCACCTAGTAGCACAACGTTGTGACTTAAGTGGGAGTCAAGGGGGGACCCAACACCACGTGGAGGAGGGGGCCTATGTACACTCTAGAAGTTTCTCCAAGCTTCTGCGTAGATAAGGATGAGAATGTGGATAAGGACGAGGATGTGGAGGAGAGAGAGAGGCTACATTGGGTTTTGGAGGGAAACCAACACTATAAAAGATGAAGGAGCCTCCTCATTTCATTCATGCTTGGATTCTTGGATTATTGATTATTGAGTGAGACATTTGTCTTTCTTTGGCACGCTGGCTGTTTAGCCCGTCTGCTGCACTATTTAGTGCACCGAGTGTCTCCGTGCGGAGATCTCACCCTTAGCCCCGGGGGACTTCGAGTGCCTGCTCGGGCAAGGTTATTTTCTTAGCATCATCCTCCAGGACAGCATTATTGCTGCAGCAGCGTAATTCTGTGTTGTAGGGTGTTGCCGTGGTGATTTTACGACACCACCTCCTTCTCCTATTTTTCAAAGGGAGAGCCTTTCTTTCCTTTGGAGGATCAGATTGGGAGACATTGGAGCTTATTCTCAGATCTTGGCATCAGGCCAAAGTGTTCTTCATGGTATACTGCGCAGTTCTTTCCCCATATCTGCGTTATTGCTGAAGGAGCAACATTCCAGGGTTTTTGGCATCATTTTGGAGCTAGATTTCTGATTGAGGGTGATCCTTGGATTGGCCAACCAATCCAAGTATATTTCTGATATGATACTGAAGTTTGCTTCAGAAATTCTGAATCATTCTGCAGATCTGCTGCAGTAAAACTCAGATCTACTCCGACATTTTCATGTATTGCTGAAATTCCCAAGGGGAAAGTAATAAAGAGCCCTTTGGGCATTTTGTCTCATTATAGATCTCTATTTTCATGTATTTATCAGTTTTAGATCTGTAACATAATAAATATAAGCTTCAGCCACCTGGAGAAAACGCTGAAGGGTTTCTGGATTATTTTCTTGTCTTGCGGCACCTCTATCTTGAGGGGTTTTCTATATAAAACTGCTGTTTAACCTTGCTGAAAGCCTATGCATTGTACTCAAACTCATTCTCTGATTATTCATAGTGCTTTACATCTCATACCTTCAGAAAATACGCTGCCCTTGCTTCAGTTAAATTCTGCATATTCAAAGTCTTGGGAAATCAGGGTTTCTATTGACTAGTCGGGAAGGAGGAACTGTTTAACTAAGCAAAACGCCTTTGTTTGAGCTGAAATTCGACATGGAAGTCTCTCTTAACCTATTCTAACATATTCCAGAACCTTGAGCCGTCATTTTACGCAGATTTTCTTATACACTCATTTTAGGGCCAAAATCCTCACTTTTCCCCACCTTTTTGCCCCTAAAAGTTGAGTAAAGGTTGCTGCTGTTATTTCTTTTGGTTGCTGAGCATTTTCAGACATATTATATGATAGCTGAAGCCATCATAACTGAAGAATGCATTTTTCAGGCATGATCTGCTGAAGAATCCATTTTTGGGATATTACAGTGGTATCAAAGCATAATTCTGGCTCAGCCTGTGGAGCTAATTATCTATGGAACATATGAGGATCTCACAAAAGCGTGGTCATGTACCCTTTGGAGATTATTTCCGAGAATGGAAGTCCATGGGGGAAGACCTCAAAGCAATTTTGCCCTTCAAAGATTACTGTCAGCTCAGAGAGGAAGGAGTTTCTAGCATACGGAGTTCAGATTTGCAGCGTACTACTGGGAGATCACCTCTTCCCATGCATGAGGAATCCAATAGTCCCTGTGAGTCTAAGCCCAAGAAGACCGGAGCAGTGAAAAAGGATAGTTATTTCTTTTTCAGATCTAGAAAAGATACATCCACCTTTGAGGAGGTCAAGAAGAATGAAGAAAAAGAAGAGGAAGTACCATGCGCTTCCAATTCTAATCGAGAAGAAGAGATCACATCACCTCTTGAGGAGGCTTGTGGAAACACTGTCACACTTGTGGAGGAGCATCCACATGCATCGACAGTTGGGGCAACCAACACTTTTGAGGATGGGACTCTTGTAGATCAAGGGTCAAATCTCATTGCTACTATAGAGCAGCCTGGTTGCACTGCGCTGTGCAACATGGAAACACTCAAGGAGGAATCGAACCATCATTCTCATGAGCCATTGTTGGATTGTACATTACATTGGAGGTTGGGGTTTGAAGCCTTGAAGATGGATGGTAGACATCTTGGAGTAAGAAATCCTTTCTCCCTTCAAGATGACACTTTCTCAATGAGCTCCTCTCGGCTCAAAGAGAAACTTCTACTTTCAGATCCAAGACCTCATTGGTTTTGGAAGACTATGGATGAGAGGGAGGTCTCAAGGAGAGATCTCATTGGAGATGCACTTCACACCATGAAATGCAATGCTTTCATTCCCTTCTCACAAGAGCAGATAGAAGATGGAGGACATCTTAGGATGGATAACATCTCTCATGTTTGTGTTGGACATCCCTTGAGCCATACACATCATGATGGGAGGTTTTTGCCTACCACCTATTTGATTCTTGATAGGGTCTCATTGATCCTTGAAAAGTTTATATTTCAAGATCCCATGAAGTGCAAAGTCAGAAACTTGATTTGGGAGGATGGTAGCCCTCATGGGAGGAATACCAGGATGAGGAGAAGAAGAAGGCATCCACAAGTGATTGAGTGGATGTGGTTGATGAGCAAGGAGCTAGGAGGCTACTTGCAGATCTATGACACCAGGCAGCAGGAGGCTTGGCTGCGCTGGTTACTCTTGAAAGAGTTTGGCCATCACTTGGCAAACACTCTTCCTAAGAGTAGGAGGATGGGGAAAAGATGGATGAATACTTGCATCATTGAGCAGCATAGAGTATGGATGCATGGTGTTGATGTGTTACTCATATCATTCATTGTGTCTTCATCACATGAGTTGTATGATGGAGGTATGGGGAGGCAACACAATGTCTTGTTGCTTGGTTTGTTCCTAGGAGAGCAAGGGCAGATTTACTCTCACACTTTGTATAATGTTGCAGGAGGAGGAGATGGCACTATCTCCTTGATCTTTGATGATGATGGGGAAGCACTTCCATCTTGGGGAGTATTCCACATTTGTTGCAGCATTATTAGAGGAGTCTTTGACAAGGAGCATGTCAAAGAACAAAGTCTTGTATTGACAGGAGCTTATTTGCATGAGCTCACAGCGTTGTCACCTTGGAGCAGAACATTATGGATGAAGTGTGCGCAGCAGAGATATGGTGGATCTATAACCCGTAGGTCCCAGGATCACTTCATATTTGTTGCACAAAGAGGAGGTAATGATGATAGGGACATCTATGGCATATTCTTCTTGACTTGGGTTTCCAAGCATGAGGAGGATTATCTTCTTGCAGCACATGGTTCATTCTTCTTCATAGCATGCCAAAACACTATGAAGGACTCATGTATGGACCCATGTACCATCTTACTTCCAGCATATGGTGAGGGATTTGTTTATACATTCATTGATTTGCACACTCATGCCATTCCTATGCAGTGCATTGCTTCACAAGGGGGCAAGTTTGTCACATTGCTCCATGAGTTGTATTGGGCCAATCTACATGATGGAGGCAACCATCTCTTTTGTAGCTTTGGGAAAATGTTTTATCACCTCATGTATGTTCATTTGTAGCACTATATCATGTATCATATGAAGACATGCATGGTTAACATAAACATTTTGCCTTGTACTCTTATCAAGCAGCAACTTGTAAAACTGCGCTGTACTTGTTGGGGAAGCTGTTGGTACCTCTTTTCATCACATGTAACCTTCAACATTTCCTTCATTTTGCTGCTGATCATGTCTCCATTTGCTGATATAGATCAGATTTGTATGGGAGGCTTGATTATGAGGGAGACACATGAGTTGGATGTGTCTTTGAGTGGGAAGAATTCTCACATTCTCTGCACTACATCTTCTAATGGGAGCATGGGAGGGGGCATGGCCACCACTACTACATATGTGTTCTCTTTTGAGGTGGGCCATGAGATTGATATTCATCCATTGTACAGCCATGGGCAAGTGTTTGGTCTTATGTTGTTGTCATATTCAGCCATTTACTATCCATTATTAGATGTGATGAATCTTGTACATTGCTTGCCATGTAATTTTCTGAAGTTGCAGTGGATGAGACTACGTTGTATCCTTGTGAGAGATTGTTTGCATTATGTATCCTCATGTAACACCTTCAGCAAACATCTCATTAGGATGATCCATGATGCACATGTCCTATTCTTCATGGATGAATTGTTTTGGGCCAGCCTGTTCTTCATTGTGGGAGGAACCTTCTTTGGAGGATTGTTCTTCACCTTGCCACTGGAGGGCAATGATTTTGCAGCCCAGGATCAGCATACACTCTACACTTGTCATGAGTGGAGAGAAGGACAGCATGGGGTAAGCTATGATGCTTTCCAAGTTCAGATTTTCAGCCCACCTTTATTTTCGGAGCTTGAGGTGGAAGGAAATTTTCAGGAGTTGCCTTGTTGGGAGGTGGCTCATTTTGTTTGGATGATTGCTTGGAGGATCCACATGGAGGAGATGTTCCTCATTATATTCCAGACTCCATGCCTCGAGTGGAGATTCTTCAGTTCTACCCTTGCAGTTGATTGGAGAGAGGTGATGAGTTGGTTCACAGTTGATGGGCCAACTTACACAGTCATAGATGCAGAGCAGCAACGGTCATGGTCTTCAGTCATAGACAGAGGCAGTGAGCAGTCCGAGCCATGGGACTTGGGCTATTATTGGCCATGGTGGCAATGGGATCCGGGCGGATTGTTGGTTGGCTGGTACCATGAGAGATCAGTTTGGGATCCTGGCATTGAGAGATCCCTACATATTAGGATGATGCAGAGTACAGGGGAGATTCAGTGGCGCATCTGGGACCCAGGCATATTTTGCAGTATCGGTGGAGAGCATCCGCTAGGAGGAGACTTGTTCAGGCAGTTGCTTGAGGGCAAGCAACATTTTGCCGGGGGGGACTGTAATATTCCTAATTTGCGACAACAAATTGGAATATTCTATTTTGTTTATTTTGCCACCTATAGTTTGTAAATAAATAAAAAGTGAGTAAAGAGGGTCTAAACTCACTTAAATGAAATAATACATCCACCTAGTAGCACAACGTTGTGACTTAAGTGGGAGTCAAGGGGGGACCCAACACCACGTGGAGGAGAGGGCCTATGTACACTCTAGAAGTTTCTCCAAGCTTCTGCGCAGATAAGGATGAGAATGTGGATAAGGATGAGGATGTGGAGGAGAGAGAGAGGCTACATTGGGTTTTGGAGGGAAACCAACACTATAAAAGATGGAGGAGCCTCCTCATTTGATTCATGCTTGGATTCTTGGATTATTGATTATTGAGTGAGACATTTGTCTTCTTTGGCACGCTGGCTGTTTAGCCCGTCTGCTGCATTGTTTAGTGCACCGAGTGTCTCCGTGCGGAGATCTCACCCTTAGCCCTGGGGGACTTCGAGTGCCTGCTCGTGCAAGGTTATTTTCTAGCATCATCCTCCAGGACAACATTATTGCTGCAACAACGTAATTCTGTGTTGTAGGGTGTTGCCGTGGTGATTTTACGACACCACCTCCTCCTATTTTTCAGAGGGAGAGCCTTTCTTTCCTTTGGAGGATCAGATTGGGAGACATTGGAGCTTATTCTCAGATCTTGGCATCAGGCCAAAGTGTTCTTCATGGTATACTGCGCAGTTCTTTCCCCAGATCTGCGTTATTGCTGAAGGAGCAACATTCCAGGGTTTTTGGCATCATTTTGGAGTTAGATTTCCGATTGAGGGTGATCCTTGGATTGGCCAACCAATCCAAGTATATTTCTGATATGATACTGAAGTTTTGCTTAAGAAGTTCTGAATCATTCTTCAGATCTGCTGCAGTAAAACTCAGATCTACTCCGATATTTTCATGTGTTGCTGAAATTCCCAAGGGGAAAGTAATAAAGAGCCCTTTGGGCATTTTGTCTCATTATAGATCTCTATTTTCATGTATTTATCAGTTTTAGATCTGTAACATAATAAATATAAGCTTCAGCCACCTGGAGAAAACACTGAAGGGTTTATGGATTATTTTCTTGTCTTGCAGCACCTCTATCTTGAGGGGTTTTCTATATAAAACTGTCGTTTAACCTTGCTGAAAGCCTATGCATTGTACTCAAACTCATTCTCTGATTATTCATAGTGTTTTACATCTCATACCTTCAGAAAATACGCTGCCCTTGCTTCAGTTAAATTCTGCATACTCAAAGTCTTGGGAAATCAGGGTTTCTATTGACTAGTCAGGAAGGAGGAACTGTTTAACTAAGCAAAACGCCTTTGTTTGAGCTTAAATTCGACATGGAAGTCTCTCTTAACCTATTCTAACATATTCTAGAACCTGAGCCGTCATTTTATGCAGATTTGCTTATACACTCATTTTAGGGCCAAAATCCTCACTTTTCCCCACCTTTTTGCCCCTAAAAGTTGAGTAAAGGTTGCTGCTGTTATTTCTTTTGGTTGCTGAGCATTTTCAAACATATTATATGATAGCTGAAGCCATCATACCTGAAGAATGCGTTTTCTAGGCATGATTACTAACTTTGAAAAAAATCCATTCCGGGGATATTATAGTCGGTGTTGGTTCTCGGTGCCGAAACCATACGGTGTGTAGGGTATATTACGGCAGTGGCAGTGAGCATGAGACGTACACGATGATGAGACCACTTCTTTTACGGTTGACATCCCAGAGATACCGGTGTGGTATTAGGAATATGGTAATTGATTATTTGGTAAGTCACGATAAATTGGGAGACAATGGAATGGAGTGAATAGAGACAAGAAGAGTGGGGAGCATGTGATGATCGGAGAACGTACACATACCCCTCATTGTTTCGACACTACATATGGAGCAGAATTACGGAAAGGCATAAGTGGGTAAATGCCATTTTGCGTATTTACACGGCGAGAACCTGGGGGCGGTCGGTACACCACGATGTGCATTCGATATTGGACGATACTCAAGGTTATTGAGGACATGTGCCAAGAACGTTTCGGGCCAGAGGGTTTGGTGCTCTGTCGAGTTGGATCGGGGGATCCGAGGGCGGTGATCACCACCATGAGCACCCCAAGGCCTACGAGATGATATTGAAGACTTCCTCCATGAGCTCTGTGGCAGGACACTCCAAGCCCGGTATTATCATTTTGCTTCTTCTTGTTGCGGTGAAGAAGAAGGATGGCACCGGTATTGGATGTGCATAAATACGAAGAACTCAACAAGGAGCCATGTGGGCCAGTACCCATCTGGGATTTGATGAGTTGATGGATGAGTTGGGGGATGGAAAGTTCTTCTCCAAAGATTGATCTTGGTTAGGAGTACCCTCGGATTAGGGTGAGGGACCGAGGATGTTCCCAAAGAGCGCTTTCGGTGCCACTATGGCCACTTCGGGTTTGGTGATGCCCTTTGGGCCACAACTTAACGCAAGCCACCTATCGGGTCTTGCATAGGGCCGGATCTTCGCAGTGGTTGGTTGAGGAAGTTTTTATTTGGTGTTCTTTGATGATATCCTCCTTATACAACCACACTTCGGGAGGAGCACTCACAACACGTGAAATTTGTATTGCGTATTTGGTGGAGCACTTATAGGACATTAGGGATTGTCACTGCATATTTTGGAGGAGCGACATTTCTGTGTAAAGCTCTCCAAATGCGAGGGATTGATTGACAAAGATGCTCTACTTGGGGCATATCATTGGTGTGGACGGTGAAAGTCCATGAGGAGAAGATCGGGCCATTCGAGTTCGTAGGAGCAGGAAATGTGACGAGAACCGGGAATTTGTGAGCATCTGCACCTACTGCCTTAAATTTGTCAATAGGTTTTTAACTTTCTTGCACCCCTCACGGATCTCACCAAGAAGGGGCATTTGGTCGGGCCAGGTAATGCCGCAGAGGGCCTTTGGCCAGGCTCAAAGGGTGATGAGCGGTTGTCGGTGTTGGCTTTTTCTAGACTTCATGTGACCCTTTCTCGTTAAGGTGTGATGCTTCGTGATGCGAAACGATACCTTGGGTTTTATTAAATATTGTGTAATTAAAGGTGATGATTTTTTAATTATTTTGCATAAATTATTGTGCTCATTTAATAAATTAAGAGAAAATTGTGGTAAAGGGATTATTGTACGTATTCTTTTAATAAATTAATGATATAGGTGGGGTTAGAGATTAGGTAAATAATCTGAGATTAGGGTGCTTAAATAGGACTTGAGTCAGTCCAAAAAAAGGATAAATCTAATTTAGATTTTAGTTGAGATTTGTGTGGAGGAAATTATGGATTGGAATAAATTCATTATTATGTATAAATATGAGGAGTGTGTAAGGGATAAAAAATAGTGAAGATACGAGCGAGAGAGAGATGGTTTGAGAGCTTTTGTAAAAGAAGCGAGAAGGCGAGACGCGTCATTGTAATATTGACCAAGGTATTTCTTGTATTTTTGTTTGTATGGCTCTCTTTTCTTTATGTATATTTTAAAAAAATTTTGAATCAAATGCGGTTTTAATGAAGAGTTTCTTGAAAATATTCATGTTGGAAAAGGCACACGAGGCTATTATATGCTAGGATGCTGTTTATAGCGGAATCTATAGCATCATTTGTGTCGAGCCTAAGGAGATGAGTTTTTGGATGGTCTCTACGTTAGGCTGTTTTGTTTTGATTGCTTGTTGTGAGCGAGGAGAGCGAGTTAGATTGGCCAGGAGAAAGTTGGTGCGCGGAAACTATATATGTATGTGTTGTGTATGAGTTGTGAATGCGGGAAGCAGGTTCACAACCGAACGTGAAGGAGGATTTCATCTTGCGTTAGCGATTGAAATGGTTAATTCAACTTTGTTTTAAATCACATGAATAGTTTAAGCCTTCACGCATTGCGTAAGTATTGTAATGTGACCATGCAAGGATAGTACCAACACCTTGCGGCCCGATGAGTCTTGTTAACGTTACAAGCACGATCGAGGATTTGAAAGATCGCAGACTTGTATTGACATAGTCACGGCGAAATTGTGAAGTGCGACTAACGCAGTACGCCCATTGCGTTTGGGTATGCGGCTTTAAGTTCTTGGAGGTAATAAGTGATTACCATCTTTGTGTTAAAAATTACACAACCAAGTCAAGCGTTGGTGTGGACGTAGTGGAATGTTGTAAAGACTACCAACACAATCGAAGGTCAAAATGGCGGATTTGTGTGTCGCACCCTCGGCGGAGATAGTGAAGGGTGACTTGCATGGTCTGCAAAGATGCGGTTGAATGTCGGTTAAAGTTACGGGAGTACGTAAGACGTTAAAAACGGATGCGTGGAAGTAATGGTGATGGCTTATAGGTTGATATACGTAATTGTGACAGAGTGCTAATAAAATAATACGGTCAATTTAACATGGTTTTAATTGGTCATGGTTGCTTGGTGGTACATGTGATGATATGTGTGGCTAGTGGTCTCAAACAAATACGGTGTTTAATTTCTTAGCGGATGCCAAGTTTGACGGTCCTGTGAAGGTTGTGTTGGATTTTCCCACGAGCTTGCGAGAGGGTGTTAAACGAAAGTTTCCGAAGTAAGGTCGAGGTGATGAAGCGACATTTGAGATATGTCTCATGGATAGTGCATTAAAATGTCTGCCAGTCCAATGGCTTCAGTGTACGTTCTAGCTCACATAGCTGAGAAATATTAAATGCAATTTTCTAGTGGATTGTTGGTAAAAGGCATTCGGTTTTGTGTTAGCGAGATATGTATACAATACCCATTCTAAGTTCATACCATTAATATTATAAATTGAGATTGTGTTTCACGGCCATAGCTAATTAATCTACCCATATAAGAAAGCATTTAACACATCGTTTTACGGTCTCAGCAATTGAGCACCTTGCTAATTTTAATGAGTGAGTTTGTGGATTTAATGACGGAAAAATTGGAATATTGCTGCGGAACGGGTAGAAGTGAAAAGTTTTACTCTGTGTATGTGAATAATGAAGATATAGCGGTGTAGGAATGGGTTTTTGGTATCTGCACGCCGATTTTTTGCATACGTTTTACCATGTAGGTTGCGAAATGATGTAACTCGCTTCAAGGTTGGGCGCATTTAAGAAAGTACGATGCTAGGTATGTCGCACACCAGGGTTAATTTAATTTTGAGATACCTATACCTTTAGTTTGGTCCAAGGTTCGGATTGGAAATTTAGGAACGAATGATATCATGTTGGTACTTTGTGTTTTAACCAAAGTATAGAATGTTAATTGGAAGCTAATGTATGATGTTTGAAAATAGGTTTTTAACAAAGTCTATTCGTGTATTCGGTTAATTAAAGGGGTATTTTATTATGGTTTATAAACATAATCTTAAAAAGGAGATAGGCTTCGCATGATAGGGGATATGCAGGCGTGGAAAAGTTTGGCAGCATGTGAGTTCAAGCTCCGGATCCATGGGGCGGCCATCTGGCATGCGACACGAAGTGTTCTATGAGAGGGAAGAGGCGAGAGAACAATACAAGACATAAAGGATGCGAGAAAAAGGAAGCAATGGAAGACAACAAAAAGTTGCGCAATGAAAGCATGGTAAGAAAATGAAGCAAGGTTTATGTGTGATGTAAGCACATGAGGCAGGAAAATGTAACCTTTCAAATTGCGTGATGGGAAGGCGAGCGTGGAGAGAGAATACGCAAAGAAGGAGGCTGCATGGAAGTTGTGCACTAGCATGTTGAAGAGGTTATGGTGGAGAAGGGCATGCGAAAATGCACGGTGAAGTAAAGACAAGCACAAAATAGTGAAATCCGAGAGGTTGCAATTGCAAAGAGAAGGTTTATTAAATAACCTTGAAGGGGCATAATTGTGATGTTTCATTTTGAAAAGTGTTTATAAAACAGAAAATTAAATGATTTATTTTATTTAAAATAAATCTTGGGAAAAAGAAATGGATGCCAATTCAATTTAAAGGAAGCTAAGTATCATGTGAGTAAAAAGTGATAAAGGACATGATGCAATTATTGACTTGTGATATTTTTACGAAGAATGGTGCTGGGGGGAAGTGAAGATTTTACATCATAAAAATGTATTAGGGGTGTATGTTAGATTTCTGGAAGATTGTATAACCAGATTAGAGTCATAATATCCACTATCATAATTATTGGGCAAGCCTTGAAGTAAAAATAGATGTTAGGGTCAAATGAAAGTTTAGATGATTTGATTACAGATTAGTGTTTCTAGCCAAGATGAAAGAGTTTAATTATACTGATAAAAGTCAAAAAAGTGGTAACTAATTAAAACGTCTGGTTAATTACAATTTATGATCGGTGGAGCTTTGATGCCCAAAAGGTTTGATCATTGTAACACAAACGCTTCTAAAGGTGTGTTTGTGACAAAGTGGGCAAAGAAGAATTGCCCAGAACGATTTAGGGCAGAGAAACTGAAAGTGATCAAGCATAGGAAGAAACACATTGTTGAATACATAAGTGTTCTAGGCTTGTTGAGAAACAGGTTGAATGAAATCACTGGTAGAAGAACGATCCAAGATACAACAAAGAAGGAAAGGTCTTTATTATTAGTCATTTCAAGGTTGGAGAAAAGCCCTTCTGAGAAGAAGAAGTGTTGTAAATGCGGGGGAGTGAATGAGTATTTCTTTTCAATTGTTAATGTGCAGTTAGATTCTTCACCAGTAAAAGACGGTGTATAACAATGATATTAAAGTTAATAAGAACTTCAATCCCTTTTTTAATAATAGTATCTGATAGATGAGTGAAAGGCACTGTCCTTTTAATGTGACACCAACTTGTTGCCAAGCACCAACTTGGACTTTGGTGAGCTCAGGCCTCTTGGGCTTTGACCCTATCCTTCTCAGGCTTTCAGAGCCCTTGACTTTCAGAAGCTCCAACCTCTAGGACACCAATTCTTCTTTGATAAAATGAATGATGTACTTATGGTATTTTCAATAAGTTTAACATAACTACATTCAACTTTTCGGATGTTCAAATTAGCTCCAAAGCAACTTGTACTTGACTATCATAATTATTAGGCAAGCACTTGAAGTAAAAATAGATGTTAGGGTCAAATGAAAGTTTGGATAGTTTGAGTTAAGATTGAGTGTTCTCATCCAAGATGAAGAGTTGGTGTAAAGAGTACGAAGTCGAAGTCGTAAAGAAAAGCTAAGTCAAACGTACGAATGTAATTGGGTGCATGATCGGTGGGCAGAGTACCCAAAGAGTTTGATCATTGCTAAGCATTACTAAAGTGTTGTTTCGTAGTGAAGCAGAGGTGCCCGGAGGCAGTTCCAAGACGAAGGGCGAAAGTGATCAAGCACGGAAAGAGAGCTTGCATTGTTGAATGGCAAGTATGGAGAAGCTTGTTGAGAAGTGGATTGAATGAAATCCATAAGTGAGCAGAGATGAAGTTCGCAAGAAGGAGAAGATTACGGTGATAGTCATTTCAAAGGTTCGGAGAAAGGCGCACGGAAAGAAAAGAAGTGTTGCTAATGCGAGAGAGGTGAATCGGTATTTCTTTTCAGTATTAGTGTGCAGTTAGATTCTTCACCAATTAAAGGCAGAGAGGTGTATATGATATTAAGGATTAATAAGAACTTCAATCCCTTTTTTAATAATAGTATACAATAGATGAGTGAAGAGCTGCTTGTACAGTATGTGAGACACCAACTTGTTGCCAGCGCAACTTGGACTTTGGCCAGACTCCCGGAAGCCTCTTGGGCTTTGACCCTATCCTTCTCAAGGCTGGGCCTTGACTTTTAGAGGCTCAACCTCTAGGACACCAATTCTTCTTTGATAAAAATGAATGATGCTTACTTGAGTATTTTCAATAAGTTTTATTGCCTTTGTTCAACTTTCGAGATGTTCGGAATTAGCTCCAAAAGCAACTTGTACTTGACTATCCGGGTATTGGGCAAGCCTTGAAGTAAAAATAGATGTTAGGGTCAAATGAAAGTTTGGATAGTTTGAGTTAAGATTGAGTATTTCTCATCCAGATGAAGAGAAGTTGGTGTAAAGTACGAAGTCAGGAAGTCGTAAGCTAAGTCAAACGTACGAATACTAATTGGGTGCATGATCGGTGGGCAAATGCAAAGAGTTTGATCATTGTAACACAAACATTACTAAAGTGTTGTTTGCGGCAAAGAACGACAAGAGAGTGCAGAGACGAGTTCGAGCCAGAAGGCGAAAGTGATCAAGCACGGAAAGAGAGCTTGCATTGTTGAATGGCAAGTATGGAGAAGCATTTGAAAGTGGATTGAATAAATCCATAAGTGAACGGATAAAGTTCGCAAGGAGAATTCTGTTGATAGTCATTTCAAGGTTCGGAGAAAAGCACCCACGGAAAAGAAAAGTGTTGTAAATATTTGAGAGGGGGTGAATGGGTATTTCTTTTCAATTGTTAATTATTGCAGTTAGATTCTTCCTGATTAAGCAGAGGGTGTATAACAATGATATTAAGGATTAATAAGAACTTCAATCCGTTTTTTAATAATAGTATACAATAGATGAGTGAAGGGCACCAACCCTTTTAATGCTGTGAGACACCAACTTGTTGTAGCTGCTTGGACTTTGGTGAGGCTCTGAGCCTCTTTGGCTTTGACCTATCCTTCTCGAGAGCTCAAACCTTGACTTTTAGAAGGCTCAACCTCTGGGACACCAATTCTTCTTTGATAAAAATGAATGATGTGCCCAACGAGTATTTTCAATAAGTTTAAGGACATTCAACTTTTAGATGTTCAAATTAGCTCGAAAAGAAACTTGTGCCCGGCTATCAATAAGTCTCCCTGCCTGGTTTTGATATTGCCACCATAGTTGCTAGTAGGTCGGAAACACGATTTGAGGGATGTTGCGATGTTATTTTGGTTAGGTCCGAACCACTATATGACGGATGTTGCCTGACGGAAAGGCAGAGCCTACAGCTTGATTTTACTGTGGGAAGTCCAAGCCACACAAAAAAAGAGAGCCACGTGGCCACTACGGACTCACTTTGTGGGTAGTGCGAGCCACACCAAAAAAAGAGACGCGCGAGCCTGCAAAATCACTGTGAGTGAGTCCAAGCCACTCGATGTCACTATAGAAGGTCAGGGTCACTAAAGATGATCCACCAATGAAGAATAATCCACCATTTATATGCTTCTTTTCTTTTGTGCTTATAAGTTCACTAGATGTGAACTAAATGTCTCCCCATTGTGTGCTTGATAGCAGGAATAATTATTGAAAAATGAGAGCGAGAAATGTATATATATAGGAATTCTATGCTAGAAAGATGAAGAGACATGTCTTAAGGATTGAGGCCGACATGAGTGTGAAGTGTAGGTCGGCTGAATAAAAAATAGGGATATATAATATTAAAAAATTTGATATCTCTTCAACCCACTTTAGGGTTTGAGGGCAAGTAAGGGTAAGTGGAAAGAGGAAAAAAATGTCTTTAATATGATTTTGTAGTTCATTGAAAGGATGCCTCCAAGGTGTCTAAAATTATTTTTCTTTGTTGTTCATGAAGGAATTTTAGTGTAGAAGGTGATTGAGACAGTCGAAGATCATTGAAGACTTCTTCATCATGGTGTGTCTTCATGTCATCATGATAGTATAGCATCATGCCATCATATGATAGTGCACATGTGTCATCATATGTCATGGTACGTATCGCATCAATTTTCCATTGAAGGCTTCATCGAGAAACACATATTCCATCGGCCAAGCAATTATTGACCAACAATCTCCCCCTTTGTCATTGATGGAAATATTATAGAATTCTCTCCCCTTTGACATCAATGGCAAATGGGGTGCCCAAATACTCCCCACAATATGTTGCCCCCTATCCCCTTCACCCTTGACATCTTTGCTTGATTTAATGTGATGTGAAAACGATGAACCCCATCTTTTTGGCGAAAGATATAAATGCTTCTCGTGGAAGGAGTTTTGTAAAGATATCCGCATTTTCTCTTTCGTATTGACGTATTCCTTTGATATTGTGTTCGGAAACTTGTTCACGGAGAAAGTGGCATTTGGTTGGAATATGTTTCGGATTTCTTAGTGCATCTGCCGGATTCTTTGAAAGAGCGATGGCGCTAATGTTGTGCAAAAATATTAATTGGTTGCTTAGTTTCTATATTTGACATCATCAAAGCTTCCTTCATCCATAAATTTATTATTGCACAACAATAAATTACTTTAACTATATATTAGAAGCTTCCCAATTTTGTACGAAAGGATATAGATGATTGCTTTTCAACGACCAAGATACCAAGACAATCTCCCATAAAGAATGCATTTCCACTTTGGTGCTTTTTCGATCATCACGCGCTGACCCAATCAATGTCGAATAAGTTGTCACAATAAGAGTTGAACTCTTGGGATACAGGCGAAATCCACTTAGTTCCACTAGGATATACGAGAATTCTTTTCAGTGCTAGATGGGATTGTTTAGGACTTGATTGAAATCTTGCTATAATCTCTTTGCTTGCATAATATATGGTCTTGTAGCAGGTTAAGTATGGAAGCTCCAATTATTGACACATGAAGTTGCATCTATTTGGGGGTACTGTATCATCGTCTTTGTGGTACAATGTTGTGGTCATTGGTGTGCTCATAGGTGCACAATCTACCATCCCATGTCTTTTAAGCATGTCTTTAGATATTTTGCTTGAAGATATAAACATATAGAGAAGTTTGAGATATTTTATGGCCAAGAAAGTATACCAACTCACCAATCATTGACGTCTTGAATTTTTTGGACATATTTAGAGCAAATTCATGGCTCATTTTCTTGTCATTGCTAGCAAGATTAGATGTAGATGTAAACTTAAAGAGTGATCGAAGTTTTCTTCCATCTTCATGTAGAGATTTCTCGCCACTCCTTTTTTGAAATCTTCTTGTTGCGAGATAGTGGTCAACACCATGCCTGTGCTCTAGGGGCTTGTTTTAATCCCTTTCAGGCCTTTTTTAGTTTGCATACAAGGTCTTTTCGCTTTAGCGGAGTCAAATCACTTCTGGTTGCTCATGTAAACTTCCTCCTTCGAGATCTCCATTCGGGAATGCGATTTCACCCATTTGATAAACCTTGAATCCTTTTGAACGATAAATACCATTGTTCTTCTGGCTTCCATTCGAGCTCTTTGGTGCAAGGTTTCTTCGGTCAATTCCTTACGATTTACGAGTATCCTTTGAAGACAAGAGTACGCTTTATTTACGATGATTTGTCCATCTTCATTCATCTTGTTTTTGAATACCCATTTGTTCCAATTATATTTTTATCTTTTGGGCAAGGTACCCGGTTCCCAAGTCCTCATTTTTTTTTATTTGAAGACATTTCTTCTTCCATATTTGTCAATAAGGATCTTTGCTTGCTTGAGAAAAATTTTCGAGTTCTATTAAAGATAATAGAGCCACATCATCTTTTCTAGGAGTGCTTATCATCCTTCTTCGAGTTTGGATTCCTTCATCTATATTTCTGAATTTGGCTTTGACTATTACCAGGATGATATCTTTGAACAAACTTGATCTTGGAGGGAGTTTGTGAAGATTCATTTTGAGGTTCACTTTGAGGCTCTTCATTCTCTTCTTTTCGAGTTCTTCTTCTTCACTTTGTTCGAAAGAAAGGCTCCAACTTCATGATCTTGATTCTTTTTTAAGGCCTTCATCAATCTTGCATCAATGCTTTCCACTATTCTTCGTAGATGATGGTTGTAACATTTATATTTGCTCTAGTGGGTATCAAAGAAATATTCCTTTGTCAACTCTAGAATCAAATTTACAGTGAGTCATCATTTATTTTGTAGGCTGTTTGCTTCCAAAAACCACAGAAATATTTCTGAAAGCGGTCTTCCTTTCATAATTCATGAGTCTTTTCATTATTTGGTCTTAGTTGAGGTTCTATTTAAGGTATAAAGCTGCAGTGCTTCTTCTCTCCAAAATTTTGGTTGCAAATCGCTTTGCTAGTAGCATTGTCCTTGCCATTTCTTGAATAGTTCGGTTCCTTCTTTCAACTTCTCATTGTTGAGGTGTCCTAGCGATGAAGAGTTCTCTTTGGAAGTTTCATACTCTTTACGAAATTCTCGAAACTCTTTTAGGGTGAATTCTCCTCCTCACATCCGTTCTAGGACATTTAATCTTAAGTCTTTCTCATTCTCAATGAGAGCCTTAAAATTTTAAAACATTCCCAAATGTAGGATTTATATTTTTATGAAATATATCCACATCATTTAATGTAAATCATCAACAAATAGAGAAAAGTACCTTTCACCTTGAAGAGTTTGAGTTCTGGTTAGTGACAGATCTACATGAATGATTTCCAAAGTTTGTTGTTGAGAACTTTCCTTAGTTTTGTGGCTAGTTAGTTTGCTTTCCATGTTGGCATGGGCCACATACAACTTAATTTGGTTTGCACATTTTGGAATCCCTTCTTTGGTAATTTTTTCTTTGATGTTGACTAAGTTATCAAAGCTTGTATGCCCCGATAAGCATGCAATAACCAACTTTCATTTGTTTGACTTAAGTAACATTTATCTTCTTGGATTCTCACAGGTATGTAAACATTATTTGGTGTTCTTGCTCAACTTTACTTCACAAGTTCTCCCAAGGATGAGTCTCTTATTTCATAGCTTTTTGTACTAAAGACAACATTATGTCCTTGGTCACAAATTTGGCTAACACTTAAGAGGTGTGTTTGAGCCCTTCTGACAAGGTATTTGGACGCTTTCTAGTCCATTGACTAGGGTAGTAGTTCTGTTCCGATGATTTTAACGGATCCACTTCAAAAGATACATTTTCATTTTTCTTGTTGATGGAATGACTTCTTTTGATTTGTCCATATGTCTTGAGCATGTTTCTGCAAACCAATGATTTTCTTCATATGAGCCGTAGAGCTAGGCCACATTTTATTGGTTTTGAAAGTTGTGTTTTTTAGCTTTCTCCCTTTTGATGGGACAATTTTGTTCATTATGATCATAATTATCACATAATGAGCAAGTCGGATCAAGCTTATTGAGAATCAAAGAATTCTAAGTTTTGATTTGTCCTTGCTCTTTAGGACCATGTAGTTGGTTTGTTTGATTTTTTCAATACGGGTGCTTCATTCTTATGAGCCTTGCAATGTTTAGCTTGATGCTCAAGCTTTTACAAAGTTGTAACAATGCCTAAGAAAAATAGTTTGATACATGTTGTAGTATCCAACACTCTTCCTTGGTGTTGCTCTTTCTTCAATTCTTGTTTTTGAATGGGACTTTGTTCACTGACGAGGATGACTTTTCTTCTTTGGGATGGCGAGAGAGTACATCGGCATAACTTTTGGCATTATACTTTGTACTTGATGATTCTCCTTTGAAACCAATTTATTCAGGACATCGTGTTGAGGTTTGAGTATTAAGAATGTTGTCAAGAAAGTGAGAGCTTTGCCAACTCCCTTTTGACTTGCTCTAATTCCTTTCTTACAAATACTACAGCTGACTTCACGTTTTCACAGATATCATCTTTCTCCTTTAGCTTACTGTTCAAGAAGTCTTCCCTTCTTTTTGCTTCCTCTCTTTCTATTTTGAGAGAAATTATCTTCTTTTGTAGATTCTCATTTTCTTCAATGGCACTCATCGGCAAACTATCCATGTTTCTTTCATCTTCCAATTCTGAGTCATCATCATTTGAAAATGCCATGAATAACGTTTCTTTGCTTCCAACATAATCCTTTCTTCATCTGATTCATCATTTTCTTTCTTTGTAATGACACATATTTTGGTTGATTTCTTTTTAGTGACCAAATTCATCTTCATCGGACTCATCTTGTTTGGAGAAGAAGTTCTTCTTATTAAACCCTTTCTTTTTGTACATCATCTTTTTTAGAGTCCTTTTTCATCATCACTATCATGTTTATGGAAATTTTGAAAGCATAATGACCTATTCTTCCATAATTGAAACAAATAAGAGGGTACTTACCTTTTAGCTTGGATCCCCTTTTAGTCTTCGTACAAATTGAGCTAATTCGTTTTCGATTATCGGATTCATATTTGTTGCGATTCCATCTTTTCCTTCTTTTGTAGATCTTGAGAGGCTTTGAAAATTTGCTTCTTTGGTGGACTTCCTTTACCACTCATCTCATAGGCAATAGAATTCCATGGAGTTCATCCATCATGAGAGTATCCTAGATCCTTCATTTCTTCTATGGCACTTACTTTGGAGTCAAATACGTACGAGAAGCGATCTCGGAAGTTTTTGAACAATGGTGCTTTCTTCGTATTTCCTCTAGTCCTCTAAGAGAGTTAACCACTTCGGCTACTACTACCGGAGGAAATATGATGCAATATCTTCTTCATCATCCATTTTCGAGACTCTGAATTGTCTTCTATAGGTTTGAAGCTTTGCCATCTTGACTTTCGAATCGCCATCATATAGAGAAACCAACTTATCCCATGCTTCTTTGGTTGAGTCCATGAGTTTCGAGACTTTTGTAAATTCGGAATCGGTAATTCCACTAGTGATGGAATCTAAAGCTTTGGCATTAGCAATGTTAGCTCTTCTTTCATCTTGATCAATTGGAAGATTGGCGAGAGCTTTGTACCCATCAAGCAGTGCCATACTTGAGGACCAAAAACATTAGATAGTAGGACATCCTCTTTTCCAAAAACCCAAAATTCGTTCCATCGAAAATAGGTAGTTTCCCTCTTGCTTCCATGTTCTTCATTGTGCCTAAGAATCCTTCTTCCAGGTTATTGGTGATATTGAAGAACTTAGCTCACGATATAATTGTTGGAAACAACGAGAGAGTGAATCAATATTTCTTTTCAATTGTTAATTAAGCACGATTCTGAATTCAGCCACGATTAAAGACGGTGTATAATGATATTAGATTAATAAGAACTTCCAGTCCTTTTTTTAAATAATAGTATACAATAGATGAGTGAAGGGCACCAACCCCTTTTTAATGTAACGAGCACCAACTTTGTTGCCCGAGCAACAACTTGGACTTTGGTGAGGGCTCGGGCCTGCAGGGCTTTGACCTTTATCCTTCTCAAGGCTACGACCTTGACTTTTAGAGCTCAACCTCTAGGACACCAATCCTTCTTTGATAAAAATGAATGATGTACTTACTTGAGTATTTTTAATAAGTTTTGTAACGTTCAACGTTTTAGATGTTCAAATTAGCTCAGAAACAACATGTGATTGTCCAATAAGTCTCCACCACTTCCGGTATTGATATTGCCACCACAGGTTGCTAGTAGGTCTAAAACACGGATGCGAGGACGCTGCAGTGTTATTTTGCAGTTGAGAGTCCGAACCACTGTGACGGAGATCCTTTGCACTACAATAGGAAGGCAGAGCCTACACTCCCAAAGCAGTTTACGCCAAAATCAAGGCCACACCAAAAAGAGAGCCAGCACATGAGCCACTACGGATGTTGGGGAAATATTGTCATTGATGGCAAGGAGCACAAGGGAAGCGATGCAAGACAAGAGAGAGCGAGATCAGAGGTCGGATGGAATTATTCTTGAGAGAAAAGAAAAGTAAAGTCGCGAGAGGCTACAAGAGGAAAGTTTTAGGCAGAGAGTAGTTTTTAACGAATGGGGATTTTACTGTTGTTGTTGACGAAAGCCTACGGGCAAATTAGACAAAGAAGCCATTAGTCGAATATCGAGCCGGAGAGAAGATCCTTTATAATTGACTGATTATATCTATATATGGAGGAATTTGTTTACGAATCATGGTGTGCATTGATTAGATATTTGATTCAATTTTAACAAGCGTGTAAATCGAGTTTGGCACAATATATGTATGCGGAGTAAGATGAACTAATTCAAAGGAATGGCCAGCAGAGGCTATGTGTTTAAAGAGCGAACATTCCGGGTGAAATTGAATTCGTGGGAAAGCGTATGTCCAAATTGAGCACATCGATCACCAAATGAGTTGATGCCCTTAGTTTGTTAAACGTAACCACACGAATTTGATATTGCGTCACTGCTTTGTGTATAGTAATAAGGTTGGGGGTGTTCGGAGCTACGTTACGATGCAGCATTCGGTAAACGAGTGGCAAAAGCGAGAAATCTGCGGTTATCGGCATAACTTATGGGACAATGGAGTGGAATGAAATGAGAGCACAACAGCGAATTGGATGCGAAGGATCAACAAACGGAAATCAAAGGCGAAATGCAGAATGCATGAAGAAACGAGTGGATACGATTGAAACACGTGTTCGCAAACGATTAGTGTGGTTTCTGTGAGCACGACGATGGTGATAGTGTGCATCCAAAGTGGTAAATGGTAAAAGCCAAAATGAACGCGATAGACCTCGGAAGTGACACATCGCAAGCAATACCCCCCATTTCGCGTTAGTTTGCAAGGATAAGTTGTCGGCCTTAAGTTTATGCGATAGTCGTCCAGAGTCAAAGGCAAAAGATACGTAGGTGTTCGCATCGAGAAGGTGTGCGGAGAGAGTTAACAAAAGTTGTGGGACCCAACATATATACGTTGGTAATTATTTTTAAGCAAGTTTTACCCGTAAATGTTTATTTGGAGCGCGATATCGAGCAATGTTA
The DNA here is from genome assembly GCA_034641835.2 of Pinus albicaulis. Lineage (NCBI taxonomy): Eukaryota > Viridiplantae > Streptophyta > Pinopsida > Pinales > Pinaceae > Pinus > Pinus albicaulis. The sequence continues at coordinate 645,949,679 of CM076574.1, forward strand.
AGTCGGATCTCGGCCGGTTAAATGGACAACGGAGATTAGGGTATACATATGAACATGTAAGTTGTATATCTTTAGTAGGACTTGAATATAATATTATTTTGGTGCTTTGGGTTTTAACCAAAGTAAACTCATAAATACCATTAAACCAAGGTGTGATAGTTGGTAGATGTGGGCCAATGTTAATACATGTTGGTACTTTTTGTTATATTTATCCAAAGTGATTTGTTATAATCGGAAGATAAATGAACGGGTTTTTTTTATTATGGTTTGTTTAAAAATTGATATAAAAGCTTCGCATATGAAGTTATTGTATTGGTTTTATCATGGTTTATATCCATAGTTTTATTTTGAAAAGTGAAGTTGACGGATCGAAATGCGAAAAGCGGGCCCAGGATATATATTGTGGTGTTGATATCTTGTGTTTAAACCAAAGTATGGAAGGCAAGATTATATTGTATTTATGACTTATGTTAAGTTGGGTAATAAACCTTGAGAATTTGCGATGTGATGGATAGATGCGATGCGATGTTATCACATATCGCAATCGCGTGCTGTGTGATAAGAATTCGTAAGTTATATAATTTGTGATGCGATGGATACGATGCGATGCTATCGCATATCGCAGGCGCGTGCTTATGTGATAAGAATTTGTAAGTTATAGAAGTTGCGATGCGAAGTAGCGATACGGCCATGTAGGACTAGTGTATTTATATGATGGCATTGTGGTACATTTAACAAAGTATGGAAGGGTAATAAACTTTGAGATTTGCAATATGATGAAGACGCGTCGGATTGCGAACAAGATCGGTAGCGATCGTTTAATCGGGGATGCGACATCCGGTATCGTGCAAGGTAAGCGAAAGATAAACCTTTACAAATGTTTTATATATTAAAGGTTATATGATTATAGAGTGGAATGCATGGTTTTAATGTATTTGGTTATGATGGGTCTTAACCAAAGAGTCATATTTTATGGTATTATTAACATATATTGATGAATAATGTTAATCAAAGGATAAAAGTCAGGTAAAGCGTGAAAAGAATTAGCTTTTAGAATATAACGATGTAAAATCGGTGTTAAAAGGTTATGGTTGATGTGCATATGGATACATATAATTAAATTTATATGCAAAGTGTGGGTGAACGCGGCTAAAAGACACGGATAACGAAAGAAATAGGGTAATTATGCAACGGGCTAGAATATAAATAGCGAGAATGCGAAAGAAACGGTGACAACATTGACAAAAAGACAAATACACGGCGAGCAGAGGGCAGAAAAGGGGTTAAGCAAGACATGTTCTTTGTATTTGTCCCAATGTAAATGAATTGATTATTTTTATTGTATGTGATGCAAAGGCAAGTCTCAGCGTGAGCAAAGCAAAACTCCTTTGTAATACACAAATATATACATTCGTATATTAATGCGAATGTGTTGGACGAAGAAAATGAGAAGGGGGAAGGCAAGAGTCATACACCATTCATTTCGAAGATTCTACATGGAGATAAGCAGTTATGAAGACAGTCTCTATAAATAATGTACCATCATATGCATAACGGAAAGAATGGAGAAAGAGGTGAGAGAATGTAAGAAGAAGAAGGAAGCGAGAGAGTTGTGAAGAATCCGGAAGATGATATAAAGCAAGTTTGAAGGGCACGGAAGGACAACGATAAAGAAGGAAAAAACAAAGGTGATATCTAGGTAAATCAACAAATGATTTTATTGTACGGTGAGGAGATTGGTGCTTCCATATCAGGGTTATAGCTTGATAGATGTCCGATTTAACCATTGGTGAGAGTGGGAGCCTCTGTGGATTTGTGGCTATGGAAAATAGATGGGAGTTAAAGGAGCTTCCACTTGCAAGTTGTAACTTGTAGAATTGAGGTAATGACATCACATGGGTTGAAGCCTACGGAAAATCGGTGGTGAGAGGGAGTTAGACTTGCCTTTGCATCACAACAATAATAAGATGTGGTTTCTCACATATGGGTTTTCACTTATCTGTTGTCTATGTGCATGATGATTATGTGTTGATCTTACTGTATTTAATGCAACAGCACGTACTGCTCACTTATTAAGATTGTTGTTCCATTGTATATTAAGTTGATCACGAATTTATGTGCCTCCCAAAATGGGATATTTTAACTAAAATTAATAGAAATTTACTAAAACCCCAAATTATACGGAAAATCAACATTAATTCAACGGAAGGAATTTGACATGCAAAATTAAACACATAAATCACACCCAGTAAGATACCGGATAAACGAGAAGAATCTAGAAACTTTTATTATAACTAATAATAGATTGGACGAGAAGTTCATTAAGTTCATCAAGTTTGGACGAACTCTCCATGTCATCTTCATGTGTTTCAAATACATCCCAAGTGCAAAGATTGCAAGTCCAATCCACAATTCTTCTGTAAATCTTTTATTTGTCACTTTTTGAAGGATGGCATAAATTCCTCTTGGATACTGCTTTGTTTGGTTTTGTTTTTCGAATGTGATGCATTTTGGCTCAAGGAACCAACTTCTGTTTTTATTTTCATCAATGCATTTGGGAATCCCTCCATGGTTTAACGATGAATACAAGACGTTTGTGATAATGAGGTCACTATTTTTTTGAAAATTATTCTCATTTCGCTTCATTTCTACGATCACAATAGGATAGAGTAGCTCAACCACTTACTCTCAACAAAATCACTACAAAGTTTGTTCGGAATCACTAGGAAAATGGCCACTAGTTTTACGAGAGTTTAATGGATGCCTTCGATGGTTTACGAGTTTAATTTGTCAAACATATAACAGGACTTATGGTATAGGTGCTTCTCCTGATTTAGGTACAACATTGTAGCTATGTGGAACTTTCAAGAGTTCCGGCGGTCTCATGACTTAGCAAATTTGTTGATATGAGAACTAACACCTATTAAAAATCAAATACACGAGCGATTAGGAAGATAGAACTTGGTAGTAATTGATAGGAAAATGCCAATATCGGTCCTCCGGAAGTAAAGCCTCTCGCTACGGGTTGTGACAATACGCCCATGAACAATATCCAAGTGAAGTACTTTTCGATACCAAGGAACTACCAGTTTGTCACTACGACCCCCAACAGCGGCCTACCACGGTGTTGCTATGTTTCGAGAGGAACTCGAAAAGATTACGATCTCAAAAACGACTTCACGGCTCCTCTCGTGTAACTCAACAGCCAATCGGTGGGTTAAACTTGTAAGGAGCTTGGCGCAAATACCCTTGGTTCAGGTGAATGAACGGCCTCCTTCGGTCTCCACATATTATTCATATTTGGCTTCTAGTCCCTAGATGGTAATTGATTGTGGCCTTGGTCTTGAAGGATGAACCCTCAAATACAGAATTATGATGCCAAATAAAAAAAAACTCCTGGGTCTTCATATACTGCAAGTTGATGCCATAAGCCGAGACAATTCTCTTGGATGCATCGAAGTAGTTTATGCAACGATAAGAGGAACCGATTTGATGATGACTACAATGCACTTTAACAAGTAGAGTACGGGATTATATCGGATAAGGACTACACGCAAATATATCAATTACCTCCTTTAATTCGGTGACGCTCTTCTATTGACATCGATGCCATGATTTTTGTGCTCAAGGTTCATCATCATGAAATAACATTCGACTCTTTTTATTGTGCAACAATTTGGCCTTGAAACAACTATACCGAGGTCCACACATAATTCGTATGTTGGAACACAAAGTAATTCGACCTTGAAATTATTATTTTGATGCACAAATAAATTCGGTCCTCACGTATGCTCAACCCTTTGTCTACGGGAAACTCGTGGAGGTTTGGGGTTAAACCCTTGATCCTGCTTTCTTGGTCAACGAGAAATAGAACTCTCGGCCTTCGTTCTTGCCCACACGGTGGGTATCGCCATGACCAATTACTTGTTTGGTATCTCACCCTTTATAGTGGGACATTCATCGATGGCGATTTACAGCAGCTACATTCGCTTTGAACAATTTTCCGCGATGCTCAATTTTCACCGATTCCCGCCTCTGATGATCTTCACTAGATCAAACGTTGCCAACAATTGACTTCGCAATATGATTGACTTTCGAAATGATTTTAAAATAATCGGGTTATATATTTAGCTACGGATTCGACGGTTGTTCACGGTAATTGGATGTCGCCTACGTGTACGATCTCGACCCTCAAAAATCATATGGCCAATGAAAAAATTGTTGGTCTTTCCTCTACGAGCTTTATTATGCAAATTACGCAACGATTTCTCACGGTTTCTCGGGACGAGTTTGCGGCCCCACTCAAAATCATAGCGAGCGCCCTCCCTCGGTGTCGATTTGGACTTGCTTCAATAAGAATTTTGGACGTTGTGGACCGGCGGGATAGTTTGTCACCTTGGTGACTTTCATGCGGAGATTACCTTCATGCGCGGAGTTACACCTTCAGCACGAACGATGATGCCTACGGCGAGCAGTTTGATTCGAGAGAATCATGCTATAAGCGTACAAATTTGATGTTTACGTAACATGGATTGCGCCACTGCGCATTGGGTCGCTAACAATCATTTAATGAAGAGCCTTGTTAATGCGATTATTCACATAGGTGCGGGACATAATCAAATGATCAATTCTTTGATGTAAGATAACCACACCATGCTTGATTCACATGATCTTTGACGGAAAGGACACTTGAGCCGTAGCGACGAAACCATAAAACAAATTACGTATTAAAAAATAATTCCAATCCGTTGCAAGATAGTTATAACAATAAATTGGCCTTAATAGTTGAGAAATTGATTGCTTCATTCAAATGAATTAATACATCCAATTTCTCATAGGAATTTGAATCACAAAAAACCAGTGTGGGAATGCCAAATGACTTTCTTAACATTTTGTGAATTCTTGCAGTGTAATCATAACTATTAATAATAATCAACCGGAATAGGGCTGAGGCTTCGCGGTCGAACCAAGACTATGAGCTCACATTACCTTTGTAATATCCCAAATGGGATATTTTAACTAAAATGCAGAAATTTATAAAACCCTAGGTATACGAAAAATCAACATTAATTCAACGGAAGATTACGGTGATGTAAAATTAAACACATAAATATTGCAATCGAATACCCGGATAGAAACGAGAAGAATCCTAAACACATTATAAGCGATAATAGGGGTTTACATATAGATGCGACCCGGAAAAATTTGAGATGAAAGCGGCCACCAAGACAAGCTCTTTGAATGGTCTTGGCCACCAAAGTTTGTTCTTCACTCTCCCAGAAAACGCGGTGATATTTGAACCCACTTCGAAAATGATGGTAGAGTTGAAGATACGAATGATCCTCACACAGGCTACGAAGCTACGGCAGAAACTTCCAAGTGAAGCCTCCCCTCGAGAGTTGGGTTTCGTCCAACACTCTCACAAATCACTGAGGTTTCGAGTACGGGAGGCTACGGTCGAAGTAGAGAACCACGTCCTCCAAACCTCTCATACACAAGTAAATGATCTACTCCGAATGTCTCCCAATGGCCTCCTCCTTTCTTTTATAGATCCCGCAGAGCCTTCTAGAGCATTATTTTATTATTTTATTCATGGAGCACTTTTCCCTTTTATTAAAATATTCCCTTTTAATGCGAAGAAAAAGGTAAATCGACTACATATCACTACGATCCTTGAAATACGTATCCTTTGTCCCACCATGTAGGTATTCTGGGCGTCTAGGATTTCCAATGAGCTGTTACTTCAGGTGTTCCATCATGTATTCCTCCGGAATACACCTTGAGCATAATCGGTGAGGTTAAGCCACTAAGTAAGTCAAATTTCCGAAAGTTATCGAATGCATCGAAACCGAAAAGCCAAAGTTTAACTCGGATGATGGAGGTATATCAGCGAATGCCTCCGAACACCATGAAAACTCACTCGAAACTCCTCACCGCCGAAAAGCTCTGACATTGTGCTGCAATTTGCCGTGACACATGCTCCTAACTGCGGAAGACCAACTTTGGCCTTGTGCCAGGGTAATAAAAATGGGGATATTCTGAGAATTGAAAGATGTAAATAAGTATAAAAGATATTTTACGAGGATACTTGTTGCATTAAAGCTGATTCACCCCACACTCTCGGTTTAACCAAGGGTTCAACAATTGGTATCAGCGGGTTCATGCTGTATAAATTTAACAATTGAAAGGAGATCCTAGGTCCCCCAAAGATGGCTAGTCTAGAAGGATGCTCAACAAATAAAGCCCTTTGTTTAGTGAGTACAAATTATGCCTTACGGAAAATAAGAATGAGGGCATTTTTATAATGTCCCTAGGAATAGGTTTGAGGCTGCTTTGTGGATTTGGGATATGCCCCAAAGTGCAACACGAGAGAAGAAGCCAAACAAGATTTTATAGCTAATGCCAAGAAGCCATTAATGCTCTCTTAAGTGAGGTACGTGTGAGCCAAGTTGCTCAGTAATACTGTGAAAGGCACCCGAAGAAATATGGGATACATTAGAAAGTATCCATGAGGGAGATAAAAAGGTGAAGATAGGCAAAATACAATTCTATCGAGCCCAATTTGAGGAAAATATAAAAATGAATGAAGAAGAAAGTCTTTGAAGCTTCTTCTTGAGTTGTAGTGAATAACATGAAGAAAGGTCTAGGAGAAATCATTAGAGAATGTAATTGTTCAAAGATATTGGAATCTTTTACCATCCAGTTTTAACCCCAAGGTTTCGCCATAGAGAAGAAACGGTGGTAGGAAACATTGAACATGAACCAGTACTTGGAACTTAACATTACTATGAATGAGACTTCCACAGAGGAAGTCAAATGTGAGGAAACGACCTTTAAGCAGAGAAGGAGCAAAGAAGAAAAAGAAGATACATGCTCCACCACTCACCGATGAAGAAGAAGGCCAAATTTGTCGAGAAGATTGGATAGAGGCTTAGGCAAGTATAACGGTAAACTTCCATTTAAATGCTTTAAAATTGTGGAAGAGTTTGGCACTATGCATCTAAGTGTCCTCATAAGAAAACAAAGAATCGAGACTCAGAGGCAGAGAAAACGAGAAACAAATAGCGGCGGAAAGGGAAGAGATTCAATAAAGATTATTTGTGTGCTACGACAAGATAGCGATTGCATGCGAAAACTCGGATGAATCCTCAAATGAAGAAGGAACCTGCGGAATTTGTGTTCGATGGCCAAGAAGAATCAAAAGGATTCCTTTTAGAAGAGGAGGAAAGAATGTGAGGTAAAGATCTTCGAGGAACTAAAGTGCTGGAGGAAGTTGACGGAACTTAAACTAAGGTGCGAGAAAAACGAGAAAGATATTCTCCTCAAATATGTAAAAAAGAAGAACCAACTTCGAGAAGACCTACGATCAGTTGAAAGTAAAACTTGAAAAGGCTTCTGAAATTGAAGCACTCTACTAATGAAAATTGAGGATGAAATTCGAAGCAAAGAGAAATTGGAAGAAAAGTAGTATGCTTGAAAGAAATTAGAAAACACCCAAAGAAATTACCCCGACGAACACTCCTCAAATGACAAGCTTTGAACGGTTGAATAAGGCTAAATGCTCAAAGATCTCCTCTCATAAAAAGCGGGATAGATTCGAAGAAGAAGCTTGACAAATCCAAGGTGAAAGGTCTGCAGAACATCACTTTTGTAAAAATTTGTAAATGATAATGAAGCGGCTCAAAGATTCCTACGAGTAGATACTGACAAAAAACATGACTGCCAATGAAGTAAACGAGGAAACAAGCGGGAGCCTCAAAATAACAAAGAATGAAATAAAGAAACAATCGGTGAAAAAAGGCTCTTACACTTTCAAGCCAATGAATTGAATAAATTCGGAAATTGTCAAAGAAATTCTTTCCACATCTATGAGATATATCCTTGTTTTGCTGCCACAATGGACATATTGCATCATACTATCGGACAAAGAAAATCAAGTCCAACTTGACAAAGGATACGAAAATGAAAATACTACCTCAATAAAACAAATGGAGGGACAACCTTTCACGGTACACTAATTGTTTCCATGGGTATTGTTTTTTACGTAAAGAGAAATTTAGGTCATAAATTCTTGGGTCATAGAAAGTATGGAAAAAAGCTGATGTATGAAAACTCAAGGAAATTTATGAACAATGGAGAATTCACTCATAATCCATTACGATATAATCAAATACTTTGTTTGCCATCAAATCGGGCCGCAAGTCTCACAAATGTCCTCTCAAAGAATGTGGTCACGTCTTCTCGAGAAAAGGTACCAAACAAATAGCTACGTACGGTGGAAAAAGAAGTTGAATAAGTGTGACACAGCTCTAATGGTGAAGATCGAGAAAAGTCGATGGTATATGGACGGTGGTTGCTCAAAAGCATGTATTTGAAGGAGATCGAAGTAAGTTTGTAACCTTTGATGAAAGAAATTTGGAAATGTTACATTCGGGAATGATAAAGCGGGGAAAAATCAAAAGGAAAGAGCTCGGTGGTACGAATAATGGAAGAAGAGAGGCTCGAATGTACTATTTGTGGATGGGTTTGAAAGCAAATACATTAAGCATCGGTCAAATGTGTGATAAAGGTGGCTTGGTCCTTTTCGAGGCCCAGATTGTGAGAGTGGATCGAGCACCTTTGGAAAGACCTTGATCAAAGGTGTTAGAACGGTAATGTCTGTATAGTGAAAGAAGAGAATGAGCATGCCACATAGCTTAAACTTGATGAATCATGGTTATGGCATAGAGAAAATTTGGGACACCTAAACTTTGACCACATCATCAGTATGAGCAAGAAGAATGCAGTCAGAGATATGCCTGCAATAAAGAAGCCTCCAAATATCATATCTAAATCCTGCCAACTGGGCAAGTAGACCCGCACATCTTTCAAGACCAAAGAGAAGCTATCTACACGTAGGCCTCTACAACTTGTTCACATGGACCTATGTGGACCTTCAAGAACTAATGACTAGGTGGAGAATCTTATTTCATGCTAATAATAGATGATATTACCAGATTGACGTGGGTGGAATTTCTCAAATATAAATCTTAAGCAATTGAAAAATTCAATATATTCAAGGAATTGGCAGAAAATCAAAGAGGATGCAAGATAAAATTCATCAGATCGGACAGAGGAGGTGAATTCACAGACTATGATTTTGCAGACCTATGCAATGAACATGGGATAAAACAATAGTTTACAATTGTAGGTACACCTCGACAGAATGGAGTGGCAGAGAGGCAAAACAGGTCAGTACAACATATTTCCAGAGCTATGATGCAAGAAAGTAACATTCCCCAAACCTATTGGGCAGAAGTAGTACACACAGCTGTTCACATTCTCAACAAAGCTCATCTAAGACCAAATTTTGATAAGACTCCTTACGAATTATGGCATGGTAAACCAGCATCAATCAAGCACTTTAGAGTCTTTGGAAGCAAGTGTTTCATAAAAAATAATGATGAAAAACTGGGGAAGTTTGATGCAAGAGTTGATGAAGGAATATTTTTAGGATATGCATCCAAGAGTACAGGTTACAGGTGCTACAACAAAAGACTGCACAAAATTGTGGAAAGCATTGATGTAAGATTTGATGAAGATCTACCAAACAGAACAAGAAGCACAAGCTGCACCAATCCTCTAGATGATCATGAAGCTGAGAACCAAGATAATGATGAACATAGCAAGACAACAGAAGATACCAAATTAAACTCAAAAGGTCCCTCAAGACACACTCAAAAGAACCATCCAGAAGATCAAATCATTGGGGACAAGAGTGTGGGAGTCCAGACAAGAATACAGCTTGCTAAAAAGACAGAAGAAGTATACCTAGCCATGCTATCTCAAATAGAGCCAAAGAAGTTTGAAGAAGCCAACAAAGACAAAAGCTGGGTAAATGCTATGAATGAAGAACTAGACGAAATTGAGAAGAACAATACCTGGGAGTTAATTCCAAGACCCACTGGGAAAAATGCCATTGGCACAAAAGGGATATTCAAGAATAAGATGAATGAACAAGGTCAGGTAATCAAAAATAAAGCCAGACTTGTATGCAAGGGGTATTCTCAAATTGAAGGACTTTACTATGATGAAACCTTTGCCCCTGTAGCCAGAATGGAAGCAATCAGAATGTTTTTGGCCTTTGCATGCTATCATGATTTCAGGGTATACCAAATGGATGTGAATTATTCCTTCCTAAATGGAGACTTAGAGGAAGAAGTCTACATGGAACAACCTGAAGGATTCTCATTAACAGATAAACATGACTATGTGTGAAAATTAAAGAAAGCCTTATATGGTCTGAAAAAAGCTCGTCATGCATGGTATTCAAGGCTGGACAAATACTTGCAAAAACAAGGGTTCAAGAAAGGAGGAGTAGACAACAACTTGTAAATAAAGGCTAATGAAAATGAACTCTTAATTGTAGTAGTGTATGCAGATGACATCATGTTTGGAAGCAACAAAGATGAGTTAGCAAAAGGATTTGCTCAAGAAATGAAATCAGAGTTTGAAATGTTAATGATTGGAGAGCTCACCTTCTATTTAGGACTTCAAATTCAACAAAATAACACAGGAATATTCATTTCGCAAGAAAAATACTTAAGAGAAATGTTGAAAAGGTTTCAAATGGAAGACTGCAAACCTGTGTCAACTCCCATGATCACTAGATACAAACTATGTGCTAATGATGGATCAACTGATGTAGATCAAAAACTTTACAGATCCATGATAGGAAGTCTGCTATACCTAAATGCTTCTAGACTAGACATTATGTTGGCAGTAGGACTTGTGGCAAGATATCAAGAAACACCAAAACAAAATCATTTACTTGCAATCAAGAGAATATTTAGATATCTACAAGGAACTTCACATTATGGCCTATGGTATCGAAAAGGAAAAAGCTTCAAATTGACAGCATACACAGATGCAAATTGGGCCAGCTGTGTGGATGACAGGAAAAGCACAAGTGGAGAGGAATTCTATTTGGGAAAAAGTTTGGTGGCATGGCTAAGCAAGAAGCAAACTTCTATCTCTCTATCTACAGCAGAAGTAGAATACATAGCAGCAGCTGCATGTTGCACACAAGTAATGTGGATGAAACAAACTCTCCAAGACATGAAGGTAAGCATTTATGAACTTATTTCTATCAAATGTGACAATACAAGTGCAATAAGTATATCAAAAAATCATGTACTTCATTCAAAAACAAAGCACATCCCAATAAAGTACCACTTCCTCAGAGAAAAAGTAGCACAAAAATTGGTGAAGTTGGAATACGTACCAATAAAGGAAAAAATAGTAGACATATTCACAAAACCTCTTGCTAAAGAACCATTCGAATATATGAGATACAAACTAGGGGTAGTGTCTGCAGATGTTACTCTCCGATATGATTGAAAAACAAAAAAACAAAAAAATAATAATAAGGGCTGCATACAAGAAACAAGATCAATGCAGAAGACAAGTGATAGTCAATATCAGACAAGAAAGCATCACTCCAGGGGGAGAGCAGTCAATAAATTGTAATAAAAGAGCTAGAACAATGGAGCAGTGCATGGAATAGGTCCTCAAGATCAAAGGAAATGAAAATATTGAAACTACATTGGGAAATGTGAAACCCTTTGTCATTGATGTCAAAGGGGGAGGAAAAGCAAGCAAAAGATGAAAGGGTCTTCTGAAAAGCAAGCAGAGGAAGTCCTAGAGGAGGCATTGGAGTATAGCCATTAATGCCAAAGGGGCAGAATGTTGGAAATATTTTCATTGATGGAAAAGGAGCACAAAGGAGCAACACCATGACAAGAAGCAGATCAGATTCAGATGAAATTGTTGTAGAGAAAGAAAGTAAAGTGGAAGAGGTTACAAGAGGAGGGTTTAGACAGGAAGAAGTTTTTTTTGAATAGTCAAGGTTTTGTTTTGTGAGCCTACGAGCAAATTAGAAAAAAATGGAAGAAGAATTTCTGTAATTTTGGTATGAGACTATGTATTCTTAAAAGGTCATTTTAAAGCATTTCAAGGAGAAATTACACATTCTATTGTGTATACACAGTGCAGTGATATCCGAGGTTGAGTCACATTGAGGTTTTATCGTATTTATAACCGATGGATGAGAACCTCAAAAGATGAATAAGCCATGTGTTGTCTGAATGCCAAAATGGGTTTGAAGATTGGATGGAACCCTGGTCTGTTTGAAATCATGAGTTGAACAAAGACGAAAAACACAAAGTAATAGCGCAGTGAAATGAATCGATGGATTGTTTAAGTGTGTCACCAAGTATACGGAGGTGCCATATTGAAGATTTGGAAGCGGAACTATGGACAACAGCACAACAGAATAGTGAAGGAAGAATCATAAATGATGGCGCAAAGGTGGTTTTTGCAAACCAATAAATGGTTTTCGCGTGGGTAAGATCTGGTAAGTGGTAATTCCCTGAATGAATGCATTACGCCTCCGCAAGCGACACGTGGATGTCCAAAACCACTTATTTTGTGTGCCTTGGAGCCGTTACTTGTTGAAGGTTATTTGGACACGATAGTCGTTGGATTAGAAGCATTTCATTTTCGGTGTGCGTCCACTGTTAGATGAAGGAAGCGGATAGATCGATTAAACAAAGTGGAAGGGTGAGTTGGAAATGCTGTGGGACCCAGACATAATGTTATATCGGCAGTTGATATTATAACCAAGGTAAGAACTTTATTAAGTGGAGGTTATATAATATAATTGATGGAATAAGTGGATTGGTAAAGCTATGGCCGAGAACATTTATGTATAGTGATACCTTTGATAAACTTTATCAAAGTCAAAAGTATAAAATGCATTTCCATATGATGGTTGGTAAATGTGGGTCGAAACCTTTATATTGTTATTATTGGCATCTTTGGTAATTTAACCAAAGTCGATATACTGATTTGAATTTCATGAGAGGGGTTTATCATGGTTTATAACCATATTTCTTTGAAAAGTGAGATTGACTGTCAGGAATTCTATGGGCCCGGATATATATTATAATGTTGATATCTTGTGTTTAAACCAAAGTATATAAAACGGAAGAATGATAAAAGGTTTGGGATTGGCACGATCAATGAATGCGATTAAAGGATATAGAAAATAGAGATTATATCGGACATCGCAAGCGAATGCGATAGCCGCTGGATGGATGCAAAGATGCGATGTGATGGATGCGATGCGATGCGATCGCATATCGCAATCGGTGATGCTCATGTGATAAGAATTCGTAAGTCATAGAATTTGCTATGCGATGGATGCGAAGTGATGTGATGCGATGCGATTGCATATCACAATCAGCAATGCTCATGTGATAAGAATTCATAAATCGTAGAATTTTCGATGTGATGGATAGATGCGATGCGATGCTATCACATATCACAATCGAAAATGCTCATGTGATAAGAATTCGTAAGTTAAGTTGCGATGCGAAGTAGCGATACAGCCTGGTGGGACCCTTCACATATCGCATATCGGGAGATCAGATGGCCGATGGCACATGGGATAACTGAATCACCGAAGTGCAATAAAGAAATCAAACATGATACAGATCGAAGCTGAAACCTAAAGCATTTCAAGTCCGGAAGTATGTGGATTTCCTTTGTTAAATCGCTTCGGAGAGCAAAGGAGGATTATAATGTAAAACAAAAGGAAAAGGATTGAACAAGGCAAGGAAAGGCTCGCACAGTTAAAAGGACCCGTTCCCGTGAAAAATAGTTAGAAATATAACAGAAGGTAGAGAAGATAAAGGGACAGCAGGCAGAGAAGACAAAATAATCGGAAAACCAAGAGCTGAAAGGGCTGAATTGAAATATATTTGCTATAACTGTAAATGTAAATGAATTAATTATTTTTGTTGTATGTGATGCAAAGGCAAGTCTCCACAAGAAAAGCAAAACTCCAATTTTATATTGTAATGACTGTATGTATTGTTGTAACATCCTAAATATGCTCAGCAAGAAAATAAGAAGGTGGAAGGCAAAGAGTCATACCTATTCATTTTGAATTCCCTGTGGAATGCAAATAGTTATGAGATGTTCTCTATAAATAATGTTACCATCATATGCATAAGAGAGAGAGAATGGAGAAAGAGGTTAGAGAGTGGAAGAAGAAGAAGGAGTAGAGAGAGGAGTTGTGAAGATCCAGAGATGATATGAATCAAATTTGAAGGCTAAAAGGACAACAGTAAAGAAGGAGAAAACAAAGTTGATATCCAGGTAAATCAACATATGATTTTATTGTACATTGAGGAAGTTGGTGCTTCCATATCAAGTTGTAGCATGATATATGTCCAGACGCAGTTGGCTAAGGTAGGAGCCTCCTGTAGGTTACAGCCTGCAGAAAGTAGATGGGAGTTGGAGCTTCCTTGCAAGTTGTAGCTTGCAAGATTGAGATAGTAGCCTCTTGTAGGTTGGAGCCTACAGGAAATCAGTGGTGAGAGGGAGTTGGAGCTTGCCTTTGCATCACAAAAATAATAAGATTTGGTTTTCTCCCTTATGGGTTTCCACTTATATTTTTTGTCTATGTGCATGATGATTATGTGTTGATTTTCTGTATTTAATCTGCTTAATACCTGTTGCTCACTTATTAAGATTGTTGTTCCATTGAACATTAAGGTGATCACTAAATGAAAATGTAAATAAGTGTAAAATAAAGTTTTACAAAGACTCTGAATGCACTAAATTGATTCACCCCCAACCTTAACTTGGTGTCTAACATACTGAACTTCAAGGAAATTTTGATAAGACTAGGGAGACAATATGGGTTGAGTATCACTAGGAGACTTAGGAGAAGGATGATCAACTTCAGATTTTAAAGATGAGGATCTAGATAATTTTCTGGAAGTTGATGGGGATCTAGAGGGAGAGAGATTTTTAGATTGATCATACCTTCTTTCCATTCACAAGGCCCTCCTTCTAGCGCTAGAATTTGAGGCCTTGAAATTCATTGCCACAGTATTGGGGAAAACCACCCGGTCCAGACCTTAAAGCAACTCCTTTTTTGTTTGGTGTAGTGGCTTTGACTGGGGGTAGTGGGACCAGTTTCCCAATAAGGAATGATTTTGGGGTGTGTTTTGATTATGCAAAATGAAAATGGAAAATGATTTTAATCTATCACATGCATCTATTTAATAATATCTATTCTATTATATACCCAAAAAGATACCCCTCAACTATTAGTAATGTATATTATTTAACAGTTGAAAGAGATGAAAATTATGAAAGATGATTATTCTAACAAAATATTTTGATTAGAAGAATTATGAAAAATATATTGCATTCATATGTGTGACTACATATCAGATAAGAAATCACAGACAAATATTGGTACACAAGTGCATTTAACATTCATCTATAATGACGTCTCAAATATATAATGCAATAAAGAGATGAATGTCAATCTAGAAAGAAAGACTTAATACAAGTGAATATAAGTACCATATGTACGAAGTTATACTCATGTAAACTGGCAGTAGATATCTTCTCCTCTTCACTTTAAAGAAATTTAAAGAGTATAGTAGTGCAACATCAGTTAAACAACTTCAAATGTCAAAAGATAACAGATTGTGTTAGTATGAATCTTTCGTCGTAAAAGATCACTTTAGCTACGCATAACAAATAGCCCTAACATTGATTATGGCTACCAAACATCTTTAAATCTGCAATTAGATGATCCAAATAATTTTGCACAAATCCAGATCTAAGCATAAAAGACATTAGGCAGATAAAGTAAAATATGGCTCCATGCATCCAATAGACAAGATAAGAACAGTGTATTTGAAAGAAATTTTGTATTATATTAAAAAGGGGGCACTTTAGAGGAAAACAAGAAAGGTGTTTTCTGGTTCTCCTCAATGGGATGGGTTCTTGAAAGTCCTCAGCGTTTCAAATCTAAAATTCCTCTCTCTTATTGGTGTAGAAAACCCAGACAAACATAGAACTCAATGGGAGCTCACAAGGAAAAATGGAAAATGGTGACCAAGAGTAGGTCCAGAGTGATCTAATGCAATGGAGGTGACTAATGAATGGGGAAAACCCTTCTATTTATAACAAAATATTAGGGTTATCTATAACTTGGTGTAAGAATAAAAATATTATTAATCAAATTCTAGAACCACCCTTTAGGAATATTTTATTATATTTGTTGGAGGGAAAAGGTCTTTTGACTTGGGTCAATTCCTTTATTTATAAACAATAAATAAATAGATAATTTATTTATTATTTTAGGGAGATGGTGGGGATATAATTAAATAAATAATGATTTATTTAATTATTTAAAAATGATTTAGTCAAAATTAACTAGGAATATTATTTAAATAATGATTTAAATAACTTATTCCTAGGAAATAATCAAATAAATAATGATTTATTTAATTAATTTCTTTGTTTTGGGTTAAATATGACTAGGAAATATAAACAAATGTTTTTTATTTCACATGGTGAAAGCAATTTTACTTAGGGTAAAATTGGACTTACATGGTGTACTTGGGTTCATCTAATGATAATAGGTTAGATGACCAAAAAATGGTGTAACAGTTTGCCCCCCAACGTACGAGTGTTAGGAGAAAATCATATGACCAAAGTACGTTGTAAGAACTCAATCACTAGACATCAAGAGGGAAGTGAGAGAGGAAATGTAAGGTAGTCTAATGTGCTAAAGGACTAGACCTTGAGGAGACGAGACTTACAGGTGCAACAAGTCTCTAGTTTATGAAGTGGTACATGTGCTAAAGGTGGCGGGGGAGGCATATCTATGCCCGCCGAGACAAAGTACAAAGAATAGGAAGTCCAGTAAAAAAGGAACCGAACTATGAAGAATATGCTAGCATAAATAGAAGCCAGAAAAATAAAATGATGAATCCCACATACATGCGGTGCCTGGAATAATCATCAGGACTTATACAATAATATTTGAGTACATGAGATAAAAATACACCCAAATGCCCCCTACACATGGGGAAGGGCTCGCAAAATCTGACTGATACATGCAAATCGAAGAGGCACTGCAAGCAGCTGAGGCCAATATCATCAAATGGGAGGAGCTGCATCTAGGGTTGAAATGAAGAAGTCATCCGGGCATGTGGGGGGCTACCTGTAGGGCCACCCCCTCATGAGGGTTGAGACATCTCACACACACCCAGGAATCACCAATAGTTGTTGCTGCATCACTAGACTATCAAGTATACGGATCACGATCATGCTGAAAGGAGCTCGAACCAAGGTACACAACCCTCTAGACCTGTCTTCTGGAGTAAATGAGTTGACGTCGACAGAAGGAGGTCTGCCATAGGTGAGGCAATAAGGAATCCCCAACTAAGGCACAAGAGAAAATAGTAGAGCGAAGAACAGATGGACAGTAATGATGATAATGGAATGGGGGATGATCCAAAGGCGACCATAAAAAATATGAGTACAAAATGGTATCTCATGACAGAAATTGACACAAAGAGGAATGAGTATAGAGGCAAGGTGGTGCCCCCAATGAAATGTGTTGTAAGTGAGAAAATCCAATTTTGAGGAGAGGTGAAGTAAGGCTTCGTGGACAACAGGTGTCCTGGTGAAGTAGCAAAATGTGAAACAAACATATGTTGGCTATCTAGAAGAAAATAAAACATGCATTTCGAATTGAAAATGCTAAGGGTAATATCTCTTAAGATAGAGTGTATTGCGAGGATTAGGAAGGATGTGGCCTTCAAAGTCCTCTAAAAGATATGCCCCCTTACCAAGGTCTTTACTGATAATGTAAGGACCTAGCCATAATGAGTCGAACTTCCCATGACTGAGGGTATCGTGGGCCTAGTCATAGACTAGAACAAGGTCACATTCATAAAAGGTACGAGGGTGGACTTTTCGGTCATACTGAGCTTTGGTGCACTTTTTGGTCGCTTCAAGAGTTTGCAATGCAACACGATGGTCTTCAGAGGTGCGCTCGAGCATGATAAGTCGTTGTTCTAGAGGTTGGGTATTAGGGAGAAGTTTGACGGCTAAGTGAAGGGAAGGGATTTCACACTCGATTGGTAAGACTGCCTCCTCGCCAAAGACAAGGTGGAAAGGAGTGAAACCGGTGGTGGTTTTAATAGAAGTACGATAAGCCCAAAAAGCAGGGAAGAGCATGAGATGCCAATTGGTTTTGTGCTTATTCACTGTTCATTGAAGCATGGTCTTAAGAATTTTGTTGACCGCTTCAACTTGGCCATTACCTTGGGGGTAATAGGAAGATGAATATTGGTGCTCAAAACCTAATAGGGAGGATAGCTCATGCCAAATCTGATATTCAAAATGTCGGCCATGGTTAGAGACTAACTATTTTGGAACTCCAAATCGAGCAATGATGTGGTTAAATAAAAAGAGGGCTGCAGTGGCTGCCGTATTGTTGAATGTTGGCATAGCTTCGGCCCATTTAGTGAAATAGTCAACCGCCACGATGATATATTTGTGGTTACCAGCAGATGGAGGTCGACATTCCATAAAGTCAATGGCCCATTTACAAAAAGGACCAGCTGTGCGACAGGATGGAGAGGAGCAGGAGGAGCTCGCGCCTTGGGGGCGAAATGTTGGCAATTGGAACAATGTTTGACTGCTTCAATGCAATCACTGAAGAGAGAAGGCCAAAATTACCCAGCGCGCATGATTTTTTGGGCGGTGGCGAGGCCGGAGAGGTGGCCACCACAAGCGCCACTATGACAGGTAGTGAGGACTTGTTCAACTTCAGCATGTGTGAGGCAACAACGAAGGACAGTGTCTACTCCACGATGATAAAGGTCATCGCCGATTAGAAGGTAGCGAGAGGCTTGGTGTCAGATACGTCGTCAAGCATCATGATCAAGATGAAGGGCAAACTTTTGGGTTCGCAAGTAAGTAAGGATGTCACCGTACCAAGGATCGTCGGTGGTGATGGCAAATAAATTTTCATAGGGAAGAGCATCATTAATTGGAGTATCTTGCGTCCCGGTAGGCAAATCAGAAATAAGTTCAGCGAGGACTAAACCTTTCTTACTTTTTGGGGTGAAAAATTCTAGGTCAAATTCTTGGAGGATAACGACCAAATGAGCGTACTTCCCACTAAGGATGCATCGACTCAATAGGAAATCCATGGGGTTGGAATCAGTCACAACCTTGGTGGAACGTGTGAGGATATAATGACGCAGTTTTTGGACCGAGAACACGATAGCTAGTGCTAATTTTTCTTCATGCGAGTATGACACGGGTGGACCGGCAAGGTTCTTACTGACATAATAGATCACATGTTTGATACCATTATCATCCTCCTGGTTAAGGACACCAACAACTGAATAGGTGGAAATGGAGATGTATAGGATGAAATCTCGGTCAAAGTCAGGAGGACGGATCAAGGGAGCAGATGTGAGAGCATGCTTGAGGGCATCAAAAGACTCTTGAGTGTATGTATCCCAGACAAATGGGGTGTGAGATCGAAGAAGTCAAAGGAAGCCATGTGCGGTAGTGGCATATTCAAGAACGAATCGGCGAAGAAAATTAGCTTTACCTTGGAGACTTTGTAGCTGGCGTAAGGTACGAGGCATAGGAATTTTAAGAATTTCTTGAACCTTCAAAGGGTCGAGATTTATCCCGTCTTTAGACACTATGAAGCTGAGGAGATGACTGACGGGAACACAGAAGACACAGTTCAATGGGTTAAGGCGAATGTTATACTTGCGACATCGGAGAAAAATGGTACGCAGATCATGAAGGTGTTGCGCCCAATGTTTAGAACGCGCAGTAAGGTCGTCTAAATAGGCAAGGATAATATGAGCTAAGTCATGGAAACAATAAGACATGGCTCGTTGAAAAGTGGCGTCAGCGTTTTTAAGGCCAGATGGCATGACTCGGTATGTGAAGGTGCCCCATGGACTAATGAACGCGGTTTTAAGTTGATCAGCACAACGGATAACGATTTGGTTGTATCCGGAGAAGCCATCCATAAAGGATAGAATCTCATGCCCCACACACTCATCAATGATTTGGTCAATAAATGGTGTGGGGACGTTGTCATTGGGACAATTTTTGTTTAGATCGTGAAAGTCAGTGCAAACACGAATGGTGCCTTGTTTTTTGAGGACGGGAACTGGGTTGGACACCCAAGTGGTGTATTTGATGGGGTAAATGAAACCAGCCTGCCACAGCTTATCGATTTCAGCTTTGATGGCTTCACGTCTAGAGGGATGAATGGGTCTCAACTTTTGACGAACCAGAATGGCATCAGGCCATGTGTCGATGTGGTGTTCGAAAATGGCAGGATCGAGTCTGGGCATTTCTGAGTAGGACTAGGCGAAAATATCATGAAATTCTTTGAATAATTTGGTGTAGGCTTCAATTTCTTCCGGAGTGCATTGGGCACCCATGGTGATATGGTCTTCGATACCTGGTTTGACAGAAATGTCTATTTTGATGGTAGGAGAGATATAATATCCATGGAAATCACACAAAGAACAAAGGTGATTGGTGCACAAGTGTTTAAGTTTCGGAAGGGAATCAGGTATGTTGACATAGACCTCAGGAATATCGGATTCCAGAAACGTTTCATTGACCATGGTTTTAAGATGTGGTAATTCAAGATAGGTATGGGTAGCATGGCCGACAACATCGCACAAGGCACACTGGATGGGATGCTTTGGAGGTCGAGAAGGGGCAGAGGTTGTCGGGGTAACCTTGTCTTTAGATGCCCCCCTGCGAGCTTTGTTATTGTCACCTGACATGGTCGCAACAGGAGGTGGTACCTGATGAGGGGATTGAGGTACAGGTGCAGCTGGAGAAGCCATGGGTATCGGTTGAACTAGGGTCAAAGCAAGATAAGGTTTGGGTTGGCCAGGTAAGGTAGTGGCTGGGGGATCTAGGTACCAGACGGGTATACCCAAGGTTAATTTGGGGAGGGATAGGGTGGCCAAGATAGGGACGGAATGAGCTCCAGGAGGGGGAGTAAGAAAAGGAATCTGACCAGCAGGGAAATGGCCAAGAGGAATGGGGCTAAGGGGGTTGTGCTCGGGCGGGATCGACCCAGGAGGGTAGAGAGGCGCATGAGGAATATTCGGGGAAGGAGATTCTGAAGGAAGAAGGTTGGCTAGCAGGGGCGAAGGGCTAGGAGCTGGTGGGGTTAGGTGAGGGTGTGGTTGCTTACTAGCAAAAGTGGGTTGTACAAGGTCAACCCAAGAAGATTGCATCATGCAGACATTCGCCATGCTAGGATCAGGTATGGGAGGAGGGTCTAAAAAGGTTCCAAGCAAGGAGGAGTCTTTATAGATGCCAAGGGAAACATTGGTCAAAGAATTAACAATTTTCTTATTGGTGACAATGGAAATGGTGGACTCAGGGGAGGTCTGAGATTTCGGTTCATGGTAAGTCAACTGGTCAATGGTGACAATCTTTCCATTATGAGGGAAAAACATCTTGTGGTGGACTGCAGATGGGATGGCAGACATGGCATAGGTGTAACTACGCCCCAAAAGAATGTTGTAATCAAGAGGGGCATCGATAACTTCAACGTCTACACAAAAAGTCTTACCTGCAAGGATGATAGGACAGTTACGGAATAGGCCAATGGGCTGGGAGGCATGGCCATCCCATGCATGAAGGGTGATTGTGGAAGGGGCCAGCTCAGGAGATCCGAGTTGTTTCCAAACCAAAGCAGACATCACACAAGTAGATGCCCCCTCATCAATAATACACCGAGTGACATTGGCATTTCAGATTTTGACTGGGATTTGGAAAGAAACAGAAGAAGGAAGAGGGGGATGGTCTGATTGACGGGCGTCGAAAACAATCAATTGGTCATCAACAGGATCTACAACACCCATGGCAGAGAGTAGAGCCTTCTTTTGAGAAGGACACGACTGGAGGAGTTCTAGTGTTGAAATGGAAGTAGGAGATTGTGCCAGATCATATACTATGTTGTATGAATGGGAAACCAAACCAGAGGCAGCATTTCGGCGTAATGGGCCCTTAGGAGTCTTGGTATGAACCTCAGTTTTGGGCGGAGGGATTTGCAAGGGACCATTGGGTGTCGACAGAGGCTCTGTAGGACCTGAAGATGGGGACTCAGAGACAGACAGAACGGGAGGCGTGGAATACTGACGGGACCGAGTTTGAAGGTTGAAGTCGATGGTGAGAGGTTGGTCAGAAGCCATCATGAGAATCGAGTAATCGGAGGAACTAGAAGGGGAAGGTTGAGTTGTTATGGGGGCATGAGGTGGTTGAGTGGCCACGAATCCTTATTGAGGGAAAGGATCGGTAAACACAGCGGGTTGAGAAGTAGTTGGATTGGGAGGGATAGTAGGGGAGGAGTGGTGTCCCCACACAGTGGCCTGAGACTCCCACATCTGTCGCATTTGTGGTAATAAGGGATAATCGTGAGTGTAATGACCATACACACCGCAACACGAATAGGGGTTATTGGTGCGAAGCGGCCTGTCTAGCTTGCGCTGAGAACTTGGTGGCTAGTTGGCAGTGGTAAAGTCAAGACTTGAAGGATTGGATCCATGATTACCCAAAGCGAGTTGATTGCCTTTCCTCTTTCTTTGAGAAGGAAGAAGATGAGTTGTCCCCTGCTGTGAAAATACTTGCCCTGGAGGGGGTAGTAAGTGTGGTTGCAGGGGTGGAGAAGGCAAGGGAGTGGGAGGTCCAAATGCTGGAGGAGCTGGGACACCACGTTGTGAGTACGGATAAGGGGTAGGATGGGCAACATTGAGGTAAGCAGGAGTGTGGGAAAAAGGAGGAGGCATGCCATATCTTGGATACATGCTACCTGGAGAGGGGAAAGTGTCGGAGGGTCTGGCCCCTCCTGGAGGGAAACCATAGCCCAAAAGAGGTTGAGCAGAGGTGTGTGACAGGGCTCCAACGATACCGTCGGCAGAGTGAGATGCCCCTGAGGCATTAGGGCCACCGGGCTTGGGGAGGTCAGGAAGGATGGTATAAACATAACTAGATTGAGCATAGATAAGGTCATATTTCAAGGCTATTTGGAGGGCGGCTTCTTTGGTTTGAGGAAAATGGGATGCGACATCTTTGCCAATGGGGGGTAAGAGAGAGTGAAGGAACCAGTCCATGTAAACCCGATCTTCAAAGGGGGGAGTGCGACACAAGCTCCGTCTTCGTTGCCATTCCTGGACATGAGCGGAAAGGCGGGTCGAAGAGGATTGATGAAAAGAAGTTAGGAGTTCAGTACCAGTGTCGTATAGGAGAGGGAGCTGGAAATAAGGTAAAAAGGCGTGGGAAATGGTCGTAAAGGTGGTATGGGAAGACGTGGCTTGATCAACATACCATTTAGAAGCTTCGCTGGTAACTGTGCGTTGGAACAATTGAAGACGGATGGAGTCATTAGTGATGGAATTAGAGGAACACCACATGTGGAAAGATCAAATATGGTTGGAGGGATCTTCACTAGCAAGGCATTCGAACTTGGGAATGTCAGAGGGGAGCTTGGTTGGCATAGCAAGCCAACTAACATCGTGGTGAATAGGATCATTGATTAGCTGATTGAATTCGGGGAGACTGAGACCAGCCATATAAGGGAGAAATGGGGCAGTCGAGGTAGGTCTCATAGTGGTTCCACTGGAAACGAACCCAGCAGTAGAACTAGGGTTGCCGCTAGCACTAGGCCCTGAACTAGACATGATTAAGGTAATAGGGGGAGAACCAGGAGTAGGGGGAGAACCCAAACAATCAGAGGAAGAGTCGGAGTGCGGACTCAGGGAAGGACTTACTCGATGACGACGGGAAGGAGGAATTCGACCAACCAGAAACTGAGGATGAAGGCCAAGAAGTCTCCGGGACAAATGCCTTGGAGGCGTAATGATGACGGGAAGAAGAAAACCGATAGGGGCAGGTAGGGGTAAAATCAAGAGAGGTCAATGTCGAAACAAGGGCAGAGAGGTGCAGTGTAAATTGATTTTAAAGGCTTTTCCAGGTGGTGTTAACCAGGCTCTTCTTCACTTAGGGTCAGTGTGTGGCATGCGTTAATTTTAATTGTTCAAACCCAAACGTTTTGAGAGTAAAATAAAAAGTGTGTTGCGTAACTGAAAATAAATCTGCAGTAAATAAGAATGAAAGAATAGAAAAATAATAGCTAATGATGCATCAATCTAGCCCAAGAAGGCAGGGCTCTCAAAACTATTCTATAAGAGGGAAAAAACTAAGCAAAGCACATGAAAAAGAGGCCAATAGATCTAAGGTCGGGAGGGACGGGGATCTAAAGGAGAAATCTGCTGAAAAGAGGTGCAGAGAACAACAAAGAAGCAGAGGCAAGGTTGCTGCTAAAAAGAGAAGGGACAAGGAGGCGGCCCTATAAATAAACCCAAACAAAACTATATGAGGTGATTTGAAAGGGAGAAGAGCTGATCTAAAGGGATCTGAAAATGAGGTATCAGATCTGAAAGCAATAAGGCTGAAACCCTGTAAATTCAGACTTCTGAAACAGCAAAAACTCTCCCATAAAAAGTGAATTGTACTAGAGCCCTTAGGGGCAAGATTCCCACTTAGTTGAGTGAAACAGATCAGAAACAAGTCTAAACGCGTGGAGACAGAGGCTGGAAAACCCTGACAGAAGCTTCAGACAAACCCAGAAAAAGTGCTGGAAAATTGTAGAAAAAGGTGCAAGTCACAGGTTCTGACTTGTTTTCAGTCTAGGTCACAGATTTTGGACAGAAAAGTGCGAACTCAAGGCCAGGTCGAATTTTTTGGGCTGATAAGTGCGACCTGCAGATCTGGGTCTCTCGGCGCCAGATTTCAGAAAAAGTTGTCGTCTCAGTTGCGGCTGATGTCTGTCACCTGCGCAATAGGGCCAGAAACACATGGAAGTTAAAAATTTTAATGTTTGAGGGTTTTAGAAGTGAAAAGCACCATAAAAATAGGAAAAATAGAAAACAGAAGAGAAACCCTAGGGTTTGAAATAGTTGGATATGCAGGAATATATAAAACGACAGTGGTCACAAAAGAAAACCCGTGTGGAGTCGCCAATTGTTAGTATGAATCTTTCGTCGTAAAAGATCACTTTAGCTACGCATAACAAATAGCCCTAACATCGATTATGGCTGCCAAACATATTTAAATCTGCAATTAGAAGATCCAAATAATGCTGCACAAATCCAGATCTAAGCATAAAAGACATTAAGCAGATAAAGTAAAATATGGCTCCATGCATCCAATAAACAAGACAAGAACAGTGTATTTGAAATAATTTTTGTATTATATTAAAAAGGGGGCACCTGAGAGGAAAAAAAGAAAGGTGTTTTCCGGTTCTCCTCAATGGGATGGGTTCTTGAAAGTCCTCAGCGTTTTAGATCTAAAATTCCTCTCTCTTATTGGTGTAGAAAACCCAGACAAACATAGAACTCAATGGGAGCTCACAAGGCAAAATGGAAAATGGTGACCAAGAGTAGATCCAGAGTGATCTAATGCAATGGAGGTGACTAATGAATGGGGAAAACCTTTCTATTTATAACAAAATATTAGGGTTATCTAGAACTTGGTGTATGAATAAAAATATTATTAATCAAATTCTAGAACCACCCTTTAGGAATATTTTATTATATTTGTTGGAGGGAAAAGGTCTTTTGACTTGGGTCAATTCCTTTATTTATAAACAATAAATAAATAAATGATTTATTTATTATTTTAGGGAGATGGTGGGAATATAATTAAATAAATAATGATTTATTTTATTATTTAAAAATGATTTAGTCAAATTTAACTAGGAATATTATTTAAATAATGATTTAAATAACTTATTCCTAGGAAATAATCAAATAAATAATGATTTAATTAATTAATTTCTTTGTTTTGGGTTAAATATGACTAGGAAATATAAACAAATGTTATTTCACATGGTGAAGACAATTTTACTTAGGGTAAAATTGGTCTTACATGGTGTACTTGGGTTCATCTAATGATAATAGGTTAGATGACCAAAAAATGGTGTAACAGATTGTGTTCCATTAATTCATCAAAACATTCACAAACTTACAAAAGTGCATTCTTTGAGAATGGTTTTGAAAAAATTATGGACCCTTATCTAAATGAATGAGAGGGGTTTAAATACTAAACTAACTATGTTTTAAAAGTATATTATTACGTAAAAATAGAGGAGGCTTCAAACAACCATCCTTGTGAGACAAACTTTAACTACAATCTATGAAAATAAAGTAACAATATGACTATGAATTCCGATATTTCATTTGGATTTGATCCTAAAGTCAACAAAGATCCAGCATGGGCTTGAGTTGAGCTGGCTGTGAAATCCTTGATCTGACCTATCCCTTGAATACCGCATTCGAGAGTGTTGGCTACGATCTTTCTGTCGAATATGTTAAAGAATGCAAGGTTTGGTACTGATGACAAGGTTTGATCAGAAAATTCCAATAATTTTCTTTATCAAACTTATTTAATTTTTTAATCATTTCATCCTGCATTTATGCCTTTTGTTCCCAATCTGTTTCCAGCTGTTTGACTTATGAGAGCACTTCAGACGTACACTCTTTGATAATTTATACTTTCACAAGATTTTCACACACATATTCTATAATTTCCTTTGATAATATTGATGCTTTCATTGTTTCTTTCTCTGCCTGCCTTATATGTGATTCCAAATCTTTGAATAAGATCTCCTTGTGGAACTTATCTACTTGGGGTAGATCAAATTCCTTTCTTTAGTCTGATGCTTTCCATTAAATGTGTTCATTGATTTTCTTCTCTATCTTCTCACATTCAAGTTTGGATGGCTACTTGCTGGATCAACATTTCACCATAGTCACCATAGGAGCTAGTGATAGAAAATTGTTGGAAAAATGCTTCTTTTTGTTGCTTTAACTTAGCATTCATATCCAATGCTTCCTTTATGAATTGATCTAACTGTGGTTGGCTTTGTAATTTTTTCATCATTGCTTCTAGTTGTGCTTGCTTCTCAATGAGTTGTACTTGATGCTACAAATTAAGACTTTCAAAATCTTTTTGAAATTGGGACATCTACAATTTTATTTGCTTGCTAGTGTTAGATTTTTCTTGGTGTAACAACCTCTCTAATTATTTTATTCTATCCTCTTTCTGTTTTAGTAAAATTTTAACCTCGGTGGTTTTATCAACAGTGCCAGTAGCATATGCCCCTAAAAACTATGATAGTTTGGTTAAATGTTCAGTCAGATTAGCTAGAGGATCCTTCCAAAAAACATCAACTAATTCATTTGTAAGCTCGGAGACTGTCTCATTAATTATTCTCTTTTTTCTTCTCTTTACTACAAATTTATTACGTGGGATATAGAATACATCCAACGAAGGTATTTCCTCAATTTTTAGCACTATTTTTTTTGTAGGATAAGCCAGTATGATCTCTCGATCATGAGTTCCAAGAACTTGTTGTAGTGGGGTAACAGTTTTCACTAACTTCTGAGAATGTTCTGGCATCTGAAAACTAGTAGCTTGATCAGTATTGGGATTTATTTGAGGATTTTTTACTACTTTAGAAAACTCATCCCATTCACTATTCAAATTATTTGGTTGAGATTTAGCTGACTAATCAAGTGTATCTTGATTGTGCTAAACTTCTTGAAAAGTTGACTTTGTTCCATTGCTTCCTCTTTTCTCCTGCTTCTTAGTCACTTGGATTACTTGATCAATTATCTTTTCTAGGTTTTCCTTTCTATTTCTGGATTCATTTTAAGAATGATCCGAATCGTGAGATTGATGCTTTGATTGTCCCAACTCATCTTCAGACATGCATTTCACTTCATTATCCAAGCTAATACTTGGAGTAGGTATCTTGACATCTTCAATAGTCAATAAATCCAGATGAATCTTTTCCAATCTCTTACTTCTATATGCTTGGAAGGCTTCCAAGTCATCTTTATTGAGTTGATTGGATGCAAACTTAAGTACATATGAAAACTTTTCAATTCCTTGAAAGAAATCATCAAATATATCTATTTATCTCTTTCACAAAATGTTTTAATTTGAGCTCTGTGATGTAGTTTTTAATCACATCATTCCAATCGTATGTTTGTCCTGGCATTACGGCCAAATTCAATAGATTAACCTTTGAAACTTCCTTGTAGGCATGACCAATATCAAAAAGTGAAAAATTACCACACTGTAAAGGGAAATTAGGCCAAACAACCTTCTTAGAATCTTTAAGCTATTTTGAAATACCATTTACAACAAGCTGGTAGGCTATCTCTCGTGCAAGTAATTTGTGAGGAACATAATATTGCAAGACGTGAGGAGAAGAATAACTACCAAATACTCGGATATATGTGAAACTTTCTTCTACAAACCACCTAGAAACGGGTAGAATGTTTGTATTGGCTTCTTTAGAAACCCTAGGGGCTTTGTCATTGAATATAATCTCGTGCATAGCTAACATGAGTCTATGCAAAATTTTGTAAAAATGAAAATGGTAGTCAGATTCCCAGAGGAATCTATGGTAAATGTGGATTAGAGTAGAGTATTGGGTCGTATATTTCCATCCCATGGTAGGAAAACTAGAAGAAAATAAAATTGCATCCATGACATAGGGACTCATATAAAAAGGGGGTATTTCTCTAGATGAAACACTTATTTTATTCCTATACTCCATGATGTGTTTGGCTAAATTATCAGATAGGATATTTTTCCAATTCATAATTAAGGAATTGACGATTATGTCAATTAATGGGACCTAATCTATAGAAAACCTAGTGGTTTCTAGTTTTGCATATAATCTAGAAAACATTTCGGAAACATAACAATAAGGGGAAGGAATATATGCTATTGGGTACGTACTGATTTTATCTTTTTTAAGCTTTCCCTAGTCTTCCTTCCATTCATTTATGACCTTCATCAGGTCTGGATGTTTTGCTCTAAAGTTTTGAAGAAAATATTTGTCATAGTTCTGAAGCAGGACGGGCAAGTGGTACATTATCCTTAAATCTTATGCCCTGAATAACCCAATATTCTTGCCTTTTGAATATTTGAATGTTCTGTCTTCTATATTCAAGTGGTCAATTACCCACTTAATCATATATGTATAAGGGAGAATATTTGGCCTTGTTGCTACCTTATGGATGAATGAGCATGCAACGTCGAAGTAGGTCGGGTATAAAGAAACAGAAGTGCCTGCTAAAGCAACTTTGACTATTACCCTTGGATTTTCATCCTCGAAAATCTCATACATTGCCTCCCATGAATAACTTCCACAATCCTTGTTGCAGGTGGTGTCTGAGAATAGGGGAGACATATTTGAGTCTTCGATAGATGATGTTTGGGAAATTTCTTTGCCTTTCTTGTTAATTTCTATTTCCCTCACTCTGTTAAGTGGTTTCCTAATTTCAAGCAAACAGAACAAACATGAAAAATATAGAGAACAAAGAGGCAGATATAATTAAAAAAAATCCGTCATTCAATCACTTCAACACATGCTCAAAGTAGATATGAATCTATCAAAACCTTACTTCTATTAAATGCAGTTAATCATCAATAATATTTTTAAATCAAATCTCTTACACCTTCACGTGAAATGTATATTGATCAATTTAAGATGTTGAAACTTGTATTCGATTTGATATGACATGAATCATTTCACATGCTTGAGTAATTAACTATCATTCATCGCACATCGCAATTTATAACCACTACCATTTATGATGTTACCCATAAATCCCACGAAATATGATCTGCACAAATCGTACATCGCAATTTTTATGTGGTAAACGAGTTTTCTTTTATTTATGTCGTGCAAAATGCGAAGTGCGTATTTAAGAAGTCAAGAAGCTGTGCTTTATCAGACTTTGGAACTTTATATTTTTTTCTTTATTCACTTGTCAGGTCTATGTATTTTCAACTTTCACCAAATTTCATATAAGTTTGATCGTTTAAACGAGGCGCGATGCGATTTTGGTTTATAACGATGATTAAAGTGTTTGTAGTAAGACTTTGATATGACTTTGGAATGAACTTAGTGCATATCGCAGCCTGCATGACTTAGTGGATTTTTAAGTCATTTAAGTTTGTAATCTATGCAAATTGCGATCCACACTAAGGAATGAAATCGGAAAGGCAAGAGAAATTTTATTTCCTAAAGTTTTTTGACTTAAGCTTAGAAAATAAATGAAATGAATTTCTTAATTATTTTTAAAGGGTCCCCATTTATTAAAATAAATGGGGGATACACAACAGACTGATATTCTTTTGTTGTTGCAGAAATAGTCAACGTTGACATATCAAGCATATTATAACATATTTTTGACATAATAAATTACAACCTTTTCTCCAAGTCCAAGAGTTAATTGGTTCCTAGCATAAGTTTCCTCATAACACTATCATTTTGTAGAGACTACTGATCATATTTTGTAGATGTATTGAAGGAGACTTAAAATCTAATTTTGGAGGTTTCATTACAAGAATTTTGGGGATTATTTTTTTCTCTCAGAATGAGAGTAGGAGAGGTGCACATCATTCTTCAGAAGTGTGTATTTGTTTCTTGGGCATTCATTGATCGACTGCAAAAGAGTTTCTTCAATGTTTCAGGGATTATTATTAATTTTAATACATTTAAAGTATTGTAATTGAGAAAAATGGCATTGTTACTTAAGGTCATGTATTGTAAATCCCTCTTCAAATTTTTAATCCCTCTCTATCACAAGAGGGACTTCTTTGTAACATTTCAGTAAAATATTGATATTTTTCTGAGGGAAATTGGTGTTATCACCCCTTGGTATCCTTGTTTCCTCTTTTAGGAGGAGTCTATTGTGTGTATGTTTGTGTTAGAAATTTATCTGCTTGCATTAGTTTCATATTTTATCTCTAAGTCTTGCTATTACTAACTTAATTTCTAGATCAATCTATTGAGCATTGCATTTTAGGTCTCATTTTTTCCTCTCTTAATTTTTCGATATTTGGTATGAATTTCGTTTGAATATCTATTGTATTAAGCTCACTCGTGTTTTAGATTTGATGGTGTTTCCTACTTGTTCAGTTAGAAATCTCATCTGCCATCCTAAATTTGTGTCTTCATCATTTGAATTTCTTGTTTGTTTCAACTATCTAAATAAGTAAAGAACATATATAATTAACACATTTAAATATTTTTTAGTAATTTTTCCTAACTTCCTAAACATCTCTGTTTCTTTGAGTATTTCCTATTGTTTCATTGATTATTGTCATTAGCTAATAATCTTGTGCTTTGAAGTATCTATCTACTTTGTGATTACAAATATATTGGAATTTTAATTTCCTTGAAGCAATATTCATAGCATTGTATCTCAATGAAACATTTCATTCTCATATGGCATTTAGGATCTTAACTTTAACCTTAAAATTTACCTCCAAGCATAAAATTGGTTGAATATAAAGTTAGGCACACCTTCTCCACTATTCAATTTGAGAATCTTGACCCTTAATTAATGGTTAAAACAAGTGACCTTGTAGTTATCTTTTGGGAAATCCCGTGTAGGAATGGAGGCACTTGTGTTATTATAACTCTTGTGTAGGTATGGTTAATGAGGTGTTATCCTCATTCCCCAATAATTCTTTCTACATAGTTTCAAAACAATTGAGGAGAAGGATTTCACCTAGTCTAGGCATTTAACTAAAATTAACCAAGATATTGCATCTCACCTAGTTTAGTTTTCATTGATCTATCTAACTTTCTCTCATTTGACATATTTTTAGTTTGTGAGCACCTTATATTTACTTGCAATATTACATCACTTCTCTTGAATTTTCCCATTAACCATCTTTCTCATTGTCCACTGATATTGTAATATATTTATTTGAGCATCTCTTTAAAGCAAAGTACAATTTTCTTTCATTATTGCAAGTTATATATTTTGCTCATATTTTAATATTGTGCCATTTATTGTACTAACACTTGTCTTACTGCATTATTTATCCCGTGACTTGAAATATTGTTATATTTCTCAAGTGTTGAATCTCTATTGAGCATTGTTAAAAGGCATTGGTTTATCATTGTTAATCTAGTCATTATCTTATTGATATCATTGATATTATCTCTTAAAATTTTACATTTTTGTTTTAATAATAAAACTTTCTTAAAAAAAATTAATCAAGTTACCTAGATAAATAATTTCCTTGCCCTTAGTCTCCCAAAACTTGTTGTTTCCAATAGGTTTTCCTTTCTTCATCATCCTTAGGGACTACCCCCCTTAGATTAACTAGGAGAGAGCTTAAATAGAGTGAGTATGGAATAGATGACAACCCCTACTCTGAGAGTTGCACCATAGAGATTATACCTTCTAGGGTTATAAAATTTTCCCAAACTTAGGTGTATATCTTAGGTGACAATAGGAGGATTCAAGGAAAATCAAGAAATGTTGCCATCATTTGTGGATTTCTTTCTTCAAGTGTGAAATATGCTATATTTAGCATCCTTACTCCCATTTTCCACACTAAAAGTTTTTTCCATTTCATTTGAGATTGCAATGAAGTTGAACATACTTATTTGTTAGATTACTTTGGCCATTAACATTAAAGACATCACAATAAACGATATATGTAGATACTAACAAAATAAATATAGATATATATATAAATATACATACATACATACATACATACATACATACATACACACACATATATATATATATATATATTCAACTACATATACAATAGTTTCAATTTAAATATTTTCAATATATAGGGCTTGATATGTTTTAAAATGTAAGGATGCTAGTCATATCCCCCATATAATGACATTGAAAAGATTGACTGAATATAGTAATATATGTAATAAATTATATATGTAAGAAGATCATTCTTCTCGGTGAGAAAAAAAGAGTGCTAACATATATGGGTACCATTCATAATAATGCATGTATATTTTTTGTTCACATTCATTGATAGTGATGCTACGAGCTATTGATTCCTAAAAAAACCAGAGATATGTTGCATTAACCAGGAAACTTTTTTCATGATCTTGTAATCCATTTGAAGGATGATTCTTTGAAATGATATTATTCCTAGGATTTGTTAGGTTTTCCATAGGGTCTCCTTAATAAAAATGTATATCTAGCTAAGACATTTTAACTAAAATAAACCCGATTACTTTTAACCCATGAAAGCACCTTCAAAAATCATTGAATCAACTAGATGATATAACACTGATTTGGATTTTACTTCTCTACAGACTAGGATTCAAAACAATATCTTTGAATGAAAAGAGCTCAAGAAGATTAATAATAATAGAAAAGTCTCTTCATTGGTGTTATCTCGATATGGTTATTACTAAGCTGTCATTCAAAATAGGAACAAGTCATATAAATAATAAATCAATTTAGATGAAACAAATTCTTCAATATGGCTATTATCACAGACTACATGATATAACTATCAATTCCAATCATGAATATCATTAATTTTTCAGTTCCAAAATATTCTTTGAAATATACCCCAAAACATTAAATGTGAAATATAGTTTTATTTTTATGTGAAAGCACCAAAAAATGGTAGTATACAACTTCTCATGAAAAAACAAACCTCCTATCATAGTCAAGATGCATTCATAAAGATAATATTTCGAATTAAAAATCCATAATACATTTCCAAAGAACTCCATTAGATTTTTGTGTGTTTCATGCCATGGATCATGGTTGGATATTGAGGCTTTAACCATTATAATAGAGGAAATATAATTATGATCATTCATGTGTCATGGTTGGTTATTGAGACCTTAACCATAGTTGTGGTAGGGAAAAAAATTTATTTAGACCTTTGAAATTAGTTTAGGAAGGGAAACATAAACCTTTATCCTAAATGTAGCTTTTTAGGCCTAAAACCATGAACATATCCTCTATGGTAACTTACTTGTACAAGCATAGTTTCCATTAACAACACCTACAAATCGTATCTAGCGAGTTTCTGAACATCAAAATTGGATGTGGACGTTATTAAGAGTTTTTGCATGCCACACATAAGTTGTAGGGATTTAAACATGGTTGAAAAAAGAAAACAAGTTCCCTAAGATATTTTTAATCTTATTAGGTCAAGATCCTTGAATGAGTCCTTGATCCAACAAAAATATTTTGTAAGGGTTATTTATAGGCCTTTGAGTGGGACACATGTTGTTAGTAAGTTTTGCGCATTATAAATGCATTTTAGACACCTCAAAATTGTTAAAGAGATAAATAAGGGCCTTAATACTTAATTGAATCTTATTGAGATAAAGCTTCATGACCAAAACATGAACATACGAATTCCATACTTGCCTAAGGTGTATTTGTTGGAAACCTTTGAGCGCTACTGAGAATTGTATGAATCAATAGTTTGATATATATATGATTTTTAGCAATTTAAACTTCAATTATTGAATCACACATATGTCAACAAAAATTTATTAAACATGTGCATCATATAAGCATAATTGAACACTATAAGAAATAATATAAGCCACAATAAATTCACACAATCACGTCATCACATATAAGACACAATATTTCTAGTGGAAACCCTTCCGAGAGAAAAAACACCCTTGTTGTTGTTGCTCCACTCTAGATTTATATTAGTCAATAAATTGGTCTTTTACATAGCTTACTGAATCCCATCATCATGGAGACTTGACCTCATATAAAATATTTCAACATTGATTAGTTAGGAGACTCAATTCTACTAATCAGCTCATAACACTATGTTCTATACAGATATATGGACTACCATATTTTGAAGGCCACCACGATAAAAAATCATCACCCAAATCCGTTTGGAATATCCAACTACCATAGGATGAGAAACTATTCCTTTCACTAAAACTTCGATATCCCTGCTCCTCTCTCATGAAGTCACTTCTCCTCTACCACTATGCAAACCTCCTTTCATCTATTTTCAAACAGGATCCAAGACTCTCTGCTAAAAAATAATTCAACTATGCATATATGCTCTCAGTAGAAAGCTATCATCATCATCATCAAAATAATCATAAAACCCACAAAAACATATTCTCTCCAAATAGCAAAAACCGTGGGCACAATAAAACTGATGCCAACATATATCAAACCCTCTCATCTAAATATAATTTTTTCATACTACAATTAGCAACATAAAACACTAAGGTATTCTCCAAATGTAATAGGATCACCTACAAAAACAAGTGTGAAGGTTACACTAGCAACATACAAAAACTCTCCAACCAATGTTTACTGCAACAACTCCAAATATGAACTATTCTAAACCATGCTTCAGATCTTCTCATTATGCAACAATAACACTCATAGACTAAAGCATAAATGATCTCCAATAGTTATGAAGCATACAATACTTCTCTGCAACCTTCTCACTCACTTACACATTCCTTCAACTCACCCTCAACCCTCAAAGAACTCCAAGTTCAAGTATATAAAACCTGTAAGGGGAAATTAAGCTTTGGGATAGGATCATAGGTTCACATATTGGACCAAATAAATCCACTAAGACCACTACTTATGGAATAAGCTCATTCACACCATTGGAGGACCTTTTCAAACAATTTTGGAAGCCTCTAGGAATTTAATTTCTAATTTCGTTCCAAACAACACAAGGAATGCAGAGAAAGTCTCATAAAAAACCTTTGTCGAATGCATAGCACTGGGAAAATTTGACTAGAAGCTTCAACCACATGGATAATTCTATCTCCCAACCAATAGAGCCTTCCAATCACACTAATAACCCATCATCCATGTGATTTGGGATAAAGATGAGAAAAACCAATGAATCTTCAGTCCAAAACCTTTGCCATTGATTGGATCCTCTTTTCCACCATATCTACTAGTCTCCAAGCTTCTAACATGGAATCTGACACATCTGAAAGTGTATCAAACATGCCTCCTAAGTGTCATTGCCAAATTGACCTAGAAGTCCAACAAACAAGGTTGGAAAGAGTGCCAAAAATTCCTCCACTCTCAAATAAGCATATCCATATATGCAACATCACTGGAAAAACACCTGCAATACTTTGCAAAACCATCATCAATCCATTACATCACTACAATAAGTCATCCTCATAAGCATATGCATGAAGGCCTAATGAAGACCTTAGTTGAAAACTCAACTACTGTGCTATCAACCATCACTTATCACATGTAGATCTACATGAAAACCTGTAACACCATCATCAATGCCTCCAATGCCATCATCTATCCATAATCATAAATTCCAACACAAACTAACATGAGTGACATCATACTATTGAAATCAATGCCAAACTACAATGCCATGAAAACCCCCCTTTGGAATTGTTGTCAACCTCAACAACATGTGAATCTGATCTCCACTGAAACCCAAACTATAAATCTTATCTCTATCTGTAAAAATTCTCTCCCACTTTGACATCAATGGGAAAGGGTCAACTCCATATGAATAGGTAGAAAAAATTGAAACAAAAAGACTGGAGTAGTACATCTCTACATGGCTGAAATATAATGCATCAATGGTCATCCATTCCTCCCATATCAAAGAAACAAGTAGAAAATAAACCAATCATCCTCTAGCAGAAAGCAACAATATGCCAACATAAGGCACCACCAAGCATCATATGCAACATCATCCAAAACTCCTCCACATTGCAACATCATATAAACATCATCATAATATGTAGCAAGATCCACATGAAATAACCACACACAATCTCCTCCATAACTACATAGAAGCAACTACCAAGATATCTCATCACATGAGGCGAAGACCCCACTATCATAACATAGTATAAGGCATATCATGAACACCTCCAAGCTGATCATAATGCCAGGAATGTATGGATGAAGTAATAAGAGTAAGTAATTCTCCCCTTGAACACATGTCATCTCCAAGTTGCAAAGATACCAAATTTTGGGCTAAAATGATCGCTTTTGCTACAAACAATGCCTCCTTTTAAAAATAGAAGAACCATATGGACTAAGAATCCACATGACCATGACTAAAGTGACATATACATGCTAAATACATGGTTGTAGTAGGGATATAAAACCTCATACATAATTCATATGACCATAAACATTAGGGGAATTTTGAGGTCTAAAATGGGCATCCTAAGGAAATTATAAAATAATAGTGGAAATAATAAAATAAGATTAGATTACATCATCAAATTTTAGAGGGAAAAAAGAAAAAGCTACTTTTTCAACTCGTATTTTCAACTTATATCCCTATGGGTTACTCAAATTTCGAGTGAGAACACTCGTTGGATGTAGAATTTGATTCCTCATCCAAGGAGCACCCATGTTGCATACTTTCGACGGACCCTGCTACACCAAAAATGATAAATACATGAAAAACATGATTGCAATCACACTTTTTCATGTATTTCTCATTTTCCGTGTAGAAGGTTTCATCAAAAGTATGCAACATGGGTACTCTTTGGATGAGAAATTAATTTTCTCATCCAACAAGTAGTCTGGCTCAAAATTTGAGTAAACCCTTAGGGAGATAAGTTGAAAATACAAGTTGAAAAAGTAGTTTGATTATTTTATTATTTTTTAATATTTTTACTTTTTTACCCCAAAAATGGTGAATCATCCCCCATTGTTGACATCATCATCTTCAATCCTATTGGTACTTATAAAGTTTATTTTGGTTGTACATTTTTGTTAGGAGGCCCATTTTAGACCTCAAATGTTCTCTAATGATGACCTCATGAGTCATGGCTAAGTGAACCAATAATACATATAATATAAATACATGGATCCACGAGCATTATAAATATATTTTTAATGCAATACATAAATATTATTATCATATCCTATGGACCATTGACTCAAATACATAATACATCATGAAAATTATATCATCATTAGCCCATACACGTGGCTGGAAAATTACTCCATAAGACTCCACCAAAACAAGCATATCGCCGTGATGACTCAACAACTATTGACTGGACTCTCAACCAATACATAATCATGAAACAATATCAAATACATGGTTGTAGTAATAATCATATAATATCCTATACATGGTTGTTCTTGTTATCTCTCTAGTAATTCTAAAGTTGTGTGATTATGGTTTTTAGTTAAAGAATTCTAGAGGTAACCACAAACCAACTTCAAACTCTAGGATCTAGCCTTCCTAGGGTTCAGAGAGGGCTCTCTCTTTAAAGTTTAACTTTGTTTTAATTTGTGAATATTAGGCTAGTTATGAAAGTGCAACTTTGGCTTTGTTTTCGTAGATTTGGTGGGAAAAATCACTTGAAAGGATGGATAGTGGGAAATCTATTTTTCCATTGGGCTAAGGAGTCAAAATCAAGCAAAAAGGATTGTGATCAAGGGAAAAAAGGTCAAATGTTTTCAGGGCAAGATAGATAACCCTTGAAGATCTTGGAAAGTTGTTTTTTATGAGTTGTTATGATCAGGATAAAGGGCACTTAAGAATAGTTAAATATGGAAAAGGAAGTAGTAGGAAGAGGTCAAACGAGAGAGGGAGAAATTAAGGGTTCCCTACACTGGAAATTAGAGGAAAACATATAAATGATAACTAGTTAAAAACAGGGTTCTTTTAACAAATCATGTAGTAATACTCCTAGTTATACATTCATATTTACGATAAACATAGATGGATGTATGTAACTATGAAAGAAAACAATGACAAGTGAGGAAATACGTCAGTCCAAATAAATCATCACAGGAATCCTGAAGTATGATGCGAATTTGTTTTGACCTAGCCTTGCTACTCGAATTTTGACACACAAAAGCTTTGAAGTCCAAGAAGAAATGACTATAGCAATCCCAGCAATTTTATTCCACACAAAATACTTCTAAAGATGAAGTATTTATACATAATGTTTTATAAAATATCCTAGAAGACTTCTAGGAATTATCTTAGGAAAATAAAATATCTTTACAATAATAATAGAGACAGCTGCTTAACAAATCAACAAGTTGTCCTAATTTATCCAAAAGAAATAGAAACAGTTTTGAGGATAGGATGTAGTTGGCTACTTTGGTGTCTTCCTTGCTGGCTCTTAGATGTTTTTTGGAATCTACTACCTTGTCTGATACTCTTTCTCGGATACCCTTTATTCATTGATACTCTCTAAACTGATACTCTTTGACCCTCAGTAAAATAATTTTAATGTTGTAAAATATGTTTTGACTGTAAATCTGAAAACGGTTTTTGTCTTCCTTTTATCTGCTTGTTTTTATCCTTCACAGTAAATCTGTGAGTGCTTGCCAATCCTCATTTTTAGAAATTTGTATATTCTTTAATTTCCTAAAGTTATCATTAGCTTCAGTATATCTAGCAAAGGTTGGCTTGATGACAGACAAGTGTTTGATCTCATGTTGCAAGTAGAATAAGTCTTCAAAACTCTTGAGTGACACTTTTCCTATTGGGATGCCTTGACCTGTTGGTTTATTTACCTGTTCTTTTGAAAACTCTCTTATATTCTTATCATAATAATTTTGAGGCTTCAATTTATCATTAATGAAAATGATATCAGGCAGTCCTTTTTGTCTTAAAGTTGTGAACTTAACCATAAATCTGGTTATGGCAGTATTCATACCTTCACATTTTTCTTCCAGTTGTTTCATCAAATTTCTCTTTGTTGTGACTTTCCTAATTTCTAGGATAGTTGCAGTTCTTTTGGTGATTTTTAGTTCTTCCAACTCCTGTCTATTTTTGCTGTTAAGGAAATTGATTAGCCTTATAGCTTGCTCTGGTTTGTCAGCCAAATCAGTTTGAGTCTTTTGAATTTCTGCTTGGGCTGCTAGTAATAATTCTCTTTGCTAAAAAATTACCTGAATTGAAGGTCGTACATCACGAATGGCTTCAATAACATTATTCCAAAGGTAATTTTTGATGTATGATATCTGATCCTTCAAAGTTAACTCCTTTTGCAACTTCTTTAAATCTTCACTTAGTCTATTAGTATTTTGTTCATGTGTCTTTGCATTTACCTGAGCTAATTTATTTGAATTCTAAAGATTTTCAACCATCTTTGTCAACCTGTTAATCTCATTTGTCTTTAAATACATCTCTTCCATTGCTTTGACTATTTTGTTGGCCTCATCAGTAGGTTGTACTGTTGTTGTAGATGATTCAGTGGCTGATGTTGTGGAAGAAGTCACTGGCACTATAGTAGCCAGTGGTTCTTTGGGTGCCAACTTTTCACCTAAAGTTGAAGGCACTGTTGCAGTGATAACTGGAATGACTGTAGGAATCACTGGTTCTTTCACTTTATCCTTTTCTTGGACAAATTTTTCCATCTGTATTTCCATTTCTTTAACCTGAGCTGTCGACTGAAGAATTAAATTCATCATTTCATCTATTTCATTATGTTCCTATATGACTTCTTTTGTCGGGGGATGCTCACTTTGAGGAAGTTTGAGTTGTTTCCTCAAGGCTACTATATCTTCATTTTTCTTTTTCACCAATAATTATGCTACTTTGATATTAGTAGGATCATATCCTACCTGTAAAACTAGTTCTTCTAAGGCTTTTATTCTTAGATC
Source organism: Pinus albicaulis (assembly GCA_034641835.2). Taxonomy (NCBI): domain Eukaryota; kingdom Viridiplantae; phylum Streptophyta; class Pinopsida; order Pinales; family Pinaceae; genus Pinus; species Pinus albicaulis. Next base: position 645,990,070 of record CM076574.1, read on the forward strand.
CTTAGCATATAATTATTCTTTTTCCATATACATTTGACCTTGCATGTTGAAGATGGTGTTTTGTAGCTTTTGAGCACTCATGGCTTTATTTGTGAGAGTAGAATAAAACATCTCTAAAGTCTGCCTGTGGAACTCAATTTGATCAAGAGCATGGACTTTATCTGTCTAGACCTCCAAATCAACTTTCTTATAATCATCCACTGTCTTAGGAGTTTTGACTGTGGGTTGCAACGTTGACATGATTATCTTTTGATTAGAATAATCAAAAGTAGAAGGGAGACTATTTTGTATATTAGGAGTCTGTTTGAGATATTGAGAATAAATGTTATTCTTTATCTCTTCATTCTTCAATTTAATCTGCTTATATTTCTCTTTGATATCCGAATCCTTTTCCTCAGCTGCCTATGAGGAAGAGGCTTCCATGCTTTGCCTCCTTTCCATCAATTGTGTGTCTTCATTATTAATTTTCCCTTCAGTCTGATTTGGCTCATTGATAATTACAGTAGCAACATTTGTCTCTAACAAATCTGTATTAGATTTTAAAGGCTCTTTTCTTCCACATCTGTTGTCACTTTTCCTTTACTTGCTGAATCTAATTTTGGCCTTTTGTTGTATATGATCTTAAACTTGGTTTTAGTTGTAGTTTTTGCCACATAGGCTTCTTCTTCCCTTATTCTTTTGGTGGACTTCTCTGGATGATTTTCAATCTCTAAGGTATGACTAGTATTACCTTTGTTCACTACATCTATTAAAGTTTTTTCAGTCCATTCAATCTGATTGGCAAACTTTTCTATTTCTAGTTTAGCTTCATTGATAAAGGGTGTTAACTTGAATTTAACCCTTAGTTTTCTCAAGATCCCTTGTGGATCATAGTTCCAAGGGAAACTCTCTTCAAATTTATATTCCAATAACTGATTAGCTGCCTCTTTTTCTACATCCATGTGATTACATATAAAATGGCCCTATCTGATTCTTAAGTTTGAATTGTGTCTTCTTCTTAGCTGCCATGAAATTTATTGAATCAGAGTTTAGGATATGCCTGATATACTCCAAGGAAAAGATCCTCATTGAATGATGTTTGGGTAACTTGTAAGGTAATAAGTTTGACCCAAAGACTTTGATTTCAGTATATTTATCATACAAATACCAGTCACCAAATTTACTCTGTTTTGATAACAGCAATATCTTTTTCATTTCTTCATTTACTCTTGGCTGCTCTATCTTGGTTAACATTGTGATCACTAGATGTAAAAATAACTCTGAAAACTCTGAATAAATAAAGTATGTACATTCTTTCCTAAGCATGGATGTCCAAAAGATAACAGACAGAGGATTTTCCTCTATGTCAATTTTTTGGAAAGTAATTGAAAAATTATATGTTTGGAAGTATAAAAAAATATGGAAAAGGTAGGAGGTATATCTGAATACTCCCTCAATTTGCAAATTGGTCAATTGATAATGAATACTATTAGCAATGAAACCAACATAATCAAAGATTACTGAGGGTGGTTGACCTGGAGAAAATGTGGATAAGAATCCCAAGATGGACTCATCAATGTGTTCATTAGTAAGATATCCAAGGATGAAGGAAAGCATGGAAATCACATGTCTTGAACCTTCAGGGAATTTAGCAGTAGAATATGGAGGATTTAGCTTAGGAATTTCTACATGCAGAGGCATAAATGTCTGAAAGATCATGAACCTCTTGGGAAAATCTAGGGCAATATATAACTTGATGAGGGCCTCTATAGACAAAGGGACTGCTTGGGGGTCAAGCTGAAGCTGCAACATTTGGTTAATTGATTCTGCAATGATGGTAAAAATCACATCTTTATTGTCATTTACAATGGCTCTTTTCTCAGGAATATAATATTGCTGACACAATCTAATGACCTCCTGACAGGGGTGAGTTAATGGGACAACATATTTGGGTAGATGGGATTCCCAAATATGGGCTTCTCCTTGATCATCTAATGACTTTTCATAGCACCAGTTATGGATATCTAACAAGTTGAATTCAACAATGGAATCTCCTATTTTATAATCAGCATCAGCTATTGGGATGTGGTCAATATCAACAACAGGTGGTTGTAAAGGATTGACTACAATAGCAGTACTTGAAGTCATGGCAGGGGTAGGTTTAGGTTCTTTAGAAGCTTTAGGCTTGCTTGCACTCTATTTTTTAGGCATTTTGATATACTTCTGCAAGTTTAGACAGTTTGCAGAAGAAATTTACTTTTATCAGAGGCTTAATCGGCAAAACAGGAAAAGTATAGTCTCTCTTTTGGGTTTTCTGTCCAATTAGGCCTGTCAAAGAGGTTTAGAGGCTTTAGAACTAGTTTAAAACATAAAAAAAGGGTTTCCTGAGTCTTTGAATGAGAAATAGGGCTGAAAAACTCTTTTGAAAAGGATCACAAAGGGTTAGGGTACCTGCAGAGGTTTTCTGGCTTATTTCAGAGTTTGAAATAGATCTTTACACTTGTGAAAACTCACAAATTTCCTCAAAATAGTGCGCAGCAAAGAAACAGGATTTCTGGGAAAAAAACTGCTAGAGTTTGGCCTATTTTTGGGACTTTTTGGTAGTTTGTTAATAATTTTTTTAACTTTAAATGTGTTTTCTTTCTTTAAAAATGTTTTTCGACTTGATTACAGGTTCAAATTCTAGAAAATTACCTATTGTAATGCAAGTATCGGGCTTCAGAATTATTTTTGAGGTTTTTGAACAAGTTGGAAACTTCTGTAAATTGTTTGGAGCAATGTGTAGCTCCTTAGTAGTCTTCAAAGATTGCAGGGCAAATTATGTAGGCTTCGGGTGCAGAAATGGTAGAAAAAGGCTTGAAAAGGGTGTTTTTACAGTCGAGAAAGTGTGAGCATAGGTTAAACGTGCAAGAAGGATATGAAATGAATGTATTTCTATGGTTTAATATGCATTTTGGTTGTATTAATCTGGCATTGAATGCAGGTCACATCGTCGGGAAGGGTGGTTTCAGGATTCAACGGATCTAAAACCGATGGTTATCGTGCAGTGATTTGGTGGTAAGCGGTATTGGGCTTAACCCATGCGATCTAGTAAGGAAATGCCATGTGGAGGAGGGAGATAACTACGAAACCACCCATTTCGCAACTTTGGAGTTTGTATGATCACCATCTTTTCCACACGATATCTGATGTTCGTCGTCAGATCTAAGAGTTGAACACGAATGGTCGAGATCTGATCGGAAGATGCATCAGAATGGGAGGTGGGATCGGGATTTTTGTATATGTGGCAATGGATTTTAAACTTTATAAATAAATATTGGCTTAATTCAAAGCCTTGGGTTATACGATGTCGGGAGTGTTAGGTAAACATGACTCGGGGTAGAGTCAAAGTTGACTAGGGTAAATAGTAGTGGTTTTGGGGCACATGGATTTGTGCACCCATGGTTTTGGCCCATGGTATTGCATGTAATGGAGCCTATAAAAGGCTGGTAAGACTTCATTGTAATGTAGGCCTGGAGGTGAGCGGTGAAGGCTCACTTGGCTGGATTGGCCAGGGTTTTGGCCAAGGCTAATGAAATTTCATTAAGATGGGTTTTCCCTAGAGTTTGGGGTTTTTCCCAGTTAATTATTCATGTTATTTATTTGGTCTTGTATGTGGATGATATGTTGTTGATTGGAAATGACAAAGAAATTATCCAAGATTTGAAGACCCAACTATTCTCCAAATTCGACATGAAGGATTTTGGTGCTGCAAACTATATTTTGGGCATGGAAATTAAAAATATCGAGCAAAGAGGAAGCTCTAGTTAAACCAGAGGAAGTATGCGAGACTATATTGCAGAGGTTTAATATGCAGGATAGTAAACTAGTGAATGTTCCTATTCTTGTAGGTGTAAAGCTGTCTGCTGAAAAGTGTCCCAAGACACAAGAAGAAGAGGAGGATATGTCCCGTGTTCCATATGCAAGTGCAGTGGGTAGCCTTATGTATGCAATGGTCTGTACTAGACCAGACATTGCACATGCAGTGGGAGTATTGAGCAGGTTTATGTTAAACCCAGGGAAGGAGCATTGGAGAATAGCTTTGCCTTCAGATATTTATGTGGCACTAGTGATTATGGTTTGTGCTACCAAGGAAGACCATGATCAAGAAAGAATGCTGGGGATGTACTGATGTAGTCAGAGCACTCCGGTTCTCTTGGTGTAGAGAACAATGGGTGTTGAAGAATTGGCCCAATGACTAAGCTCTCCTGTGGCCCCCTGTGGAAAGAAAACAACAAGTGGGAGAATGTTGGGTATGTGTTATATTCTTTCCACGACTAGCCCCACATGTCATACGTTGCACCGGGCGCAGCAGGGGAGCGGCAGCCCCCCCTGTCGGGGTCCGAGGCAGTGCCCCAGTAAAAAACAATTTGGTGTGTGGTCCCACTCATAGGCAGACCCACCCATGTTTTGTGCATGAGTTTGCACATGGTTTTGGCGTATGATGGTTTTCGGCCCCTGGTATTTTGTAGATCCAGTCAAAAGAACTACGGTTATGTTCTAATCCAGGGTTACTGGATTGGGGTTTATGTATGCTTCAACATGTATATATATGTGTTGTAACACTAAAAGGAATATAATGAAATTTCATTAGGATGGGTTTTCCCTGGATTTTGGGGTTTTTCCTGGTTAAATATTTGTGTTAATGTTTATGATTTGTTGCTAGGTTTTTTATGTGTATTCCTCTCGGTAAATTCGTTATTATTTCTCCAGTAAATTTCTAACAATTGGTATCAGAGATAGGTTTGGCTTCAGAGGGATGCCTCTGTTGTCAGGAGTTTATTTGACTGCAGAATCTATTCATAGTTTTGGGCACAAGGATCTAATGTTTGAAGATCTAAATCTGCTTGTGAAGAAGGCAGATCTGGTGTGGATCTACCATTGATAAAGAAGAGTATTTTGAACCGATGAAAACCATGGTGTTCGATATCGAGTCTGGTGAAATTCATTCAGAGGAGGCAACGAGCTTAAAGAATGGGGTCGACGAGGTTTCCGGCCCAAAAGAGGCCACACGCGGTTTCAAGATGAAGTCAATTTGGAGTACCACGGGGGTTGCGGGTTAGCTCTAGTGGATATTTGACTTGATTGAGAATTATTTTTGTGTTAATGGAGCCGTAGAGGGCCTTGGATGAATGGATACGTGAAGGACACATATGTTATGTGAAGGGGGAGTTGTTTCTCACATTAGACAACAACTCAGTCTCAAAGAACGAATCTGGCATGAAAAACCATAGTCGAACGGTTAGCTTGAGGAAGGATGAAATCAAGATTGAAGTAGAGGACAACAAGGTTCTGAGAATCAGCGGCGAGCGGTGGAAGGAGGCAAAGGAGGAGGGCGATAAATGGCACAGAGTGGAGCATTCTAGCAGCAAATTCTGGAGGCAATTCAGGCTGCCAGAGAATGTGAATATGGATTCCATCAGAGCCAGCTTGGATAACGCCGTGTTGATGGTGTTCGTGCCGAAGATCAATGATTTCAAAAGCAAGAATGCCATAAACTCTTCACGAGAGATTTACACAGAGGCGTTTGTGGTTGTTTCTTATTTTTTCAGGATGAAGAAGACGCTTGTTTTGTTCTTATTAGTTGCAGTGACAACAATATGTTTTTTCGCCCCGATGATTGCTCTGATGCCTTTTGCAGGTGGTCATTACGGCGATGTGTGGGATGCTATGGTGGATCCTTTTCAAAGTTCTGGACTCCATTCCCAAAGACATCGAGGTTTTTTCCCTCACCCGGGTCGACTGGAAAGAGACCACTGATGCCCACGTATTTACCATGGATGTACCAGGGATGAGCGTACTATGAAATAGTTTGAAGAGTGCCAACTATGGGCATTGGTCGGAAATTTTTTTAATGAATGTTTCAATGAAATGATGGTTTCATTAGTGAGATGCAACCATGGAAATCCATTGTGCTAGGAAAGTGTTTGACAGAATGTGTCAATCAAATTCTTTGAAGAATGTAAAATGAGAGAGGATACGAGCACGTGGATAAATTAATTGATGAACCATGTATCTGAAGAGAATTCCTAGAGGACTGGCGGTTACAGAGGCTGTTGACCCATGTAATCCGGTAGATCGGTTCTTTTTATATGGACATTGATTTCATATGTATAAAGACAGTAACAATGAAACAAAAAAAAAATTATTATAATGGAGTTAATTTTTACATGTAAATGGACATATTGTTGTGAGACCTAGTATGGCATGCGTACCCCTGGGTAATCACTGGTAAAGTCTGGGTTAGACCTAGGTGATAGGGGGGATGTCAAGTTAACAATTACCCTGATTAAAAGTCTGAGGGGGGAAGAGCTAGAGTGAGCGGGGTTGTCTCACTTAGCAGGTTTGGCTGGATTTAGTCAATAATCCCCAAGTCAAGTTTAAGGGGGGAATTGTTAGGTAAACATGACTCAGGGTAGAGTCAAAGTTGAATAGGGTAAATAGTAGTGGTTTTGGGGCACATGGTTTTGTGCACCCATGGTTTTGGCCCATGGTATTGCATGTAATGGAGCCTATAAAAGGCTGGGAAGACTTCATTGTAATGTAGGCCTGGAGGTGAGTGGTGAAGGCTCACTTGGTTGGATTGGCTAGGGTTTTGGCCAAGGCTAATGAAATTTCATTAGGATGGGTTTTCCCTGGAGTTTGGGGTTTTTCTCAGTTAAATATTTGTGTTAATGTTTATGATTTGTTGCTGGGTTTTTTATGTGTATTCCTCTCGGTAAATTCTTTATTATTTCTCCAGTAAATTTCTAACAGGGAGGAGAAATATAACGGTGGGAGGAGAAAAATATAATATATTTTTAAATCAAAACATTTATGAAATTTTTCAATAAAAACACAGTGGGAGCTGGTTATTATATTATATAGTTTTCAACCTTTTAATAGTTTAAAACTATAGGGGGCGGGATTATTTCAATAGAGATAGGTTTAGACCAAGGGATTTGTAGGGCGGGGTTTATTTGCACACATGGGGATAATAAACTTTGGTCTAAACATAAACTAATGGGTTTTTTTTTTTTGGGGGGGGGGGAGTTAATTTTAAATATAAGGGTATTAATATATACGAGAGGGTAAATTAGGGATTTACTACAATAAGTTAGGTGTTAATATGAATAGGGTAGTGAAATGGAAATAAAACACATGTTATCTCTAAGTAAAGTGTCAAAATAAAGCATTGCTCATCTTTTATATTACTTCACTAATACTTAGGATAAATGTAATTTTGAGGGTTTTTATGAATGATTTTGAAGGGAATGAAATTAATTATTTTAGCGTTTTCAATTTTACTAAGTAAGAATGTGTCTTTACTTAGGAAAAAGTGGCTTTGATGTATGAATGAAGGGTAAATGCTGATAAATGAGGGTTTAATGTAGGAATTCAATATTTTTAACTAGTCATTGACCCTTTTTTACTGATAATTTAGAATAATGAATTCTTATAGGGGAGGGTAAATTAGTAATTTTACCTAATGATGCTTTATTACATGATTTCTCAACTACTTTCTAATGAATTCTTATAGGGGAGGGTAAATTAGTAATTTTACCTAATGATGCTTTATTACATGATTTCTCAACTACTTTCTACCTGCCCAACTTTATTTCTAAAGTTTTTTCTTTATTTTTTAGGTGCATTTAGGCTTGCAACCTTAAAACATTTTTCTTTCAAAGCATAAAACTAACTAAGTCTACCTTATTTCTTCGGAGGGCTTAGATTAAAATGTTTGAGCACCTAATTATTCTCTACCTATCTACTTATTTGTCAAGTTTAAACTGTTTGACAAATATTTATTCTCTATCTAGAATATGAAATTGAAAACATGAAAAGTTAAGATTAAACTGTTTAATTGATCATGGATTATGGCATTTATTGACACTCTACACATAATCATTATTCTTGTAGTAAAAGGTAAAAGTAGTAGCATTTGGACTTTCTCACTTTCAGGCCTTCAAGTTCTCTTTTTTTCTTTTGGGGTCTTATATTTTTCTAAGTCCTTTGATTTTTCTTTTAGGACTTTTTACCCTCTTTTTGGCTTTTTATTATTTTTCATTTTTTTCAAAATATGGGAAAATGACTTGCAGAAAGCAAGGTATGTACATATTTACAAGACTATCAAAGTCAATTCAAAATTTATGAACCCTATTATTATAGGACCCTAACAGTTCCATGTCACAAGTCATCTCCATACATCCTGATGTAATGATCAATGTCTATGCATGGTTGCACATCCTTTCAACCAACTATTAGTGGAAACCCAAAACATATATATGGCTGAAAATGTGCTCCTTTGTATACTCATGAAAGACATATAAATTTTCCATGATTACATAAGCGAAAAGGAATGAAATATAAGAAAATAAATCATGAATCTCAATACCATGCATAGCTCCCCCTGAGCTCAATATACCTCCATTAGACATGTTGATCTTATGGACCTAAATGTGCATGACGTTGAACATAAATCATCATGTGCTTCTACAAACACCATCATATGCTCCCCCTAAGGTTATGGATCACTCATGAATTTTTTCGGTTCTCTATAGATATGCAAGAGAGAATCCTCTTCACTACTTGAAGAAACTATTGGTCCTTCTTTCTCCACATAGTCTTTGATTACCTCTTTTCTTCCTTCACTTGTTTCCTTTCTTGCCTCACTCAATTTTTGCTATATCCTCTTTTTTTTTTTTTTTTGATGGTTTTGACTTGAGTAATGGGCAAACAAATAATCTCTGTCATGTGGCCAAATCTATGGCATATGTAGCACTCCACATGGCCAAGAGGATCTACTCTTCTTCTGTTCATGAGATATTTATAACTTGCATGAAATGCATATCTCCTCCAATGGTTAGACTTGTAATCTATTTCCTTATGTCCAAACAGGTGACATGAGTAGCAATAACCATATAAATCACAAGTATACTTGTTGGTCATTCTCCTTCGATGTTGATATTGCTGGAATCTCTACTAATATGGAAAATACGTTCTTCTCTAGAAATTTGATGCAATATGCCCAAACTTGTGGAAATTTTAACACTCTACATTTTGGACAAAAAAAACAAAAGGAATTTGATTCCTTTGAAACTTTAAAAATCTATCACGATCATCTTTACGAGCAAAATGTTTTCTGAATGTAGGAGCTCCTTGAGTTTATCTTCTCTATTCTTGTTTTTGTTGCTTGATTGACTGCTGGTTTTTATTCTTTTTCTGTTGTTGGTTCTTTTGTTTTCTAACTCGCTATTGGATCTGGTTCTTGTTTCCTTGGATCTCACTTTTGCTGCTGGTATTATTTGCCATGGGTTTTTGGGTCATTATTTGGTGTTTTTACCTCCATGAAAACTAGACTCACCCTTTTGAAAAATAAGACCATTTATCCAATGGTGAACTTTGGATCTCAAGCAAATTATCTAAGGCTACCACGCTTTTCTCCATCTTTTGCCACTTTCTCAAGGAAACCACTTCATCTTCTAATTTCTCACACTCATCTTCCTTCTCTTTGCACTACTCCGTCGTGGATTTCTCAACTCTTTCATATTTTTCCAACTTAACTTTTAATCTCACAATAACCTCTTTGAGCTTTACCTCCTTATCAGCACAAATCTATAGCAAATTTTCTTGATCCTTGCATGCAACTGTTAGTCTAGAAATCTCAGCTCTAATATTCTCATCTTCACTATTCAATTCAGCATGATTAAAATCAAAATCCTCAAAATTCTAACTCAAAATTAAATCATTAATAGTTATACATTTGGATTCATTTTTCAGGAACTCCTATGGTTGTTTACCTTTTCATTTTTGCACATTATTTTCCGAACCTCTTGCACTAGGAAGATGAGAATCTTGTGGCCGAGCTTCCTTATGTTGAAGGCCATTCATTTTATGAATTTTTTTCCCTCTTTTTCTTGCCCATTTTGATTTTTTTTTTTTTTTAATTTTCACCAGCAAACCCTCTACCATTATGCAAACCTCCTTTCATCTATTTTCAAACTAGATCCAAGACACTCTGCTAAACAATAATTTAGCTCCGCATACGTGCTCTAAGCAACAAGCTATCATCATCATCAAAATAATAATAAACTCCACAAAAACATATGCTCTCCAAATAGCAAAAATGGTGGCCACAATAAAATTGATACCAACATATATCCAACCCTCATATTTGAATATAATTGTTGTATACTACAACTAGCAACATACAACATTAAGGCTTTGCACCAAATGTAATAGAAACTCCTATAAAAGCAAGTGTGAAAATCACCAACAAAATATAAACCAACATCACATAAAAACTCTCCAACCAATAAGTACTCCAACAACTCCAAATATGAACTATTTTGAATCATGCTTCAGATCTTCTTATTATGCAGCAGTAACACTCAAATACTGAAGCATATATGCTCTCCAACATGTCTAAAGCATACACTACTTCTCTGCAAACTTCTCACTCACTTACATATTCCTTCAACTCACCCTCAACCCTCAACCAACTCCAATATCAAGTATATAAAACTTGTAGGGAGAAATTGAGCTTGGGGTTGGGATCAAAAGTGCAGAAATTGGACAAAATCAATCCACTAAGACGACTACTTGTGCACTAAATGAATTCATGCCATTGGAGGACCTTCCTAAACCATTTATGACCTTTTTCAAACAATTTTTGAAGCCTCTAGGAATTTACTTGCTAATTTCCTTCTGAACAACATGAGGAATGTGGAGAAATCTCATGAAAAACTAGGTCCCATTCATAGCATTGTAAAAAATCAATTGTAAGATTCAATTACACGGATAAGAATGTCTCCCAGTGACTGGATCCTTTCAGTCACACTGATGACCCATCATCCATGTGACTGGGGCTAAATATGAGAAAAAAAAATGAATCTTCAGTCCAAAACCCCTACCATCATTTCGATCCTATTCTCCACCATATGTACTAGCCTCCAAACCTCTTACATGGCCTCTGACACATATTCAAGTGGATCAAACATGTCTCCCAAGTGTCACTGCCAAATTTACCTAGAAGGCCAACAAACAAGTTTGGCAAGAGTGCCAATAAGTCGTCCACTCTCCAAAAATCATCTCCATAGTTGCAAAACCACTGAACAAGCCTAGAATACTCCGTAGCACCATCATAAATCCATCACATCACTATAACAAGTCATCGTCATAAGCATATACATGACTACCTAATGAAGACCTTAGTTGAAAACTAAACTAGTGTGCCATCAACCATCATTATCACATGTAGATCTGCTTGAAAACCTGTAGCACCATCATCAATGCCTCTAATGCCATCATCTTGCCATCATCATCAATGCCAACATAAACCAACATTAGTGGCATCATACTATGGACATCAATGCCAACACAATCATCCCAATGTCAACTCAACTAGCAACATCATGTCCATGTTGACATCAATTCAAATACTACAATGCCAACAATATGTTCCCTAGGTGTTGGATATGGGTTCCATTGAGATGTTTCATGCATCATGGTTGGAGATTGAGCCCTTAATAATATTTATGATATTAAAACAACATCTTTATGACCTTAACGTTAGTTGGGTAAAGAAAACAACAACATTTATCCCTAAATGGAGTTGCTTAGGCCTAAAATTAAGAACACATCTTAATACCAGTACACAAGAGCATTAATGGTTTGTGGGGTATTAATTATTGTCAAAAATGGAAGTAAGTTTCATATGATCTTATCGAGTCTTCTTGAGATTAAGAGTTTTGAAAAATTATTCAAACTAATAAGCAAAAACTTTGTAATGGGTGGGTGTTTGTCCTTCATGTTAGATATAAAAAAGACAGATAGGTTTTCTGAACTAAAAATTCTTGTTAACGAATAAATATGGTCAAGGGGGATTAATGACATAAACCCATAATTATAAATTCTCAAATCCATAATTAAACCTTCTCAAGCTCAACCACTATGAAAAACACATAGAAACAACTACATGTAACCTCTACATCAAGAGTTCCATATCAGAATTGAAAATGGGTGCAATTATGAGTTTTTGGGCATCTTGTTTGACCCTTGATTTTGTGACCATGGTTGGGGGATGAAAACAAGAGCCTTTAACCCTAAACCTTTCTTCTAAGGCTCAAACACATAGAGGAATCCTTAAACCACCACATTAGACCTTTTTTTGGTATCAATTACTCCAAGGGTCTACGTGTTCCATCATGAGGTTAGTTGTACACCCAAAATGTGTCTTAAGCAAGGTAATGGGGCATCAATAGTGAATATGTTCCCTTAATGAAACTTTTTGTTTTCAATCAACATATGAAACACCTAAACCCATAAAACATTGCATCCCTTGCACATATTTTGACTCTAAGTGGTTTGGCATGATACATTATGATGTTTTTCAGTAATATTTATGGGTCTTTTCATATTGAAAATGGTTAGAGAAATATAAGAACGATATTGGCAATTTAACAAAGCTTCTTGAGCTCAAACATAGTGAAAGATGGATTGAAATACCACATAGGACTTTAGTATGGGATCTTTGGCCTCTAGGTGGGATATGGATGCCATTAATTTTTTTGGGAATAGGTAATGGGTTTAGGGGCCTAGACCATGGTTGAAGAGGAAAACAAGGGCCCTACACAAGTAAATGAAACTTCTAGGCCTTATGCATTATGAACGAGGCTTCTTACGTTGACATATTCATTCTATATGGGATATTTGACTATTGAGTAGTATTTTAGATGCCATTAAGTAGTTTTACCTGAGGACCTTAACTATGCTTAGGGCCTAGGAGAGGAAACCTTAACACAGCAGAGGAAAATAAGTCTTAATGTTGAAGATTTAGTTTTGAAACATAGGTGCAAAATTATGATATATGAATTCTTGTAAATTTATAAAAGAATGGTGTGATTACATTTTTTATACTCTCCTGGACAAGTTAGGCACTTCAATTTTAACTTGATATTAACAAGTCTAACCATTTGAACTACACGGACCAAATCCATTTTTCTAGTTACGTACATTATTTCCATTCACAATTACTCTCTAAAATATAATTCATATATTATAAAAATATATATATAAATTTTAAATATGTGTATTTGGTTTTTAAAACAAACTGTTATTGCATTGTAAATATCAAAAATAAATTATAAATATATAAAACACAAATGAAAACTTATATATTAAAATCATGGAACCAAAAGTATAAGATCACTGTTGAAAAATATAGAAAAATAATAATATACGTACAAACTAACATCCACACCTAATATTTATGTTCAAAAATATTGTCTTTTAAATATTAAACAAATCTTAATGTTAACGTATGCTTTATGTTTTAAATGAAATGTAACATATTAATATATTAAAGTTTCATTTTTAACATGGTGGATTAATATATTTTATATATAATTTTAATAATTTTTTTAATCAATAAATATTATATTAAAAAAAATCTAAGTTAATAGAGTAGAGATATTGTAATGGCTACATTCTGATTTAATCAAAATAAATATAAAATAAAATTTAAAAAATAAAAATAATAATTCTAATCAATAATTAAATTAATTTAATCAATTTGAATTTATTTAAATTCTATATTTACCAAATTTATTATCAATAAATTTGTTGATAATAAAAGGAAATTCAATTCTTAAAAAATTCATAATTAAGATAAATTTAACCTAATCTTATAATAATTAAATAATTAAAGTACATTAATTTGTAATTTTACAAACTTGAATATCAAAACTTATTTATTTTGAACCATTTCTTTTATTTCTAAATTTACTTATTATGAATATTTGATAAATAATCATTATAAATATAAGAATTTGAAAACTCTATCAAATTTGATGTGTTTTTAAAACTCTACTGAACACTCTAAATGAGAAAAAATAATAGCTAAAAAAGGGTTTTAGCAGCATTGAAAATTAACATCCCTTTTTTAGCAGCATTGAAAATTAACATGTAACTAACAATTCACCTGTCAAATCCATCCCTAATAGCCGAAGTTCTCTTGACAACTTTGTCAAATATAAAATGCGTCATGCATAAGAGCTGCATGTTGAGAAGCACAACAATAATTGGGTTATAACTAGACTGTTTTGTGATCTTATCAAGTAGGGAATATTTCAGTGAAAAGTTATTAGGTTTTGGTTTTTAATTAGAATTTAATAATAAATGTTTATTATTATCGATGATTTTAATATTTTAAAAAATTATTTAAAAAAATATATTTTATAATTCAAATTCAAAATTGTTTTTTATTTTAATATATTTGAAAATAAATTTTAAAAATTAGATCAATACACTGCAGAAAGAAATAAGCTCCACACACTCATTTGCCAAAATAAGCTCCACATCCACTCATTTTTTATACAATCTAAAAAGATTTGAACTATTTACAGCCGTTGTCATGTTATACCAATAGATGATATGATTAATTTGTAGATTTTTGGCTTATGTGATTCATCATAAATAATGAAAAAATCTTTCTGTAATAATCATATTACAATGAACAAAGTCGACCTATTTCGAACCGACCAGTGTAGTTCATCATCAAGACTAGGTGAGAGATGAGATCCCGTCATTGAGTTTAAATGATTAACTTGCTCAATATATTCAATACAAACTTTTGAAATAATACTTTTATATAAGAACATATTTATCTGATATTAATAAATAAGGAAGTGAATTATAAGTCAACGTAACCAATCAAAATCAATACATATCTCTAGGATTTGTTCACATCCATAGTTGTGCTATGCACCACCACCATAATAATTGAGAGGACAACGAATCTTGGCGAGGAGAAGCTAAGCACGTGGCGCATCATAATAATTGAGTGGAAAAAGAATCTTGACGAGTATTTGCTAAGCAATTGCATCGGTTCATTGATGGAGGCAGAATGGCTATAATACTCTGCAAAAGTCCACGTTCAGGCCAAATATTTCAAGTGTTTAGGTAGCCAAACTGACTCTTCACTATTATTATAATAGTGATTGAGAAGGATAGAAGTAGCTTCCATTATGGATGGCGGCCAGCAGCAACAGTTGGCTGAATGCATCCATAATATGGAATCCACAGCTAACTGTTTATATCTTGAAATGTTTCCATGCCAGCAATATACATAGAAGTGAGGTAGAGTTTTATTTCTATTGGTAGTCTAGAAATGAAGATCCCCTCGGAGCTTAAACGACTTAGAGTAAGGAGTTTATGGAGTGTGGTGAGGTTTGTGGTGGTAATGCTGAGAAAAAGAATTGCAATGAAGAAATTGCAGAGAATGGTTGTTGATCTGCACATGAAATACTTTGGAGGAGACAAATTCATGAACATGAATTCCATCGAAGGTAGCTTCAATGAACACTACGAATTTTCGTGCAGCAGTTCTCCAGCAGGAATTTTCAAGGCTCCTGCAATTACTTCATCGATTCGTGACCAGGTTGTTAAATTAGGGTGTAGACGAAAGAACTGGAATGGGCTTTTTCTTCTGAGAGCAATTGTGCCATCCTGCACTGGTGGAAATGTTAAAAACGATTTGGAATCTGAATCAGATTTTGTGGGCTTTCCCCAATTCATTGCTTGCAATGAAAATGATGATCAGTATTTCAGTTTCATGGACCCTCGCTTTTCTAATTCTAATTTGTCCTCATCAGACTCTTGCACTTTCGTTTCGACGACCAGATGTTCCAACTGCTCCCTCAGCTCAGAAATTGACAGGCAGGCAGAAGAATTCATATCTTCATTTTATCAGCAGATGCGCCTACAACGTCAAGATTGTTAGAGATATTGATAGTCAAGATGGTTAGAGATATTGAAAAGTCAGGAAGAAGCAATAAAACTTGAAGAAATTGTCAGTATTAAGGATAATTATAAGTCTCAAGAATTTGTAGCAAGGTTGAATGCGAAGAATGCTAATCTTCAATCAAGATTAAGAAAAAAGAGATTAAGAGTTAAGTCTTTTACTATCTTGTGCCAGAAAGGTAAAGATGAAATTGCACCAGCAAATAAAGAAGTATGGACCTTTTAGCAAGAAAGAAAAAATGAAAGTTCTGCTTATCAATTTTTTTTTAATGTACTAGACTTAGACCAGCAGCAGACAAGTTATCATGTAAGTAATGATTAAAGAGATGTTAGAATAGTAAACCCTGTTCATATGAAGGTTAGTTCAATGTTGTTAATCTGCAGAGTGGGTAAGATATGAATTTCAGTAGGAGATCACTATAGATTCTCCGGCTCATGCATGTATAAATAATGGTGTTTGATAATGAAATAAAGAAGCTCTTGTGAGGAGTCTTCATTTCTGGTAAAGATTCTTATGGAAAATGCCAAGGAAATGCTTGCCAGAGGATCCCGTTAGTTGAACTCAATCCAGCTGCTAATTTTTAATGGATATTTGCATTTTTCTTTAATGGCAGACATGTGGAGGTTAGACTGTCAGGTTTTCAAGAAAAACAAACTTACAATTAGCATATGCTTCCTGCAGCCAGTGATTTAGAGAATCCTTGTGCAGATATGCGTGCAGCTGTATCCAAAGTGGAGACGAAGCACAGCCTATGATTTAACTGTTTTCGAAATCAATGTTGAAGTATGTATTTCTTTATGACATGTTTTAATTTTAATTTATATTCATTGTGTTGAGATGACACTTCAGCAGGGAAGAGATTATGATGTTAATTATATACCTATATTAAAAAAGTTCTCTCAGATATTTGAAGTCCTGTTTTTCCATCTAAATCGTCAAATTGCAAATTAAAATAACAAAATACAAAACATCTACCTTCTAACTGAGTTTCCAATAAAGTATCATGTTTTTCTCAGAATGCAATTATTAGGGTTAAAAATTCATCTCCCATTATTCAAAAGAAATGTCAACAGTTTGATATCTTTCATGAGCTGTAACAAGATTTCAGGATGGATCCGGATGTAAGGTGACAGCCTCGGCTGTAATAAAATTTCAAGATGAATCCGACATAAGCTAACAGCTTTCCATGTACTTCGTGCACTAGATGCTATGTTGGAAGTGTAGACACTAGGCTACTCAACATTTATTCATCTTTTTCTCATCAAAAAGAGAAAGGTGATGACCTTTGTCTTGATGATGAACAACATTAGCTGGCTCAAAATGTCAACCCAAAGTTGATTATTCGAGAAGATCTACATACAAAAAAAAAAATCAAGATAGTCAATAATGGAAATTAAGTGTTTGTAAATGAATTATGGCATATGAGTAATGGGTCTTGCACCTTGATAGAAGTCTTAGATCACCCCGCACCACTGACCCTAACAGTATTATTGCCTCCAAGAACAAGAGTAATGCTAGCTATGGAGTCAACCCCAAGACAAATATCTTAATCAAAAGGAAAACTAGCATTCAATGTTGTTAAGCTACCTATGGGTATAACAAACATTGATGGAAACCCACTATTGATGTTGAAATCAAGGATTTTCCCAGCAAATGAAAGTGAATCTAGACATAAACCAATGCCCAGTCATAGTGAGCATGCTATAGATAGGGAAACATGAGGAGGGAATAGATGTGATATTTGAGGCATAGAAAAATGTAGTGACTATCCCACTAACTAGTCACATAGAAGTGCCAATAATCACTTTTGACACATTTGCAGAAGGAGAAATAGTTCCTCTAATATTAGATTACTATTTGATGCTTAGGATCACATATTAACTACTCAAAAAGGAAAAAGGATTACATGAAGAAGGTTAACTCACACATATGATTAAAGTGTCTAAAGGCCCTTTTGAAGGGAGGTGAACTTACTTGGAATATTTTTGTTGATGACTTTAATATCCAATGTTTCCAACTCCTTTATGTTTGGAGTATAAGCATGTACAATTGTGTGTCTCTGTGTGTGTGTTTCATTTAATGTGGATACTCATGAGTGGGATGGTCAACCACTATTAAAAATGTATTTTAATGAAAGAAAAAATAAAACTTAGGCCAACTAAACAAACCTCAAAATAGATAATACCTTATAGATGTAAAATCTCCAAAAACAAGCAAATATTGATCAAAAGGGATTTCTAAATGATATCCTAGGATGAGGGCCTAGGACCAAATGGAAAAGGTTAAAAAATAGTTTAAGTAACCCCCTTGCAATAATCACCTAAGGTGCAAGTACCTTTGTGAAGAAAAACAATCTCCAAGTGAACTCAAATGAATGTTATGCATTTTGCTTAGATAAAACAAGCACTTCTCACTTGTAGTCACCTCTGTGATATTCTGCGAGAATCAACTAAGAGTACCACTTCCCAATTAGTGGACATGGGGTTAGTCATGAGTCAAATCTAAATGCATGGATAGAGAAGCCTTAGAACATTGTCCTTAGTTTCAATATCTAGTGAAAACTGGTAGCACCCCAAGGATCTGAACTTATGCAGGAACACAATAAAATATAGAAATACACAAAAACAGAGAGATGCAACAAAAATAAGACTTAATTTCATTAATATCACTTAACTAAAATATGATTACAGACATAATGGAAATAAACTAGCTAGGTTGTTGGTTGATTATCTCTGAGAGGAGATGTGGCAGGTACAGATCTATGAACTGTGTTACAATGAGGCTCGAAGGCCTATTTATTATTGAGAAACAATGGAAAACCCTAAACATCCAAAAGCCTAAACCTAGGAGATGAAATGCCAAACTATGGACCCCATTGGGGTAAATTGGTACATCAATTTCCCAGGGTCACAACTTTGGCATACGATCTTCGTTTGATGCACATGATACATCATTAGAAAGATCTATCCAAGGAAAATAACTATTTTTAGTGAATATCAAGTTAAACGAGTCAAAAAATCTCATTTTATGGAGGTGATTTTCCAAAAAAACATCATTTAAGGCCTCAAAATAGCTCTCGAAGTTGAGGACCCGAAAAACTTCCAAAAATAGTAAATTATGTTACAATTAAGGAAGCTGAAAAACTAAAAGAAAAAATAGTGGGGGTCCAAGTGGAATAGGCGAGTGGCCACCAATATCCACCTAGATCCCCCCCCCCCCCCCTCAAGAAGAAATGGTTCCCATTGCGTTGAGTCCCCCCATGAGATGGGGAAACTTATATTGAACTTGATCCCTCATGAACCACTTGCCTTGGTGAAGGAGTTGGCCTGCTTTGAAAAATCGATATATATGGATCCTCCGCTAGTGGGTGTTCTTGATCTATGTGTCCATGATCCCATCAATTGTGGCTTATTCCATGCAGTCTGGATTTAACTTTATTGGTGTGATTTGTTCTTCCACATCGGATGTGTCTAGTAGAGGTGAAAAGTAAGGCTGAAGGCAGTCCAGATTGAACACTGGGTGTAGACCAAGGAATGGTGGAATAATGTGCTCGATGATATTGTCCTATACAACCTTGGTGATGGTGTATGGCCCATATCAGAGTGGTTGAAGCTTGCGGTGGGGTCCAGCGAGGTTCTCCTTCTGCAAATGTAGCCACACTTTATCGTCTACCTAGAAGTTGTGTGGCACCTGATGTTAATCATATCACTGCTTGTACTTAGCATTGGATCTGTCCAATATGTCATGAACCTGTTTCCGATGTGTTGAATGCGCCCAATGAAGTTTTTCACCTTGTTAGCTTCAGACTGGACATGAGGTGAATTAGCCTGAGTAACCGCAAATGGCATGGCTATGTCAATGGGACATAGTGGCTAGAATCCCAATCCCACCTGAAAGGGGTTGTGTCTGGTTAAGTTGTGGGGTTCCTGATTATAGTTTTTCTACACATAGGGGAGGCTCTCATCCCATTTGCGTGGATGCTTTCAGTTGTACATACGTAAAATGTGTAAGATCATCTTGTTGACGACCTCTGTTTAGCCATTAGTTTGGGGATGGAAAGCTATGGAATTGGTGAGCATGGTGTCCAAAATTGACTAGAGGTTGGACCAAATTGTATTGAGGAACTTGTTGCACCAATATGATATGATAGATTGTGGGATCCCAAAGTGTACCCACACTCATTCAAGGAAGAGTTTACCAATGGCTTATGTTGTGATATTCCTCTTGCAGGCCACCATAATGACCATATTCGATAATCTGTCGATGACCACAAAAACATAGTCATTTCCATGCTTAGTGGAAGGAAGGCCCCACATGTAATCCATGGAGATGGATTCCCAAGATCGACTAGGGGTAAGAAGTGAAGTATAGAGGCCTTGCTTCTTGATGGTGAGTTTGGCAATGGCGCAAGGAGTGTAGGATATGATGTGCTTCTCGACATCTTATTGAAGGTTTGGCCAATAGAAATACTTCTGCAAAACTACCATTGTTTTCTCAACCTCGAAATGCCTCTTGACTCGACTGTAGTGTGCTTTCCAATTCATCTTGGCATGCTCGCTTGAAGGAACAAAAAAGTGTCCCATGTGACATATAAATGCATCCTGGAGGTCAAAATTTGGAACTTTCTTACCCTCTAAGAGCGTCTTGTATGTGTTTCCAAATTCCAGATCGCTCTTGTAGAGAAGCGGCTAATCAAAAGTCTCGTGCCCACAAGAGTTGAGCAAGGTGGTTAGTGCCACGATCAATGGTCGGCTGAGGAATTCTGCAACATTATTGGTGTTACCCTTCTTGTACTTGATGTTCAAATGAAACTGTTTCAGATATGTGGACCACTTTTGGTGGCGATCATTTTGAAACTTCCCTTGTGTCTGTATAAACTGTAGGGGTTGGTGGTTTGTCTAGATGACCATTTCCTTCCCCAAAATATAATGCTTTCATTATCAGAAATACTGCACAATGGAATGCATCTCTTTGTCATAAGTGGGATATGTATGGACTTTTTCAGACAGTGTCTCATTGTGATATACCATTGTGTAATATTCCTTTTTCAGAAACATTGTCAATCGACAAGCAAATCTATTCTAGAGATAGACTGAAGGGGCATTTACTGGATTTGTCACCTTCATAAAGAAGGATGAGCTCCAGAGGCTTCTTGGCCCACTATCAGACTCTATCTATAGAGTGTTGTCAAGGGACAATATCCCCAAGAGGGAAACAAAAGAAGATTGGGAATCTCTCAAGATAACCCAAAAATGCAGCTACAGAAATATAAAGACATAAACTGGAAATAGCAGTGAATAAACATTATGCCAAAATGTATGAAACCCTTGAGCCATTTTATTATGAAATACTAACAACAAAATGATACAATGAACATCAAAGGAATAATGCAAGAAGCCTTCCATGAAAACATATGCCAAAATACACAATGCTGTATCATAGTAGAATACCCATGAATAGGGACTGCGCAGTCATAGAAGGGAGACTGCTGTACTGAGTGAAAAACAACATGGATCTACATATACATGGCTCATATATCATTGGGGGAGAAGATCTAAGCTCCCTGATCCAGGTGGATATTGGTGGTCACCCGCATACTCCACTTGGGGCTCCACCATTGTCTCTTTCAGTTTTTCAGTTTCGGCACAGTTTACTATTTTTAGCAGTTTTTCGGGTCCTGAACTTCTGGAGCCGTTTTGAGGCCCTAAACGACCGTTTTTGGAAAAAAGGAGAGCAACATGGGTCCATGGACTGATGTTGCTCGTTTCAAATTTTTATTCCTCGGATAGATCTTTCTAACGAGGTATGGTACGCGTCAAACGGAGATCGTATGCCAAAGTTACGCCCCTGGGAAGTTGAAACACCAATTTACCCAAACGGGGCCCATAGTTTTGGCGCTTCATCTCCTAGGGTTAGGGTTTTGGCTGTTTAGGATTTCCCATTGTTTCTAAATGATAAATAGGCCCTCGAGCCTCATTGTAACTCAGTTCGGAGGCCTGTAGCCGCCACATCTCTTCTCAGAGATAGCTACCAGCGCCCTAGCTAGTTTTATTTCCATTCTGTCTGTAAACAAATTTCAGTTCTTTGATATTAATGAAATGAAGTGTTATTTTTGCTGCATTTTTATATTTATGGTTATATTTGTATTATGTTGCATTCCTACATAAATCCATATCAGTGGTATTAGAGCGGCTTGCTCTTTCTCGATCCTTCTTGCATGTCCCCAATGAGGTTGGGGTATAAGGAGTTACCGCTCGATCTGGTTGAACCTTTGCAAGATCAACCTCGCAAACCCTAATGGCCACCCATGGGGGATGAAAAGAAATATGAGGGAGCAGGAGATCCTATCAAAACATTTCTCGAGTAGTCCCTCAGAAAAACAAAGGAAGGCGATGATGGACAACTTTGCTCAGATCCTTCAACGGCTAAACACCGGCCGCACATCTGCATCTAGCAGCCACTCTGGAGGTGCGACTCCTTTTAAGGTACAAGTAAATTTTGACATTCCCATATTTGAGGGTCAAATAGACGCAGATGTCGTACATAGATGGTTGAATATGTTAGAACGATATTTCTCGGTTCATGACTTTCCAGACCGGGAGAAGATTATTTTTGCACTCCTAAGCTACAGCCATGTTAAGGGTCGGGTGGGGAAACCTCTTGCGAGAATAAGGACCGAGACAGAACCCTCTACATTCTCAGGGCGTACCAACTTGGAATTCTTTCGAGACGCGGAGTCGAGAACGATTACTATTTGTGGGGAGCTATGAGGACAAGTACATACAATGGACCACGCTGCGACAACAAAGGGATCAAGATGTGCATGAGCTGACGAATCTGTTCCATACCCTGCACACAAATTTGGGTATCAAAGATTCAGAGAAACATTTAGTGCTAAAGTATCATAGCTATCTGCACAGATACATTCAAGAGGAAATGGAGTTCCTTGACATCTCCTCGCTTGGTACGGCATACTGGTATGCTGCCAAGATTGAGCAAAAATTCAAGCAGAAGAAGCGAGACGTTGGATCTGCGAATCAAAAGGAAGGGAAAGGTGCTTCCAAACCGCAGAACAAAGGATAGAGCCAAGGCATGGTGGCTAAAGACAACTCATCAAAGCCACAATAAAATAATAGCACCGCAAAGCCAAAGAAGGATACGGGAAAGTGGTGTGAGTTCCATAAGAGCTCCACTCACAACACAAGTGAGTGTCGGGCCAAGCAGTGGCTAGTGGCCGAGATGAGGGCTTCTGAGTCAGATGCATGCTCTGACTCCGAATCAGAACCTGAAAAGGCGAATGAAAAAGGGAAACAGATTATTGATGCGGAGCCCAACGCCACTATTGCCACTACAAAGATCCAAAAGGAGGAACTGGAAGATCCAAAGGAGGAGGAACGTCTCTTCCACTCCCAGATGTGGGTAAAGGGCTCCCCGGTATAGTTCATTGTCGACAATGGGAGCCAAAATAACCTCATTTATTGAGACAAGTGAAGCGGTTAGGCTTATCGACCATAGCTTGGGCTTATCGACCACGGCTCACCCCATCCATACACCATTGGGTCGCTTCACTGGCTTCACCAAATACGGGATCTCGCGTCGGCGACGGTGTCGCCTTCCTGGCAGCAATGACCCTTCGGATGAGGTATTATGTGACGTTGCTCCTATTGATGTTTCTGATGTATTATTAGGACAACCATACTTGTGGAAGCATCATGTTGTGTATGAGTCTCGACCTCGTGCTGTTATTGTTACTTTGGAAAATAATTTTTACAAGATACCAGAGGTACCACCTCCTACCGCTATCTCTTTGGTTACTACAAAACAATGCAATAAGCTCATTTCCCAAACCAGGAAATTCGTTTTCTAGATGATCCGCCCCCAGGGAAAGAAGAAGACTGTGGCCACGACCTCCAAACAGGGCTCCTCCGCACAACAACAACAAATGGATAAGGTTGTGGAGGAGTACAGGGACATATTCACCTCACCCACAGGGGTTCCTCTGCACTGTCAGGTCAAGCACCCGATTGATCTGACCCCAGGTGCGCCGCTACCTAATGGACCGATCTATCGGCTACGTACGGAGAATGATGAAATCAAGAGGTAGATTCAGGAGGCACATAAAAATGGTCACATCCGATCAAGTTCATCACCCTATGGGAGCCCGATCATGTTGGTATAGAAGAAGGATGGGACGTGGAGACTCTGTATTGACTATCGGGCGCAGAACAAGATCACTGTCCGGAATAGGTACCCGATCCCACGGATTGATGACCTTCTGGACCAACTCAAAGGTGCAAAATATTTTAGTAAGATCGACTTGAAGTCTGGATATCACCAGGTACCAATTGAACCCTCCAATGTGTGGAAGACTGCCTTCAAAGCCAAGGAAGGCCTTTTCGAATGGCGGGTCATGCCTTTCGGGTTGACGAATGATCCCGCAACCTTCCTGAGGTTGATGGACGACATCTTGAGGCCATTCACCAACTCATTTGTAGTAGTGTACTTGGATGAAATTTTGATCTTCAACCAGATTTGGGAAGAGCCACTCCACCACATCTGACAGGTCCTAAAAACACTACAGCAACATAAGTTGTGTGCCAATTTGGAGAAGTGAAATTTTGGCATGACCCAAGTTCAATATCTAGGATACATTATTGATGAAAGGGGAGTGCATGTGGATCCAACCAAAATCCAAGTCATTCGAGACAGGCCAGCCCCAACCACTCTAACAAAGCTTTGCAACTTTCTGGGTCTTGCTAATTTCTACCGCAGGTTCGTGTTGGGATTCTCTCATATCACTTGTCCCTTGAGTCAAGTCACCAAGAGAGGAGCGAGAGAAAAATTACTTTGAGTGAACCTCAACGAATTAATCGGAAAGTGAAAAACGCCTGCGATTACGCGATGCTCACTTTACCGGACTTGCAACAGCCATTTGAGATCGAGACAGATGCCTCTGACTATGCTATTGGGGCAGTTCTTACTCAACAGGGACATCCAGTGGCAT
This sequence comes from Pinus albicaulis, assembly GCA_034641835.2. Lineage (NCBI taxonomy): Eukaryota > Viridiplantae > Streptophyta > Pinopsida > Pinales > Pinaceae > Pinus > Pinus albicaulis. Next base: position 646,014,873 of record CM076574.1, read on the forward strand.
TTCACAGTGAGACATTGTCTGACACAGTTCGCAAGTATCCCACTTATGACAAAGAAATGTATTCCATTGTGCAAACTTGTCGACAATGGAAGCATTACATTTTGGGGAAGGAAACAATCATCCACACAGACCACCGGCCCCTGCAGTTCATACAGACACAAGGGAAGTTGCAGAATGATCGCCATCGGAAGTGGTCCACATATCTGCAACAGTTTCATTTGAACATCAAGTACAAGAAGGGTAGCACCAATAATGTTGCAGACTGCCTCAGCCGACCACCGATCGTGGCGCTCACCATTGTGCTCAACTCTTGTGGGCACGAGACTTCTGATTGGCCGCTTCTCTATGAGAGTGACCCAGAATTCGGCCAAACTTACAAGGCACTCTTGGGGGGTACGCAAGTTCCAAATTTTCACCTCCAAGATGCACTTTTATGTCACATGGGACACCTTTGTGTTCATTCAAGCGAGCGTGCCAAGATGATATGGGAAGCACACTACAGTCGAGTCGCTGGGCATTTCGGGGTCGAGAAAACAGTAGCAATCCTGCAGAAGTATTTCTATTGGCCGAACCTTCGAAAGGATGTCGAGAAGCACATCAGATCCTGCACTGCTTGTGCCATTGCCAAACCGACCATCAAGAAGCAAGGCTTATATACTCCTCTACCTACCCCTAGTCGACCTTGGGAATCCATCTCCATGGATTACATGTCGGGCCTGCCTTCTACTAAGCAGGGAAATGATTGTGTTTTTGTGGTCGTCGACAGATTCTCGAAGATGGCCATTATGGCGGCCTGCAAGAAGAATATCACAGCAGAAGCCACTGCTAAACTCTTCTTTGAACGAGTGTGGGTGCACTTTGGGATCACACAGTCTATCATATCAGATCGGGATAGCAGGTTCCTCAGCACATTTTGGTCCAGCCTCTGGTCGATGTTGGATACCAAGCTCACCAAGTCCACAGCTTTCCATCCCCAAACGGATGGCCAGACAGAGGTCGTCAACAGAATGATTGTACACATTCTGCGCATGTACAATTCAAAGCATCCACGCACATGGGACGAGAGCCTCCCTTATGTACAACATAGTTATAATCGAGCTCTCCATAGTTCAATCGGCCATAGCCCCTTTCAGGTGGGCTTGGGATTCCAGCCACTATGTCCCATTGACGTAGCCATGCCATTTGCAGCTGCTCAGGCCGATTCAGCTCATGTCTAGTATGAAGTTGACAAAGCAAGTAGCTTCATCGAGCGCATTCAAAACATCCGCCAACAGGTTCATGATATATTGGACAGATCCAATGCCAAGTACAAGAAATTCCATGATCAACACCGGGTGCCACACAACTTCCAGGTGGGCGACAAAGTATGGCTACATTTGCAGAAGGAGCGCCTCACTGGACCCCACCGCAAGCTTTGCCCACTTCGATATGGGCCGTACACCATCACCAAGGCTGTAGAGAACAATGCCTTCGATCTCAGTATTCCACCATTTCTTGGTATACACCCAGTCTTCAATGTGGATCGCCTTCGTCCTTACTTCCCACCTCTACTGGACACCTCGGACATTGCAGAACAACTCACACCAACAGAGTTAAATCCAGACTGCATGGAATAGGCCACTACAGATTGTATCATGGGCATGCAAATCAAGAACACTCGCCAACAGAAGATCCAACTATATCGGGTTGTCAAAGCTGGCCAACTCCTGCACCAAGGAAAGTGGTTCACTAGGGACCAAGTTCAGCAAAAATTTCCTCATCTCATGGAGGAACTTAACGCAATGGGGACCATTGCCTCCTAAGGGGGGAGGAATGATCCAGGTGGATATTGGTGGTCACCCGCCTATTCCACTTGGGGCTCCACCATTGTCTCTTTCAGTTTTTCAGTTTGGGCACAGTTTACTATTTTTAGCAGTTTTTCGGGTCCTGAACTTCCGGAGCCATTTTGAGGCCCTAAACGACGTTTTTTGGAAAAATGGAGAGCAACATGGGTCCATGGACCATGTTTTTCGTTGAAAATTTGTATTCCTTGGATAGATATTTCTAACGAGGTATGGTATGCGTCAAACGGAGATCGTATGCCAAAGTTACGCCCCTGGGAAGTTGAAACACCAATTTACCCAAACGGGGCCCATAGTTTTGGCGCTTCATCTCCTAGGGTTAGGGTTTTGGATATTTAGGATTTCCCATTATTTATAAATAATAAATAGGCCCTCGAGCCTCATTTTAACTCAGTTCAGAGGCCTGTAGCCGCGACATCTCTTCTCAGAGATAGCTACCAGCGCCCTAGCTAGTTTTTATTTTTCCCATTGTCTGCAGAAGAATTTGGATTCTTTGGTATTAATGAAATGAAGTGTTATTTCCAATTTGCATCTCTGTATTTATGGTTATATGTTTGATACACATTTGCATCTGCGCCCAATCAGGATCAGGTCAATCCGGATCACTCCCAATCACTACCTCAAGTCAATCCTATAAGGATTGGCTAAATTATGCAAAACTGCTAAAATGCCGGAGTTGCTAGGTAGCTGCAGCAACTCAATACACGGAATGGAATGGAGAAGGCTGAATGGTTGAAGCTGATGAAGAGCCCTTCTCCTTTGAAAATTTGAATTGCAAGGCTGATCCCTACACCAAAGATCTCACCCTCTGAAATGTCTGCAAAACCCTCACTACAAATGTGCTCCAACTAGAACACAGTCTATGAGAGGGCCTGGTCTATAACTGATGGAAGTGGTTGGCCTCCCACCAATGATGGTGGAATAAGCTCGGGAACCATCCTCACTAACCTCCCGGAAGTAGAGAACCTCCTCTGAAAGATCAACTCAAAATGGTGTTGTAGGAAACTTCCAACAACACCTAGCAACACTCCATAATAATCTACTACAGACACTGTGCTGATGAAGTAGGCCGATGCTATGGCCTAAATGCCGAAATATGGAGGATGAGTGCAATCCTTCATGAGCTACTCAAGAAGGAGAGGAAATCCTAAACAGGACTTCCTCATGCCCGAGGGCATTGCAGCTCTACTGAACAGGAAGAGGCAGCAATTTGTTTGAATAGACAAATAATCAAATGATCCAAGATGTTCTCAATGGGCTACCTTGCCTCTCTTTTAAACACAACGAAGCCTCCATCTTCCTTCCTCTAGAAGTTTCCTCCCTCATGGAATATTTCTCCACTAAAACTGCGTTGTCCCACTTAGTGCTTTTCAACTCATGCCAACGCAGTTTGACTTGGTCAATTAGGCCTTGTCCATTTGCATTTTAACCTCTTTCACACATGAGGGTGTGAAATCCAACTCCATGATGATCCCTTTTTACATTGTAAGGGATTTTATTCCTGTTTATTACATGAATGGGTCACTTAACCCACGTTTATTCAACAAAATGAAAATATGAAACTATAATGTTCCCAAGGCTAAAATTGGGAACATTACAGTCCTCCCCTCCCACATGTTTATTGTCCTCAAGCAACAGCATAGAGAGAATAGAATTCCTCCTCCTTCTCTTGTGGCCTCCTCATCCATGGTCCCACCACTGCTCAAATATGCTGCAATAAATATTCCCTCCAATGCTCTCTCCTAAGTATGCAAACTCAAAATGATGCTCCTCAAGGAAATATAGAAGGTGTAGTGAAATCATTCCTGCTGGAATGTGGCCTCCTTAAGGTAGGAGTGATGATATGCATGGGATAATTCTGCTCCCAATGATGATCCTCTCATCCATGCAATCATCCAAACAAAAATCTCAACCCCCGGTTTCTGCAATGCGTTGGGGCTGAATGGAGAGTGTGCTTGTGCTTCTCAAGGTGGTCTCTCTCTCCATTTGTGGTGTACATATGGGGTTGCCTTTGTCTTTTGGCTGGAAAAGTATGGCCTCCAAGAATGGCCCAAGCTACCCCATCAAGAAAAATCAGCCATGAAATGCCTCCTCAAATTCTCCAAGTGCTTTCTCCCACAAGAAGAGACAAGTAGCAATGTGGCAATCATGCTTTGCTCATGGTGTCTCCTACAAGATAAAACATATAAAATGGGGAGAATCATGCTCCCAATGGACTATACATACAATACTCTCCCAATAATGCTCCTCATGAGTGTACAAACATCAGAAATATACATGGAGCAATACACAATAAAAGCAAGTTGTCAAATGACAGCTGGAGAGTGGTTCAATAGTTCCACTCATGGAACCTGCACAGTGCCTCCCTGGGCCTGCCTCACAATCAAAAGTAACAAGTGTTGTACTAGCCACTTGTTTGCTGCCACAACATCTCGTCATAAGATGGAACATGAAATCACAATTTGGTGCCAATGATGCACACCAAGAAGTATGTGGCTTCCTCCACAACCACTATAAGAATGGCCAATCCCATTGCTACAATTGGCTGCAAGTGCATCCTTATGAAAAATTCAAGAAGGAACAAGCCTCCTTGATACATCATGCTCCTCAATCAATGAAAAGAAGTACAATACAAAATATGAAATTATACCTCCTCCATCATGCACTAGAGCTCTTAAGCTGAAATGGCTCATCTGAATGTTATCCCTCTCCTCCAAGGAGTAAGGGAATGGTTGTGCCAACCTCTCCAAAAACAACCGGGCTCTACATCTATCCATATGATAATGTAGATCATTCTGAATTCCCTCCCAAGTGAACTCCTCTAGCAAGGCAAAGTATGCATCCAAATGCATAGCTAGGAAGTCCTCATATGTAGCATGCAATAGTGTCTCCTTGAGACTAGAGACCCTAGTCAAGAAGAGACTTCCATGATGATAGATGATCATATCATCCACTAAGTATCTTCCATCTCCATCAAGGCCATCCAAAAATCATGCATGCACCAAGATCCTGGGGAATACTTAACCAAAGTTGAGTCCTCCATCCTGGATCAATCCTCCATATAGACAGCGCTGGTGTTCTGCAATATGGTGCTCCATCATGCTGCTGCTTGCTACCTTGACATCCCCTCATGCCAAATTCATCCTCCAAGTTTCTGCCATGCCCATCATGCAGCTACTCATACTCAAATATAAATTATTCTCTCTGAAAATGAGCCTCCCATGAGAGACTATCACCTCCAAAGAATCTCCCGATCCTGGGAAATGTAAGCATGATTGGCCTCCATCTACTCCAATGCATGAAAGAGCCCTTCCTCAAAGGAAGTATAATCTCTCTCAATACATATATGGAGCAGTCATCTTGCATCATGAAGATGCAATCCTCCATCCCTGTAGCAAAATCTGTCAGTGCAGTATGACTAATGAGAGTGGGTGATGTTGAAAATGAGAGAGTGTCTCTCTCCTCCGTGATTCTATCCCAAAATCTCTACGCTGTGCTGAACTCTCCCAAGGTTTCCACCCTCCTGAAATCAAGGTGTGAGGCCCCCAAATATGGAGCATCCAACCTCCTCTACTAATCTAGTGGTCTCCTTGGTGCAATGTCTCCATGCAGTGAGACACCATCATCAAGAGATGACTGAATGTATGAATGGGGAAAACCCTCCATGCTTCCCCTGTGCAATCCAATCATCATCTTAGGTGCATCAACCCCATAAAATAGACAGGGTGTGTGCTCCTCATCACATGATGTTGATCATCCTCCCTATCTCTTCCTTCTATCTCCATAGCTCTGCACCCTACCAACAATGGCACAGATGTATCATGAGTTGTGCCTTGATCTCTACATGGGAGATCTTGGGGAATTTCTTGCAAAGACACAAGAATCCCTCTATGTTGAGCATAAGCTCCTCTTTCCTCTACATGAGGCACTGGATCAAATCTAGTTATACCAACGCAATTTCCCTCCTCCTCATCAATGTTTAGGGGCAACTTCTCCAAAATCTAATCTAATTTTTGAAAAAGAGACCTCCATGCTCTCCTGTGCAAGAATGTGAGATGGATACCTTGCCTTTATAATGTTCCAAATGGGGAAAAACAAGAACAGTAGCGAATATCTTAAGATATTCCTCTATGGGATCACAGTAGTATGGAAAACATACCGGGAACTTCTAAACCAGAGATAGACTAGTAGAGCATTTACTGGTTATATCACCTCTAAGGAGAGGATGAAAACTAGAGGCTTCTTGGCCCGTTCTAGACTTTGTCTATAGAAGATTGATGAAACACAAAAAGTGTGGGAATGACACACTCCTCTTGGAATTTTCTGCCCTTGGGAACCTTAGATCTACAGATCTAAAGAATGGATTCAAAGAGAAGAAAAAACCAAACAAGAGAGAAGCGAGAAATTCCACTCTCAGGAAAATCTGCAGTAGGCTCAGTGAGAACGTTGTATAAGAACAATAGTGCAAGAATAATGCTGCCTAGGGCTGGTTTCCCTTATTTTAGGCTGTGCGGGATATCCATCCTGAATTTCAGGAAAAACAAATGGGATTAATGACCTTAAACAGATCTCCCACGAAGCTGACTAGTTAAAAATCAGCTAAAGAGAAGAGATGATGGAATGAAGAAGAACTCACTTCAGAATTGCGCAGTTTCAGCAGAGAGTCACTGGAAATCAGCCATAAGACATGTATTACAGTATAGCAGCAGCAAATCAGACCTTTAATGGATATTATCAAAGAGTACAATGAATTACATGAGGAAATAAGTAAGAAATCTTCATAAATAAGAGCTGCAATGTATGTAGAAAGTGCAGAAATGAATAGACAGCGTCCCTCTAGGTGTGCTTCAGCAGTATAATGTAAAAGCTCAGATCTACAGAAGATCTAAGGCTGAAACATCAGATCCATACCATATCTAGAAACTACTCAGCCTTCTAATCAGGATCCCCTTGGGGTTTTAACCAAATATTGCATAACAAGATGTAGATCTAAATTTTTGTACACAGAACTCCAGAAAGCTTCAGTAATTTATAAAGATAAATTTATTCATAATATACATCAGATATGAGCATGAGATATCAGCAAGCTACTTCATTAATCTTCAAGATGAGAGGCAAGCCTCAATCACCAGAAACAAGTACAATGAGAGAAACACAACTAGCAGTAGAAGCAGTACATAAAATAACGTAGTAGAAAAAGGAGACTATGCAGTATCTAGAGCTGACTGTTACAATAGGTAAAATATATAGATCTGAAATGGAAATATAACAGATATCCTCTTACGGGTGGTCACAAGTCACCCTCTCTGAGAGAAATCCTCAAAACTACTAGATCCTTGCAGATCTAGAATTCCGCTTACTATACTTGCAGCAGCAACAAAACCATCAATGAGCAACGCTGTCAATACAAGCATAGCTTGGCCTCCAACACGATAGTGGTTCAATCTAGCACACTTCCCTCCAAGAGCTACTCAAAGAAGGATGGAGGATTCCTAAATACGAAATCCTCTCTTTCTCTTGCTAAACAGCAAAGAGAAATGGAGTTGCCTTAGCAAGCTCATAAAATGAAATATGATCAAAAACCTCCTCATGAGCCTTCACCCTCCTTTTATAACATTTGAGCCTCTTGGCAAACCCTAAAACACTTTCATCCTTTGGTTCTTTTCACACTTGGAAACCCCTTCTAGAATTGCATAGTCCATTAAGGAGGTTCAATGAACCTAAACAACGTTGTTGACTTGGTCAAATAGGATCTCCTTTGGTGGTCTTGGCCCTTTCACACCTACACGATATTATTTCAATGGCCTAAATATGTTTCTTTTCACATATGAACTGATTTATTCTTGATTTTCAAGAGGATTATACATCCTCCCTCATAATTTATTCATTAATCATGAAATACAAAATAAATAAGGTAAAATTAATGTTCCAAATTAGCTGAAGCTAATTTAGGAATATTATAGCCTTCAACAAGGTATGATGCAAGGTGTCAGCCTTCTCATTAATGTTCTAAAGTGGAACTGCGTTTGTGTTTCCTCCCTTTACATTCAAAGTCTTGGTTTCTTTCTCTACATGTGTTTCAGATTTTCTCCCACCAAATCCTTCCATCATTGCTTCAATGAATCTGAAATAGGAAGAAGTATTTTCATCCTCTAAAGAACATGACTCAAATATCCACCATGCATAGGTCTTACCTCTAAAGTGCAGCGCTGCAAATCTGATAGCATCTCCTTTGGAATCTTTGTGTTGCTGCAACATGGTCTTCAGCTCCTCTACCCATGCTTTGGCTGAACATGTAGGTGAACCCATGAAAGTAGATAGAAAAAATATATCTTGATGCTGGCTCCCCTTCACCTTAGACTTGCAAAAATCCATGAAAGTGAGATGATCTCTGAATTCTGGATTCTGAGACTCATACTCTTTCAAAAAAAACCTCCAAGAGTTTTCCTCTTGATCACTCTCCTTCTTTTCCCATCTCTTCCATGAAAATATGCACATGTGATTGTGCTGTGCATCAAAGGATGTGACTGCATGTTCACATTCCTCATCAGAAAACCTAGAGTTTGTTTCTGCTTCAAACCCTTGTGGAGATTCTTCAAATCTCCCCCTTTTCTTTTGCTTGGGGCTCCCATGAAAGCACTAGATGGATTTAGGGAGAAGATTGGTTAGCTCATCTACTTTTTCTTTCTTATTCTCCACAAAGTGGAGTCTTCCTCTTCTTATTAGATGGAATCTTGGTGAAGATCCATAGGTTGAGCGAAGATTGTGCTTTGATACCACTGCAATATTCCTTTTTCAGAAACATTGTCAATCGACAAGAAAATCTATTCCAGAGATAGACTGAAGGGGCATTTACTGGATTTGTCACCTTCATAAAGAAGGATGAGATCCAGAGGCTTCCTGGCCCACTATCAAACTCTGTCTATAGAGTGTTGTCAAGGGACAATATCCCCAAGAGGGAAACACAACAAGATTGGGAATCTCTCAAGATAACCCAAAAATGTAGCTACAAAAATATAAAGACATAAACTAGAAATAGCAGTGAATAAACATTATGCCAAAATGTATGAAACCCTTGAGCCATTTTATTATGAAAGAACAACAACAAAATGATACAATGAACATCAAAGGAATAAGGCAAGAAGCCTTCCATGAAAACATATGCCAAAATACACAATGTTGCATCATAGCAGAATACCCATGAATAGGGATTGCACAATCATAGAATGGAGACTGTTGTACCGAGTGAAAAAATACATGGATATGCATATACATGGCTCATATATAATTGGGGGAGAAGATCTAAGCTCCCAATCACTACCTCAAGTCAATCCTATAAGGATTGGGTAAAATATCCAAAACTGCTAAAATGTCAGAATTGCTGGGTAGCTGCAGCAACTCAATACATGGAATGGAATGGAGAAGGCTGAATGGCTAAAGCTTATGAAGAGCCCTTCTCCTTTGGAAATCTGAAGTGCAAGGTTGATCCCTACACCAAATATCTCACCCTCTGAAATGTTTGCAAAACCCTCACTACAAATGTGCTCCAACTAGAACGCGGTCTATGAGAGGGCCTACTCTATAACTGATGGAAGTGTTTGGCCTCCTGCCAATGATGGTGGAATAAGCTCAAGAACCATCCTCACTAACCTCCCTAAAGTAGAGAACCTCCCTCCTCTGAAAGATCAGCTTGAAATGGTGTTGTAGGAAACCTCCAGCAACACTGCACAATAATCTGCGATAGACACTGCGCTGATGAAGTAGGCTGATGCTATGGCTTGAATGCCTGAATATGGAGGATGAGTGCAATCCTTCATGAGCTACTCAAGAAGGAGAGGAAATCCTAAATATGACTCCCTCGTGCCCGAGGGCATTACAGCTCTGCTGAACAGCAAGAGGCAGCAATTTGTCTGAATAGACAAATAATCAAATGATCCAAGATGTTCTCAATGGGCTACCTTGCCTCTCTTTTAAACACAATGAAGCCTCCATCTTCCTTCCTCTATAAGTTTCTTCCCTCATGGAATATTCCTCCACTAAAACTGCGATGTCCCACTTAGTGCTTTCCAACTCATGCCAACGCAGTTTGACTTGGTCAATTAGGCCTTGTCCATTTGCATTTTAACCTCTTTCACACATGAGGGTGTGAAATCCAACTCCATGATGATCCCTTTTCACACTGTAAGGGATTTTATTCCTGTTTATTACATGAATGGGTCACTTATCCCACTTTTATTCAACAAAATGAAAATATGCAACTATAATGTTCCATTTTAGCTTGAGGCTAAAATTGGGAATATTACACATTGGATGCCCGTGTTGAGTAAGAAATACCCAAATAGCATATTCATAAGCATTTGTATCGATATCAAATGGTTGTTGAATTCTGGTAATGTGATCATTAGGTAAAAGCAGAGGTGATGTTTCAACTCTACGGATGCCTTCTGTTGAGATTCAAACCAAAAGAATTTTTCTTTCACTCCTCCCTTGGTGACTTGACTTAAGGGCACAGTGATATTAGAGAATCGTGATAGGAACCTGAGGTAGAAATTAGCAAGACCCAGAAAGTTGTGAATCTTTGTTAAAGTGGTTCGGGTTGACCAATCCCGAATTACTTGGAGCTTGACTAGATCCACATGCACCCCCCTCTCATGAAAAATGTATCCCAAATACTGAAACTGGATCATGCCAAAAGTGAACTTCTCCAAATTGGCACACAACTTGTGTTTCCTCAATGTTTGGAGGGCCTCTCAGATGTGGTGGAGGTCCTCTTCCCATTTCTGTATGAAGATCAGGATGTCATCCAAGTACACTACTAAAAATGAGTTGGTGAATAGCCGCAATATGTCATCCATCATCCTCATGAAGGTTTTGGGAGCATTCGTTAACCCGAAAGGCATGACCAACCATTTGAAAAGGCCCTCCTTGGCTTTGAAGGTAGTCTTCCACACATTAGAGGGTTTATTTGATACTTGGTGATACCAGGATTTCAATTCGATCTTGTTGAAATATTTTTCCCCCTTGATTTGGTCCAGGAGGTCATCAATCGGTGGGATCGGGTACCTATTCTAGACAATGATATTTTTCAGTGCCTGATAGTCAATACAAAGTCTCCAAGTCCCATCCTTATTTTGCACCAACACGATCGGGCTCCCATAGGGTGATGAACTTGGGTGGATGTGACCTTTCTACAGGAGCTCCTAAATCTTCCCCTTGATTTCGTCGTTCTCCATAATATAGCACTGATATATTGGTCCATTGGGCAGCAACACACATGGGGTCATATCGATGAGGTGCTTGAGCTGGTAGTTCATAGGTGTTGGTTTTGTGTTATATTCTTTCCATGACTAGTCACATGCCCATGGGAAAAAAATTTGGTCCTTATTTTCCGGTGGGTAGACCCACCCATGGTTTTGTGCATGGGTTTGGACATGCTTTTGGGGCATGATGGTTTTTGGCCCCTGGTACTTTGTAGATCTGGTCAAGGTAACTACGGTTATGTTCTAATCCAGGGTTAATGGATTGGGGTTTATGTATGCTTCAGCATGTATATATATGTGTTGTAACACTAAAAGGAATATAATGAAAAATCAAGCTGGTCATCCCGATTTGGGATCTAGGGGAAAATCTTTGTTTATCTATTTTATGTTTTATTCTCTCTCTATTTTTTATTTTCTGTTTTAAAGATTCATTCGTAGATCATTTTTGTACAAGGTTAAAACCTACATTTGGTATTAGAGCAGTTTCGGCTTCAAGGGGACGCCTTTGCTGCTGAGGGGATTTTTGCTCGGGCCTGAGGTAGATCCTGTTCAGTGGGAGATCTGCGGGATCGATTCTTGTGGTGAAAGTAGATGGCGAGCAGCAGGAAGATAAAGATCGAGAAATTTAATGGTTAGAGTTTTGAGTTGTGGAATCTCAAGATGGAGGATCTTCTGGTGGATAAGGACCAATGGATTGGGGTAGATCCAGGTACTAAACCACGACAATTTCAAATGAAGACTACATAATATGGTTGTGTGCCTCAGATTCAGTATTTTTGAATGTATCTGGGGAAGCTACGGCAAATACCTTGTGGGAAAAACTTGGGACTTTGTACCAATCTAAGTCTCTGGTGAATAAATTGTTCCTGCGGAAAAAGCTGTATAACCTAAGGATGAAGGATGGAGACTCGGTGACAGAGCGTCTGAACGCATTCAACACGGTGGTAAGTTAGCTGTCATCTATTGATATTAAAATCTCAGATGAAGATAAGTGCATTAGTCTATTGTGTTCTCTACCAGACTCGTGGGACAGTCTGGTTATTGCAATAGGTAGCAATACAACTACCTTGAATTTTGATGATATTGTCTCAGCCTTCTTGTCAGAGGAAACGAGACAGAGAAATATGGAGGGCTAGAATGGAGATGCCTTATCTATACGAGGAAGGTCCCAAAATAGAAACAAGAATAAGGTTTCGAGTGCAAGATCTAAATCTCTTGGAATGTTTGTAAAGGTGTGCTGGAAATGCGGAAAGGAAGGGCACTACAAAAAGGACTGCAGATCTAAAGCTCCTGAGAAATGAAAGGGATGTGATGATGCTCGTTCTGCAGAGGAAAAAAACACCTTGAATGAAGGTGGGGATGTGTATTTGGCTTCTTCTTCAAATACACATGTAGATCATGAGTCATGGTTGATTGACTCGGGTGCATCCTTTCACTTCACGCCTCATAGGGAGTGGTTCTACGAGTATGAGAAATATGATGGCGGTGATGTATTATTAGGTGATGATAGGAAGGTCCAAATAATCAGATGTGTAAAATTCAAGCTGAAGCTTCAAGGTGGAAGGATTAGAACACTTCCTGGTGTTCTACACATTCCTGCATTGGCCAGGAAACAATGTTCGAGAAAGATGCCTGTAAGATGATTTGGGGAGCATTGGTATTAATGTGGGGAGTTCGGATTGGAACTATGTACAAGCTTCATGGCAGCACTATTATTGATGGGTGCAATAGTTCTGTGGTTCCCGAAAGTGGAGCAGAAAGCCTAGCAGTCTCTGGAGAAAAGACCATGCTATGGCATCAAAGGCTTGGACATATTGGAGAGAAGGGCCTTCAGATACTACATGGAAATGGTATGGTAGAAGGTATGTCTAATAGCTCTATGGATTTCGATTTCTGTGAACATTGTGTATATGGGAAGAAGAATCGGGTGAGTTTTCCTTCTGGTGCTAAGAGGGCAAACAAGATATTAGAGCCTGTGCCAGTGATGTGTTTAGACCTGTGTCAGTTCCATCACTGGGTAAGTCTATGTACTATGTTTCATTCATAGATGAATTCTCAAGGAATACATGGATATATTTCTTGAGGAAGAAATCTAAAGTCTTTGACAGATTTAAAGAATTTAAGGCTTTGGTGGAAAACCAGACAGAGAAGAAGATAAAGGTGTTGAGGACAGATAATGGTGGGGAGTTCTGCAAGAAGGAATTTGAAGATTTCTATAAGAAGTGCGGTATAGCACGACATAAGACTACTCCATACACAGCTCAGCAAAATGGAGTTTTAGAAATAATGAACAGAATGTTGATGGAAAAGGAAAGAAGCATGCTTAGTGGTACCATGTTAGGACAAGAATTCTGGGCAGAGGCAGTGGAGACTACATGTTATTTGGTTAACATATCAACTTCATCAGAATTGGAGGATAAGACTCCACTTGAGCTATGGACTGGTAAGAAACCCTCTCTTTCACATATGAGGGTATTTGGATGTGATTCATATGTACATGTTCCAAAGGAAAAAAGGATCAAGTTGGATAATAAATCTGAACGATGTATCTTTATTGGGTATAAGGATGGTTTAAAGGGTTACAAGCTTTGGAACCCAGAAACAAGGAAGGTTGTGTACAGCCAAGATGTGGTGTTTAGAGAGGTGAAAGATATTTTTAAACATGAAATCCTACCAAAGGAACCTGAGAAGATAGAGTTTGAGCTAAAGGAGGATGAATCAGACTCTACAACAGAAGAAGACTTAGAAGAGGAAGAGCCACAAACTACAACTGTGAGAAGATCATTTCGGGAAAGAAGACAACCAAAAAGGTATAGTCCATCTGCTTTCTATTCAAATTTTGCTTTAACTATAACTGATCATGTTCCTAGAACTATCAGGAGGCAGTAGATTTAGAGGATGGAAAACTCTGGAAGGAGGCCATGATGGTTGATGAAATTGTGCCCTTGCATAAAAATGAGGCATGGGATCTAGTGGAGTTGCTGGTTGGAAGGAAGCCCATCGGGAGAAAATGGGTGTTTAAGAAGAAGATGAATGTAGAAGGCAAGGTGGAGAAATACAAATCTCGGCTGGTAGCGAAAGGTTATTCCCAGGTGTTGGGAATTGATTTTTGTGATATTTTTTCTCCTGTTGCTAAATTTACTTCTATTAGATTACTTTAATCTGTTGCTACTGCATTTTATTTTGAGGTAGAACAAATGGATGTGAAGACAACATTTCTTCACGGGGATCTGGAAGAGGATATCTACATGAAACAACCTGAAGGCTTTATGGTGAAGGGAAAGAAAGAGCTAGTATGAAAGTTAAAGAAGTCTCTATATGGGTTAAAACAGTCACCAAGGATGTGGTATCAGAAATTTGATACCTATATACGGGGACTTGGCTTCACCAGAAGAAAGGAGGATCATTGTGTTTATTTTAAATTAATTGGTGATCGTGTTATTTATTTGGTCTTGTATGTGGATGATATGTTGTTTATTGGAAATGACAAAGAGATTATCCAAGATTTGAAGACCCGGTTGTTCTCCAAATTTGACATGAAGGATCTTGGTGCTGCAAACTATATTTTGGTCATGTAAATTAAGAGAGATCGGGAAAAGAGGAAGCTCTGGTTAAACCAGAGGAGGTATGTCAAGACTATATTGCAAAGGTTCAATATGCAGGATAGTAAACCGGTGAATGTTCCGATTCCTGTAGGTACAAAGCTCTCTGCTGAATAATGTCCCAAGACACAAGAAGAAGAGGAGGATATGTCCCGTGTTCCATATGCAAGTGTATTGGGTAGCCTGATGTATGCAATAGTCTATACTAGACCAAACATTGCACATGCAGTGGGAGTATTGAGCAGGTTTATGTCAAACCCAAATAAGGAGCATTGAACAGTAGTGAAGCAGGTTTTCAGATATTTGCGTGGCATTAGTGATTATGGCTTTTACTACCAGGGAAGACCAAGTCTGGAAAGAGTGTTGGACATTCTTGGTTTTGTTGATGCAGACTGGGCTGGAGATCTGGACCAAAGAAGATCTACAAGTGGGTATTTGTTTAGCCTATTTGGAGGTGCAGTCAGTTGGATGAGTAAAAGATAGTTTGTAGTGGCTCTTTCAACTTCAGAGGCAGAATACATGGTAGCCACTCATGCAAGAAAGGAAGCAGTTTGGTTGCAGAGATTGTGTTCAAGTATGGGGTTGGTGCAGCAAGCTATAAGGATAGACTGTGATAGCCAAAGTGCAATTTTCTTGGCTAAGAACCATGCTTATCATTCAATGACAAATCACATTGATGTTCAATATCACTTTGTGAGATATATGGTTGAAGCTAAAAGGGTGTTGCTGGTAAATTTGGACACTTTGAAGAATGTTGCAGATGCATTGACAAATTCTGTAAGCACTCAGAAGTTCTCTTGGTGTAGAGAGACAATGGGTGTTGTAAAGATAGGCTAATGACTCAGCTCTCCTATGGCCCCCTGTGGAAAGAAAACAACAAGTGGGAGAATGTTTGGTTTGTGTTATATTCTTTCCATGACTAGTCACACGCAGGGGGGTAACAGCGGGGGTAGCGCCCTGGGAAAATTTTTTTGGTTCATATTTTCTAGTGGGTGGACCCGCCCATGGTTTTGTGCATGGGTTTGCACATGGTTTTGGGACATGATGGTTTTCGGCCCCTGGTATTTTGTAGATCCAATCAAGGGAACTATGATTATGTTCTAATCCAGGGTTAATGGATTAGGGTTTATGTATGCTTCGACATGTATATATATGTGTTGTAGCACTAAAAGGAATATAATGAAAAATCAAGTTGGTCGTCCTGATTTGGGATCTAGGGGAAAATATTTGTGTTTATCTGTTTTATGTTTTATGCTCTCTCTATTGTTTATTTTATGTTTTAAATATTTGTTCGTAGATAATTTTTGTACAGGGTTAAAACCTACAAGAAACACCCCTATGGGTGAGGTGAAGATGTCCCTATACTCCTCCACGATCTTGTAAATTTTTTGTTATGGTGTAGAGGAGCCCTGTTTGGAGGTCGTGGCCACATTCTTCTTCTTTCTCTAAGGGCGTATCATTAGGAAAAAATTTCCCAGTTTTGGAAATGAGCTTACTACATTTTTTGCAGTAACCAAAGAGATGGCAGTAGGCGATGCTACCTCTGATATCCTATACAACTTATTTCCCAAAGTAACAATAACAACACGAGGTTTGGAATCATACATAGCATGTTGCTTCCACAAGTATGGTTGGCCTAATAATACATAACAAACATAAAGAGGATAAATATCACATAATACTTCATCTGTGAAGGGCTTGATGTTGTAGGGAAGGTGACACTGTTGGCTGACGTGGAGATCCCGTCCTTGGTGAAGCCGCTCAATGGTGTACAATTGTGGGTGTGCTATGGTCGAAAAACCCATCTACTTCATGGCCTATTCTTAAATGAGGCTATTTTGGCTCCCGCTATCTACAATGAATTGGATCGAGGAAACATTTACCCATATCTAGGAGTGGAAGAGGCACTCCCCCTCCTCACAATATTCTAGTTCCTCCTTCTGGATCTTCATGATGGCAACAGTGGTGTTGAATTTCGCATCGATAATCTGATTCCCTTTTTCATTCCCTTTGTCAGGTTTTGATTCAGAGTCGGAGCATGCATCCAATTTAGAAGCCTTCAGCTTGGCCACTAGTGACTGCTTGGCCCCACACTCACTTTCGTTGTGAGTGGAGCTCTTATGGAACTCACACCACTTTCTCATGTCCTTCTATGGCTTCGTAGTGTTTTTCTTTACCTAAGGCTTTAGCAGGTTAACCTGGGCTGCCCCACCTTAGATTTGTCTTTTGTTCTGCGGTTTGGGGGTACCTTTCCCTTGCTTCTGATTCATAGATCCAAAGTCTTTCTTATTCTATTTGAACTTCTGCTCAATCTCTGCAGCATATTAGTATGCTACACCAAGCGATGAGATGTCGAGGAACTCCATTTCCTCCTAAACGTATCTGTGCTGACAACTGTGGTACTTCAACACAAAAAGTTTCTCTGAATAGTTGATACCCAATTTTGTGCACATGGTATGGAATAGATTTTTCATCTCATGCACACCTTTATCCATTTTCTTTTGTATCATAGTCCATTTTATGTACTTGTACTCATAGCTTCCCACGAGATAATATTATTCCTTGATGGTGTTAGTCATCAATAATTTGTTTTGTTCTGAAGATGACTAAGTAATGGCCATAGATTTCTAAAAACAAGATTTGTGAAATATTGTGAGTTTTAGAAATCTCAATGCCTTCATTATCCTAAATCAAACTGTTTCACTATATTTTTCCCTCTCTTCCTTCTAAATTTCACCTTACTGCTCCAAAAGGACTTCATTTCTGGGCCCATTTATCTCATTTTTCATTCCCCTACCTAGAATCTCATTCACTGCATTTTTTCTCTGAAAAACCAATTTTTCCCTTCATAAACCTTCATTCATCATTTTCCTTTTAATATATTAAACAATGTAAAAGTCCCCTTTTACACTGTTTAAAAACAAAAATTAAGCCTATTGGATATTTTATTTTATATATAAAAATCTGTTTTTATATTATAAGCTCGCCCCTGTGTTAAATAGGCCTAAGCCCATTTTTCTCTAAAGCCCCAGCCCCTTGCACCCGTATGATCCTGACCTCTGCCTATCTATAAGCCCCTCCCCTATGTAAATAAAGCCTCCACTCTTACCATTTTATAAACCCCCATACACCTTATAATAAGGCCTCATAAACCTTATCATATTAAAATTGGTCCACGCTCTCACCATACCCAACGCCCCTTTAAAACTTATAAATTAACACATTTTTTGTTGATTTATTAAGGCCCCGGGCCCATTCCGCACCAAACCCACGACCCAATAAACGTGTGCCACCTGTCCTCCACTCTGCCCATTTGACTACATGTTCGCTGCTTCCAAAATGCGCAGTATCTGTTGATCTTTCACCCCAAGATCTGACGGTCCTCGACGCATATCACATATATAAATGCGTCGGGATTAACATCTTCCGACCCACACGAAATAAGTGGTCTTTACCTACCACGCATCACGCTCTGGACTATATCATGTGCCCCTTCCCAAAAACCACTTACCACCTTTTTTCCATGCAATAAACTGCTTCTGGTTTTCAAAACCACTTATCCCTCTGCGCAATTTTTCAAACCATCCCACCTCTATTCAAACTTCCACCTGGTTCCGTCTTCGGAACCATACCTCCCACACCATTTACTCCTCTGCAAACTCTTCCGACAAGCCCAAATCATAGAAAAATGCAGTCATATGCCCTCCCCGCAGGTTTTTAAGTTAACAAATTGTGTTTATGTGAAAATTTAATGGAGGAATGCCTAAGGGGCATTCCAATGGTCCAAAAATGACCAAATAAGCCTCTGGATGATGATCCAGGAGCTTAAATCAAATAAATGGTGGCCAGAGGGCTTGTATCAATGTTTACCATCGATGAAACATGATCATCGATGAATAAGAAACCCTCTTGCCAAGACAGGAAACCTCCCCTACACACAGAATACAAATACAGTTAGAAGACAAATACAGTGAAGAGAAGAAGATTAAAGATTGAGGGGCTAATCATAAGTCAAAAGAAAAAACAAAAGATTAGCCAACTAGAAAATAAGATTAAAGAATAAAGGCAGACATTTAAAAGTTTAAATGATAAAGACATAAGATCATAAAGATTAATAAAAAGGATTAATAAACAGGTAGAAATGAAATAGACTAAAGAGAAAAATAATATAAATAGATAGTCAGAGTTTAAAGACAGACTTAAGGCCTAAATATAGAGATTAAAGACAAATCAAGAGCTAGATTAACCCAAAGCAGAATTGAATTAACTTCACTTACAGGAAGTTGCTTCTTTCAAAGATATTTTTGCCACCAAATGTTTTGTTTCCTTCAATAAAGCATCAAACAGTTATTACACTCAGTCAGAGATGTTTTCTATCTGCCAAGCAGTTATTGTAAAGTTATTAATAGGCCTTAAATTCAAACATTTGACCTATATTACCTCAGAAGTTAAGAGAGAAGTTATTATTCAGAGAAATATCTTTAGATATTCCTGCCTTAAGCCTTGCATGGTCTTCAAGGTAAATAATTCATTAACTCTGTAATAAATGACACCCAAACCCTAAACTCAGCTTGACCTCCTCATTTGCGGATAAATACTTTATTTGAGCTCATTATCTTGTTGGCATTTGATGACTCTTTTAAGTAATACATAGTCTTTTGGAGGTTGAAAATAATTTGATGTCTTGGAGCTTGTGAAGAACTTGATTTGTTTGTTGATGGAGGTGGCTTGCTTACAACATCCCTAAGCTTGGTTTATGGTGAAGTGCTTCTTTTCTGTTATTTTTTTTCCTGTTTCATTATGTTTCCATCTTTATATAGTGCAATAGAACAAAGTATTTAGACTAAGAAATGTTTTCAAAGGCACCTTAGCTATGTTTGTTCTTCACTGTCTTTACGTTTTCCTCTGCTAGGACATTTTAGAGAATTCTTTATTGCTCTCTAGACCCCATAAGCTTGTTTATTTCATGAATGGTTTAATACAGTAGGTATCAAAGATGATTTATGGCTAGCCTTGCTTGTTTGATGTCACTAAAAATTTTCCTTGAAGTCTCTCTCTAAAGTACCATTACTTAGGTCTGCCAAAGAGGTTTTATTTCAATCATACCCTTTGTACTTGCTTAAATAATTGTTTTGAAGATGTTCATAGCTATAATCAAAGATGTTTTAGGCGTTCCCTCTTCTCTGATAATAGTTATATGTGTGTCTTGAATGTTTTTTTTCCTTGAAGGTGAAATCAATGGAAGTTAAACGAGTTTCCCGCCTTCTATATTTCATTAGAATTTTTGTCTTGAATAATTATCTGCTTAAGTTGAATCAAAGAATTTATGTTTTTCCCTGTCTATTGATTTCCTCTTTATACTTATGATATTTAAGTCCCTTTTATTAAAAGTACATGATAAATGATTTTTAATTTCCCTTTGTCCTACTTTTATTCTCACAATTGATGTCCATCTCATTGCCCTTAAAAACCTTAAAGATCCATTGGCCAAGTTAGATTTTCCCTGTGATGCTTCCCTATCTATTGATGAAATTTTCATGACTTCTATAGACTCCATTGCCCAATGGCTTGGATATTTCCTCATTCTATCTATTCTTCTTGACCATCTTACCTAACCAAAGAAAAAAACAAAGCCTACACTTAATAACTAGCCTAAAATCAACCATCTAAAGCAAACAAGTTCACATCCTTTGCAAATAATAGAGAGAGCCCTCTCTTAGTCCAGGAAGGCTAGGTCCTACGACTCGAAAGACTGGTCTGATGTTACCCTATGCATTTGTTCTACCAATCTGCTAAATCGCGGGACACCAAAATATGGTGTCTCGAAAAGAATCCCAAGTGGGTGCGGTCGAAAATAGAGAGGGTTCCCTCTTGTCCTTTTTCTCATAGTAGGTTTCCCACGAGTCCTTGACATGGGGGGTGGCTTTGATGAGTGAAAATTTAATATTTTCTCAGTTGGAAAATTCATGAACGGAGAAATATTGTTGTAATAGATTCAACCATATATATATATACAGCGTCTACATCTATTTGACCCTCAAATATGGGAATTTCAAAGTTTACTTGTACCTTAAAAGGATTTGCACCTCCAGAGTGGTTGCTAGATGTAGATGTGTCATGGGTGGGCAATCGTTGAAGGATCTAGGAAAATTTATCCATCATCGCATTCATTTGTTTCTTGAGGGCATCCTCGAGAAATATTTTGATAAGATCTCCCGGTCCCTCGTATTTATTTTCGTCCCTTATGGGTGTCCTAGAAAAGAAGATTAAATAATAAAGGCAGATAGTTAAAAGGTTAAATTATAAAGACATAAGATCAAAAAGATTAATCAAAAAGGATTATTAAACAGGCAGAAATGAAACATATTAAAGAGAAAAATAATATAAACAGATAGTCAGAGTTTAAAGACAGACTTAAGGCCTAAATACATATATTAAAGACAAATCAAGAGCCAAATAAACCCAAAGTAGATTTGAATTAACTGCACTTACAGGGAATTACTTCCTTCAAAGATATTTTTTCCACCTAATAATTTTTTTCCTTCAATAAAGAATCAAACAGTTATTACACTCAGTCAGAGATATTTTCTATCTGCCAGGCAGTTATTGTAAAGTTATTAATAGGCCTTAAATTCGAACATTTCACCTATATTACCTCAAAAGTTAAGAGAGAAGCTATTATTCAGAGAAATATCTTTAGATATTCCTGCCTTAAGCCTTGCATGGTCTTCAAGGTAAATAATTCATTAACTCTGTAATAAATGACACCCAAACCCTAAGCTCAGCTTGACCTCCTCATTTGCAGATAAATAATTTATTTGAGCTCATTATCTTATTGGCATTTGATGACTCGTTTAAGTAATACATAGTCTTTTGGAGATTGAAAATAATTTGATGCCTTGGAGCTTGTGAAGAAGTTGATTTGTTTGTTGATGGAGGAGGCTTGCTTACAACATCCCTCAGATTGGTTTATTGTGAATTGCTTCTTTTTTGTTATTTTTTTTCTTGTTTCATTATGTTTCCATCTTTCTCTAGTGCAGTAGAAAAAATCATTTATACTAAGAAATGTTTTCAAAGGCACCTTAGCTCTGTTTGTTCTTCACTGTCTTTACGTTTTCCTCTGCTAGGACATTTTAGCGAATTCTTTATTGTTCTGTAGACCCCCTAAGCTTGTTTATTTAATGAATGGTTTAATACAGTAGGTATCAAAGATGATTTATGGCTCGCCCTGCTTGTTTGATGTCACTAAAAACTATCCTTGAAGTCTCTCTCTAAAGTACCATTACTTAGGTCTGCAAAAGAGGTTTTGTTTCGATCATATCCTTTGTACTTGCTTAAATAATTGTTTTGAAGATGTTCATAGCTATAATCAAATATGTTTTAGGCATTCCATCTTCTCTGATAACAGTTATATGTGCGTCTTGAATGTTGTATGTCCTTGAAGGTGAAATCACTAGAAGTTAAACAAGTTTCCCGCCTTCTATATTTCATTGGAATTTTTGTCTTGAATAATTATTTGCTTAAGTTGAATCAAAGAATTTATGTTTTTCCCTCTATATATATTTCCTCTTTATACTTATGATATTTAAGTCCCTTTTGTTAAAAGTACATGATAAAGGATTCTTAATTTCCCTTTGTCCTACTTTTATTCTCACAATTGATGTCCATCTCATTGCCCTTAAAAACCTTAAAGATCCATTGACCAAGTTAGATTTTCCTTGTGATGCTTCCCTATATATTGATGAACGTTTCATGACTTTTATAGGCTCCATTGCCCAATGGCTTGGAGATTTCCTCATTCTATCTATTCTTCTTGACCATCTTACCCAACCAAAGAAAACAACAAACCCTACACTTAATAACTAGCCTAAAATCAGCCATCTAAAGCAAACAAATCACATCCTTTGCAAATAATAGAGAGAGCCCTCTCTGAGTCCAAGAAGGCTAGGTCCTACGACTCCAAAGACTGGTCTGATGTTACCCTATGCATTTGGTCTACCAATCTGCTAAATCGCGGGAGACCAAAAGATGGTGTCTCAGAAAGAATCCCAAGTGGGTGTGGTCGAAAATAGAGAGGGTTCCCTCTCGTCCTTTTTCTCATAGTAGGTTTCCCACCAGTCCTTGACATGGGGGGTGGCTTTGATGAGTGAAAAAGTAATATTTTCTCAGTTGGAAAATTCATGAACAGAGAAATACTGTTGTAATAGATTCAACCATATATATATATATATATATATACGACATCTACATCTATTTGGCCCTCAAATATGGGAATTTCAAAGTTCACTTGTACCTTAAAAGGAGTTGCACCTCTAGAGTTGTTGCTAGATGCAGATGTGTCGTGGGTGGGAAATCGTTGAAGGATCTAGGAAAATTTATCCATCATCACATTCCTTTGTTTCTTGAGGGCATCCTCGAGAAATATTTTGATAGGATCTCCTAGTCCCTTGTATTTATTTTCATCCCTCATGGGCGTCCTAGAAAAGAAGATTAAAGAATAAAGGCAGACACTTAAAAGGTTAAATTATAAAGACATAAGATCAGAAATATTAATCAAAAAGGATTACTAAACAGGCATAAATGAAACAAATTAAAGAGAAAAATAATATAAACAGACAGTCAGAGTTTAAAGATAGACTTAAGGCCTAAATACATAGATTAAAGACAAATCAAGAGCCAAATTAACCCAAAGCAGATTTGAATTAACTGCACTTACAGGAAGTTACTTCTTTCAAAGATATTTTTTCCACCTAATACTTTGTTTCCTTCAATAAAGAATCAAACAGTTATTACACTCAGTCAGAGATATTTTCTATTTTCCAAGCAGTTATTATAACGTTATTAATAGGCCTTAAATTCAAACTGTTGACACCTAATCCTATGGATGGGTGTGCATATGTATTTTTGTATATTATTTATTATTAGGAAATAAGGAAGGCCAAGAGTCATTGGGAGATGAATCCCAATAGCCTCACCTCCCATCTATATAAGCATGTACATTCTTCAGCTAATACACATTCTATTTTTGAGGAGTTACCTCCTGGTTTGACATGGTATCAGAGCCAGCCCCACAATTGGCATTTCTGCCCTGTGGTGTAACTCCCTATCCTTTGCTCAGTCAATATTTTTTAATAGTTTTTGCTGCTCATTAATTGCTAGACTGTTATTCTGCATTTTTTTTCCCTATATAGTACTGACATTTGCAGCACCAGCTCCTGCAGCTTCTGAAGACTGCAGGCTCTATCAATCTGCAAATTGCAGGCTCTGCCATTCTGCAATTCCAGCAGTCCTGCAACTCTGTCATTCTGCAGATTCAATTTCAAATTTTTTTTTGTAACGCCCCTTTGGGCCTCCTCCATTCTCCATCGACTCCCTACATTCCACATTCTTCTCCCTGCATACACCTCCATCTCTCCACCCTACGCCCTCTCCCTCAACTTTGCGCCCTCTCCCTCACATCGACTTACCTCCCACTCCCTGCTCACAATGCCCTGGTGTATACGCTCCATTCAATACACCAGCGCCCTACCCTCGGCCTACACCCCTTCATCTGCGTTTAATAACATACAACGCTGCTCATATATATGTTACACCCTGTCAACTGTTACATCCCCACAGGCGGTATCCTTTCGGCTCCTTCCCTCCACGCAGTTTGCATATCCAATACATATTGCAGCGGAAAGTGTGGTGTCACCTGCCTGCATATGATAACACCTCCCTTGACCATACCGCCCACGCACAGTCAATACATTCAACACCCTCCATTCGTTTAAAATCCGCGTTTAAAACCGCCCATTCCTCTGTCCATATAGTCGACTCCTTTTTTATATCGTTGTCCGTCCATATATATATAACGCTGTCACTTATAACGTTGTCTGCATAGTTTGATATATCAGGCCCGTGGTTTAATACATCACGTTGATTGCGCAACAGGACCGTGGTTTAAATCCAACGATGTCTCCTTTTAACAATACGCCATTCCATCGTTTCAGTCCAACGCTTCATTACCATTGTGTAAACGCTGCACTGTCTACAGCTTCTCTGTCAGTTATAAAAACGCTGTCATATACTGCGTTCTAAACATACATTATACTGCTCCTCACAAGTCATATAAAACGCTGGTGGTGTTATCGCTGGTTGTATTGTCATTGTTATTAAACGCTGTCATATGGGTTGTATTATAATACACCGCCCCTCCATAATATAACAACACCCCCTCCCATGTTTCTTAACAGTTAAATACGTTGGTTTATGGTGGCCTGTGTTTTGTTATTTGTTATCATGTAATGCACCCCCTCCCATAGTCATATAATTCCCATCCCTTTTATATATCGCCCCCCCCCATCACCATTTCACAATATCGCCCTTCCATTCCATATCATCTTTACACATACAAATTTTTTCCCCAAACAAAAAAAATACATTTTTTTTGTGCAGAATTCAAATTTTTAGCAAAGAGCTTGAGTTTTTTGAATCAGCTTTTATAGCAAAGAGTATTTTTTAAATTCAGTCTTCAGAGTTTTTGAGCAGAATTAGTTTCCAGAATTCATTTTCACAATATCGCCCTCCCTATCATTTCATAAGTTTTTTATTCCCCAAACAAAAAAAATATATATATACATATATATTTTTTTATGCAGAATTCAGTTTATAGCAAAGAGTATTTTTTTTAAATCCAGTCTTCAGCAAGAGTTTTTGAGTAGAATTATTTTCCAGCAAAAGAGTTTCTATCCTTTTAATCTGAGTACATTTTCCAGCAAAGATTTTTTTGTTTTCTCTCCTTCAAGAGATATTTTCCAGCAGAGTTTTTTTCTCTCCTCCTTCAAAAGAAGATGACAGTCCCTTCATCTTCTAAAGAGGCTGCCTACTTGGCACAGAGAGAAAAGAGACATGCTTCAGGTCCATCCAAAGGAAGAGAAGACAAAAGACGAAGAAGAAACTTCAGAGAAAAGGGGGGCAGACAATCTAAAGCTCAGCAACAAACAAATCAAGACAGAGGTAAAACTGATGACAAAGACAAAGGTAAACCAGCTGAATCAGCTCATTCTGTTCTAGCACATTGTAACAATGGAGTAACTGAAAACCTATTTGATGTTTCATTTACTTCATGGAGAAATGATTGGTTGCTAGATTCAGGAGCAACATGTCACATGACATTTATAAAAGATTTTTTTGAAGAATTCACTGACAAAGTTGATGGAGCAGTATATTTCGCAGATAAATCCAAACTCAAGCCATCAGGGCTTGGCACAGTCAGGCTTAAACTGTCTGGTCTTCCTGATCATATCCTACATGAGGTTCTATACCTCCCGGAGTTGAAGAGAAACTTGCTGTCCCTGATCGAAATCCGGCAGCAAGGACACTCAGTTCACTTGTTTGATGGCAAGGCAGAGGTCAGATCAGCATCAGATCACTCACTTGTCATGGAGGGAATAGGAGAAGGGAGACTCTTGAAGCTGAAAGGTTCATCTGCTCATGCTCAAAACTTTGCTTTCAGTTCATATCATGATGAAGGTACATTTCCATCAAGTCTTTTATGGCATGCTAGATTTGGACACTTAAATTATGACAGCCTTCGTTTGTTGAAGAAAATGGTGTTGATGGACTGCCTACAATTCCTAGAAAACCTAAGGAATGTGATGCATGTATTCTAGGAAAGCATAGCAAACAGCCATTTCATGATTCACACTCAAGAGCACATAGAAAACTTGAACTTGTTCATTCAGATTTATGTGGCCCTATGCCTATTGCTTCTGCAAATGGAAACAAATACATGATGACATTTATTGATGACTACACCAGAATGTGTTGGATTTACTTACCGAAGAATAAGTCTGATGCTTTTCAAACTTTCAAGAATTTTCATGTATGGATTGAAAATGATGCACAAACACATATTGGCTCTCTACGTACTGATAATGGACAAGAATACACCTCAAACGAATTTGAAAATTATCTTCGTCAACATGGAATCAAACATCAAACCACTGTGCCATATAATCCACAACAGAACGGTGTAGCCGAAAGAATGAACAGAACCATTTTAAATATGGTCCGCTCCATGTTATTTTTCAAGAATGTAAAATTGATGTTTTGGGCTGATGCAGTTCTATGTGCTGTTTACATAAAGAATAGGTGTCCTTCAAGTTCAATTAGAAACAAAACTCCTTTTGAAATGTGGCATGGCCACATGCCTTCAGTAAAGCATTTCAGGGTCTTTGGGTCCACCTGTTATGCCTTGATACCCAAGGGTCAAAGGAACAAACTTCGTGCTAGAAGCAGAAAATGTATCTTCTTGGGGTACTCCAATACCTCCAAAGGATATCGTCTCTATGATGAAGCAAATAAGAAGTTTGTGATAGCAAGAGATGTCATATTTCTTGAATCTTCCAAGAGTGACAAAGTTGTTGAGCGGAAACTTGATTGCCTGGACAGATTCACACATGCAAAGTCTTTCCAAGAGTTTGATAATGTGATTCCACACCTTGAAGGGGGGATTCCGATATTGAATCAAACTGTGGAATCATATCCTGAAGCACTCTCTCCCCCGCATGAAGAAACAACCACGGATGACACATTGAATGATGTGATTGACAGAATTGGGAGATTGAATCTTGAATCAATCCCAACTCAGTCAAGTGACCAGCCAGGGCCATCTCAGAAAGGTCCCCCCAAATGGCTGACAAAGACACTGGAGGATGTTCATCCCGATGAGGTTGGAAAAACAGGAACAAGAAGTTCCACTCAAGAAATCGAAGGTGATGTAGATAATTCTGATTCCCCTGTTGATATGGATATTGCTTATAACTGTGAATTGAGTTTGTCTACATATCATGAACCAACTTCCTTCAAAGAAGCCGCTTCTCATGATGAATGGAAAGAAGCGATGTAGAAGGAGTATGATGCCTTGATAAAGAATGGCACTTGGAAGTTGGTTGATCCGCCTTTGGGAACGAAACCAATTGGTTGTAAGTGGGTCTACAAGAACAAGTACAAAGCAGACGGCTCACTTGACAAGCACAAGGCCAGGCTTGTGGCAAAAGGATTCGCACAGAAAGAAGGAGTTGATTATGAAGAAACTTTTGCTCCCACAGCAAAATGGACCACCATCCAGACTCTCTTTGCCTTAGCATCTCAGAATGGATGGAAAGTCCATCAGATGGATGTAAAAACAACCTTCTTGAATGGAGATCTAAAGGAGAAAGTTTATATGTCCTAGCCAGAAGGATTTGTGATAAAGGGTCAAGAACACAAAGTTTGCAAACTTGTAAAATCCTTGTATGGCCTCAAGCAAGCACCACGAGCCTGGTATGAGAAATTGACCGAGCATCTTCTCAAACTTGATTTCAAACACTTTGATCTTGATGATGCAACTTTGTTTGTTAAGAAAGTTGGAAAAACAGTTGTATATCTTGTGGTATATGTAGATGATCTTTTGATAACAGGAAACAATGAGAGCTATATTGCATCCATGAAGAAAGAGTTGAAGAAAGGTTTTGAAATGACCGATTTGGGTCATGTTCATTACTATTTGGGTATTGAAGTAATTCAACATCCTAAATTCATATTTCTTTCTCAAAAGAAGTACATTGGAGATCTCTTGAACAAATTTGGCATGGATGACTGTGAACCCTTAAGCACTCCAATGGAACAAAACTTGAAGCTCACATCTATTGAAGGGAAGGAATTTGAGGATGCAACTAAGTATAGACAGCTTGTAGGAAGTCTTATCTATCTGACCACCACCAGACCTGACATTTCATTTGCTGTTGGAATCCTCTCAAGGTTCATGCAAAAACCTTGTGAAGGACATTGGTCTGCTGCAAAAAGAGTACTAAGGTACTTGAAGGGGACTCAAGACTTTGGACTCAAATATACACAGGTAGGCGACTTCAGCTTGATCAGATTCTCTAATTCAGACTTTGATGGCGAAAAAGAAATAGGGGTGTCTAATACAGGTTACACCATGAGTCTTGGATCAGGAGCTATCTCATGGAGATCACGCAAACAGTCAGTTCCAACAGATTCCATGACCGAGGCAGAATATGTGGCAGCAGCTGAAGCAACAAAGGAAATTGTGTGGCTCCGGAAAATCCTGGAAGATTTGCATATGAAACAAATGTATTCCACTCCACTCATGATCGACAACACTTCTGCAATAAAGTTGGCCAAGAACCCAAAGTTCCATGATCGAACAAAGCACATCAATACAAAGTACCATCTAATTCGACATCATGTTCAGGCCAAAACCATCCATCTACATCATTGTTCCACAAATGATCAAACTGCTGACATCTTCACCAAAGCACTTGGAAGAGAAAAGTTTGAAAAGTTCAGATCGATGCTTGGACTCACCAACATCCCTTCGGATTAAAGGGGGGAATGTTGACACCTAATCCTATGGATGGGTGTGCATATGTATTTTTGTATATTATTTATTATTAGTAAATAAGGAAGGCCAAGAGTCATTGGGAGATGAATCCCAATAGCCTCACCTCCCATATATATAAGCATGTACATTCTTCAGCTAATACACATTCTAGTTTTGAGGAGTTACCTCCTGGTTTGACACAAACATTGCACCTATATTACCTCAAAAGTTAAGAGAGAAGTTATTATTCAGAGAAATATCTTCAAATATTCCTGCCTTAAGCCTTGCATGGTCTTCAAGGTAAATAATTCATTAACTATGTAATAAATGACACCCAGACCCTAAACTCAGCTTCACCTCCTCATTTGCAGATAAATATTGTATTTGAGCTCATTATATTGTTGGAATTTGATGTCTCTTTTAAGTAATACACAGTCTTTTGGAGGTTGAAAATAATTTGATGTCTTGGAGCTTTTGAAAACCTTGATTTGCTTCTTGATGGAGGAGGCTTTCTTACAACATCCCTAAGCTTGGTTTATGGTGAAGTGCTTCTTTTATATTATTATTTTTTCCTATTTCATTATGTTTCCATCTTACTGTACTGAAGTAGAAAAAACGATTTATACTAAGAAATGTTTTCAAAGGCACCTTAGCTCTGTTTTTTCTTCACTATCTTTACATTTTCCTCAGATAGAAAATTTTATAGAATTCTTGATTGCTCTCTAGACCCCCTAAGCTTGTTTATTTCATGAATGGTTTAATAAAGTAGGTATCAAAGATTATTGTATGGTTCGCCCTGTTTGTTTGATGTCACTAAACATTGTCCTTGAATTCTCTCTCTAAAGTACCATTACTTAGGTCTGCCAAAGAGGTTTTGTTTCAATCATACCCTTTGTACTTGCTTAAATAATTATTTTAGAGATCTTCATATCTATAATCAAATATTTTTTAGGTGTTCCCTCTTCTCTGATTACAGTTATATGTGTGTCTTGAATGTTTTTTGTCCTTGAAGGTGAAATCACTAAAAGTTAAATGATTTTCTCGCCTTCTATATTTCATTGTAATGTTTGTCTTCAATAATTATCTTCTTAAGTTGAATCAAAGAATTTATGTTTTTCCCTGTCTATTGATTTCCTCTTTATACTTATGATATTTAAGTTCCTTTTGTTAAAAGTACATGATAAAGGATTCTTAATTTCCCTTTGTCCTACTTTTATTCTCACAATTGATGTCCATCTCATTGCCCTTAAAAACCTTGAAGATCCATTGACCAAGTTAGATTTTCCTTGTGATGCTTCTCGATATATTGATGAAATTTTCATGAATTTTATAGACCCCATTGCCCAATGGCTTGGATATTTCCTCATTCTATATATTCTACTTGACCATCTTACCCAACCAAAGA
Organism: Pinus albicaulis; assembly: GCA_034641835.2. Lineage (NCBI taxonomy): Eukaryota > Viridiplantae > Streptophyta > Pinopsida > Pinales > Pinaceae > Pinus > Pinus albicaulis. The sequence goes on from CM076574.1 coordinate 646,045,352, forward strand.
AAACAACAAACCCTACACTTAATAACTAGCCTAAAATCAACCATCTAAAGCAAAAAAGTTCACATCCTTTGCAATTAATAGAGAGAGCCCTCTCTGAGTCCAAGAAGGCTAGGTCCTAGGACTCCAAAGACTGGTCTGATGTTACCCTGTGCATTTGGTCTACCAATCTGCTAAATCACGGGACACCAAAAAATGGTGTCCCAGAAAGAATCCCAAGTGGGTGCGGTAAAAAATAGGGAGGGTTCCCTCTCGTCCTTTTTCTCACAGTAGGTTTCCTACCAGTCCTTCACATGGGGGTGGCTTTGAGGAGTGAAAAGGTAATATTTTCTCGGTTGGAAAAGTCATGAACTGAGAAATACCGTTGTATTAGATTCAACCATATATATACGACGTCTACATCTATTTGGCCCTCAAATATGGGAATTTCAAAGCTTATTTGTACCTTAAAAGGATTTGCGCCTCCAGAGTGGTTTCTAGATGTAGTTATGTCATAGGTGGGCAGTCATTGAAGGATTTGGGAAAATTTATCCATCATCATGTTCCTTTGTTTCTTGAGGGCATCCTCGAGTAATATTTTGATAGGATCTCCTGGTCCCTCATATTTATTTTCGTCCCTCATGGGCGTCCTAGAAAAGAAGATTAAATAATAAAGGCAGATAGATAAAAGTTTAAATGATAAAAACATAAGATTAGAAAGATTAATAAAAAAGGATTAATAAACAGGAAGAAATGAAACAGATTAAAGAGAAAAGTAATATAAATAGAGAGTTAGAGTTTAAAGATATACTTAAGGCCTAAATATAGAGATTAAAGAAAAATCAAGAGCCAGTAACCCAAAGTAGATTTGAATTAACTGCACATATAGGAAGTTACTTCTTTCAAAGATATTTTTTCCACCTAATGCATTGTTTCCTTCAATAAAGCATCAAACAGTTATTACACTCAGTCAGAGATATTTTCTATCTACCAAACTATTATTGTAAAGTTATTAATAGGCCTTAAATTCAAACATTTTACCTATATTACCTTAGAAGTTAAGAGAGAAGTTATTATTCAGAGAAATATCTTCAAATATTCCTGCCTTAAGCCTTGCATGGTCTTCAAGGTAAATAATTCATTAACTCTGTAACAAATGACACCCAAACCCTAAACTCATCTTCACCTCCTCATTTGCAGATAAATATTGTATTTGCGCTCATTATCTTGTTGGCATTTGATGCCTATTTTAAGTAATACATAGACTTTTTGAGGTTGAAAATAATTTGATGTCTTGGAGCTTGTGAAGACCTTGATTTATTTGTTGATGGAGGAGGTTTGCTTGCAAGATCCCTGAGCTTGGTTTATGGTGAAGTGCTTCTTTTCTGTTATTTTTTTTTTCCTATTTCATGATGTTTCCAACTTTATATACTGTAGTAGAACAAAGGATTTGGACTAATAAATGTTTTCAAAGGCACCTTAGCTCTGTTTGTTCTTCACTGTATTTACATTTTCCTCTCCTAGCACATTTTAGAGAATTCTTGATTTCTCTCTAGACCGCCTAAGCTTGTTTATTTCATTAATTGTTTAATACAGTAGGTATCAAAGATGATTTCTGGCTAGCCCTGCTTGTTTGATGTCACTAAAAATTGTTCTTGAAGTCTCTCTCTAAATTACCATTACTTAGGTCTGCCAAAGAGGTTTTTTTTCGATCACACCCTTTGTACTTGCTTAAATAATTATTTCGGAGATGTTCATAGCTATAATCAAAGATTTTTTAGGCATTCTGTCTTCTCTGATTGTAGATATATGTGTCTTGAATGTTTTCTTTCCTTGAAGGTGAAACCACTAGAATAAATGAGTTTCTTGCCTTCTATATTTCATTGGAATGTTTGTATTGATTAATTATCTTCTTAAGTTGAATCAAAGAATTTATATTTTGCCCTGTCTATTGATTTCCTCTTTATACTTATGATATTTAAGTCCCTTTTGTTAAAAGTACATGATAAAGGATTCTTAATTTCCCTTTGTCCTACTTTTATTCTCACAATTGATGTCCATCTCATTGCCCTTAAAAACCTTGAAGATCCATTGACCAAGTTAGATTTTCCCTGTGATGCTTCCCGATCTATTGATGAACTTTTCATGAATTTTATAGACTCCATTGCCCAATGGCTTGGAGATTTCCTCATTCTATATATTCTGCTTGACCATCTTACCCAACCAAAGAAAACAACAAACCCTACACTTAATAACTAGACTAAAATCAACCATCTAAGGAAAACAAGTTCACATCCTTTGCAAATAATAGAGAGAGCCCTCTCTGAGTCCAGGAAGGCTAGGTCCTACGACTCCAAAGACTGGTCTGATGTTACCCTATGCATTTGGTCTACCAATCTGCTAAATCGCGGGACACCAAAATATGGTGTCTCGGAAAGAATCCCAAGTGGGTGCGGTCGAAAATAGAGAGGGTTCCCTCTCGTCCTTTTGCTCACAGCAGGTTTCCCACCAGTCCTTCACATGGGGGTGGCTTTGATGAGTGAAAAAGTAATATTTTCTCGGTTGGAAAATTCATGAACCAAGAAATACCATTGTAATAGATTCAACCATATATATACGACGTCTACATCTATTTGGCCCTCAAATATGGGAATTTCAAAGTTTACTTGTACCTTAAAATGAGTTGTGCCTCCAGAGTGGTTGCTAGATGCAGATGTGTTGTTGATGGGCAGTCATTGAAGGATCTCGGAAAATTTATCCATCATCGCATTCCTTTGTTTCTTGAGGGCATCCTCGAGCAATATTTTGATAGGATCTCCTGGTCTCTCGTATTTATTTTCGTCCCTGATGGGCGTCCTAGAAAAGAAGATTAAAGAATAAAGGCAGACAGTTAAAAGGTTAAATGATAAAGACATAAGATCATAAAGATTAATAAAAAAGGATTATTAAACAGGCATAAATGAAACAGATTAAAGAGAAAAATAATATAAACAGACAGTCAGAGTTTAAAGATAGACTTAAGGCCTAAATATAGAGATTAAATACAAATCAAGAGCCAAATTAACCCAAAGCATATTTGAATTAACTGCAATTACAGGAAGTTACTTCTTTCAAAGATATTTTTACCACCTAATGCTTTGTTTCCTTCAATAAAGAATCAAACAGTTATTACACTCAGTCAGAGATATTTTCAATCTGCCAAGCAGTTATTGTAAAGTTATTAATAGGCCTTAAATTCAAACATTTGACCTATATTACCTAAAAAGTTAAGAGAGATGTTATTATTTAGAGAAATATCTTCAAATATTCCTGCCTTAAGGCTTGCATGGTATTCAAGGTAAATAATTCATTAACTCTGTAGTAAATGACACCCAAACCTAAACTCAGCTTCACCTCCTCATTTGCAGATAAATACTATATTTGAGCTCATTATCTTGTTGGAATTTGATGACTCTTTTAAGTAATACATAGTCTTTTGGAGGTTGAAAATAATTTGATGTCTTGGAGCTTGTGAAGACCTTGATTTGTTTGTTGATGGAGGAGGCTTGCTTACAGGATCCCTGAGCTTGGTTTATGGTGAATTGATTCTTTTCTGTTATTGTTTTTTCCTATTTGATTATGTTTCCATCTTTCTATACTACAGTAGAACAAATGATTTATACTGAGAAATATTTTCAAACCCACCTTAGCTCTGTTTTTTCTTCACTGTCTTTACATTTTCCTCTGCTAGGACATTTTAGAGAATTCTTGATTGCTCTCTAGACCCCCTAAGCTTGTTTATTTCATGAATGTTTTAATATAGTAGGTGTCAAAGATGATTTACTGCTAGCACTGCTTGTTTGATGTCACTAAACCTTGTCCTTGAAGTCTCTCTCTAAAGTACCATTACTTAGGTCTGCCAAAGAGGTTTTGTTTCGATCATACCCTTTGTACTTGCTTAAATAATTATTTTGGAGATGTTCATATCTATAATCAAAGATGTTTTAGGCATTCCCTCTTCTCTGATTATAGTTATATGTGTGTCTTGAATTTTTTCTGTCCATGAAGGTGAAATCACTAGAAGTTAAATGAGTTTCTCGCCTTCTATATTTCATTGGAATTTTTGTGTTGAATAATTATTAGCTTAAGTTGAATCGAAGAATTTATGTTTCTCGCTGTCTATTGATTTCCTCTTTATACTTATGATATTTAAGTCCCTTTTGTTAAAAGTACATGATAAAGGATTCTTAATTTCCCTTTGTCCTACTTTTATTCTCACAATTGATGTCCATCTCATTGTCCTTAAAAACCTTGAAGATCCATTGACCAAGTTAGATTTTCCCTGTGATGCTTCCCAATCTATTGGTGAACTTTTCAAGACTTTTATAGACTCCATTGCCCAATGGGTTGGAGATTTCCACATTTTATCTATTCTGCTTGACCATCTTACCCAACCAAAGAAAACAACAAACCCTACACTTAATAACTAGCCTAAAATCAACCATCTAAAGCAAACAAGTTCGCATCCTTTGCAAATAATAGAGAGAGCCCTCTCTGAGTCCAGGAAGCCTAGGTCCTGGGACTCCAAAGACCATGTGCATTTGGTCTACAATTCTGCTAAATCATGGGACACCAACAGATGGTGTCCCAAAAAGAATCCCAAGAGTGTGTAGTTGAAAATAAAGAGGGTTCCCTCTCGTCCTTGTGCTCACAGTAGGTTTCCCACCAGTCCTTCACATGGGGGTGGCCTTGAGGAGTGAAAAAGTAATATTTTCTTGGTTGGAAAATTCATGAACCGAGAAATACCATTGTAATAGATTCAACCATATATATACGACATCTACATCTATTTGGCCCTCAAATATGGGAATTTCAAACTTTACTTTTACCTTAAAAGGAGTTACACCTCCAGAGTGGTTTCTGGATGCAGATGTGTCATCAGTGGGTAGTCGTTGAAGGATATGGGAAAAATTTTCCATCATCATGTTCCTTTGTTTCTTGAGGGCATCCTTGAGCAATATTTTGATAGGAGCTCCTAGTCCCTGGTCCCTATTATTAAAGAGAAAAATAATATAAACAGACAGTCAAAGTTTAAGGATAGACTTAAGGCCTAAATACAGAGATTAAAGACAAATCAAGAGCCAAATTAATCCAAAGTAGATTTTAATTAACTGCACTTACAGGAAGTTAATTCTTTCAAAGATATTTTTTCCACCTAATTCTTTGTTTCCTTCAATAAAGAATCAAACAGTTATTACACTCAGTCAGAGATATTTTCTATCTGCCAAGCAGTTATTGTAAAGTTATTAATAGGCCTTAAATTCAAAAATTTCACCTATATTACCTCAAAAGTTAAGAGAGAAGTTATTATTCAGAGAAATATCTTCAGATATTCCTGCCTTATGCCTTGCATGGTCTTCAAGGTAAATAGTTCATTAACTCTGTAATAAATGACACCCAAACCCTAAAATCATCTTCACCTCCTCATTTGCAGATAAATATTGTATTTGAGCTCATTATCTTGTTGGCATTTGATGCCTCTTTTAAGCTATATATAGTCTTTTGGAGGTTGAAAATAATTTGATGTCTTAGAGCTTGTGAAGACCTTGATTCTTTCGTTGATGGAGGAGGCTTGCTTGTAGGATCCCTGAGCTTGGTTTATGGTGAAGTGCTTCTTTTCTATTATTTTTTTTCCCTCTTTCATTATGTTTCCAACTTTCTATACTGCAGTGTTTTTTTTTTCTGTTATTTTTTTTCCCTGTTTCATTATGTTTCCAACTTTCTATACTGCATTAGAACAAAGGATTTGGACTATTAAATGTTTTCAAAGGCACCTTAGCTCTATTTTTTCTTCACTGTCTTTACATTTTCCTCTGCTAGGACATTTTAGAGAATTCTTGATTGCTTTCTAGACCCCCTAAGCTTGTTTATTTCATGATTTGTTTAATACAGTAGGTATCAAAAATGATTTATGGCTAGCCCTACTTGTTTGATGTCACTAAAAATTGTTCTTGAAGTCTCTCTCTAAAGTACCATTACTTAGGTCTACCAAAGAGGTTTTGTTTCAATCATACCCTTTGTAATTTCTTAAATAAATATTTTGGAGATGTTCATAGCTATAATCAAATATGTTTTAGGCATTCCCTCTTCTCTGATTACAGTTATATGTGTGTCTTGAATTTTTTCTATCCTTGAAGGTGAAATCACTAGAAGTTAAATGAGTTTCTCGCCTTCTATATTTCATTGGAATGTTTGTCTTGAATAATTATCTGCTTAATTTGAATCAAAGAATTTATGTTTTTCCTTCTCTATTGATTTCCTCTTTATACTTATGATATTTAAGTCCCTTTTGTTAAAACTACATGATAAAGGATTCTTAATTTCCCTTTGTCCTACTTTTATTCTCACAATTGATGTCCATCTCATTGCCCTTAAAAACCTTGAAGATCCATTGACCAAGTTAGATTTTCCATGTGATGCTTCCCGATCTATTGATGAATATCAGAAATTATAAGAACAGACAGGAGTAACACACAATAATTATTTTTCTATATTATAATAAATAGAGATACATCAAATATATATATTTGAACTAATTCTAATCTTAGAGAGAGAATTTGAGAGAATCTCTCAACTTCCTCAACAAACCCAATCCAAACTAAGTAAGCATAATAAATCCTAATACCCTCCCTTAATGCTTACTTTACAAAACATATAATACTTAATCACAATTACAACACTTTTAACTTTCATCTCTTTGTCTGATATGGTATTCATCAGCAACTCTACCCACTCTGCAGTCTTCTAGACTTCTCTCTTTCTTTCTCCACATCTTCGAGCTTACCTTTCAACCCATTTAAAGTACACCTGCTTTTGACCATCAATGCTGAATTTGTAAGATTAAAGATTCTTGACACCCCTAAAGAAGAGTCTCGACACTGAACTACCCTATGGAAATATTTCCATCTGTGAAATAACCCCGAAGAATAAATTTCAACAGTCTATAGGAAAATATTCTAGGTACATAATATGATCAGCGATCAATCCTAAAAAATTACCTTTACACACTTACAAACTCACAAGGTAAAGGTAACCTGTAATTGTCGATCTTGGAGCACCGAAGTACAACAAGAGTCTACAACATATAACATATTCTCATAATCAAATTAGCAATACTTTCTCTCGGCACCGAAGAACGTTGAGAAACACTATTTTAAATTGTGTAAATCTATTCAATAATTGGCTCTTATTTATGACTTAAACAATATAAAAATAACAAAGTTGACATAAAACTCTAACAAATGCAATCAAGAAAGTGAATTTATGAAACAAACGTGATCTTCAACTCCTGTGAAATTCTAATATAAATGAGATTCTGATTTTATTTTTCCCATCTCCTCCCAAAGAGAAGGGATCTCTGCAATATTTATGAATTCCCATGCTGGCGAGTTCGACAGAGTCACCGGGTGGCCTAATTCCCCACTCTAACTGTCCACTTTGCTCTTTTTGGCAGCCCACAGCCTGTACTGCATTGGCCAGTTCTCATGCAACAGCACAAAGCATGGAGAAAACAAAATTTACTCACTTGAGTTTGCGCGGACTTCTTTATGGGCATGATGAATGCTTGCGCCCTACTCAAAGGTCGGATTTCTGTTGTTCAAGTATTTTATTCCAGCAAAACATTGATAACTAGAGAGCTCGATCTGTTGGGATACACAATTCATTCACTGATAGGAAACTGATTCACAACAGACTGTCACTAGAGGGCTGTTGGGCCGTTAATATGCCATTATTATTATCACTTGTGAACGCTTATTCCACCCATTTCTACCATTCTTCATCACGTCATTTATTATAATTTATTATTTAAATCCATTTTATAAATGATTTATGCTCTTATGGATGAATATTATTTATCCTCCTTTATTTCTAATAAATTGATGATTATGTATGATTTTATCAATGATAGTTTTAATAAATCAGTTGTAACATTATTCACCATTTTTAGCCTCCAAGATAATTTTCAGATTGAAGATTTGATCATTAAAAGTACCAACTCAGAAATTCGCTGGAATAAGAAGTGACGATTTTGCGGTTGAGATTCTGAGCAAATGAAGAAGAATCTGGAAAATCCGGAACATGGGTTTTGTCCAGAACGGACCCAATTAACTTTATAAAAGAACGATTTGCCCAAATTCGGCTTGTACTGAGATAAACGCAGGGTTCTTTGAGCACGATTTTCTCAGATCTGTGGTTGCGGCCGTCCTCCAAATCTCAGCTACAAAGCCAAATTCGACTTGCTGTTGTTGAAAGAGGGATGTAAATCTATTTTATTGTTGATCAATTGGTTGGAAGAAATTCAATATTATTATTAGAGATCCTATTTGCTATTTAATTTCTCCACCTTCTGATTATAAAAGGAGAAGCATGTATTGTGTATGGGGGGGATGGAGAGACTTTTCTTATTGTAATTTGCAGAATTGTGCATAGGCTCTTGTTAAGAGAGTGTGAGCTGTTTGTAAACATTATTAATGCCTGATTAATAAAGGAGTTCACTGTTGTTCCATTTCTCAAGCGCTGGAGTAAAGCACAGCAACGCTTCACCGGTGGTTGAGGGCCCGGCCCTGGTGGAGCGATCTGCTGTTTGTATTTCTATTGGTTTATTTCTGTTGTGTGAAGTTCGTTTATTTATTGAGTTATTGCTAATTGGATCAAATACAGAGTCATTGTTATTCCATTCTTTGCAAGAAGCATGATTCATGATTCAATTGTTATAAAATGTTGTTTTTCTGTATCTAATTCCAGTTGTTATTCCTTTTGTTTATGAATTACGATAGTTGATTGTTGCGTGGCTGTCGACAGGATTAAAGAGTAGAAATCTAGTTTGCTTGGTTATGAATTGAATTCACTGTTTATTTTACGTTGCTATTCAATTCATGTTCATTGCTTTTAGATTGTTGTTCCTTTCCAGTTTGCGTTTTAGATTTCATTTCCTTTGAGTTGTTTTCACTTGCTTTGAGATCTCTAAACTGTAGAGGGCAGAGCTAATCATTCCAGGTCCCCAGATTTGGTCATCTCACATCGATTTCTAGGGGAAAGAGTTATTACTACTGCATCCCTAATCAATGTCTAGAAAGGTTGTTGTAGTGTAGTCTTTACATTTCTGTCATTTGTAATTAAATTTCTTTTCAAGCAGATTTCTTTTCAAGCATTTATTATTTCTGCATTTGTATTTCTATACTACATCTTCACAAACATTACTCTTGAGTAAATAGCCGCCTCAGACTGAGTACACTCTTGAAATAAGAAGTCGTCCCTGGGTTGATAATTAATGTGAAGGTAATTAGGAGTTAAAAAGACCCTTTTTATTGCTCCACATTTTGGCGCCGTTGCCGGGGAGAGTGTAGCCATTTCTAAAGAGTAGTGTGAATCTGATGAGTGCCTGCTAGGGAAGAGTTGGATCTTAAAAACGGACGGTAAGAACCTACGTGCGGAGCATGTAAAAGCCCTGCTCCACTGTCCGCTTTCCTAACAGATTTGTTGTTGCTTTGTTGGGTAGAAATAGATGTTTGAATTTTTGTGTGAATGACTAGGGAAAAAATAGAAATTTTGAAAAATGAATCACATGATTTCATTCAAGTGGTGATGTAAGCACCACCCATTTCACTAACCGATTGACATGAACATTTGAAAAAGGAGCCTCGAAGAAACACATGAAAAACATCTTATATTATGGTAAGAAATGGCTCACGTTTCTACTTTTGAATTTCCTATCAAAGATCTAGGAGGAGTGACACAAATGCACATAATTCCCCCATCTTCTCTACCAAATTTTCATGGTTTAGCAAATGAAGATCCGGATATATTCTTATTTGAGTTCGAAATACTTTGTAGAGGATATGATTATTGTACTAATGATCAAAGATTGAAAGTGTTTCCTCTTACTCTAAAAGGAGCAGCTCTCAGATGGTTCATGAGCCTAGGTGGGAATTGCATCCAATCATGGGAGGACATGAAGAACATATTCTTGAAGAAGTACCAAGACTATTGCAAATCCAATGAAGATATTTTTGGTATGATACAAGGGGAAGATGAAAGTTTGGAGGATTATGTAGATCGATTTCATTATAACCTTCAAAAATCAAAGCATAAGCATTTGGAAAAAGAGATCTTAAAAACACTCCTTCTTAAAGGAATCAAAGATGAATTTTTAGAACTCTTAAATCTGATAGGAAAAGGTGATGTTTTTCATTTATCATATGATGATGTTTGTGAGTTGTGCATAAGGTATTCAAGAGGAATCTCCAAGGCTGGTAAGAATTCTAGAGATGTTTGTTCTTTGTTTTCCAAATCTGCTACAAGAATAGGAGACATAAGAGTTGAAATCAATGATTTATTTGAAAATTTTAAAGTTGATTTTATTAGCTCTCTAAGCTCAAAATTGGACGTTTTGCAGGTTCATAAAAATGAAGAATTTGATGAAGTGTTTTTCCCTCATGACCAAAAGGAGCAGCCCATAGATGTTTACTCTTCCTTATCTAGGATGGAAGTATCATATCAAAGAGGTGAGGAAGCTGCAACAAGGTCAAAACCATGGAAATCATGGCCTACAGGTATGGTTCAAAACACTTCTTCTCCATTCTCTTACTTGCATAACCCATTATGGAATACTCATGTTCTAGGGCAGCCATGTCAATTTCAATATAACCACCAATCTTATCTACAAGTTTGGCATGGTTCACCTTATGATTGCATGGCTACTCTCCCTCATCTTGTAGCACAAGCACATTCTCCATATTCTCCACCAGCTCTTTCACAACATCCTGCTTGCATATCAAATTTATCCACTCAACCCAAACAACCACATCATCACAATGCTCCATTCCATACACAATTTCCTGCTCAACTAATTCCACACCCTCACCACAATAAACCAGTACAACATGCTTACAATGTTGAACTGCCAAATTTACGCACCCTTCCCACCCATTCTATCTCACATGCGCCATTAGAGAAAACTTACAATGAGATTCAGAATGTTGCAAATTCAAAAATTGTAGAAGCTATGGAAGCAAATGAGGTTTCTTCTAGGTTGCACCAACAAACCATTTTAAAAGCTCAAGAACTTCATGGTATGATGGGAAATCAAGAAAGTAACGGATATATTGAAGATTGGTTTCACTCCATCACGTGTTTGCATCATCACTCTATGCTTCAACAATTTTTGATACCATTTTTTCAAGGGAAGTTGGCTTCTCATACCCTGATTTTCATTAATATGCATCTTTCAAATTTGGGTATGTGTATACGTGAAGCCTTATTTCGAAAATGGCTCCACTGGAAGTACTCATATACGTAGTCATATTCATTTTTCAAATCAAAATAGGTTAGTATAAAACATAAAATAAATAAGGGAATAAATAAATGCATTTTGTTTTTATGTAAAACTAGTTGTTTTTTTGTTGCAACATGCTATGCAAATCAATATTGGTGATAATTTTTTAATTCATTTGTGTATGTAGATGACTTATAATGGAAATAATAGCTCTACAAACACTCATATTCCTTTTTTATCACCAATTTGAAAAAATGCTTGAATATCATTTTTTTGGCTTGCGGGCTTGATGAACTTTCTGGAAAAACAGTCGGGACAGTCATGTTTTGAGGGACCAAAAATGAATATTTTTAAAACCTGTTTCTACCCTAGATAGCCCTTGATGTCTACTTTATAACCCAATTTGAATCAGTCAATTTGGATTTGAAACGAAAAAGTTAGAACCAAAACATTGACCGGATGTCTAGCGGGCAGCTCAGGAACAGAGTTGGGACAGGCAGTTTTTGGAGGCCTAAATGACCATATTTTTAAAACCTGTTTCTACCCTAGATAGCCCTTGATGTCTACTTTCTAACCCAATTTGAATCAGTCAATTTTGATTTGAAACGAAAAAGTTAGAACCAAAACATTGACCGGATGTCTAGCGGGCAGCTCAGGAACAGAGTTGGGACAGTAAGTTTTTGGAGGCCTAAATGACCATATTTTTAAAACTTGTTTCTATCGTAGATTCCCCTATGAATATAGTTTCCAATGCAATTGGAATCACTCATGTTCGATATCGTATGGGGAAGTTATGATCAAAATACTGACTGTCTATCGTAAATCAACACCCTTAAAACTCTGTTTTTCCGGATGTTCCTTACAGTATTTCACCTATCAATTCTTCTTTTATTCAAAATCTGTTTCTATTGGAGATAAATAAATTAATCTACTTTCATTTCCAATTTTAATCATTTGAATCCGACATCAAACGAAGAATCTATGCTTAAAACATTCACTGTTGTTCTAAGTGGGGTAAGCGAAAATGACTCTGTTATGCAGGTTGTTCTAAGTAAAATTGACATATCATATCATTGAATTTTTAAAACCTGTTGCTATTGGAGATTAACCTTTGAATTAGCTCTCATTTGGCTTTGGGATCACTCAATTTGGACGAAAAACAAAGAAGTTGTGACTAAAACACTGCAGGTTAGCATGATTGGCCACTGCTCTCCCGCAGGTAACAAATAAATTTTACTTTGTTATTTTCTCCGTGGATTTGTTTTACAGAGTAACTACTTGTTAGTTTTTTGCATAATTCTTGGATTAGGGGAGCCCGCGCACCTCTCTTTCTCCATGATTTAATGTTTTCTTGCAGGTAGACACTCGTTTTTTGCGGGTCTTGGGAAAATAAAGAAGGTCAATTTATGGACGAGTGATTTTTGAAAGAAATTTTATGAAACAAAGGAATTTCATCTAACTCATTACCCAACGGATTCGTAATAGAAGAAATGAAGAATTGATTTCCATTTGAAGATTCATGTCATGTCTTTGCTGCCAAAACATTTTTTGAATAAATCATTTTTTTGACATAACATCATAGCTGTTGTAACTTAATTTATTTATTTACATACTGTTTTTGTTGTTTTTTTTCTAATTTCTCTTATATTTTGTGTTTCAGGTATTGCTTCATTCAAAGTGTAACTCATCCTCAGCATCAATGCTGTGAACAGCTAATTTGTTTTTTGCATGTTTGCATTTTATGACTGTCCATTTTGCTGTTCATTTTCTAAAGGAACGACACTTTTAGTTTTTGCTGTTCCTTTTTCCAAAGGAACGACATTTGCATTTTCACACTTTTTTGTGTGTATTTTTTCTTTTTGGTGTGCATTTCCTTTGTTGTTCCCTACAAGGAACAACACTTTTTTTGAGTGTTTTTGCTGTTCCTTTTTCCAAAGGAACGACATTTGCATTTTCACACTTTTTTTGTGTGTATTTTTTCTTTTTGGTGTGCATTTCCTTTGTTGTTCCCTACAAGGAACAACACTTTTTTCGAGTGTTTTTGCTGTTCCTTCAAAGAAGCAACACTTTGGGAGCAACCCTTCCTTCCTCTTGTGGAATTATTTTTAGTTCATCTCAACCACATTTTACTGATTCCCCTTCATGGCATGAAGTACACTATTTTTATGAGGACAAGAATTATGGATTCTATTGAAGCGAGCTAATATCATTCACGTTATGATCTTTAACAGGACAGCTCCTTGATGATAGATTATTTTCAAAAGGGACACAATTATTTATATACTACTTTACTGCATTGTTTTCTATTGAACATGATATTGATTGATCATCTTAATACCATGCTGGTTCCACCCTTCCTGGTTATAATCTTCTCTGTCTGTAATAAATGAGATTATGGGTATATTTTTTTCTATTGACATGTTCCACTTCTTCCACCATCCCTGCTCTTAAGGAGTGCTGAGCCTCCCTCTTTTTATCATAAAATTGTGTAATAACAACAAAATTTTGTTCACAGATGGAGGATAGGGGGTCTCATTACGAGCCAGCCTACCATGTTCATAAGGTTGTAAGTAAGTGACATTCCCATTATGGCCACCACACCAGGGTTATGATCCATTGGATAGTCAAATTATCCTTGGAACAGGAGGTCTCATCACGAGCCGGCCTGATCACTTTTGCTACATCCCAGTGAATGGCAGTGTGGTTATCTGGTTACCACGCCAGCACATTGATCTCTTCTGTAGAACAACACTGTAACTCTCCATTTATAAATTGAGGATTCTGGCTCATATGGGTTAAAAATCAACCCTGCCGAGGATATGGACGTCTGCTGGCAGCAGCGGCTCTGCTTATGGTATTGAAGTTATATCTTATCGTCAATTATTACTATAATACCCTTTTCTTATTTTTTCTTTTTATTAGAGAAGTTATTTCCTTAAATTTTTTTTTTTCCCTGTTTTGAACCTTTATGCATGAGAAATTGTTTTCAGATCAATCACATCATTTTCAGCTAGAATTCTGTCAGTTAAGCATCTTTTTAGCATATTGTTGTCCTTTTTCGTTTTGCATAAACTATCATCAATCCAAAGCGTCCTATCTTTTATTCATAACTATATTTACACACTCTGCTCTCATTATAAACATAACTCCCGCTATCCTATCATTGATATGTGTACTCTGCTTTATTCACTGCTATATTGTTCATTCCCTTGCCTTGCCATCAGCACAACACCTCTCATATGCTTTATGGTCATGGAATTCCTTTTCCAATTGGAGGGGGGAATGTATGCATTATGGGATTGCATGCGATATGATTACTGCATTCTGCCATCACTTGTTGATTTGCCAAAATATTAGTATTGCATGTATACATAAGTTTTTCTGAGTGAAATTTTTGCATGCATCTTATCTATTGCTTACACTATGGATTCAAGAACATTGTATGCCAAATAGTGCTTTGTTTGCAGGAAAACAACAAGTATGGGCATAATTCTATTCACAGCATGACTACAGTATTGCAACTAACAGAAGAGGCTCGAGCAACTCGCATACGTGAACAATTCTTCAGACATGATGTGCTTACCTAGATTCCACCTTTTGCATCACTTTCAGCGCCAACTCTGCCTACATCAGCTTCAACAACTGCCAGTCCATATATGTCATTCCACATTTTTGGAGGTAAAACTTGAGGTAAAATATCATAATTTTCTGATTTATTACGAATTTAGGAGAATTTCATGAAAATCCATTTTGAGCATTATTTATCATCCTTCATTCCACATCTTTACCACTTTCCCTTTTTCAGTAGCATATCATTTTCGAGTATGGGGGAGTGTTCCTCTCATTCATTTCTTTCTTATGACCATGTTATTCATCTTCTTTATCATCCATTGTTATTCTTATTCATTCTCAACACCTCCATTATTCCATGTTGTTTTACACCAAGCATAGAATTCAACAGATGGTGGCAACCACCTCAATTTTTTTTAGCATCGCATGAGGGCATGCTAATTTTTCAGAGAGGGGGAGGAATTGCTACGCATGATGGATGTTTTCAATTTTCTTTCTCATTTAAGGCATACAATTTCATTTTTACACAATGCAGAAATTGATTTCCATAATATTTAAAAAAAAAAAAACCATGAACTCAATTCTTGTGATTTCTGGAAAACACAGACGTATCATTAATACAAACCCAGATAATTTCAAGATAAATTGGTTCATAAAATTTCGGAAATCATGCACTCTCACCTACAGCCATTTTGTTTATATATCATGATCCGTGCATCAAAACGATCTGATTTTTGGATCATAAAGGCATTCATATATTATAAATTTACTTGCCAAATTTCAACAAAAGTTGGTTTGTAGTTTTTGAGAAAATGGTTAATGAAGTTTGTTGTTACTTATATCATATTTTGTTGCAACTTCATATATACATATAGTTGAATGTCAATATAAAAATTGTTATGCCTTCATCAAGATTGCTAAAATTGAATATTCATTAATTAAGGAAGCATTCATTTGTTCTCAAATTTTTATTGCTTGGTTAACACATGGGTTTTGTCTTGGGGTTGCATGAGGACATGCAATATATTCAGGTTTTCGTTGCATGAGGACATGCAACATATTGAGTGTGGGGGTATGTTGGGCCGTTAATATGCCATTATTATTATCACTTGTGAACGCTTATTCCACCCATTTCTACCATTCTTCATCACGTCATTTTTTATAATTTATTATTTAAATCCATTTTATGATGATTTATGCTTCTATGAATGAATGTTATTTATTCTCCTTTATTTCTAATAAATTGATGATTATGTATGATTTTATCAATGATAGTTTTAATAAATCAGTTGTAACATTATTCACCATTTTTAGCCTCCAAGATAATTTTCAGATTGAAGATTTGATCATTAAAAGTACCAACTCAGAAATTCGCTGGAATAAGAAGTGACGATTGTGCGGTTGAGATTTTGAGCAAATGAAGAAGAATCTGGAAAATCCGGAACATGGGTTTTGTCCAGAACGGACCCAATTAACTTTATTAAAGAACGGTTTGCCCAAATTCGGCTTGTACTGAGAGAAACGCAGGGTTCTTTGAGCACGATTTTCTCAGATCTGTGGTTGCGGCCGTCCTCCAAATCTCAGCTACAAAGCCAAATTCGACTTGCTGTTGTTGAAAGATGGATGTAAATATATTTTATTGTTGATCAATTGGTTGGAAGAAATTCAATATTATTATTAGAGATCCTATTTGCTATTTAATTTCTCCACCTTCTGATTATAAAAGGAGAAGCATGTATTTGTATGAGGGGATGGAGAGACTTTTCTTATTGTAATTTGCAGAATTGTGCATCGGCTCTTGTTAAGAGAGTGTGAGCTGTTTGTAAACATTATTAATGCCTGATTAATAAAGGAGTTCACTGTTGTTCCATTTCTCAAGCGCTGGAGTAAAGCACAGCAACGCTTCACCGGTGGTTGAGGGCTCGGCCCTGGTGGAGCGATCTGCTGTTGGTATTTCTATTAGTTTATTTCTGTTGTGTGAAGTTCGTTTATTTATTGAGTTATTGCTAATTGGATCAAATACAGAGTCATTGTTATTCCATTCTTTACAAGAAGCATGATTCATGATTCAATTGTTATAAAATGTTGTTTTTCTGTATCTAATTCCGGTTGTTGTTCCTTTTGTTTATGAATTACGATAGTTGATTGTTGCGTGGCTGTCGACAGGATTAAAGAGTAGAAATCTAGTTTGCTTGGTTATGAATTGAATTCACTGTTTATTTTACGCTGCTATTCAATTCCTGTTCATTGCTTTTAGATTGTTGTTCCTTTCCGGTTTGCGTTTTAGATTTCATTTCCTTTGAGTTGTTTTCACTTGCTTTGAGATCTCTAAACTGTAGAGGGCAGAGCTAATCATTCCAGGTCCCCAGATTTGGTCATCTCACATCGATTTCTAGGGGAAAGAGTTATTACTACTGCATCCCTAATCAATGTCTAGCAAGGTTTTTGTAGTGTAGTCTTTACATTTCTGTCATTTGTAATTAAATTTCTTTTCAAGCAGATTTCTTTTCAAGCATTTATTATTTCTGCATTTGTATTTCTATACTACATCTTCACAAACATTACTCTTGAGTAAATAGCCACCTCAGACTGAGTACACTCTTGAAATAAGAAGTCGTCCCTGGGTTGATAATTAATGTGAAGGTAATTAGGAGTTAAAAAGACACCTTTTTATCGCTCCACAAGGGCCTGAGTGATTCATTCTTCACATTTACTGGATCTTGACTGTTTAAAATTGGCAGAGAATAAATCCAAAAAGCTCGATACAGTCATCCACAGCGGACTGGCTACTTTGGTCCGTGATTGGTTGCCGAATCATCTTAGAGCCAAAAGATGTAAAGATATTTTTGAGCACATGCAGGGTCACCTTCACAACAATAGTGGCGAGCTCATTGGAGTTTGTATCTTTTCAAAATTTCGGATGTGCTATGAGAGTCGAAACGCAGATGTCTGGATACAACGTGATGTTTAATTTTGGGGCTCAATGGTCAAGCGCTCAAATCGTGCCGCTCGCGGCTTTTGGGTCGAAGCCAGAGGTCTCTGCTTATCTCTAAGAAAACCCATGGAAGAACAACAGACTGCCCCTAGATGGAAATCTCGCTCATCCGTTAGTATTCACTATCGTAGTATCCCCTGACGAGAGTAAAAAAAGGACCGATGGATAGTGCTTTTCCGGGAAATGACAGAACTGCGACTGAAAAATCTACCCAGATTCCTGACAGTCACAGAATCATCGCAATTCTTGTTTCATTACATCAAAAAATAAAACGACGAATAGAACACGCTCCAGGCATTTCTGTTTTTTTTTTTTAAATAACAATCCAGAATATAACAACTTTTTCTGTAATCTAATACTAGCATTGGAATCAAGCAACAAATATATAAAACACATAAAACACTTCACTCTCACGCTTATGTACAGAGAATCTATTGTCTAGAAACTCACATCTTCCTGGCCATCCCATGAGGGAATCAAGCTAGAACCTGCTCTGATACCATATCAAAAATTATAAGAACAGACAAGAATAACACACAATAATTATTTTTCTATATTATAATAAATAGAGATACATCAAATATATATAGTTGAACTAATTCTAATCTTAGAGAGAGAAGTTGAGAGAATCTTTCAACTTCCTCAACAAACCCAATCCAAACTAAGTAGCATAGTAAATCCTAATAATGAACTTTTCATTACTTTTATAGACTCCATTTCCCAATGGCTTGGATATTTCCTCATTCTATCTATTCTGCTTGACCATATTACCCAACCAAAGAAAACAACAAACCCTACAGTTAATAACTAGCCTAAAATCAACCATCTAAAGAAAACAAGTTCACATCCTTTGAAAATAACAGAGAGAGACCTCTTTGAGTCCAGGAAGGCTAGGTCCTAGGACTCCAAAGACTCGTCTGATGTTACCCTGTGCATTTTGTTTAACAATCTGTTAAATCATGGGACACCAACAAATGGTGTCTCGAAAAGAATCCCAAGTGTGTGCGGTCGAAAATAGAGAGGGTTCTGTCTCGTCCTTTTGCTCACAGTAGGTTTCCCACCAGTCCCTCACATGGGGGGTGGCTTTGAGGAGTGAAAATGTAATATTTTCTCGGTTGGAAAATCATGAATCGATAAATACCATTGTAATAGATCTAACTATATATATACAACGTCTACATCTATTTGGCCCTCAAATATGGAAATTTCAAAGTTTACTTGTACCTTAAAAGGAGTTGCGCCTCCAGAGTGGTTGCTAGATGCAGATGTGTCGTCAGTAGGTAGTCATTGAAGGATCTGGGAAAATTTATCCATCATCGCGTTCATTTATTTCTTGAGGGCATCCTTGAGCAATATTTTGATAGCATCTACTGGTCCCTCATATTTATTTTCTTCCCTCATGGGCGTCCTAGAAAAGAAGATTAAAGAATAAAGGTAGACAATTGAAAGGTTAAATGATAAATACATAAGATCAGAAAGATTAATCAAAAAGGATTAATAAATAGGCAGAAATGAAATAGATTAAAGAGAAAAATAATATAAACAAATAGTCAGAGTTTAAGGACAGACTTAAGGCCTAAATACAGAGATTAAATAAAAATCAAGAGCCAAATTAACCCAAAGTAGATTTGAATTAACCGCACTTACAAGAAGTTACTTCTTTCAAAGGTATTTTTGCCACCTAATGCTTTGTTTCCTTCAACAAAGAATCAAACAGTTATTACACTCAGTCAGAGATATTTTCTATCTGCCAAGAAGTTATTGTAAAGTTATGAATAGGCCTTAAATTCAAACATTTCACCTACATTACCTCAAAAGTTAAGAGAGAAATTATTATTCAGAGAAATATCTTCAGATATTCTTGCCTTAATCCTTGCATGGTCTTCAAGGTAAATAATTCATTACTCTATAATAAATGACACCCAAATACTAAACTCATCTTCACCTCGTCATTTGCAAATAAATATTGTATTTGAGCTCATTATCTTGTTGGAATTTTATGACTCTTAAAAGTAATACATAGTATTTTGGAGGTTGAAAATAATTTGATGTCTTGGAGCTTGTGAAGACCTTGATTTGTTTTTTGATGGAGGAGGATTTCTTGCAAGATCCATGAGCTTGGTCTATGGTGAAGTGCTTCTTTTCTATTATTGTTTTTTCCTGTTTCATTATGTTTCCATCTTTCTATAATGGAAGCAAAACAAAAGGATTTAGACTAAGAAGTGTTTTCAAAGGCACCTTAGCTCTGTTTGTTTTTCACTATATTTATGTTTTCCTCTACTAGGACATTTTAGAGAATTCTTGATTGCTCTCTAGACCCCCTAAGCTTATTTATTTCATGAATGGTTTAATACAGTAGGTATCAAAGATGATTTATGGCTAGCCCTGCTTGTTTGATGTCACTAAACATTGTCCTTGAAGTCTCTCTCTAAAGTACCATTACTTAGGTCTGCCAAAGAGGTTTTGTTTCGATCATACACTTTGTACTTGCTTAAATAATTGTTTTGGAGATCTTCATAGCTATAATCAAAGATGTTTTAGGTGTTCCCTCTTCTCTGATTACAATTATATGTGTGTCTTGAATTTTTTCTTTCCTTGAAGGTTAAATCACTAGAAGTTAAATGAGTTTCTTGCCTTCTATATTTCACTGGAATGTTTGTCTTGAATAATTATCTTCTTAAGTTGAATCAAATAATTTATGTTTTTCCCTATCTATTGATTTCCTCTTTATACTTATGATATTTAAGTCCCTTTTGTTAAAATTACATGATAAAGGATTCTTAATTTCCCTTTGTCCTACTTTTATTCTCACAATTGATGTCCATCTCATTGCCCTTAAAAACCTCGAAGATCCATTGACCAAGTTAGATTTTCCCTGTGATTCTTCCCGATCTATTAATGAACTTTTCATGACTTTTACAGACTCCGTTGTCCAATGTCTTGGAGATTTCCTCATTCTATCTATTCTACTTGACCATATTATCCAACCAAAGAAAACAACAAACCCTACACGTAATAAATAGCCTAAAATCAACCATCTAAAGCAAAAAAGTTCACATCCTTTGCAAATAATAGAGAGAGTCCTCTCTGAGTCCAGGAAGGCTAGGTCTTGGGACTCCAAAGACTAGTCTGATGTTACCTTGTGGATTTGGTCTACCAATCTGCTAAATCATGGGACACCAACAAATGGTGTCTCGGAAAGAATCCCAAGTGGATGCGGTCAAAAATAGATAAGGTTCCCTCTCATCCTTTTTCTCACAGCAGGTCTTCCACGAGTCCTTGACAAGGGGGGTGTCTTTGAGGAGTGAAAAAGTAATATTTTCTCTGTTGGAAACGTCATGAACCAAGAAATAACATTGTAATAGATTAAACCATATATATATGACATCTACATCTATTTGGCCATCAAATATGGTAATTTCAAAGTTTACTTGTACCTTAAAAGTAGTTGCGCCTCTAGAATGGTTGTTGGATGCAGATGTGTCATCGGTGGGCAGTCGTTGAAGGATTTGGGAAAATCTATCCATCATCACGTTCCTTTGTTTCTTGAGGTCATCTTCGAGCAATATTTTGATAGGATCTCCTGGTCCCTCATATTTATTTTCGTCCCTCATGGGTGTCCTAGAAGACAGTTAAAAGGTTAAATGATAAAGACATAAGATCAGAAATATTAATAAAAAAGGATTAATAAACAGGTAGAAATGAAACAGATTAAAGAGAAAAATAATATAAACAAATAGTTAGAGTTTAAATACATACTTAAGGCCTAAATACAGAGATTAAAGACAAATCAAGAGCCAGATTAACCCAAAGAAGAATTGAATTAAGTGCACTTA
This sequence comes from Pinus albicaulis, assembly GCA_034641835.2. NCBI lineage: Eukaryota > Viridiplantae > Streptophyta > Pinopsida > Pinales > Pinaceae > Pinus > Pinus albicaulis. Next base: position 646,067,043 of record CM076574.1, read on the forward strand.
CAGGAAGTTACTTCTTTCAAAGATATTTTTTCCACCTAATGCTTTATTTCCTTCAATAAAGCATCAAACAGTTATTACACTCAGTCAGAGATATTTTCTATCTACCAAGAAATTATTGTAAAGTTATTAATAGGCCTTAAATTCAAAAATTTCACCTATATTACCTCAGAAGTTAAGAGAGAATTTATTATTCAGAGAAATATCTTCAAATATTCCTGCCTTAAGCCTTGCATGGTCTTCAAGGTAAATAATTCATTAACTTTGTAATAAATGACACCCAAACCCTAAACTCAGCTTCAACTCCTCATTTGCAGATAAATATTGTATGTGAGCCCATTATATTGTTGGCATTTGATTAATCTTTTAAGTAATACATAGCCTTTTGGAGGTTGAAAATAATTTGATGTCTTGGAGCTTGTGAAGACCTTGATTTGTTTGTTGATGGAGGAGGCTTGCTTGAAAGATCTCTGAGCTTGGTTTATGGTGAAGTGATTCTTTTATGTTATTATTTTTTCCTGTTTGATTATGTTTCTATATTTCTATACTGCAGTAGAACAAAGGATTTAGACTAAGAAATGTTTTCAAAGGCACCTTAGCTCTATTTGTTCTTCACTGTCTTTACATTTTCCTCTACTAGGACATTTAAGAGAATTATTGATTTCTCTCTAGACCCCATAAGCTTGTTTATTTCATGAATGGTTTAATACAGTAGGTATCAAAGATGATTTATGGCTAGTGCTGCTTGTTTGATGTCACTAAACATTGTTTTTGAAGTCTCTCTCTAAAGTACCATTACTTAGGTCTGCCAAAGAGGTTTTGTTTCGATCATACCGTTTGTACTTGCTTAAATAATTGTTTTGGAGATCTTCATAGCTATAATCAAAGATTTTTTAGGCGTTCTCTCTTCTCTGATTACAGTTATATGTGTTTCTTGAATGTTTTATGTCCTTGAAGGTGAAATCACTAGAAGTTAAATGAGTTTCTCACCTTCTATATTTCATTCGAATGTTTGTCTTGAATAATTATCTACTTAAGTTGAATCAAAGAATTTATGTTTTTCCATGTCTATTGATTTCCTCTTTATACTTATGATATTTAAGTCCCTTTTGTTAAAATTACATGATAAAGGATTCTTAATTTCCCTTTGTCCTACTTTTATTCTCACAATTTATGTCCATCTCATTGCCCTTAAAAACCTTGAAGATCCATTGAACAAGTTAGATTTTCCATGTGATGCTTCCCGATCTATTGATGAAATTTTCATGACTTTTATAGACTCCATTTCCCAACGGTTTATGGCTAGCGCTGCTTGTTTGATGTCACTAAACATTGTTCTTGAAGTCTCTCTCTAAAGTACCATTACTTAGGTCTGCCAAAGAGGTTTTGTTTCGATCATACCCTTTGTACTTGCTTAAATAATTGTTTTGGAGATCTTCATAGCTATAATAAAAGATGTTTTAGGCGTTCTCTCTTCTCTGATTACAGTTATATGTGTTTCTTGAATGTTTTAAGTCCTTGAAGGTGAAATCACTAGAAGTTAAATGAGTTTCTCACCTTCTATATTTCATTCGAATGTTTGTCTTGAATAATTATCTACTTAAGTTGAATCAAAGAATTTATGTTTTTCCATGTCTATTGATTTCCTCTTTATACTTATGATATTTAAGTCCCTTTTGTTAAAATTACATGATAAAGGATTCTTAATTTCCCTTTTTCCTACTTTTATTCTCACAATTGATGTCCATCTCATTGCCCTTAAAAACCTTGAAGATCCATTGAACAAGTTAGATTTTCCATGTGATGCTTCCCGATCTATTGATGAAATTTTCATGACTTTTATAGACTCCATTTCCCAATGGCTTTTAGATTTCATCATTCTATCTATTCTGCTTGACCATCTTACCCAACCAAAGAAAACAACAAACCCTGCAGTTAATAAATAGCCTAAAATCAACCATCTAAAGCAAACAAGTTCACATACTTTGCAAATAATAGAGAGAGCCCTCTCCGAGTCCAGGAATGCTAGGTCTTAGGACTCCAAAGACTAGTCTAATGTTACCCTGTGCATTTGGTCTACCAATATGCTAAATCACGGGAAACCAAAAAATGGTGTCTCAGAAAGAATCCCAAGTGGGTGCAGTCGAAAATAGAGAGGGCTCCCTCTTGTCCTTTTTCTCACAGTAGGTTTCCCACCAGTCCTTGACATGGGGGGTGACTTTGAGGAGTGAAAAAGTAATATTTTCTCGGTTGGAAAAGTCATGAATCGAGAAATATCGTTGTAATATATTCAACCATATATATATACGACATCTACATCTATTTGTCCCTCAAATATGGGAATTTCAAAGTTTACTTGTACCTTAAAAGGAGTTGCGCCTCCAGAGTGGTTGCTAGATGCAAATGTGTCGTCGGTGGGCATTCATTGAAGGATCTGGGAAAATTTATCCATCATCACATTCCTTTGTTTCTTGAGGGAATCATCGAGCAATATTTTGATAGGATTTCCTAGTTCGTTGTATTTATTTTCATCTCGCATGGTCGTCCATTAGGGTTTGTGAGGTTGATCTTGTAAAGGCTCAACGAGATTGAGCCCTAACTCCTTATACCATGACATCATTGAGGACATGCAAAGAAGCATGAAGAAAGAGTACACCGTTTTGATACCACTGATCTAGAATTTTGCAGGAACACAATAAAATACATAAATACACATAAATTCAGAGATGTAACACAAACAAGACTTCATTTCATTAATATCACATAACTGAAATATGCTTACGGACATAATGAAATAAAATAGCTAGGGTGCTAGTAGCTTATCTCTGAGAAGAGATGTGGCATCTATAGGCCTCCCAACTATGTTACAATGAGGCTTGAAGGAATATTTATTATTGAGAAACAATGGAAACCCCTAAACATCCAAAAATCTAACCCTATGAGATGAAACACCAAACTATGGACCTCGTTGGGGTAATTTGGTACATCAATTTCCCATGGTCGTAAATTTGGCATATGATCTATGATTGATGAACATAATACCTCATTAGAATGATCTATCTGAGGAATAAAACTAATGATAGTGAATGTAAAGTCAAATGAGTCAAATACTCACATTGGTATGAAGGTGATTTTCCAAAAAAACATTGTTTAGGGACTCAAAATGGCTCTGGAAGTTCAGGACCCGAAAGATAGCCAAAAATACTAAATTTTGCTACAATTAAGGAAACTAGAAAAAAAAAATGGTGGGGATCCAAGTGGAATAGGAAGGTGGCCACCAATATCCACCTAGATCACCCACACACTTGCGACTTCAATCCAAAAACTTAATACATGCAATAGCCCACCAAAAAAATAAAGAGGGGATAATTTCTCCACTTTTTTAGATTAGTTGTAATGTTTGGCTTGTGTTTGATTTTCTTTCCTAGTAAATGTTCCTTTATACTGATGTATTTATCACTCTTTATTCAATTCCTAGTTCAATTATGTTCTCTTGAATAACTTACTTTCTAACTTGTTGAGGCCTCAAAAATATGTGGCAACAACAAGGGGGATAACCACCTAGTTTGGACCTTAAAGCAACTCCTTTTCCATTTGGGATAGTGGCTCCAACTAGAGATAATGGGACCAGTTTCCCAATTTTGGGTTTTATATGATTTTTGGGTTTCCTTCAAATGATTTGCAAGAAGAATAACTATAAACTAAGACAACTTTATTGTAAGATGCAAAAATTTGAATTAAATATGGTCTAATCTAACCCGGGATAATGTTGATTTTATGCGATCTAAAATGATGCCTATTTAGTTTGTGATGATTTAGATCAATCATAGAATTAATAGAATTAATACTTTTGTAAGACAATATTTTTGATAAATAGTTAATCAGAGGAAGATGTGAAACATATCGCATATATTATGATGATCATATATAAAAGAAATCAATTTCTATTATGATATCGTACAATAGTGCAACTGCCACTTCAAACAGAAATAATTGATTTCATACATAATTCATGAAAGCCATATTTACCACTAATGTTAAAACAAAGTTTAGCATACACGATAATAGTACCAGATGTTTGTTGTCCTGCCCATTTGACCAGTGATAATAGGCCACAATCAATCTTCTATCAATAACTCTTTCAGAGAATACAATAGTGCATCAATAGTTATCAACCAAGATGATATATAATTGAAAATACCATGTTCCATTGTCTTATCAAGACATCCACAAACATACGGTCATGCATTCTTAGTAAATGTTCTTAATAAAAATCTTGGAACCTTCTCTAAATGCATGAGAAGGCTTTAAATACAACATTAACTACTTATAAAAATAGATTGTACAAAATATCTTATGAGGAGGTTTCTAACAACCTTCCTCATTCCTAGTATCTAATTGCTAAAATTAAAATTGTCAAAAAAATTTAACTCATGATCATGCTTGATGATCAGCTGGTGCCATCTCTGTTTTTCTGTTCACAAATATCGGACATTGGTTGGACTTGTGGAGGCTTCCCGAATTGAGTTTTCATCTGTCTAGTACATATAGCATCAAGTAAAAGTGGCAGCATTTTTTGTATGGAACCTAGAGAATAATTCAATGTCATTATTTGACTATGAGGCTTAACCAAGAATTTCCAGTATGCTTCCCAATTAATCTTTTTTAGTTGTGCAATTGTTTCTTCTCGTATTTGACCTGTATTTTTCCAAATTGTCTCCAATATTTTGAGATTAGGATTTGATTAAGGATCTCCTTCTTTAATTAAACCAGAAGTATGTAACATGTGGTTAATTGTTTTGACAATGCTCTTTGATATGCCTAATGCTCTAGCTATTGCCAATTCTACCTGTTTTACCTGTGTATCCTAGTTAGTAAAGAGAATATCTTTATAAGTTTCTTTGATCTTTGGGAGATTTGATCTTCTTCCTTCCTCTAAATCCTAACATTCAATATAATCAGAAATTTTGGTATTTAGTTCATTAAACTCAATTCTTTGATCAATGACTGTATTAGTCAATTGTTCATTGATTTACAAATGTGGAACTATGTCTGACATTTGTAAGACAAACAAATCTTGTTGTTTTGATAGTAGGGCATTTAATGCCAATGCTTCTTTGATAAATTCCTTTGTAGTAGCAATGCCTTCATACTTTATAATATTTTCTCTCAAATCTTTAATCAGTGTGTCTTTGCTGGATAAGTCATTTTCATGACTTATCTTAAGTACTTCCATATCTTGCTGTAATTTAAAGAGTTGTTGCCCAGCCTTTTGATTCAAACGGTTCCCTTCTTCATCCAGTTGTTGTTGTAGTTGGATTATTTTATCATCCTTCTCTTGAACCAAAATGGATACTTCGGCAGCTTTGTCCATCATTGCAGTAGTATATGCTCCAGCAAATTGTGATAGCTGAGTTAGGTTGTCGATTGGGTTTGGCAAGGTGTCTTTCCATACAACTTCCATGACCTCATTACTTGGGGGTGTTTCAATCCATATTCTCTTTCTCTATTTCCTGACTACAACTTTATGAAGAGGGCTATAGAATACATCCAATGGAGGGATATCAGTTACCTTTAAAATAATTTTAGCAGTAGGAAATGCAGGAATAACTTCTGCATCTTGGGAGCTTGTTCCAAGACTTTCAGTGGTTTCTTTTGCTGAAACCATATGACTGTGGGGAGTCTGAAATCCTGTGTTTTTTTGTGTGGATGATCCCTCGGGGGTATCCAATAATGTATTACTAACTGAAGTCCACAATTTATCTATCTCACTTTCATTTTGTGGGTCTGATTCTTCTATTCTGATCACCTTGCTTGGTTCAGTCATATAACTAGTAACCAAGATATTTTGTGGAATATGCTTGAGTCTTTGCTCTCTATACTCATGGAATATTTGTAACTCCTATGGGTTTAGATTCAATCTGAAAAAGTTTTGAACTTCTTCAAAAGTTTCAACAGATTCCAAAACGTCTTCAAATCTATCATCTCTGTGTATGACAGGTTTGATTTTGACTGACTTAGTAACTTTACAAGCGATCTGTTGTGGATCGAATTGCCTTGGCGACAGAACAGGGAGCTTCAAAATCTAAATTTTATGGCATTCTTTCGATGCATGATTGAAATTCATGAGGGAGAATGAACCACACTAAATTGGTTAACTTGGCCATAAATATTTTTTATTATCTTTTAAAGTTTTAGTGAGTCCATTGTCGATAGTTTGGTAAGCCACTTCTCTTGTCATTAGTTTATCTGAAACATATAGAGGAAGCACATGTGGGGGAACAGAGCTTTTGAATACTCTGATGTATGAAAATTATTCTTCAATGAAACACCTTCCTATCATTTGGAGATCGGTGATGGCTTCCTTAGTGAACCTGGGGCTCTCTCTATCAAAAATTAACTGATGTAATGGTAATACAACCCCATAACATAACCTGTGGAAGTGTGGTACAAAATGATGTTCCCATATCTGTTTATGACTTAAATGAATAGCGGTAGGGTCCTCGGGATTCCATTTCCAACCCATAATTGGAAAGCTGGTAGAGAAACAATTGGCATCGAAAACATATGCGTTTGTGAAAAATTGGGGGATGGCTTTGGAAGAACTAGCTCTTGCCTGGCGATATTTAGTAATCACTTTGGCTCGGTTTTCGAAAAGAATGTTTTCCCAATTCATGATGTGAGAATTAACACAGGATTTAATCAAGGGAACCCAATTAATAGAGAAATTAGTGTTATCAGGGAGACCATATAATATGCACAGCATTGATGCTGCAAAATTGTAGAGATTTTCAAGTGAAGGAATAGGATACATACCTGATTTATCATGCTTAAAATTGTTATCCATTTTCCTCCAACCTTGAATCCTTTTGAAAGGGTCTTCATTATTATTTGCAAATTTTTCAACAAACTGATTGTCATAGATGTCTTGTTGGTCGGGCAGTTTGTACATGACTTTCAAAGCTTCAGCTCTAAAAGAACCTAAGATTTCATTCTTAATGGTTCTGAATTTTCTGCCTTCAATTTTTGAATTCTCAACCACCCATCTTATCATATCAGTATATGGTAAAAGCGTGGTTGTTGCTGCTATTCTGTGAAGGAAGGAGAATGTGACATCTTTAAACTATAAATCTGAGGGCTTTGCATCATTAGCAGTTGCCTTGACCTCCGTTACTTCAGGTTTTTCATCTTCGAGGATAGTATAGATGGCTTTCCATGTTGTAGCACCTCCATTTGCATTGCAAACAATATCTGAGATTGTGGATGACATTTTTGTACATTCAAATTCCGTAATAGTTTGTTTGTCGTGTTTCTGCATTATCTTGCGTATGGACATCTCTTGAGGAAAAATCCCTATTTAAGACACAGAAACGATTAAATGATGAATAGTGAAATGCCTGATTTTAAAAGAAAATATCTAGGAAGTAGTTGTATCATTAATTAGCCATAACAAAACAATAATTGTTCACATTGGGATGATGAAACATGTTTAATTATTTCTGACGTGATTTATTTTCACATTAAAACCTTTATTAAACCCTATGAGATCTGTCACATCATGTATTTTTCGAACTTGTTTTGTGAAGTGAATTTATTTAAGAAGCTTTATGTCATGAGATATGCGATTTTGGGATATTGCAAAATCGCAAAATCGCAAAATCGCCTTTAACGGGATATTGCAACATCAGAATATTGATAATTCATGTCTTAAGTTTTGAATGTATATGTGTGATGTGCGATTTATGATGCCGCTTGCGAAGTTCAAATCGTAAATCGCAAATCGAGATTTTATGTTTTGTTCTTAACTTTTTAATGGGAAAAATATTATGCGGGATGCGATTTGTGATAGGGTGATCACAAAGATATGAAAATGGAATTTATTAATTTCGTTTTGTGTTTTGTTTTATTTTCCAAAACAACAATGTTTTTGAGTTTGATTTTTTTATTCAAAATGAAAAATACATTTTAAGAAGGGTCCCTATTTATATTATCAAATTTTAAACTATTTTGAAAATGAAAATGGGGGGGTTGTTGCATAGCACAACAATTGGCAATTCACTTGGGAGAACCAGATATCTCTGATTAGTTTGTTTGATATTTCTAAACTTTCAAAAAAAGAAAAAAATTATGAGAATAAGAATAGTATGATTCATGAATTAAACAGTGTTTTTTCGAAATATAATTTATTTACCTATCTCATTTTTTCTTATTTAACCCCTTTAGTGATAACACATAGGTGTTTGTATCATTTAGTACTTAGATTTAAAAATATGAAGTAGGTGTTCTCTAAAAATTGGTTTCATATATTTTTACTCATTTATCACAGATAGAGCCTCTGTTGCCATTAGGCGTTTATAGCCTCGACAAGGTTATCTTTTAACCAATAATAATTCATGGCCTCATCTGAATTTGGTTTCTTACTCAAATTTTAATTTTAAAATATAATTGATTTTATTTTTTCTGACACATTCTCAAAATCATTGTCCAAGTTTGGTGACCTGATAGTGACAATGTCATTCATTGATTGTAATTTAGACAAAACAAGTTGGCTCGTGATGATACCCCTTATCTTTTGATTTTTATAATCATTTAGCTATTCCCCTATTATGGTATGCAGTGTTTGTAATATCAGTCTAGATTGTGTCTCTATGATTATTACAAACAAGCTCATGATGAGACTTATTTCTTTTGAGTTTGTATATTGTATATATTTCTTTTGTTTTCGAATTATCCTTTGAAGAAGAAATTTTATTAGATGGGATGAATCATTAGCTCACTTAATAGTTATGGATGATAATTGTAGAGTTGGTAGATACATTTTTGTAGAGAATCCTTGCTAAGTTATAGGTTTCTTTCTTGACTCATACATAACATCTATATTTTATGACATTAAGAGTCCTTTCGGAAAGTAAATGTATTTAGTGAATTTCAAAATATTTCAAAGAAATAAGGTTTACTCAGTTCTCATAGTTATAATCATATTTTTACTTTACTTATTTATAGAAGCGAAAGATCAAATAAATTCATCAGAAATTTCAAAACTTTGAATCAACCAAAAATGATGCTATTTTCAACTTTTATTTTCCTAAAGCAAAGTGAAATTTAAAGCTAGGTTTCTAAGAGAAATATTTTTTAATAATTTGAGCATTCATAGGCAAGGAGTCTTTCTTACCTAATAAGTCTTGTAAAAAAAAGGTAGATAAGCCTATTTTTTCTATGATTTGAAATGGACCAAGCCATAGTTTTTGGAATTTGGTATGTTTACCTTTTTCCTCATGTACCTTGTCCCATTTCAAAACAAGGTCTCTAATTTCAAAAGTTTTTGGACTGGTAGATGTTGTGTCAAACGAGGCTTTAACTCTTTTTTGATGATAAGTATATATAGGTTTGGATTTTTCTCTCTGTTCTGAAGAATTTGATCTTGTCTAAGTTGAAGGGAAGAAGAAGGATTTTCATCAATAAACTGCACTAAAGAAAATGATGGTATTGTTATATTTGTGGATAGAATTTCTTATTTCCCATAAACTAATACAAATGGAGAAGTACCTATTGAGGCCTTTTGGGTGATTCTATCTGCCCAAAGAGAAAATAATAATGCTTTGTGTCAATTTTTTGTGATTTTGTTCTATAGTTCGTTTGATGATTCTAATAAGGTTTTTATTTGTAGATTCAGCCAGTCCATTACCTTGCAGATAATAGTTAGTTGAGTATTTTATTTTAAAACCTCTTTTCAAAGAAAATTATATCATAGCGTTTCTAGAAAAGTAAGATGCATTGTCAAATATCAAAGCTGATGGGAGACCAAACCTGGTGATTATGAACTAATCAATAAAGTCTGTAATATTTTGTCTATTAACCACCTTTAATGGGATAGATTCTACCCATTTTATGAAATAATCTGTTGCAGTTAGAATATACTTATGTTGTTTAGAAGAGTTTGGAGTTATTTCGCCTATGATATCTAACCCCCATTGTTCGAATGCTTGTTGGATATTTACTGGTTGTAGTGGAAATGATGCTTTCCTTTCTCTTCCTGTCGCAGTTTGACATACTTTTCATTTTCTCGCATATTCATGTGCATCTTTAAATAGGGTTGGCCAATATTAACCGGCATGCAGTACTTTTTGAGCTTTGGTGTTTCCTCCGAAATGACCTCCAGCTAGTCCATCATGTAATTCCTGCATTATTTTTTGAGCTTTAGTTTTCTCTAAACATCTCAACAGTACTGAATCATAATTACTCCTATATAACACATTATCTATGAGTTGATATTGATTTTATTTAAGCCTTAGAGCACGCTTTGCTGTGTAATTGAGATATAATGGAGCATATCCATTTTTTAAGAAAAAATTCAGATTAGCATATCATGACTGAGAATCGTTTAGGCTTACCTCAGACAGTGGTATTTCATTTGATTGATCTTCTTCTGTTGGTAAATGAGAGCCTCTAGTTAACATCCTGCAAAGACCTTTACCTTTAACAATTTTAGCAGGATGTATCTCTACATCATATTCTTGAAGTGTGGTAATCCAATTTTCTCTCTTCTCTCCTACCTCTCGTTGGATTAATAATTACCTTACTGCTGAATAAGGTACTATTATTTTAATATGTTTATTTAGGAGAAAAGGTATAAAATGTTTCAAGGCTTTAAACACAACAAAATCCTATTTTTCCATAGCTGAATAATTTGATTTAGCACCTTGAATGCTAGAGCAAAATAGGTGCTTCAATATTTTGATCATTTAGCTGTATCAAAACTGCAGCGTATGACATATCATAAGAGAATGTGTATAATACAAATGGCTTAAGAAAATTGGGAGTTGTTAAAGGAGCTTCGATGATGGCTTTCTTAATTAACTCAAAAGAATTTCTCTCATATTTTCCCCATTTAAAAAGTGAATTTTTCTTGATCATTGATTGTAGGGGTAAGATGATTTGGGAAAAATCAGGAACAAACCATTTTACAAAATTAATTTTTCCTAAAAATGATTGCATTGTTTTTTTATTGTATGGTAGAGGAATATTTTCTATTTCCTGAATCCTATCAGGGTCAATATGGATTCCTTTTTTGGAGGCAATGAACCCTAATAATTTACCTTCTGTTAAGGTGAAATAACATTTTTTAGGATTCAAGGAAATGCCGATTTTTTTTTTTTTTTTTGCTCGTTTAGACTAATCCTAATCTTCCCATTTTTTTCTCCTTCCATTCCACCCATGGGTTTCGAACCGGTGACCTTACAGAACGGAGTGCCTTAACAGTGCACCCCATCACCGACTGTTCTACACCACATGGGCGAAATGCCGAATTTTTTACATCTTTCAAAAATATGTTTTAGGTGATTAACATGATTGTTTCTATTCTTGGAGTAGACAGTAATGTCATATAGGTATATAAAAACTGAGTTGTTGATTAGTCCTCTAAAATCTATATCCATGGCACGTTGAAATGTAGCACCAACATTAATCGGCCCAAATGGCATTTTTTGGTATGCGTATGTTCCCCACTTTGTTCTAAATTTTGTCTTTAATCTATCATCTGGATGTACCACAATCTGATTGTATCCTGAAAATCCATCGAGAAAATATATCAATTCAGATCCTGCAATTGAATGCAATATATGTTCCATGGTAGGCAAAGGAAAATTATGCTTTTGGCAGGCTTTAATCAAATTTCTAAATTCTATGCAAATCCTAATGTCTCCATTCTTCTTTCTAACTGGGACCATGTTTGACACCCATTTTGAATGTCTAACAGGAAAAATAATTTTGGCTTTAAGCATTTTGTTTAATTTAGATTTAATCTGACTTTCTAATTTTGGTTGGATCTTTCTAAGTTTTTTCTGAATGGGCTTGTCATCTGAGATCATAGGTATGGTATGTTGAATTATAGAAGTATCATACGTTTTTTAGATTTGAATAATCCCATGCAAAGATATTTTTATATGTTTTCAACAATTTAATGAATGGAATCCTTTCTTCAGATTTTAAACCAATACCTAGGTTAATGTTTTGAGGTTTTTCTAGTGTACCAAGATTAATCAATTCAAATTTTAAAGTAGAACTCTTGGTTTTTTAATTGGTAATCTTCTTAAACCTATCTTTCAAATCATAGAGATCTTCTATTTTGACTACAGATTTGGTAATTGGATTAGCATTTTGTTTATTTTCAATCTGTAAGTCATGTTCATGTTCATCTACGATTTGACCCTCGTAAGATCCATTTGATGTAAGAAAATTCACTATATATAGATCATTATTAAATACTCTCCAATTTGTTACGTTATCAGGAATGGAAGGCCTAAAAATTAACTTAATTGAAAAAATTTCTAGGCTAAATTCTTCAGATGGTATTAGCTTAGATGCTACATTAGCAAGTAAATCAACACTTAAATTTTGTAATCTAGGAACTATGGAGATATTGAATTCAGAAAAATGGGATGTAAGGCTTTGAGCTAAAGCTTGATAGTGTTTCAAATGTCTAGAAATACAATGAATTATGTTTCTGACTTGTCTAGAAATTATCTTAGAATCTCGATATACCTGCAAATATTTAACGTTTAATCCAATAGCTTTGTACAGACCTTGTATCAATTCTTCATATTCAGCGGTATTATTCGTGCATTGAAATTCAAGTTTGCAAGCTAGCAGTGTTTTCTCTCCTTATGAATTGATTAAAATGCAACTTGCTCCTATACCATCTTCTAATTTTGAACCATCAAAGTATAAAGTCCAAAACAAAGAATTTTCTGAAATTTTATTGCTAAGATTAATAAATTTAGAAGTGTCTGTTTGAGAAAAGTTTTCAATTTGAGAAATAGCAGTATTTATTGAAAATGGTGAAATATGGGCATTGAAAGATACAAGAAACAATTCAGCTGAGTAATTTCCAATAATATTATTATTGAAAGCTACAGGTTCATTTGTTTCTTCAAGTTCAGTGACTCTATGTTTCATAAATATTTCGCGATTAACTCTAATTTGATTTTTTTTACCATTGTATGGTTACCATATATGTGACTAATCGGTAGCGAAATATCCATGTAAATTTTCAGACCAATCCCTGCTTAAAATAAGACCATAAAATTCAGGGATATCTGCAACCAAAATATCAATTACTTGTAGTACCTTTGGATTGGATGATAATCTAATGGATATTAACAACATTTCTCCAATGACCTCGACTTTTGTTCTATCTAATTGAACTATATGTACAACAGATTTTTTAGGAGTGAAATTCAGTTTGTGCACACTATTCTTGGCATGATGTTTGAAGAAGCTCCTAAATCAATAAGACAATTATGAATATTTTTGTTGAAAATCTCATAAGTCAAAAGCAAAGGAGGGGTGTGAGAAATAGATCTATCACCAATTAAAACAAGATCATTGGGATTTTTTTTTTTTGAAGATGACAGAGGTTTTCCCATATCTTTAGAAGCTTGGGCTATAATCGGTGGTTGTATACGATCTACAGGGATTGCTTTGAGTTCTCTGAGTAAAATTTTCTGTTGTTGTTTGAGTTTGTTCATTTCATGTAATGAAATATTTGCTTTATTCTTTTCATATATTCAACTATATTGTATTCTACTATATCTGAAACTATTAAATTTTTGGAAGTTTTAAGAGGATCTAGTGAAATAGGATTTGTCTGAACAGTTTTAGATATTTTGGCTACTGTTTTCTCCTTTATGGGGAGAGATTTTTGTTTCTAATTTGATATAGTTGAATCAGAAGAATATTTACTTCTTGTAGACACGGGCATAGCTTCTCCTTCTTCTTCTGTAGGGATAATGAAGTCCCATAACCCATTCGCTTCAACTTCTTCTTCAGACTCTGGTTCCTGTTCAGATGGTGAGGGATCTTCAATATCTTGATCGGATTCAACATTTGAAATCACATTTGGAGGCTGAGATGGTGAAGAGGAGTTTTTCTTATATGGGCGATATGATTTCTTAGGTGCTTGTGTTTTAACAACCTATCTCTTTATCTCAATCATGTCGTTTGACATAGTTTTTAACACTTTTTGAAGACCTTCAAGATCAAATGGATCTTTTGAGACTTTCTTTTTGGAATCTTGACTAAATGTCACTTTCTTTGATTTCATGTCTTCTATCTCTGATCATTTTTACAAATATAAGATTCTTTTCTCTACAGCTAAAGCTTCTTTCGTGTTTTCTAAAAGGGTAGCTTTACCAGCTCTATCTAAAAAAATAGCTATATTAGAAGGCAAAGAAGAAATATACCACTCTATTTGTACATCAGCAACAGGCTTGAAAGCGGTTGGGATTTTGTTTAATAACTTATTAAATATGGAGTTGAAATCTTTGATCCTTTCGTCAAAGTTTGTTTTTAGAAATAAAAAAGCATTGATTAAAGATGTGACAATTCTATCATCTCCAAATTTTGCAAGAAAAATTTATTCAAAAGTTTCCCAATCTGCAATAGATCCTGTTGGAAGTGAAAAGTACCAGGATCTTGCAGATCCTTGTAAGGTCTAAGGAAACAATATTACTACAATATATTCATGAGAAACTCCATTATGGTTCATGGCCAACATAAAATTATTGATATGTTCTTCAGCAGGAAGACCATCATCTAGATTATATTTAGGTAGCCATTTTTCTGGATGATCTGGAAGGGCATGCAAATTTGCAACCAATACAACACCAAGATTATTATAAGGCTAATTAGCCAGAAATTGGATTTAAAGTTTACGAAGATACAGAAGCAGATCCAGAAGTAGGGGGAATGGATGTAGAACTTACAACTAGAACAATACTACTTGTGATAGTACTGATAGTTTGAGTAGAAGAAATGGAAGAATAAGAAGATGTAGATTGAGTAGGAGGATGTGAGGAAGTAACTGAAGGGAAAGATGACATAACTTCACTCGTATCTAAATTAGATCTAGATACAAAAACTTTTTTTGCGATGTGATTCTATTAGGAACTCGAAAGGAGGAATTCCAAGTTTCTCGCTTTTGGATCAGGTTAATATACCAGTTTCTTTAAATAGGGAAGTAACACTTTCTTGAGAAGCTTCGAGATTAACATGATTTTCAGCAAAAATAGATATTCCTTCTAATTTCTGAATTAAAGACTAAACTTCGAGAGACTCAGTAGTATATTCTAAAGCAGATGATTGATGAGATATTTCAGAGGATGAGGAGAAGGTTTCTACAATTTCCAATTTCTGAGTTGGTGATTTAGAGTTTGATCGAGAAGATGTAGGATGTTTTTGGGGAGATCGACTCTTATGATGGATTCTAGTTTGAGGTTTAGATTTATATGCCATTCATAGTCAGCCCTCCTTCTAACGCTAAAAATGTTGAGGCCTCAAAAATCTGTGGCAACAACAAGGGGGATAACCACCTAGTCCGGACCTTAAAGGAGTTCCTTTTCTGTTTGGGATAGTGGCTCCAACTGGAGACAATGGGACCAGTTTCCCAATTAAGGGTTTTATATGATTGTTTTGTTTCCTTCAAATGATTTGCAAGAAGAATAACTAAAAACTAAGACAAATTTATTCTAAGATGCAAAAATTTTAATTAAATCTGATCTAATCTAACCCGGGATAATGTTGATTTTATGAGATCTAAAATGATGTCTAATGAGTCTGTGATGATTTAGATCAACCACGGACTTGATAGAATTAATACTTTTGTAAGATAATCTTTTTAAAAAATAGTTAATCAGAGGAATATGTGAAACATATTGCATATATTCTGATGATCATATAAAAAAAAAATCAATTTCTATTATGATATCATATAATAGTGCAACTAATACTTCAAACAAAAATAATTGATTTCATACATAGTTCATGAAAGCTAGATTTAACACTAATGTTAAAACAGAGTTTAGCATACATGATAATAGTACCATATGTTTGCTATCCTTCTCATCTGACCAGTGATAATAGGCCACAATCAATCTTCTATCAATAATGCTTTCAGAGAATACAATAGTGCATCAACAGTGATCAACCAAGTTGACATATAATTTAAAATACCATGTTCCATTATCTTACCAAGACATTTAATTTAAAATACCATGTTCTTTGTAAATGTTCTTAATAAAAATCCTGGACCCTTCTCTAAATGCATGAGAAGGGTTTAAATAATACATTAAATACTTACAAAAATAGATTGTACAAAATATCTTATGAGGAGGTTTCTAACAACCTTCCTCATTCCTAGTATCTAATTGCTAAAACTAAAATTGCCAAAACAAATTAACTCATGATCATGCTTGATGATCGGCTGGTGACAACTCTGTTTTTCTGTTCACAAATATCGGACATTGGTTGGACTTGTGAAGGCTTCCTGAATTGTGTTTTCATCTGTCCAATAAATATAGCATCAAGTAAAAGTGGAAATTTTTTTTGTGTGAAATCTAGAGAACAATTCAATGTCATTATTTGACTATGAGGCTTAACCAAGAATTGCCAGTATGCTTCCCAATTAGTCTTTTTTAGCTGTGCAATTGTTTCTTCTCATATTTGACCTGTATTTTTCCAATTTTGCTCCAATATTTTGAGATCAAGAATTCATTTAGGATCTCCTTCTTTACTTAAACTGGAGGTATGTAGCATGTGGTTGATTGTTTTGACAATGCTCTTTGATATGCCTAATGCTCTAGCTATTGCCAATTCTTCATGTTTTACCTATGTATCCCAGTCAGTAAAGAGAATATCTTTATAATTTTCTTTTATCTTTGGGAGATTTGATCTTCTTCCTTCCTCTAAATCCTTTCATTCAATATAGTCAGAAATTTTGGTATTGAGTTCATTAAACTGAATTCTCTTATCAATGACTGTATTAGTAAATTGTTCACTAATTTCCAAATGTGGAACTATGTCTGACATTTGTAAGACAAGCAAATATTGTTGTTTTGAGAGCAGGGAATTTAATGCCAATGCTTCTTTAATAAATTCCTCTGCAATAGGAATTCCTTCATACTTTATAAGATTTTCTCTCAAATCTTTAATCAGTGTGTCTTTGCTGGATAATTCATTTTCATGACTTATCTTAAGTACTTCCATATCTTGCTATAATTTAAAGAGTTGCTTCTCAGCCTTTTGATTCAAACTATTCCTTTCTTCATCTAGTTGTTGTTGTAGTTGCATTATTTTATCATCCTTCTCTTGAACCAAAATGAATACTTCAGCTTCTTTTTCCATTGCTGCAGTAGTATATGCTCCAGAAAATTGTGATAGCCAAGTTAGGTTGTCGATTGGGTTTAACGGGGTGTCTTTCCATACATCTTCCATGAACTCATTACCTAGGGGTGTTTCAATCCTTCTTCTCTTTCTCTATTTCCTAACTACAGCTTAATGAAGAGGGTTGCAGAATACATCCAATGGAGGGATATCAGTTACCATTAGAATAATTTCAGCAGTAGGAAATGCAGGAATAAATTTTGTATCTTGGGAGCTTGTTCCAAGAATTTTAGTGGTTTCTTTGGCTGAAACTATATAGCCTTGGGGGGTCTGAAATCCTTTGTTTTTCTGTGTGGATGATCCCTATGGAGTATCGATCAATTTATTACTAACTGAAGTCCACAATTTATCTAGCTCAATTTCATTCTGTGGGTCTGATTGTTCTGTTTTGATCACCTTGCTTGGTTCAGTTATATAATTAGTAATGAGAATATTTTGTGGAATACGCTTGAGCCTTTGCCTTCTATACTCACAAAATATTTGTAATTCCTCTGGGTTTAGATTCAATCTGACAAATTTTTGAACTTCTTCAAAAGTTTCAACAGATTGCAAACATTAGAGAACTTTTGAGGTCTAAAATGGGCCTCCTAAGAAAAATGTACAACCAAAATAAACTTTATAAGAACCAAAAGGATTAAAAATTATGATGTCAACCATGGGGGATGATTCACCATTTTTGGGGTAAAAAAGTACAAATATTAAAAAATAATATAATAATAAAACTACTTTTTCAACTTGTATTTTCAACTTATCTCCGTAAGGTTTTACTTAAATTTCAAGTGAGAGTACTCGTTGGATGCAAAATTTAATTCCTCATCCAAGGAGTACCCATGTTGCATACTTTAAATGGACCCTGCTACACGAAAAATAAAAAATACATGAAAAGAGTGATTGCAATCCTGTTTTTTCATGTATTTCTCACTTTTCGTGTAGCAGGGTCCATCGAAAGTAAGCAACGTGGGTACTCCTTGGATGAGGAATCAAATTTTGCATCCAACCAGTGTTTCCACTCTAAATTTTAGTAAAAATGTAGGGAGATAAATTGAAAATATGAGTTGAAAAAGTAGTTTTTTCTTTTTTCCCTCTAAACTTTGATGATGTAATATAATATTATTTTATTATTTCCACTATTATTTTATAATTTCCTTAGGAGGCCTATTTTAGACCTCAAAATTCTCGTAATGACATCTTCAAATCTATCGTCTGTGTGTATGACAGGTTTTATTTTGACTGACTAAGTAAATTTACGATTGATCTGAGGTGGATTGAATTGGCTTGGCGGTAGAACAGGGAGTTTCAAAAGTTTATTTTTTTCTGGCATTCTTTCGACACATGATTGAAATTCATGAGGGAGAATGAACCACACTGGATTGGGAAACTTGGCCATAAATGTTTTTTATTATCTTTCAGAATTTTAGTGAGTCCATTGCCGACAGTTTGGTAAGCTACCTCTCTTTCCATTAGTTTATCTGAAACATACAGAGGAAGCACATGTGGGCGAGTAGAGCTTCCGTATACTTTGATGTATGAAAATTATTCTTCAATCAAACATATTCCTATCATTTTGAGATCTATGATGGCTTCCTTAGCGAACCTGGGGCTCTCTCTATCAAACATTAACTGATGTAATGGTAACACAACCCCATAACATAACCTGTCAAAGTATGGTACAAAATATTCTTCCCATGTCTATTTATGACTTAAATGAATAGGGGTAGATTCCTCAGGAGTCCATTTCCAACCCATAATTATAAAGCTGGTTGAGAAACAAATTGCGTTGAAAACATATGTGCTCATGGAAAATTGGGGGACAGCTTTGGAAGAACTAACTCTTGCTCGAAGATATTTAGTAATCGCTTTGGCTTGGTTTTCGGAAAGAATGGTTGCCAAATTCATGATGTGAGAATTAACATAGGAGTCAATCAAGGGAACCCAATTAATAGAGAACTTATTGTTATCAGGAAGACCATATAATGTGCACAGCATTGATGCTGCAAAATTGTAGGGATTTGCAGGTGAAGCAATAGGATACATACCTAATTTATCATGCTTAAACTTGTTATCCATTTTACTACAACCTTGAATCATTTTGAAAGGGTCTTCATTATTCTTTGCAAATTTTTCAATAAACCGATTTTCATAGATGTCTTGTTGGTCGGGAAGTTTGTACATGAATTTCAAATCTTCAGCTCTAAAAGAACCTATGATTTCATTCTTAATGGTTCTGAATTGTCTACCTTCAATTTTTTAATTCTCAACCACCCATCTTGTCATATCAGTATATGGTAAAAGCATGGTCGTTGCTGCTATTCTGTGAAGGAAGAAGCATGCGGCATATTTAAATTGTAAATCTGAGGGCCTTGCATCATCAGCAATTGCCTTGAGCTTCGTTAATTCAGGTTTTTCATCTTCGAGGATAGTATAGATGGATTTCCATGTTGTACACCTCCATCTATAGTGCAAACAGTATCTAAGATTATGGACGACATTTCTGTACATTCAAATTCCGCAATAATTTTTTTTTCCATGTTTCTGCATTATCTTGCGTATGGAAATATCTTGAGTAAAAATCCCTATTTAAGACAGATAAACGATTAAATAATGAATAGTGAAATGACCGATTTTAAAAGAAAAGATCTCAGAAGCAGTTGTATCATTAATTAGCCGTAACAAAACAATGATTGTTCACATTGGGATGATGAAACATGTTTAATTATTTCTGACATGAATTATTTTCACATTAAAACATTTATTAAACCCTGTCAGATCTGTTGCATCGCGTATTTTTTGAACTCGTTTTGTGAAGAAAATTTATTTAACAAGCTTTATGTCATGCGATATGCGATTTCGTGATATCGCGAAAGCGCAAAATTGCAAAATCGCCTTTATTGGGATATCACAACATCCGAATATTGATAAGACATGTCTTACGTTTTGAATGTATATGTGCAATGTGCAATTTATGATACCTCTTGCGAAGTTCAAATCGTAAATCGCAAATTGGGATTTTATGTTTTGTGCTTCAATTTTTAATGGGAAAAAGATTATGCGAGATGCGATTTGCAATAGGGTGATCACAAATATATGAAAATGGAATTTATTAATTTCTTTTTGTTTTTTGTTTTATTTTCCAAAAAAAAAAAGTTTTGGAGTTTGATTTTTTTATTCAAAATGAAAAATACATTTTAAGAAGGGTCCCTATTTATATTATCAAATTTTAAACTATTTTGAAAATGAAAATGGGGGGGTTGTTGCATAGCACAACATAACCCTACACCAAGGTTCTAGAATTTGGTCTAAATGTGTTTAATATATAAAAAAACATCTAGTTGGGTTTTAAATTATGTTAGTTTTAGTGCCTTTTAGTTACCAAAGGTACATGATGAAATTTAATGGTGATTTTGACTCCATCAATATATTGAACTTATAAAGAAAAGAAGGAGATGCAATATGAATAATATCGTATTATTTCAATGAAAACCACATAAGTTTGAAGATATTAGCAAGTTTATTTTAATAATTTAGAAAATTCACCAAATAAAACTACTAATTAGATTCTTTTTCTTTTTGTAATATTCTTCGAATGATTTCTATTAGTATAAAAATGGATTACATCGAGCACAAAGATTTTTCTATATCACAAAAAAACCCTGGGAGACAAAAGCTTCATCGAGGTGTATCAAAAAACCCATCAGTACATATGAGTCTAATTAAATCATGGTTGTCACCAGTACATTTGTCAAAAAACTAGGAAGAATAACACATTTGAGCCATATTCCAAAAAACAAAACAATATTTGTCCAATATGGAACCAAAATTATAGGCATTGACAAAAACCAAAAGTATAGGAATTGACTATTAAACCTCCTAAGGGAACTTCCATCGCCGCCGCAAGTTGACATATGCTTCCATCAGAAAGGAAGAGTGTGTCAAAATGGAGACTGCTACTTTAATCCAGGATGATGAAAGGATATAGGGGTGAGGAATTCCCATGAGGAGAAGAAGCAACATGAGGAGATTCAGTGGCTGAGGGAGCACTAATGAAAATAAGATTTTCATTGATCTCCTCCAACTCAGTATCAGAGTCAGAAACCAAAAAATTCTCAACCCTTGTTAGCTGAGATACAATACCATCCAAGCTATAACATAGATCTCTAAGAATCGTCTTGATGTACTCTTTCTTTAAAAACTATTTATAATTTTCTACTTGCTTGTTAGCTTCAAGGGTCCTGACCCAAATTTGGAGTAATCTTGAAACCAAAAAAACCCTCCAACTACTGGCCCTTTCGGCAATGATTTGATTGTGTGGACCAAATTCTCACCCGAAGCAGTATGGCAGGGTCTCGGAACCATGTTTCCGCACCCTGAGGGAGTTTTTGATGTGGATCCAAAATATCTAATACCTACTTCCTTGTGGGAAACTTCACAGAACCAAATCTAATTACAGACATATAGTAAAGCAGATGTACGCACCTAGATAGTGATAACAGACTTATCCCTTGCGTATTCACCGATTGTTACATAATAAACCCTTACGCAAGCAAAGTATTATACTTGAGATATAATACTTAAGCAGCACAATATTCACGCATAAATGTAATGTACCAATGTGACTAATAATTACGAAAACAAATATGCATTCAACAAAACACATCTAGATCTATAATAAGCAACAAATAATGTGCATAACAAATCTAAGACAGTCACGATTACAATCATATAAAGTCAAAGTTCGCCAAAATTTCCTTCTTTATTAAGAGATCTTCAATTAATACAATCTTTCCCTTTTGTGCACACAGCAGCAGATTTTTTGCACACATCTCAGGACTAAGTCTCCATGCACATAGCCAGTAGGAGCCTTTCTACCCAAACCGACCCAAAACTAGATCAAAACATAAGCATCTATCGATCTATTCATCTATCATGACATTCATATCTCATCTTCACTCGACTATTACATATTTATGTATTTCTAAATGCGCACATACCATGGCCTCAAACCATGGTTTGAGATGCATGGTTTTCCCTTTTACCCATTACAATAGTTAAGGGACTTTGACCTGCCCCAAAGACCCTTGATATCTGCAATCAGCGCTTACAATAAAAACTTGACCAAAATTTACCCAAATTTTTTTTACCTAGGGGACTCTACTCCAAAATTTCTTATCTATGAGTACCATCTGTATCAAAGTTTCCATCTGTTGGTGCACTGTGGGAGAATGGAGGAAATGTAGCTTGTATATATTCAATTTTCTCGGGGTTTGTATCCACTTTAGTGAGACACGTCCCACTTTTGAATCTAAGAAATTTTCCTAGTCACCAAAATCCTTTGATCCAAGAAGAATAATTTCTATTCTAAACTCAGGAGGGGCTAAATCAAATTAATTATCCACAAATTCCCAACCAAACAACTGACGTCGATGGGAATAAGAACCACTCACACCACTTTTGTGACTCAGTAGTCTCTGCCAAGGAGCCATACAAACTAGTGGAAACAGGTGTGATTGATAGCATAATGGACTCTAAACCTTTGAGGACCAAAAGGATAGTACACTATGAAAACTGAAGGATTTGATTATACTTGGAGACTGTCATGACAAAAATAATATATTAATAAAGGTCTCGTGAAACTATCAATACCAACCCAACTCTTGTTAGCCAAATTCCTAGTGATGAAAAATTGTAATGATGTAGTACAATTATAGAAATACGCCCAAATGAAAATGGTACCCAAATGGAAGAATGAGGAGGCTTGCGAAGAGTGAACAAGAAGGGAAGTCTCACAAATCTCAAGACATCATCAATGCAGACCACCAAATGAATCCCCTGCTAGGAAGGCACAAAATGGGGAAAATACTGAAGAGGTATATGGAGAGAGAAAATTTACAATGAAATTAGGAACTTTGAAAAAAAATAGAAAAATTTCATGGCTACTTGACTCCACAAACTAGGATGAAGAAATTGAGGGAAAACATTGCCATATAAAATTAGAAATTATTTTGACACCTTTAAAATTAGATGGAGAAAGTACCTAGGCAGTTAACCCCATAAATAAGAACTGGGAAACTAATGGAAATCCCTGATGGATCAGAGCCCTGAAGTGACAAGGTAGGGATAAATTCCACCATCTCAAAGGAAGAACCCATTCTTATGCAATTAAGGAATAATAATAAAAAATGACCCTCTCTTGTTCTCACAAATTTGTACAGACCAGGCCAATTTACTATCGTCATATTAAAAAAAATGAAGGTAGCCACCCTTAGAAATGAAGTATACCTGATATGGATACCAAGAGCAAGCAAGGAATAAGGAATCATGTAAACCACCTCAATTAAATCTACAACTTCATAATTGGTCATTTGTATTTTTCTGAATGGTTGGTGACATTCATTATGTTGGCATTAATGTCAACCAGATTAGCATTGAAGTTAGTGGGAGCAGATGTTGGCAGTGATGTGCCAAGATCAGGGGGAGTCCAATGGTTTTTGCATTATTTTATAGATAATCATCATAATAGTAGGCTTATTGGAGAAGCCATAAAAATGTGACTATGATGGCTAGGAGCCCCAAAATTTGAAGGATATTATGTCGTAGGTGTTTAGCTCAGATGCTCTTGGAAGTTGCATAGTTGGAAATTGATTGGAGAGATGTTTCCAATGTTACAATGAAATCGGAAAATGTTCCCCTTGGATAAAAGGTTATGGCCTATAAAAGTAAGGATTTTAAATCCATAGGAATAGTTCCCAAAAAGTTAGAACCCGAATGGTTTTTTAAAATATATCAAGGATAGGATTGACCCGGGATAGCAACGAATAGTTCCTGGAAGCCCGGAAGCCTCGAAACCTAGAAACCAATTGAGAACAAGTGGAAGTTTCTCAAAAACATGTAAGCTTAGAAGTTTAGAAGCTGATAAAATATTATAATTAAGTGTCAAGAATTGTAGAGGGACCGACAAGAGGAGGTCTGTAGAGAGACTAATAGGTGGAAAATGAGCAAAGCCTGGAAGCTCCAATAATTGTATGAATAGGAAGAGGAGTGGGAAATAGATGTGGTGCACACAAGTGGGACATACCTGGAAACTCACAAGTCTGTAAGGAGTACGAAATATTTTTTATAAAATGTTACAGGCATGTGGTAATCTGGGCCTCCAAATCAGTAGGGAAATATGTTTTATGGCAAGTAACAAAACAAAGTAATGGAATATTTTTCAGTGTTTGACAGTTCCATCAAATAACTAAAGACACACCCACAACTTGTATTTTTTTTCGTTTCAAGTGTTTTGGTTTCCAAGGGCCTTTGGGATATGAACAAATAAAAGAACTACTAACAATTGTTTAAATGACTTCCGTCCAAACAAACAAAAATAGGGTGTCATAACATGCCAACATTGGAAATGGTGCACACTAGTGGTCCACTGCCTGGAAGCCTATAACCCTTATGAAGTGTTATTTCTAAAAAAAATATGTGACTAAGGCATCTAGGATTCCAACTCAGTAGCAACATATATTTAAAGGCATGGATGAGCTGGTGGATTTGGAGATAACTCCTCTATATTTGGTAATTATACCATAATTGGCTATAACCACAGTTGGATAAACATAAGCCTAAGACAATCAATTAAATGTGCAGAGAATATTTGGTGGTCAAATAAATGAGGACTGTAAAGAGCTCTGTATTAAAGACACAGAGGACCATGGTTTGAAAAATCGATCAATTAATATTTATCCATACAGAACAAGTCCTCCCTGAACTTACTTGCATGCCATGAGGAATTAAATGAAGATAATGGTTGAGGCACACCATACCAGCGAATTTATGGGCTCTGATGGCGTGTTGCAGCTAAAGCAAGAAGGAGAGACATACCAGGAGTATGATTTGAGCACTACATGCAATTAATTAGCATGGAGATCCTTATTGTAGTATGCAAGTTCACTGAGAATTCATTCTCAATATGAGAGACACTCAGATACCTAGTTTTTCATTTAATGCAACTACAATGATTGAGTGAACGAAGCCCACTTCTAGAGTTGAATTTCATTGTAGAGGTTGGGAAACTTGATGCAACAGTAGTATGGGTAGCCATGATGGTGGACACTTTAAAAAAGAATGAAGGACAGATGGAAATGCATCATTTCTTGTGCAACATAGGAACAAAAAAATGGATTTCAATTGTGAAAAGTGGGGGATGCAAAATTTGTGTTTAGGATTAGAGTGTGAATGGTAGGGAGCTAAGTGTCGAGAGTTAACTATTTTTACAGTGGATCTGAATGCCGAGACTAGAGATTGTAGAGCAGTGAAGAGGGCAGTGGAAAGTGCAAATACAGAGTGGAAGGGAAGGATTTGGTGTAGTATATGAACATGTTTATATTTTTTAGAATTTGTATTAGCCTCTATTTTTAGTCTAAAAATTGTGTGAAAAGAATAACAATGGCTAGAGCAAGTAGTGGCCTACATTTAGAAGAGGTTGGTGCCTCTTGGCAAGTAGCAACCTGCTATATTAAGGTGGTTTGGGCCTTCTATGAGTGGATGCTCACAAACATCTTGAAGTAATTAAGTGGGTGCTTCATTTACATCATAATAAAAAATATATTGGTGGTTTTCTCTGTTTTGGTTTCCATGTAAAAATACATGTGTCAATATGTGTTTGTTGCTAAATGGATGGAACATGTTCTCATGTGAATGGTTTAATTCTCTCTCTCTCTCTCTCTCTCGATCTCTCGATATATATATATATATATATATATATATATATATATATATATATATATATATGTCGTTAATGGACTCACAAAAGTAAAAGGAAATTTATGAATTGAGCTTAAATATTAAGAACCTCACTATTACTGATTCATCCCCCCCATCCTCAGTAATTCCTTATTCTAACAATTGGTATAAGATTCATTTTCCTTTATTAACAGTTTAACCACTGGAAGGTATATTTGTAAGGAATTATGTCTAGACAAGAGAGTCAGGATACCCACTCAAGTAAGATACCAGTCTTTGACGGGACAAACTATGCCTTTTGGAAAGTTAGGATGGAAGCCTATCTTATGTCCCTAGGAGTAGATTTTTGGAGCTCTATGTTGCTAGATTATGATGTCCCTAATGTCCCTCCCACAAATTTATATAATAAAAAATTTATGGTAATAATGCTAAAGCCAAGAATTCCATTCTCTTTGGCCTTAGTCAATCTAAACTTGTAAAATTGATGCACTATAATTTTTCCAAGGAAGTATGGGTCAAGCTCAATGAGAGTCATGAAGGAGATGATAAAGTCAAGCAGGCCAAACTTCAAAACTTCAGAATGAGGTTTGAGAGCTTAAGAATGAGTTTTGGGGAAATATATTGCTATAATTTCCAACATTAAATTATCAATCCAGGGTCGTAAGACTTGGAGGCACAAGCGTAGATAATGCGGGACCAGAGCATCTAACCTAAACTAGGGTATGAAATTAAATTATTGTGTAAGTACAAAATCATTGTTTCTAGTATAGAAACATTCAAAGAACACACCATTCATTTGCTAGAAAATAACACCTATGATGAAATTCTAACATGAAAGATCCTATTAAAAGAAACTTATTGCAACTTAATATATGAAAAAAAATTCAATTCAAGACCCCTAATATAGATGAAATAAATCATTCGGAATCAAGCTCACTCTACATTATCCTGAAACTTGTAATCAAAACTCAAAAGTAAATGAAGTCCAAATCAATCTGCATTAAAATGATATCTCTACTTGTGCAATCGAATTCACACTCGGACTTTTTCTTACAAGAAATGATTATACTATGAAAATCAAGAAAGGTTCTAATTGAAAAGAGATCTAATTTCTAAGCTAAATCTCGGGTGAGAAACATTTCAATCATCTTAAAAGACTTTACACCATTCACATCAAATTCACATAATGAAAATATTGAGTAAGTAATCAAAAATCTAAGCTTTGTTCTAAATTTAAATGATAACAATCAAACCTTTAAACAGTTCTTAACTAAATATTGTTCCCAAAAAAATTACTCCAAAACCACAGATTATATTTGAGCACATTCAGTTCTTAGAAAATTTCCCACAACGATCATGAATTTCAAATGGAAAATAAATAGAGTATTGATCCACTTGTTCTCAGCTTGTAACATCTATTCCTAAGTTATTCTCGATTTAAGAGTATTCTCGACAACCCGTATTTCCAAAGGGAATTATGCATGTTTCAAATATTTAAATCTTAACATGATTTCTCAATAATCATAAAATGTGGAGGATGGATTATTCAAACTTAAGATTTATGAAACTCAACTTTAAATACATAATACAATTCCACACTATGAATTCAAATCTACACCTTGAATACAAATCCACACACTCAACTCGTAACCAGCATCTTTCTTGTTATTTTCCTGAGAAATTCTCCCATAATGCTGCAAAACTTGGTAACATATGGAAAATAAATAGAGCACAATCAACTAGTTCCTATTGTTGTGACATGGTGATTAACGTTGATTTGTTACTTATTTCATGCCATGAAATTATACCAAGAGTATTATTTAGATCACAGTTCATTTATCAACATCATGCTCTTTAATCATTTAATAACTAAGAAACCATATCTACAACGTTTGAATACAAAACAAAGCAAGAATTTTAAGTGCAGAACATGAAATCATGAAAGATCTAAATAATCGTTTAAACAAGGTTTACTCTAAAAACATAATTTCTATGATTGAAATGAACTACATAACTTGCTTCCAGGTGGTGGTGGATCCTTGCCATGCCTAGAGAAACCAAAATTAACTGAGTAAAATGTAATTAAAATACAAACATAATACTTACAAAGCATTTAGAGATGGAGAAAAATTCAATTAAGATGAAATTATGATTACAACAAAGCTTCAATCCATCCTTTATTCCTTCCCTACTTTTATACCTTTCAAGAACTTCAAAAAAATTCCATACAAGACATGCCTGAGCCATTTATAATATTTACAAAGCGAATTATTCATTTTCCTCAATTCTGTAAAATTCAACAATTTTAACAAACTTACCTTAGAGATATTGGCATATCTTGCTTGTTGGGGTTCCTATGTTTTGGCCAGATTGGCTAAACCAAAAGATAAGACAACATCAAGTTGCTTTGGGATTCAAGGATCTAGCCCTCCTAAATCCAGAGAGGGATCTCTCTATGAATGAGCTTAAAGATGTGATCTTTAAAACCTGAAATGTGATATTAGACTAGTTATGAGGATCTTGGGTTTTGTTTTGTTTGTTTTGGTTGGGAAAAGAAATGATGAAGGTGAAGGCAGTTTCAAAATGAAGGGTGAAGGTGTCTGCAAGAAAAGGAATGATTTGGCTGACAGAAAGGCAAAGACAGTTTTAACCCATTGGGCTATGGAGTTATAGGAGGATTTTAATTGGACAGCAAGGTTCAAACAGGATCCATGGGGCAAGTCACTTATGTCAAAGGATCTCTTAAGGTGATTTTATGGAATGAAACAGATATGAAATGAAGAAAAAACAAATGAAAAAACAGTGAAACAACCTAAGATCAAGTAAGTTCTTTTAAACTATCTTGCTTCAGCATGTACTTAAAGAAAAACATAAGAGTATTCTAAGATCAGGTTAGTACCTCTAAACTAGCCTGCATTGAAGTAATTTTAATTAGAAAACATTAAAAAACAGTCTGAATAGCTTAAGATCAGGTAAGTGCATTTAAACTACCCTACTTTTAGCATATTCAAATAAGAAAAACATAAAAGTATTTTGAGATCAGGTTAGTGCCTTCAAACCGGCCTACATTGAAGTACTTTTAGTTAGAAAACATTAAAAAACAGTTTGAACAACTTAAGATCAGGTAAGTGCCTTTAAACTACCCTTCTTTCAGCATATTCAAATAAGAAAACCACTGATAACAGTGAGAAAGAGAAATTTAGATCAGGCAAGTGCCTTTAAACTGACCTGCATTGATGTACTCTTCAAAGAGAACGTTCAAATGAAGAAAACATATATAATAAAGCTTTCAGTAAGAGGAGGGTACTGTTGAAATTAAATCCTAGCTCTATGTTTGTTGCTCTTTATCAGAGAAAGTGAAAAAAGTGAAAACATCAAGAAAAATAACAATTGACAGTGAGGAACACTTCACCTTTGACATAAATCAGGATCCCATAAATCAACAGCTTGTATTTGATGTTTCAAACCAGTTACAATCAGCAAGCCCAATGGGTCTCTACAACTTCAAACTTCTCATATCAGCTTTTGTATCTTCAAGTGGCAAACAGGGCATCAGGAGCTTCAGAGACTATTACATGCGTTCAGATGTCTAGAGACCAACATTTTCTCATCTTCTACAGAAGTATTTATAGAAGACTGAGGAGGTAGGATCTGATAAAAGATCTCCTCGGTCAATTAATACAGATGGATGACTCTTCAGCCTTTGAAGGGCTTGATGAAGTAATTAACAGATAATCTGTCTGCATTAAATTAAGGTACATTTATGAATTGAGTTCGGTGGGAGCCTTTTTTGACTTTTGAGGCTCGGTGTCATGCTTGAAGTAACTCTTTTGCTGATTCCCGAGGCCTAATGATTGAAAATATTAGCTTCCAGGCTACTTTTAATCTTTAAAATAGTTTTGTCGACAATTAGAGATAAGATCCTTGAGTAATATTAATTGTTCAGCTGTCTTTGGGAAAAACCCCTCTTGTTTGTAATAATGACTAAGCCTTCTTTAATTAGCATGAGGCTGCAGTCGCCCTTTGGGAGCTGGAGAGGTTTATTTACTTCAGTTCAGTGTTTTCGATCTTTTGTTCTGGTAAAAACTGATACTCTTTAACTGTGATTTAAAACATAGTGTCTTGTTGATGTGCAGGCCGCGCAGGGGAAATATGGATCTTGAACCCTACGATCAAACTTCCTTTGATAAAGAAATGGTATGGGTGTTACAGGTCAAAATACCTCCTCATCATCTCAGAGGGGAAGACAAATACGGAAGAAGTACAAATACCTAAATTAAACCTATTTCTGCCAGGATAACGCCTATATAGAACAGAACAAGAGCGTTATAACGCAGGCAATCAGTACATTTGCCGCGTTAGTGGCTAGGGAAACGCTCTGTTTACACTGGAGGGGAGCGTTACCCGTGTTTTAAGTTTGAATTGGGAAAAGAGCGCGGAGAATGATTTGAATCTCCGACTTTCCCTCACAAAGGAGTCAGTTCACAAAGGAAATTGCAGAAGCACCAGTTCATTATTGGTCATTGCCATAGAAGACTGAACTCCAAAAGAGGCAAAAGCATGGAGATCAAAGAAACATCTAAGCTTTTTCCATTCCAAACTAGTGGAAAGAGAAGGGCAACAATGGCCTTCTCCCTCTCCTATAAGAAGGAGTTGAAGGCTCTTAATTGAAGGTCGAAGGATTGCTCAAGGTTCTTGTATACTTGTGGAATAGAGAATAGTGTGACATTGTGAAGGCCAAGAGTCAAAGAGGCTCCTAAAGAGCTTGTTGACTTGGACTTCTTCACTAGAGAGAGAAGAGAGATTGGGAGACTGAGGAGGGCTTGGTACAACCGATGGTTGTAATCCTCCTTCTTTCAAAATCAATAGAACTGTGTTCGTTTTGTCTATTCAATGCTTAATATTGTCATTATTGTTTGAACATTTACCTAGTATGATATGAATGGCTCAGATGTGTATAATCTAGATGTTTATTGTATATTGATTTAATTGATAGGATACTTGTTATATTAGAAAATACGCGGGTGCTTTGACTGATTGCAGGACTCGGATTTGGAGCCGACGAAGAAGGACTCTTGCTTTGCTGCGCAGTGCTCTCCAAGGGATTCCAAGACTGTCAAAGAGGTAATTCTCTATAGTATTCTTTCAAGTTATTTCAAGCTAATATGAACATGCTCATGCCATCTTTGTGAACAGCATAGCTAATCTTACTGTCTGCCTCGGGCACCGGAAAGCCCTCAGAGGGATATTCGAAAACCAACCACCCAAGCAGTTTACCCTATAGCAGAATTGGCGACTCCGCTGGGGAGTTTTCCCCCATAGTTTTCGGACTATTTATTCCTTCCTTTCTTCTCTTCTTCTCTGTTCAAAGATCCTTCCGACCATTTTTTATGCCCAGTAGACATACCAAACGCTTGCAGAGTTCAATCCTGTTCCTGTCTGGCCAACTGAAGAGCTTTTCCCTGGTTAACGCGACCTATGCAGGCTATCCAGTGCGTTATAACGCGGTCTATGCTTAAATACAGTGCGTTATAACGCTGTATTTTCTCACAGACAGAGCGTTACTCAGCCAAAAACCTTGCTGTTCACTGCTGTGACTGTGTTTTAGCTGTAGAGTTTTTTGGCCATCAGTACCTTTCACCGACTGAATCCCTGTGCTTGTCTGCTAAACTGGCATTGTTATTTGTTTCTCTTATTTAGTTAGTGTGCAAAACATTTACTTTTTAAAAGAGAATTTTTTTTTTTTTTTTTTCTGCATCTAGCTAAGTTTATTCTGAAAGTTTTAGTTCACAGACTGTTAAAAGAGGTAGATAGAAGTCTGAATCTTCAAAAGATTGAGTTGTGTTATTCACATGTTGGTGCATGGATGATTGAAAAAGAAACCTCTCCCTGTAGAAACACTCTTCATTGAATTTAATATTTAGAGCATGTTTTGCATGGTTTCTTGAGTCAGAGTCTCACTATACTTCATACGTCCACTCCCCCTCCGCAAGACTAATAATAAAGTACACTAAAAAATAAAGCGATAATAAAATCAATCTAATTACTCTTTTTTGAGCTCACACAAACAGTAGTTCAGGCTAGGATCTTGGGTTAGGAAAGTGAGAAAACTACCCAACATCTCAAAACTTGAAAACTAGAGTCATTAACGAGTGAAATCCTGCTGCACTCATATTATCGGGACCGTTCCTTTACCGGAGCTCAGCGCGAGACAACACTTGGGTGCACTAGAAGGTAGCCCGCCTTCGACTGCATCCTGTGGGTGTGTTATATATTGGGGTTCCCTTTGGGGATGTCGAAACTAGATTGGGGATCTAGGTATTCTGCCCATATAGCACACTGTCCTTGACCGTGGACCCCCCTGATGATGTCTGTGATTTGAGGTATCCTTAGTGGCCATACTTTTAGGGACTTACACAAGGTGACTGGGACGGGCTGTCCTGGTACCTGAAATAGACGGACCCACTCTGTCTTCGGTCTTTAGGAGGGTACTCATCTTCACGAGAGTGCTTACACCTATTGTCTGAGGTTCGGGCGAAGCTCTAGAGTGATTGTAACTGTACTTTCGACCAACCCTCTCTCTATACTATTGCGATACTGTATTTCATCACCAGTGAATGGTAATACTCAGACAGGGCACCCTATTCTAGCTGCTTGCTGGTTGTTTTTAGAAAGTCCTTTTTCTTTTTGTTAGGTGTGTGGTTACTGTCATTTGAGACTTCATAATAGATCACAATTTAATAAAAAATTTTAAAATTAAACCGGTCACTGTGGTGTCCCCTGACCCACGCCGTCTGTCTCGACGACAGAAAGGTCTACCTCCTCTCAACCTTGAGGAAGAACTAAACCTTGGTGAACCCGGGCCTTCTACGGAAGAGCAGTCTCCTCTGAATAATCTTGATTATCACATAGACCCTTATCAGTCGAAACTCCTGGAGGACCCTTTCACTGAAGGCGTTGTACCTAATTACAATCCTCTGCTCACTGATCCGTTAGGGCCTGTGATAATCCAAATTACACCACGCCGAGATATTTCTGCGGCAACACCAACATCTATTTCTCCAC
This sequence comes from Pinus albicaulis, assembly GCA_034641835.2. NCBI lineage: Eukaryota > Viridiplantae > Streptophyta > Pinopsida > Pinales > Pinaceae > Pinus > Pinus albicaulis. Next base: position 646,100,046 of record CM076574.1, read on the forward strand.
CGGCATCCACAGGGTCGATACCAATGGCAACCATTCCTGGTTCGCCATCATCCTCCCTGCCGGTGGTCAGTTCTATGCCATTACTGGGTAACCCCAGTAGTCAACATACACCTACCCCAAATCCTATGGTCAACACAACTGTCAGTAGTTTACCGAACCCTTCGGCATCTACTCCTACCGTAACCACGTTGGGGACCATGGTAGCTCCTCCCACGAGCATGACTACTTCGGTGCCCTTTAGCAACCCTTTCGGTTGGAACCCTCTGTTGAGTTCAAACCCCCTGGCCACTATACCAGGGGGTAGTGTTATCAGTACGCAGGTAGCAGGGAATATTTCTCTTCCTATGCAATCCTTAGGACAAATGGGACAACCCATTGTAAATACTATCCCCTTAAGTGGTTCAAACATAGGTGTCGGATCTATACCATTGCCAAATTATGCAAGTACTAGTATGCCTCCGGGAAACTCTATTGCATCCATTTGGACTAACCAACCCCAACCTCCATCTGGAATGGGAGGGCACTTTTATGCTGGGGGCAACCAACCATTTTCCCCTCAATACACTATGCCCTATGGACAGCAACCGTATGTTCCTACTCCTCCACCTATGGGAGGTTTTTATCAAATTCCCACTTACCCTTCTGTTAACACGTGGATGGGAGGACCCTATGGTCCAAGTAATCAGCCCATACTGCCTTGGTTAGACTCGGGGGAAAATCCAAAATTTCCTTTCTTGGTAGCTTTGGACATACCCGACATCCATAAGCTGACGAACGACCCCATCAACCACAACCCGCTTTGGCCTCCAATACTGCATAAGATTCCTTCTGATATCCCGAAGTTCGAAGGGAAACATGGGGACGACCTGGCCGCACACATCACTACCTTCCATTTATGGTCCATATCCAATTCCATGGTAGATGATAGTGTCCGACTTCGACTGTTTCCCCGCACCCTTACAGGCAATGCCGCCAAGTGGTACATTGAATTGCCATGCACCGCCATCAATACGTTTGGCGCTTTAGCGACGGAGTTCTTAAAGAACTTCCAACTGCCAATTAGAGTGGAAACCAGAACAGAATTGTTAACATCGTTGTGACAAGACACTGCCACCCACATCTCCGACCATATTCATGAATGGAGACGTAGGAGGAGGCTCGTCAAAGCGCTAATACCGGACCATCTCTTGGCCAATTGGTTTTGCAAGTCTCTTTTACCCCACATCTCTAAAGACATTGGCCTTTCTAGTGCGGTGACAGAAGATCAATGTATTCTTCGTGCCCAACACCTGGATTTAATCTATTCACAATTCGGCAAGCTTTACGATCTACTCCCCCATGCCCCTGGTAACCCAAACCCTCCAGCCATGGATGGGAGGACCCTATGGTCCAAATATTCAGCCCATACTGCCTTGGTTAGACTCGGGGGCAAATCCACAATTGCCATTCTTGGCAGCTTTGGACATACCCGAAATCCATAAGCTGACAAATGATCCCATCAACCATAACTCGCTTTGGCCTCCAATACCGCATAAGATTCCTTCCGATATCCCGAAGTTCGACGGGAAGCATGGGGACGACCCCGCCGCACACATCACTACCTTCCATTTATGGTCCATATCCAATTCCATGGTAGATGTTAGTGTCCGACTCCGACTGTTTTCCCGCACCCTTACAGCCAATGCTGCCAAGTGGTACATTGAATTACCACGTGCCGCCATCAATACGTTTGGTGCTTTAGCGACGGAGTTCTTAAAGAACTTCCAACTACCAATTAGAGTGGAAACCGGAACAGAATTGTTAACATCACTACGCCAAGACACCGCCACCCACATCTCCGACCATATTCATGAATGGAGACGTAGGAGGAGGCTTGTCAAAGCGCCAATACCGGACCATCTCTTAGCCAATTGGTTTTGCAAGTCCCTTTTACCCCATATCTCTAAAGACATTGGCCTTTCTGGTGCGGTGACAGAGGATCAATGTATTCGTCGTGCCCAGCACCTGGATTTAATCTATTCACAATCCGGCACGCTTTACGATCTGCTCCCCCATGCCCCTGGTAACCCGAACCCTCCGGCTACTCAGAAAACCGGAGCTCATGCCGATGGTCTCGTTGGCACGATCTCTGGTGTAGCCACCAATCAGTCTCGGGGGCAAACCTCCCAGCCATCCTCGGCTACCACCGCCCCCCATCAAACGACTCCTCTCCCTTCCGCTGAGGTAAATTCGGTGCAAACCTCACAAAGACCTAGCAGAAAGAATAAGAAGAATAAGAAGAAAACACCTTCTTTGGAAGAGCAGTCTGATAATCAGAATAACGCTAATCAGAAAAATGTTGCTAGAAACGACAAAGGAAAGGATAAACCCATGAAATTTCCTTGTAAAATCTGTGCGGAGGACCACTTGACATACAAATTTCCTCGGTTGCAGGAATGCACCGATTTTATTGCTAACAAGGATTCTGGGAGAACACCTGCCGTTCTTCACAATCCTTTCCCCAATCAACAGCAGCAACATCAACATATGGTTGACAACCCGCCACAACCCCATCAATGGGGCAATGGTGGTTCGTATCCTTCCAGCGAAGGACCATCTGCCATTTATGGCATCAAGAGTATTGACCTTCAAACTCACGCCAAGCTTTATGGAACTCCTACCATAGATGCTCAGGAACCTGGAACTAGTTCCAATTCGCCGCCGCCCAACGATTTGCGTATCGAAAGGCCTACTGTTGAACCTGTAATTCATCCCCCTAAAGGGACACTTCGACGCACGACTCATAATACCTCTGCACGTGCAGCCCAAAACTACAATATTGTAGAAGATTTGGCGTAGGCACCGTCAGCTATGTCTGCACTTCAAGTATTACAAACCTGTCCAGCACAAAGGAAAGCCTTGCTTTCGGCCATTGGTGGAATAGATCCCCAGGATTCCATGCTAGCAGTCTTTGATATGGAAAAGGCTAAACCTCGCCTCTCGCATCAACTCGCATTCTAGGTGCAGGTTGTGTCGAAAGGGAGACCCATCCATCGCACTGTCATAGACGAAGGTGCTTCGACCTGCGTTATGTCACAAGCTTGCTGGCTGAATTTAGGTTCTCCTACTCTAACCCCACCATCGAATTCCCTCAAAGCTTTCGATGGCCACACTTTCCTACCAAAAGGATACCTTGCTAGCTTTCCCATCACTCTGAGTGGGAAAACGGTAAACGTGGACGTTGAAGTCGTAGAACGTCATCTCCACTATAATCTATTGCTCGGTCGCAGTTGGTCTTATGCTATGACTGCCATCGTGTCTTCGGTCTTCCGACTAAACATATTTCCATTGGATGGGAAAATAGTCACGGTCGACCAGCTATTCTTCTGCACCCCTGATTATTCCACTTTACCAAGTAGCTCTGTACCCCTAATAGGAGGTGTCCCTGACTCTTACGTCAGTATCAGTACCAGTCTTCTGAAGGCATCTTCCCTACTGGGTTGTTTTCCTCTACCGCCGCTGCAGATCCCAAACACGGTTGCAATGATATCCACCTCTCCAGATGGCTCTATCGACCCATGGATCATCCCGGCACCTTCATATATTGATTCCTACAGAGATCAGATGTTGCTTTCGCCGGTTGGGTTGGCTTACCAAGCCATCCAAACCGCATCTGAACCCTCCACTGATATGGTTTCGACCATAGGTACGACCCCCTCTCCCATAACAGTTCTCTCTAAGGATCTCCTCAATGAAGTCTGGCCTACAGACGAAGCTATTCGAGAGACCATGTCATTAGAAGAACAACCTTGGGGAGAGTTCCACCATCGCGCTTCGACGATTGATTTGGAGGCGATAAAAACTGAAATCCCGTCTTTTGACCAACCTGAGATAGTTCCCTCCTCTTATACGACTGTCCACACTATCGATTCAGAAGGGAACATGGGTAATCTTTCCAAGGCACTGCTCATTGATATCTCGGTCAAAACGGGTATCGTGGAAAATATTCAGATTGGAGCCGACTGCAATCCTGAGGAAATTGCGTCCTTCACATCTCTTTTTAAAGAATTCCGTGATGTCTTTGCTTGGTCTTATGATGAAATTATCGACATAGATCCTTCTATTGACGAGAAAGAGATCAAGAAATTTCGAGCATTCTTTTTATGGTATTTTTCTTTCTCGTTAATCCAAAAAACCTCGAGTTCTCTTCTTCGGGCTCGTTAAACTTACACGAAGTTGGCATCGAGCGTTCTTTTTGGTCTTTTCTTGCTCGTTAATCCGAAAAACCTAGAGTTTTTTTTCTTCAGACTCATTAAAACTATGGAGAAGTACTGAGCATTCTTTTAGGAATCTTTTTCTTGCTCATAAAACTGAAAAAATCCCGAGTCACCTTTGTCAGACTCGTTAAACTATTGAGACAAAGAACAAGGAGCCATTCTTTTCCTCTTTTTCAAAGCTCTTTAAACAGAAAAAGTATATCGAGTTTTCTCTGCGTGACTTGTTAAAATTTCACGGAGGTACCGAGTTTTCTTTGTTGGACTCGTTAAAATTTCACAAAGAATATTGAGTTTACTTCGTCTCCTCGTACTCATAACAAAATGAGGTAGACGTCCATTGAACATAGATTTCTCACTTTTCCGGATTCGATGGACTAACTAACGGAAAATGAACTGTTTCGGGCTTACTATTACCCCTTTGCCGTGCCCGGTTATCAAGACATGACAAAGGTACCCCAATGGAGTTGTCTTTTATGACATTTTTCAGACTCTCTAAACATGAAAAATTCACCGAGTTTTCTCGTCTGGACTCGTTAAACCTAATCAGACAGGACATGGAGTTGTCTTTCTTGACATTTTTCAGACTCTCTAAACATGAAAAATTCACCGAGTTTGCTCATCTGGACTCGTTAAATCTAATCAGATGGGGCACAGAGTTGTCTTTCCTGACATTTTTTAGACTCTCTAAACATGAAAAATTCACCAAGTTTACTCGTCTGGACTTGTTAAACTTAATCAGATGGGGAAAAATTTGGACAAAATGGATACTACCTCTGTTACATTTCCAAAAAAGGTCGATTTGGCAGCAAAATTCTTGAACATGGCACTTCCCAGAAAACTCTTTCGCAGTTAGCCGAACCCTACCATCTATGAGTATTAGCCTTCATTTCCCAGTGTCCCTGCACCAGTAAAATCCTAACACACTCTTTGGTGTTCAATACGCTTCAGCTGCCTAGTACCCTGCTAGAGTGCCTTCTATTGTTCAAGCAGATCTCGCTATCTACTGCTCCTGTTATCAACCAAACCGTTCATTATGCCAGAAATTATTTGTCGTCTGACGTTCCCATTTACTCTTCCTTATCTCAAATCATAAACAAAATCAGTTGGTTTCTGTTTCGTGTTGACTGATGTAGGACGCCTCAGTGCCTACCTTTCAACAGATCACTTCCTATCAACTTCAACACCTTATCTAGGAAGTTGATCCAGAAACCCATCAGTACCCAGATACTTGCAGACATCAGTGGCAGGTAGTCTTGTGTTTGATCAAGGGTCTTCATCATTGGCTCTTGGTCGAATGATTCTACGAGTGTTCGACTTCAACTCCTTTTATTCACACTCGCTAGATTGTACCGGGCATCTTAGGGACCATCATCATTATCGGTGGCCACCTTCGCGTCTGTTAACAGTTTTCATTATTGACTGGTAATCAGACGATTTCTCACATGTTCGATGACAACTCCCTCATTCACATGTTGAGAAATATGCAGTTTAAGTGAATCAGCGGTCAAGACCTTGGGGCAAAAGGCTACACCATTAAAGTTGTGTTCCCTTCCCCAAGCTGCGATATTGTTTATGGAGACAGCTTCTTCAGCCTGATCCTGTTATGACAAACACTTCCACATTGTGCCTATTGGTGGACAGATTCTTCATATCTCTATTCTAGAGAAATCATGTTGTTTAAAGCTACTGAGCATGGGACATGCCCGACTCTAGGCAAATACTATATTTTCTGACATATGTTGTTGTTTCAGGTTTTCCTTAGTCTTTCAATCTCTCTCTATCTCTACAAATTATAAAGTATTTCGGCCATCGTCTTCGTCTCTGACCTCACACTTTAGGGGGCATCTGTTACATGTCAAAATACCTCCTCATCAGCTCAAAGGGGAAGACAAATATGGAAGAAGTACAAAGACCTAAATTAAACCTATTTCTGCCAGGGTAACGCATATATAGAATAGAACAAGAGCGTTATAACGCAGACAATCAGTACATTGGCCGCGTTAGTGGCTAGGGCAACACTCTGTTTACACTGGAGGGACGCGTTACCCGTGTTTTAAGTTTGAATTGGGAAAAGAGCGCGGAGAATGATTTGAATCTCCGATTTTCCCTCACAAAGGAGTCAGTTCACAAAGGAAACTGCAGAAGCACCATTTCATTATTGGTCATTGCCATGGGAGACTGAACTCCAAAAGAGGCAAAAGCATGGAGATCAAGGAAACATCTAAGCCTTTTCCATTCCAAACTAGTGGAAAGAGAAGGGAAACAATGGCCTTCTCCCTCTCCTATAAGAAGGAGCTGAAGGCTCTTAATTGAAGGTCGAAGGATTGCTCAAAAGTTCTTGCATACTTGTGGAATAGAGAATAGTGTGACATTGTGAAGGCCAAGAGTCAAAGAGGCTTCTAGAGAGCTTGTTGGCTTGGACTTCTTCACTTGATAGAGAAGAGAGATTGGGAGACTAAGGAGGGCTTGGTACAACCGATGGTTGTAATCCTCCTTCTTTCAAAATCAATAGAACTATGTTCGTTTTGTCCATTCGATGCTTAATGTTATATTGTTGTTTCAATATTTTATTAGTATGATATGAATGGCTCAGATGTGTATAATCTATATGTTTATTATTGATTTAATTGATATAATACTTGTTATATTAGAAATTATACGGGTGCTTTGACTGATTGCAGGACTCAGATTTGGAGCCGGTGAAGAAGGACTCTTGCTTTGCTGCGTAGCGCTCTCCAAAGGATTCTAAAGCTGTCAAAGAGGTAATTCTCTATTGTATTCCTTCAAGTTATTTCAAGCTAATATGAACATGCTCATGCCGTCTTTGTGAACATCATAGCTAATCTTACTGTCTGCCTCGGGCACCGGAAAGCCCTGAGAGGGATATACGAAAACCAACCACCCAAGCAGTTTACCCTATAGCAGAATTGGCGACTCCGCTGGGGAGTGTCCCCATAGTTTCCGGACTATTTTTCCCTTCATTTCTTCTCTCCTCTGTTCAGTATCCTTCCGACCATTTTTTGATGCCCAGTAGACATACCAAACGCTTGCAGAGTTCAATCTTGTTCCTGTCTGGCCAACTGAAGAGCTTTTCCCTGGTTAACACGACCTATGCAGTTCATCCAGTGCGTTATAACGCGGTCTAGGCTTAAATACAGTGCGTTATAACGCTATATTTTCTCACAGACAGAGCGTTACTCAGCCAAAAACCCTGTTGTTCACTACTGTGACTGTGTTTTAGCTGTAGAGTTTTTTGGCCACCAGTACCTTTCACAGACTGAATCCCTGTGCTTGTCTGCTAAAGCTGGCATTGATTATTTGTTTCTCTTAGTTAGTTAGTGTGCAAAGCATTTACTTTTTTAAAGAGAAAATTTTTTTTCTCTACATTTAGCTGAGTTTATTCTAAAAGTTTAGTTCACAGACTGTTAAAGAGGTAGATAGAAGTCTGAATCTTGAAAGTTGAGCTGTGTTATTTACATGTTGGTGCATGGATGATTGATAAAGAAACACTCTTCATTGAAGTTAATATTTAGAGCATGTTTTTCATGGTTTATTGAGTCAAGAGTCTCACTATACTTCATACGTCCATTCCCCCTCTGCAAGACTAACAACAAAGTACACTAAAAACAAAGCGATAATAAAATCAATCTAATAACTCTTTTTGAGCTCACACAAACAGTAGTTCAGGCTAGGATCTTGGGTTAGGAAAGTGAGAAAACTACCCAAGATCTCAAAACTTGAAAACTAGAGTCATTAACGAGTGAAATCCTGCTACATTCACATTATTGGGACCGTTCCTTTACCGGAGCTCAGCGCGAGACAACACTTGGGTGCACTAGAAGGTAGCCCGCCTTCGACTGCATCCTTTGGGTGTGTTATATATTGGTGTTCCCTTCGGGGATGTCGAAACTAGATCAGGGATCTAGGTATTCTGCCCATATAGCACACTATCCTTGACCGTGGACCCCCCTGATAGTGTCTGTGATTTGAGGTATCCTTAGTGGCCATACTTTTAGGGACTTACACAAGGTGACTGGGACTGGCTGTCCTGGTACCTGAAACAGACGGACCTACTCTGTCTTCAGTCTTTAGGAGGGTACTCGTCTTCACGAGAGTGCTTACACCTATCGTCTGGGGTTCGGGCGAAGCTCTAGAGTAACCGTAACTGTACTTTCGACCAACCCTCTCTGTATGCTATTGTGAGACTGGATTTCATCGCCAGTGAATGGTAGTACTCAGACAGGGCACCCTATACTGGCTGCTTGCTGATTGATTTTAGAGAGTCTTTTCTTTTTAGTAAGTGTGTGGTTACTGTCACTTGAGACTTCATAATATATCACATTTTAATAAAATTTGTTAAAATTAAACCGGTCACCGTGGCATCCCCTGACCCACGCCGTCTGTCTCGACGACAGCAAGGTCTACCTCCTCTCACCCTAGAGGAAAGATTGAACCTTGGTGAACCCAGGCCTTCTACGGAAGAGCAGTCTCCTCTGACTAATCTGGATTACCACATAGACCCTTATCAGCCGGAACTCCCGGAGGACCCTTTCACTGAAGGTGTTGTACCTAATTACAATCCTTCGCTCACTGATCCGTTAGGACCAGTGATAATCCAGATTCCACCGTGCCAAGATATGTCTGCGGCAACACCAACATCTATTTCTCCACCGGTATCCACAGTGTCGATATCAATGGCAACCATTCCTGGTTCGCCATCATCCTCCCCACCAGTGGTCAGTTATATGCCATTACTGGGTAACCCCAGTAGTCAACATATGCCTACCCCCAACCCTATGGTCAACACAATTGCCAGTAATTTACCGAATCCTTCGGCGTCTACTCCTACCGTGACCACGTTGGGGACCACGGTAGCTCCCCCCACGAGCACGACTACTTCGGTGCCCTTTAACAACCCTTTCGGTTGGAACCCTCTGTTGAGTTCAAACCCCCTGGCCACTATACCAGGGGGTAGTGTTATCAGTACACAGGTAGCAGGGAATATTTCTCTTCCTATGCAATCCTTGGGACAAATGGGACAACCCATTGTAAATACTATCCCCTTAAGTGGTTCAAACATAGGTGTAGGATCTATACCATTGCCAAATTATGCAAGTACTAGTATGCCTCCAGGAAACTCTATTGCATCCATTTGGACTAACCAACCCCAACCTCCATCTGGAGTGGGAGGGCACTTTTACGCTGGGGGAAACCAACCATTTGCCCCTTAATACACTATGCCCTATGGACAGCAACCGTATGTTCCTACTCCTCCACCTATGGGAGGTTTTTATCAAAGTCCCACTTACCCTTCTGGTAACACATGGATGGGGGGACCCTATGGTCCAAGTAGTCAGCCCATACTGCCTTGGTTAGACTCGGGGGCAAATCCACAATTGCCTTTCTTGGCAGCTTTGGACATACCCGACATCCATAAGCTGACAAATGACCCCATCAATCACAACTCGCTTTGGCCTCCTATACCGCATAAGATTCCTTCAGATATCCCAAAGTTCGACGGGAAGCATGGAGATGACCCGGCCGCACACATCACTACCTTCCATTTATGGTCCATATCCAATTCCATGGTAGATGATAGTGTCCGCCTTCGACTGTTTTCCCGCACCCTTACAGGCAATGCCGCCAAGTGGTACATTGAATTACCACGCGCCACCATCAATACGTTTGGCGCTTTAGCGACAGAGTTCTTAAAGAACTTTCAACTACCAATTAGAGTTGAAATCGGCATAGAATTGTTAACATCACTGCGCCAAGACACCGCCACCCACATCTCCGACCATATTCATGAATGGAGACGCAGGAGGAGGCTTGTCAAAGCGGCAATACCGGACCATCTCTTGGCAAATTGGTTTTGCAAGTCTCTTTTACCCCATATCTCTAAAGACATTGGCCTTTCTGGTGCGGTGACAGAAGATCAATGTATTTGTCGTGCCCAGCACCTGGATTTAATCTATTCACAATCCGGCACGCTTTACGATCTGCTTCCCCATGCCCCTGGTAACCCAAACCCTCCGGCTACTCAGAAAACCGGAGCTCATGCCGATGGTCTCGTTGGCACGATCTCTCGTGTAGCCACCAATCAGTCTCGGGGGCAAACATCCCATCCATCCTCGGCTGCCACCGCCCCCCATCAAACGACTCCTCTCCCTTCCGCTGAGGTAAATTCGGTGCAAACCTCACAAAGACCTAAAGGAAAGAATAGGAAGAATAAGAAGAAAACATCTTCTTTGGAAGAGCAGTCTGATAATCAGAATAACGCTAATCAGAAAAATGCTGCTAGAAATGACAAAGGAAAGGATAAACCCATGAAATTTCCTTGTAAAATCTGTGCGGAGGACCACTTGACATACAAATGTCCTCGGTTGTAGGAATGCACCGATTTTATTGCTAACAAGGATTCTGGGAGAACACCTGCCGTTCTTCACAATCCCTTCCCCAATCAACAGTAGCAACATCAACATATGGTTGACAACCCGCCACAACCCCATCAACGGGGGAATGGTGGTTCGTATCCTTCCGGTGAAGGACCATCTGCCATTTATGGCATCGAGAGTATTGACCTTCAAACTCGCGCCAAGCTTTATGGAACTCCTACCATAGATGCTCAGGAACCGGAAACTAGTTCCAATCCGCCGCCGCCCAATGATTTACATATCGAAAGGCCTAGTATTGAACCTGTAATTCGTCCCCCAAAAGGGACACTTCAACGCACGACTCATAATACCTCTGCACGTGCAGCCCAAAACTATAATATTGTAGAAGATTTGGCGCAGGCACTGTCAGCTATGTCTGCACTTGAAGTATTACAAACTTGTCCAGCACAAAGGAAAGCCTTGCTTTCGGCCATTGGTGGAATAGATCCCCAGGATTCCATGCTAGAAGTCTTTGATATGGAAGAGGCTAAACCTCGCCTCTCGCATCAACTTGCATTCCAGGTGCAGGTTGTGTCGAAAGGGAGACCCATCCATCGCACTGTCATAGACGAAGGTGCTTCGACCTGCGTTATGTCACAAGCTTGCTGGCTGAATTTAGGTTCTCCTACTCTAACCCCGCCATCGAATTCCCTTAAAGCTTTCGATGGCCACACGTTCCTACCCAAAGGATACCTTGCTATCTTTCCCATCACTTTGAGTGGGAAAATGGTAAACGTGGACGTTGAAGTCGTAGAGCATCATCTCGACTATAATCTATTGCTCGGTCGCAGTTGGTCTTATGCTATGACCGCCATCGTGTCTTCGATCTTCCGACTCATCCTATTTCCATTGGATGGGAAAATAGTCACGGTCGATCAGCTATCCTTCTGCACCCCTGATTATGCCACTTTACCAAGTAGCACTGTACCCCTAATAGGAGGTGTCCCTGACTCTTACGTCAGTATCGGTACCGGTCTTCTGAAGGCATCTTCCCTACTGGGTTGTTTTCCTCTACCGCCGCCGCAGATCCCAAACACGGTTGCAATGATATCCACCTCTTCGGATGGCTCTATCGACCCATGGATCATCCCGACACCTTCAGATATTGATTCCTATGGAGATCAGATGCCGCTTTCGTCGGTTGAGTTGGCTTACCAAGCCATCCAAACCGCATCTGAACCCTCCACTGATATGGTTTCGACCATAGGTACAACCCCCTCTCCCATAACAGTTCTCTCTAAGGATCTCCTCAATGAAGTTTGGCCTACAGATGAAGCTATTCGAGAGATCATGTCATTAGAAAAACGACCTTGGGGAGAGTTCCACCATCGCGCTTCGACGATTGATTCGGAGGCGATAAAAACTAAAATCCCGTCTTTTGACCAACCTGAGATAGTTCCCTCCTCTTATACGACTGTCCACACTATCGATTCAGAAGGGAACATGGGTAATCTTTCCAAGACGCTACTCATTGATATCTCAGTCAAGACGGGTATCATGGAAAATATTCAGTATTGCTTTTCAAATATCACACCTTTCCAACTTGCTTTCGGCCTGGAGGCAGTACTTCCGATTGAGTGTGAAATCCCATCGCTTAAACTAGCAGTTGAACTCCTGCCTGGCACCACCGCCACAGAAGAGCGCTTGCTCTCACTCGATCATTTGGACGAAACTCGTCAAGATGCTACACTAGCACTCGAAGCTCACCAGCGCCGAGTTAAAGCCCAATACGACAAATCTGTCAAGCCTCGTTCTTTCCAAGAGGGCGATCTTGTTCTACTTTATCATAAAAAACACGACCTCTTGGGGGCAGGAACACTCCAACCATTGTGGCTCGGTCCTTACATCGTTACTAAAGCCCTCTCAAAAGGAGCTTACGAACTATAGGACTGTAATGGAATTCCACTCGAGGAGCCCCGCAATGGATCAAGATTTATGAGCAGGCATACTCATGTTTTATCGAGCATTCTTTTTATGGTATTTTTCTTGCTCACTACTCCGAAAAACCTCGAGTTCTCTTCTTCGGGCTCGTTAAACTTACACAAAGTTGGCATCGAGCGTTATTTTTGGTCTTTCTTGCTCGTTAATCCAAAAAACCTAGAGTTTTTTTTCTTCAGACTCATTAAAACTATGGAGAAGTACTGAGCATTCTTTTAGGAATCTTTTTCTCACTCATAAAACCGAAAAAATCCTGAGTCACCTTTGTCAGACTCGTTAAACTATTGAGACAAAGAACAAGGAGCCATTCTTTTCCTCTTTTTCAACGCTCTTTAAAACAGAAAAAGTAAATCGAGTTTTCTCCGCGTGACTCGTTAAAATTTCACGGAGGTATCGAGTTTTCTCCGCGTGACTCGTTAAAATTTCACGGAAGTACCGAGTTTTCTTTGGTGGACTCGTTAAAATTTCACAAAGAAGATTGAGTTTACTTCATCTCCTCGTACTCATAACAAAATGAGGTAGACGTCCATTGAACACAGATTTCTCACTTTTCCGGATTCGATGGACTAACTTACGGAAAATGAATTTTTTCGGGCTTACTATTACCCCTTTGCCGTGCCCGGTTATCAAGACATGACAAAGGTACCCCAATGGAGTCGTCTTTTACGACATTTTTCAGACTCTCTAAACATGAAAAATTCACCGATTTTACTCGTCTGGACTCGTTAAACCTAATCAGACAGGACATGGAGTTGTCTTTTATGACATTTTCAGACTCTTTAAAAATGAAAAATTCATCGAGTTTGCTCATCTGGACTCGTTAAATCTAATCAGATGGGGCACAGAGTTGTCTTTCCTGACATTTTTTAGACTCTTTAAACATGAAAAATTCACCGAGTTTACTCGTCTGGACTCGTTAAACTTAATCATACGGGGAAAAATTTGGAAAAAATGGATACTACCTCTGTTACATTTCCAAAAAAGGTCGATTTGGCAACAAAATTCTTGAACATGGCACTTCCCAGAAAACTCTTTCGCAGTTAGCCGAACCCTACCATCTATGAGTATTAGCCTTCATTTCCCAGTGTCCCTGCACTGGTAAAATCCTAACACACTCTTTGGTGTTCATCAAGCTTCAGCTGCCTAGTACCCTGCTAGAGTGCCTTCTATTGTTCAAGCAGATCTCGCTATCTACTGCTCCTGTTATCAACCAAACTGCTCATTATGCCATAAATTATTTTTCATCCGGCGTTCCCATTTACTCTTCATTATCTCAATCATAAAAAAAATCAATTGGTTTCTGTTTCATGTTGACTGATGTAGGACGCCTCAGTGCCTACCTTTCAACAGATCTGTTCCTATCGACTTCAACATCTTATCTAGGAAGTTGATCCAGAAACCCATCAGTACCCGAATACTTGCAGACATCAGTGGCAGGTAGTCTTGTGTTTTATTAGGAATCTTCATCATTGGCTCTTGATCGAATGATTCTACGAGTGTTCGACTTCAACTCTTTTTATTCACACTCGCTAGATTGTACTGTACATCTTAGGGACCATCATCATTATCGGTGGCCACCTTCGCATCTGTTAATAGTTCTCATTATCGACTGGTAATCAGATGATTTCTCACATGTTCGACGACAACTCCCTCATTCACATGTTGAGAAATATGCAGTTTAAGTGAATCGGTGGTCAAGACCTTGGGGCAAAAGGCTATACCATTAAAGTTGTATTCCCTTCCCCAAGCTGCAATATTGTTTATGGAGACAGCTTCTTCAGCCTGATCCTGTTATGACAGACACTTACACATTGTGCCTATTGGTGGATAGATTCTTCATATCTCTATTCTAGAGAAATCATGTTGTTTAAAGCTACTGAGCATAGGACATGCCCGAATCTTGGCAAATACTATATTTTCTGACATATGTTGTTGTTTCAGGTTTTCCTCAGTCTTTCAATCTCTCTCTCTCTACAAATTATAAATTATTTCGACCATCGTCTTCATCTCTGACCTCACACTTTAGGGGGCATCTGTTACAGGTCAAAATACCTCCTCATCAGCTCAGAGGGGAAGACAAATATGGAAGAAGTACAAAGACCTAAATTAAACCTATTTCTGCCAGCGTAACGCATATATAGAACAGAACATGGGCGTTATAACGTAGGCAAGAAATATATTGGCCGCGTTAGTGGCTAGGGCAACGCTCTGTTTACACTTGATGGTCACGTTACCCATGTTTTAAGTTTGAATTGGGAAAAGACGCTAATTTAAGATTTGAATCTCCAGACTTTCCCTCACAAAGGAGTCGGTGCACAAGGAAGCTATGACACCAGTTCATTATTGGTCATTGCCATAGAGGCCCGAACTCCAAGAGAGGCAAAAGCATGCGGATCAAGGAAACATCTAAGCCTTTTCCATTCCAAACTAGTGGAAAGAGAAGGGCAACAATAGCCTTCTCCCTCTCCTATAAGAAAAGAAATTTGAAGGCTCTTAATTGGGGAGTCGAAAGGATTGCTCAAGGTTCTTGTATACTTGTGGAATGAGAATAGTGTGACATTGTGAAGGCCAAGAGTCAAAAGAGGCTCCTGTGAGAGCTTGTTGACTTGGACTTCTTCACTTGGTAGAGAAGAGATTGGGAGACCGAGGAGGGCTTGGTACACAACCGATGGTTGTAATCCTCCTTCTTCAAAATCAACAATAGAACTATGTTCGTTTTGTCCATTCGATGCTTAATGCTATATTGTTATTTCAATATTTGTTTAGTATGATATGAATGGCTCGTATGTATATAATCTAGATGTTTATCGTTGATTTGATTGATAATACTTGTTATATCGAGTTACGCGGTGCTTTGACCGATTGCAGTGTCCTTCGGATTTGGAGCCGTCGAAGAAGGACTCTTACTTTGCTACACAAACAGCTTCTCCAAGAGATCACGAAACCGTCAAAGAGGTAATTCCTTATCGTATTCTTTCAAGTTACTTCGAGTTAATATGAACATGCTCATGCCATCTTTGTGAACGCATAGCTAATCCGATCGTCTGGCCGGCACCGTGGAAGCTCGAGAGGGATCCACGAAAACTAACCACCCAAGCAACGCTTACCCTAAAGTAGAATTGGCGACCCGCCGGGGGAGTTGTTCCCCATAGTTTCCGGCCATTTTTCGCTCTTCTCTCTCCTCGTTATGTATCCTTCCGACCATTTTTTGATGCCTGTGAGACATACCAATCGCTTGCGTAGTTCGATCCCGTGCCTCGTCGTCAACCGAAGAGCTTTTCCCCGGTTAACGCGACCTATGCGTTGTATCCGTTGCGTTATAACGCAGCCTAGGCTTGGGAATTACGTGCGTTATAACGCCGTATTTGCTCACGTACGTAGCGTTACTCAAATCAAAAAATTTTCGTTGTTCACTACCGTGACCGTGTTTTTAGCCGTGGAGATTTTTGGCCACCGCACCTCTTACGGCACCGAACTCGTGCTTGTCTCGCTGAACTCATGCTACTATTTGTTTCTCTTATTTAGTTAAGTGTGCAAAGCATTTACTAAAAAAAGAGGAAATATCTTTTCCGCATTTAGATGAGTTTATTCCCGAAAAAGTTTGATTCACACATCGTTAAAAAGAGGTAGATAGAAAGCCGAATCTTGTGTTGAGTCGTGTTATTTACATGTTGGTGCATGGATGATTGATAAAGAAACTCTCCTTGTAGAAACATTGCTCATTAAAGTTAATATCTAGAGCATGTTTTGCATGGTTTATTGAATGTCAGTCTCACTACACTTCATATCGTCCATTTCCCCTCCGCCACTAATAACAAAGTACAATAAAAACAAAGCGATAATAAAAATCAATCTAATAACTCTTTTTGAGCTCACACAAACGTAGTTCGTGTTAGATCTTTGGGTTAGGACAAAGAGAAAACTACCCACGATCTCAAAAACTTGAAAACTAGAGTCATTAAAGAGTGAAATCCCGCCGTACTGGTATTTGTTTGGGGACCGTTCTTTACCGAGCTCGCGAGACAACACTGGGTGCACTAGAAGGTAGCCCGCCTTCGACCGCATCCCGTGGGTGTGTTATATATTGGGGTTCCTTCAGATGCCGTCAAAACTAGATCGGGGATCTAGGTATTCTCGCCCATATAGCACACTCGTCCTTGACCGTGACTCGATAGTGTCTCGTGATTTGAGGTATCCTTAGTGGCTATACTTTAGGACTTACACAAGGTGACCGGGACGGCTTCCGGGCACCGAAATGGGGGACGGACCTACTTCCGTCTTCGCCTTTAGGAGGGTACTCGTCTTCACGAGACTACTTACACCTATCGTCCGGGGTTCGGCGAAGCTCTAGAGTAACCGTAAATCGTACTTTCGACCAACCCTTCCGTATGCTATTGTGAGACCGGATTTCATTACCAAGGAACGGTAGTATTTTTGCATGTGGCAACTTATAACGTGGCCGCTTGTTGATTGATTTTAGAGAGTCTTTTTTTCTTTTTAGTAAGTGTGTGGTTACTCTCACTTGAGACTTCATAATATATCACATTTTAAAATAAAATTTGTTAAAATTAAAACCGGTCACCGTGGCGTCCCCCGACCCACGCCGTCGGGCCTAGATGACAATAGTCTGGCCTCTCCTCTCACCTTAGAGGAAAGATCAACCCTGGTGAACCTGGCCTACTGCTGCCAGCTTCCTTTGGACTAACTGGATTATCACATAGACCCTCTTACTGTACCGAATTCCCTAGAGGACCCTTTCCCACCGAAGGCGTTGTACCCATCACAATCCTCCGCCACCGATCCGTTAGGACCGTGATAACCCGATTCCACCGCGCCAAGATATGTCTCCATGGCAACACCAACATCTATTTCACCACCCAGATCCATGGTCGATACCAATGGCAAACTATTCCTGTTCGCCACCATCCTCCCCGCCGAAGTGGTCGGGCCGAGGTCATTATCAGCACCCCAGAGTCAACATATGCCTACCCCCAACCCTATGGTCAACACAACTACCGCAGTTTACCGAACTCGGGCATCTACTCCTACCGTGACCACGTTGGGGACAACTCCGTAGCTCCTCCCACGAGCACGACTACTTTGGTGCCCTTTAGCAACCCTTTCGGTTGGAACCCTTTGTTGGAGTTCAAACGGCCACTATACCAGGGGCAAAAGGTTACCGCACATTGTGCAGCGGTGGAATATGTCTCTTCCTATGCAATCCTTAGGACAAATGGGACAACCCATTGTAAATACTATTCCCTTATGGTTCAAACATAGGTGTAGGATCTATACCGTTGCCAAATTATGCAAATACTAGTATGCCTCCTACGGAAACTCTATTGGGCATCCATTTGGACGAACCAACCCCAACCTCCGTCCGGAGTGGGAGGGCATTTTTACCGGGGCAACCAACCATTTGCCCCTCAATACGCGACATGCCCTATGGACAGCAACCGTATGTTCCTACTCCTCCACCTATGGGAGGTTTTTATCAAAGTCCCACTTACCCTTCCGGTAACACGGGGATGGGGGGGGACCCTATGGTCCAAATAATGTACCCATACCGCCTTGGTTAGACACTAGGGGGCAAATCCACAATTGTTTTTCTGCGCCTTGGACATACCCGACATCCATAAGCCGACAAACGACCCCATCAATCACAACTCGCTTTGCCTCCTATACCGCATAAGATTCCTTCGCATATCCCGGTTCGACGGAAGCATGGATAATCTACCCGCACACATCACTACCTTCCATTTGTGGTCCATATCCAATTCCATGGTAGATGATAGTGTCCGCTCGATCGTTTTCCTCCCGCACCCCATGCCAGAAATGCCGCCAAGTGGTACATTGAATTACCACGCGCCACCATCAATACGTTTGGTGCTTTAGCGACGTAGTTCTTAAAGAACTTTCAACTACCAATTAGAGTGGAAACCGCACAGCACTGTTAACATCACCGCGCCAGACACCGCGACCCACATCTCCGACCATATTCATGAATGGAGACGTAGGGAGGAGTGGCTTGGTCAAAGCGCCAATTCCGGACCATCTCTTGGCAAATTGGTTTTGCAAGTCTCTTTTACCCCATATCTCTAAAGACATTGGCCTTTCGTCGCAGCAGGTGATGTAAGATCAATGTATCCGTCGTGCCCAAAGACTCGGATTTGATCTATTCACAATCCGACGCTTTACGATCCGCTCCCCCATGCCCTCGGTAACCCGAACCCTCCGGCTACGAAGAAACCGAGCTCATGCCGACGCCTCGTTTGCGCGATCCTCGGTGTAGCCACCAACCGCTCCCTTGGGCAAACCTTCCTGCCCATCCCTACCGCCACCGCCCCCCATCAAACGTACTCCTCTCCCTTCCGCCGAGGTAAATTCGGTGTAAACTCACAAAAACCCAACGGAAAAAATAGGAAGAATAAGAAGAAAACTTCTTCGGAAGAGCAAATATCAATCGTAACAATTCCAACTCTTAAAATGCCGCAAACGAAAAGGAAAGGATAAACCCATGAGATTCCCTTGTAAAAATCAGAAGTGAGGACCACTTCTTGACATACAAATGTCCCTGGGCTAAGTGTGAATGCACCGATTTTATTGCTAACAAGGACTCGGGAGAACACCGCCGTTCTTCACAATCCTTTCCCCAATCAACAAGAAAGAACATCAACATATGGTTGAAAACCTCGCCACAACCCCATCAATCTGCAGCAATGGTGGTTCGAATCCTTCCGGCGAAGGACCATCTACCATTTATGGCATCGAGAGTATCGACCTTCAAACTTCGCGCCAAGCTTTTTTGGAACCCCTACCATAGATGTCACAGAACCTCAGCTTCAGTTCCAATCCGCCGCCGCCCAACGATTTGAATATCGAAAAGGCCCACCGCTGAACTCCGTAATTCGTCTCCAAAGGGACACTTCGACGCACGACTCATAATACCTCCGCACGCAAGTACCCAAAACTACAATATTGTAGAAGATTTGGCGCAGTAATCGTCAGCCATGTCCGCACTTGAAGTATTACAAACCTGCCCGCACAAAGGAAAGCCTTGCTTTCGCCATCGTTTAATAGATCCGTGATTCCATGCGAAGAAATTTTGATATGGAAAAGGCTAAACTCACCTCTCGCATCAACTCGCATTCCAGCAGTTGTGTCGGAAAGTGAGACCCATCCATCGCATCGTCATAGACGAAGGTGCTTCGACCGCGTTATGTCACAAGCTTGGTCAGTCGAATTTAGGTTCTCCTACTTAATCCCGCCATCGAATTCCCCGAAAGCTTTCGATGCATACAAGTTCCTCCCAAAAGGATACCTTGCTATCTTTCCCCATCACTCGAGTGGGAAAACGCAACCGTGGATGTTGAAGTCGTAGAGCGTCATTCCCCGACTATAATCTATTGCTCGGTCGCGCTGGTCTTATGCTATGACCGCCATCGCATCTTCGGTCTTCCGACTCATCCTATTTCCATTGGATGGGAAAATAGCCGCCGTCAACAATCATCCTTCTCCGCACCGATTATTCCACTTTACCAAGTAGCACCGTACCCCTAATAGGAGTGCGCTCGACTCTTACGTCGCATCGATACCGGTCTTCTCGAAGGCATCTTCCCTACCGGGCTGTTTTCCTCTACCGCCGCCTCGTATCCCAAACACGGTTGCAATGATATCCACCTCTTCGGATGGCTCTATCGACCCATGGATCATTCCGCACCTTCAGAAATTGATTCCTATGGAGATCGATGTCGTCGTCGCTGAGCTGGCTTACCAAGCCATCCAAGTCGCATCCGAACCCTCCACTCGATATGGTCTCGACCACAGTACAACCCTCCCATGTCAGCTTCTAAGGATCTCCTCAATGAAGTCTCGCTCTGCCGCACGAAGCTATTCGAGAGATCATGTCATTAGAAGAACGACCTTGGGGAGAGTTCCACCATCGCGCTCGACGATTGATTCGAGGCGATAAACCGAAATCCCGTTCTTTGACCAACTCGAGATTGTTCCTCCTCTATACGACCGTACACACTATCGATTCGTAAGGGAACATGGGTAATCTTTCCAAGACTCTACTCATCGATATCTCGTCAAACGGTATCGTGGAAAATATTCGTATTGGAGCCGAATCGCAATCCCGAGGAAATTGCATCCTTCACATCTCTATTTAAAGAATTCCGCGATATGATTGCTTGGTCTCACAAGAAAATTCCTATAGATCCTTCTATTGACGAGAAAGAGATCAAGAAATTCTAGCGTTCTTTTTATGGTATTTTTCTTGCGTTGCTAATCCGAAAAACCTCGAGTTCTCTTCTTCGCACTCGTTAAACTCACACGGGTTGGCATCGAGCATTCTTTTATGGTCTTTTTCATGCTCGTTAATCCGAAAAACCTAGAGTTTTCTTCTTCGTGCCCGTAAAAACTATGGAGAAGTAATGAGTGATTTTTTTTAGGAATCTTTTTCTTGCTCATAAAACCGAAAAATCCCGAGTCACCTTGTCACCTCGTTAAACCACCGAGACAAAGAACAAGGAGCCATTCTTTTTTCCTTTTTCAATGCTCTTTAAAATGGGTAAAAGTAAATCGTAGTTTTCTCCACGTGACTCGTTAAAATTTCACGGAGGTATCGAGTTTTCTCCGTGTGACTCGTTAAAATTTCAACAGAGGTACCGAGTTTTCTTCGTTGGACTCGTTAAAATTTCACAAGGAATATTGAGTTTACTTCGTCTCCCTCGTACTCCGATAACAAAATGAGGTATCGTCCATTGAACATAGATTTCTCACTTTTCCGGATTCGATGGACTAGCTAAACGGAAAATGAACTATTTTGGGCTTACTATTACCCCTTTGACGTGCCCGTTTATCAAGACATGACAAAGGTACCCCAATGGAGCCATCTTTTACGACATTTTTCGTACCCCTAAACATGAAAAATTCACCGAGTTTACCTTCCGTTCCGGACTCGTTAAACTTAATCGTAAAGGACACTATGAGTTGTCTTTTACGCACATTTTTCGCACTTAAACATGAAAAAATTCACCGAGTTTACTCGTCCGGACTCGTTAAACCTAACTGAGCAAGTACGTAGTTGTCTTTCCGACATTTTTCGTACTCTCTAAACATGAAAAAATTCACCGAGTTTGCGTATCCGGACTAGTTAAACCTAATCATATGGGGGCACAGTAGTTGTCTTCTCGACATTTTTTCGACTTCCTCTAAACATGAAAAATTCACCGAGCTTACCTCTGCCCTGACTCGTTAAAACTTAATCGTACTCTGTGGAAAAATTTGGACAAAATGGATATTACCTCGTTACATTTTCAAAAAGGTCGTATTTACAAAGAAATTCTTGAACATGGCACTTCCCGTAAAACTCTTCGCAAATAGTCGTAATCCCTACCATCTATGAGTATTAGCCTTCATTTCCCGTTGTCCCCACACACTGCAAAATCCTAACACACTCTTTGGTGTTCAACACGCTTCACCGCCAGTACCCCGCTAGAGTGCCTTCTATTGTTCGCTGGTATCTCGCTATCTACCGCTCCTCGTTATCAACCAAAACCGTCCATTATGCCGAAAATTATTTGTCGTCTCGACGTTCCCATTTACTCTTCCTTATCTCAAATCATAAACAAAATCAGTTGGTTTCCGTTTCGTGTTGACCGATGTAGGACGCCTCGTTGCCTACCCCTCAACAAACATCACTTCCTATCGACTTCAACACCTTATCCAGAAGTTGATCCGTAAACACATCGTAAGCATTCGCATACTTCGCGGCATATCACAAGTGTAGTCTGTGTTCGATCAAGGGTCTTCATCATTGGCTCTTGGTCGACCGATTCTACGAGTGTTCGACTTCAACCTTTATTCACACTCGCTAGGATTGTACCGGGCATCTTAGGACCATCATCATTATTTGCACACCTTCGCGTCCGTTACCGCTATTATTGATCGGTAATCGTACGATTTCTCACATGTTCGACGGCAACTCCTTCATTCACATGTTGAGGAATATGCAAACTTAAGTGAATCAATGTCAAGACCTTGGGGCAAAGGGCTACACCATTAAAGTTGTGTTCCCTTCCTGCCGCGATATTGTTTATGGAGACAATTTTTTCAGCCCGATCTCGTTATGACGTACACTCTGCTACTTCTGTGCCTATTGTGATAGATTCTTCATATTCCCTATTCTAGAGAAATCATGTTGTTTAAAAGCGCGCAGCATGGGACATGCCCGACTCTTGGCAAATACTATATTTTCCGACATATGTTGTTGTTTCAAAGTTTTCCCGCCCTTTCAATCTCTCTTCTACAAATTATAAGTATTTTGGCCATCGTCTTCGTCGACCTCACACTTTAGGGGGCATCTCATATAAAGTCAAAATACCTCCTCATCAGCTCGAGGGGAAGACAAATATGGAAGAAGTACAAAGACCTAAATTAAAACTATTTCAGGGTAACGCATACATAGAACAAAAATAAGGGCGTTATAACGCAGCAGTAAGGAATACATTAGTCACAAGAAGGCTAGGGCAATGCTCCTTTACACTAAAAGGTCGCGCGTTACCCGTGTTTTTAAGTTTGAATTGGGAAAGAGCGCGGAGAAAGATTTGAATCTACGATTTCCTCACGAAGGAGTCAAAGGTACGTATGAAACCGCAAAGCACCAATTCATTATTGGGCATTGCCATAGAAGACTAAACTCCAAGAGAGGCAAAAGCATGGAGATCAAGGGAAACATCTAAGCATTTTCCATTCCAAACTAGTGGAAAGGAAGGCAACCATGGCTTTCTCCTCTCCTATAAAAAAAAGGAGTCAAGGCTCTTAATTGGAAGGTCGAAGGATTGCTCAAAAGTTCTTGCATACTTGTGGAATAGAGAATAGTGTGACATTGTAGGAAGGCCAAGAGTCAAAGAGGCTCCTAGAGAGCTTGTTGACTTGGACTTCTTCACTTGCAGAGAAGAGAGATTGGGAGACCGAGGAGGGGTTTGGTACAACCGTTGGCTGTAATCCTCCTTCTTTTCAAATCAATAGAACTATGTTCGTTTTGTCCATTCGATGCTTAATGCTATATTGTTATTTCAATATTTGTTTAGTATGATATGAATGGCTCGTATGTGTATAATCTAGATGTTTACGTCGATTTGATTGATAGAATACTTGTTATATCGTGAGTTACGGTAAGTTTCGACCGATTGCGGTGTCTCGGATTTGGAGCCAGCGAAGAAGGACTCTTACTTTGCCGCACAAGCAGCCTCCAAGAGATCACGAAACCGTCAAAGAGGTAATTCCTTATTGTATTCTTTCAAGTTACTTCGAGTTAATATGAACATGCTCATGCCATCTTTGTGAATGCGCATAGCTAATCCGACTATCGCCCTCGGCAATCGAAAGCCCCCGAGAGGGATCCACGAAACTAACCACCCAAGCAAACTTTACCCTAAAGCAATCTTACCTTTTTTTACAGTATAATGCGGAGCACGTTAATCTCGCCGGATAAGTTGTGGTGGGTTGACAGCCTTCTTGAATGTAGCGCGCGTTCCGCGTCTATTTTGACCACATCGCTCGAACATTTTCGGCCTTCGTACTGAAGAGTATATATAATTTCGTATATTAGAAAAAACACGTGTAAGTCGCACAAATTTAATGAAAAAATATTGAAATTGATGTCAATCTTGATGTTTTTGGTTAACATCATCTCCAACATGACCCCGCCGAGAACCAAACTTTTTAATGACGCCGTTGAGAACCAGACCCACAGCTGACCCCGTTGAGAACTCAAGGGCCGTTGATCGGGGCTTCTGGGGGAATAAATATCACCCCCTTCCCGCAACCTCGCTACCACTCATACCTCGACCTGGGTTGAACCTGGACACGCTCCATGGATGGAGTAGAAACCCTTTCTCCTCTTGCCTCCTAAAAATTAAAATATGAAACTTATTAACAACTAATTTCACTCACAAAGTTAATAAAAAAATCAATTCCATATGTACACACATGTATGGAGATTTAAGATTATATTTAAATACCGTGAACATCCTCCGATCCCCGAACCTCCATATGGGATTCCGCCGATCTTCATATTTCATCCTCCATGATATATATCTATTGGTCGACATTCACAAAATAGATTTCAAAAAATCAATTTGTAATTTAGTGTACACAAATTATGTGTAGAACACAACTTTCAAAGCAATAATTGATCATGTGTGAAACTAAA
Source organism: Pinus albicaulis (assembly GCA_034641835.2). Taxonomy (NCBI): domain Eukaryota; kingdom Viridiplantae; phylum Streptophyta; class Pinopsida; order Pinales; family Pinaceae; genus Pinus; species Pinus albicaulis. The sequence continues at coordinate 646,124,894 of CM076574.1, forward strand.
TTTAATCGAAAAAGATATTATAAAAATGATAAGTTCAACAAATTGCGCTTTACATGGTGGGAGCACACTTGGTATAAAATTTCCTACTTATACACTTTATTTTGTGGAAGAAATGACACATGTACATAGTTTTACCTTAAATTAGTTGTGTTTTACGATATTAAAATGAAGAACTTCTATTTAGATCCATTCCAAAGATTGATCGTAGGGGCATTTACTAGATATGTCACCTTTCATAAAATAAGAGATCCGCAGGCTACCGCGTCTTTACGTACTCGCCTATAGAACTTGTAGAAGTAAACACTAGAGGCAAAAATGTATTTTGATGTTTCATGAATTTCTTTGCAAATTCTAAAGTGATAAGGTATGTTGCATGAAGCAAGATGTTGAAAGTAGAGTTACGTTGACATACTTAAATGCAACAAATATGGAATTGTACCCGAGTTTACCATTTGACTTGAGAGCCGCTGTTTGAAGAGGCATGTTTTGTCAATTTGTGTTTGGTTGATGGTTTTGTACACCAATATGTAAGAGTACATGGAGATATTCACATGATGTGAATTTTTTTTCTTTTCAAGGAGAAAAATGAGAATTAATTTAATATGTATTACATATGGTCTTGAATGAGCTTTTTTGGACTTTAGATATATATCTTTAAAGAGTCCAAATGCTCATTCAAGACCATATGTAATCCCCATCTAACTTAGCCAGGATTTGCGTACTATATTTGAGTTGGCTAGCTCCATTTCAAGATATTATGGTTATCCAAGAGGGGATATAAAAAATGAAAAGAAGGATATTGAACTCGTAGGTTATCCAAGTTGGACATAGAACCAAGGAGAAACCTAAGGAAAAACTATGTTTCTGTGTCGAACCTTGTAAAGGTTCCTATGACTCGAGAGTAAAATCCGCCTTGGGGTCAAGTAACCCTAACCTGCATCGCACTGTGCTAGGGGGGGGAGAAATAGATGTAATTCTCTTCTCAGTTGGGAGTCTTGTTCATGTGGATTCAACCAAACATATTGTACATATTAAATGAGGACATAATTATTACACATGTTTAATTTACATGAACAAATGCTTTCTTGATTTATCTCCGAGTAGCTTAATGTATTATGCTAGATATATAATTTAAGTTGAAGGCCCATGAGATAAATATGACTTCTATGTGACATTTGTATTGAATCATCTATTTTTTGTGTTATATGAACATAATTGGTACGCATATCTAAAAGAAATGTAGCACTATTCAAGACCATGGTGTAATTTCCTCTATCTAACTTAGCCAGGGATTTGCAATACTATATTTGAGTTGGCTAGCTCCATTTCAAGATATTATGGTTATCCAAGAGGGATATAAAAAATGAAAAGAAGGATATTGAATCGTAGGTTATCCAAGTTGGACATAGAACCATGGAGAAACCTAAGGAAAAACTATGTTTCCCTGTGTCGAACCTTTGTAGAGGTTCCAAAGACTCGAGAGTAAAACTAGCTTAAATGCTAAATTTAACCTGGCATCGGTAATTGTGCTAGGGGGGAGAAATAGGATGTAATTTCTTCTCGTCAGCTTGGGAGTCTTGTTTTTCACATTCAACCAAACATATTGTACATATTAAATGAGGACATAATTATTACACATGTTTAATTTACATGAACAAATGCTTCTTTGATTTATCTCCTATAGCTTAATGTATTATGCTAGATATATAATTTAAGTCAAGGCCCATGAGATAAATATGACTTATATGTGACATTTGTATTGAATCATCTATTTGCTGTGTTATATGAACATAATTGGTACGCATATCTAAAGAGTCCAAAATGCTCATTCAAGACCATATGTAATTTCCTCATCTAATTTAGCCAGGGATTTGCAATACTATATTTGAGTTCGCTAGCTAGCTCCATTTCAAGATATTATGGTTATCCAAGAGGGGATATCAAAAATTAAAAGAAGGATATTGAACTATAGGTTATCCAAGTTGGACATAGAACCATGAGGAAACCTAAGGAAAAACTATGTTTGTGCTCTGAACTTTGTAGAGGTTCCAAACATTCTAGAGTGCAAAATCTAGTTTGGGGCTATTAAATTCTAACCGTACCGGTAATTGTGCTAGGGGGAGAAATAGGATGTAATTTCCTCTTCTGTCAGCTTGGGAGTCTTATTTTTCATGTGTATTCAACCAAACATATTGTACATATTAAATGAGGACATAATTATTACACATGTTTAATTTACATGGACAAATGCTTCCTTGATTTATCTCCTATAGCTTAATGTATTATGCTACATATATAATTTAAGTTGAAGGCCCATGAGATAAATATGACTTCTATGTGACATTTGTATCGAATCATCTATTTGTTGTGTTATATGAACATAATTGGTACAAATATCTAAAGAGCTCAAATGCTCATTCAAGACCATATGTAATTTCCTCATCTAACTTAGCCAGGATTTGCAATACTATATTTGAGTTGGCTAGCTCCATTTCAAGATATTATGGTTATCCAAGAGGGGATATAAAAAATGAAAAGAAGGATATTGAATTGTTGGTTATCCAAGTTGGACATAGAACCATGGAGAAACTCAAGGAAAAACTATAAGCTTCCTGTGCCTTAACCTTGTAGAGGTTCTAGTATCTCGAGAGTAAAATCCAAGCTTGTATCGTTAAATTTAACCGTATCGTAATTGTGCTAGGGGGAAATAGGATGTAATTTCCTCTTTCTCATCGTTGGGAGTCTTGTTTTTCATGTGGATTCAACCAAACATATTGCACATATCAAATGAGGACATAATTATTACACATGTTTAATTTACATGAACAAATGCTTCTTTGATTTATCTCCTATAGCTTAATGTATTATGCTACATATATAATTTAAGTTGAAGGCCCATGAGATAAATGACTTCTATGACATTTGTATTGAATCATCTATTTCTTGTGTTATATGAACATAATTGGTATGCATATCTAATTTCCATTACTATGTCATGCTTCTTTAATTTATCTTTTATAGATGATCGGAGCATCCCTTTTTAATCTATCCCTTTTGACTTCGAGTATGTGGGCACATTCATCCGCATATTTTTCTATCATAAAGCAAAGGAGTAAAATTGTATTCCATTTGTGTCAATGTTAAGGTTAAGCACATGGATTAAAGTTTTATATATATTAGATGAGGAGGGCTATGTATTAGATAGGTCTTGAATGAGCCAGACTTCAGATATATATCTAAAGAGTCCAAATGCTCATTCAAGACCATATGTAATCCTCATCTAACTTCACCAAGAGATTTGCAATACTATATTTGAGTTGGCTAGCTCCATTTCAATATATTATGGTTATCCAAGAGGGGATATAAAAAATTAAAAGAAGGATATCGAATCGTAGGTTATCCAAGTTGACATAGAACCAAAGGAGAAACCTAAGGGAAATTCATGTTTCCAGTTCTAACCTTCGTAGCTGCCTAGTACCCGAGAGTAAAAATCCAGCTTGGGGTTGTTAAATTCTAATCACATCGTAATTGTGCTAGGGGGAGAAATAGGATGCACTTCTCTCAGCTTGGGAGTCTTGTTTTTCATGTGGATTCAAATCCAAACATATTGTACATATTAAATGAGGACATAATTATTACACATGTTTAATTTATATGAACAAATCCTTCTTTGATTTATCTCCCATAGCTTAATGTATTATGCTAGATATATAATTTAAGTTGAAGGCCCATGAGATAAATATTACTTCTATGTGACATTTTTATTGAATCATCTATTTGTTGTGTTATATGAACATAATTGGTATGCATATCTAAAGAGTCCAAATGCTCATTCAAGACCATATGTAATTTCCTCATCTAACTTAGCCAGGGATTTGCAATACTATATTTGAGTTGGCTAGCTAGTTCCATTTCAAGATATTATGGTTATCCAAGAGGGGATATAAAAAATGAAAAGAAGGATATTGAACCGTAGGTTATCCAAGTTGGACATAGAACCATGGAGAAACCTAAGGAAAAACTATGTTTCAGCCTAACCTTTGTAGAGGTTCCAAAGAGACTGGAGAGTAAAAATCCAGCTTTGGGGTCATAAATTCTAATTGTACCGGTAATTGTGTTAGGGGGAGAAATAGGATGTAATTTCTTCTTCTCACAAAATAGAGTATTGTTTTCATGGGGACCAACCAAACATATTGTACATATTAAATGAGGACATAATTATTAAACATCATGCTTAATTTACATGAACAAATGCTTCTTTGATTTATCTCCTATAGCTCTTTAATGTATTATGCTAGATATATAATTTAAGTTATATGGCCCATGAGATAAATATGACTTCTATGTGACATTTGTAATGGGATCATATATGAACATAATCGTACGATATCTAAAGAGTCCAAATTCTCATTCAAGACCATAAGTGTAATTTCCTCATCTAACTTAGCTAGGGATTTGCAATACTATATTTGAGTTGGCTAGCTCCATTTCAAGATATTATGGTTATCCAAGAGGGGATATAAAAAATGAAAAGAAGGATATTGAACTCGTAGGTTATCCAAGCTGGACATAGAACCAAAGGAGAAACCTAAGGAAAAACTATGTTTCCAGGTCAAACCTTTGTAGAGGTTCCAATACCCGAGAGTAAAAATCCAGCTTTAATGCGAAATCTTAACCGTATTGGTAATTGTGCTAGGGGGGAGAACAGATGTAATTTCCTCTTCTCACGGTTGGGAGTCTTGTTTTTCAGTGGTCCAACCAACATATTGTACATATTAAATGAGGACATAATTATTACACATGTTTAATTTACATGAACAAATGCTTCTTTGATTTATCTCCTCTATAGCTTAATGTATTATGCTACATATATAATTTAAGTTGGAAGGCCCATGAGATAAATGACTTCTATGTGACATTTGTATTGAATCATCTATTTGTTGTGTTATATGAACATAATTGGTACGCATATCTAATTTACATTACTAATATGTCATGCTTCTTTAATTTATCTTTTTTATGTATGACCTGAGCATCCCTTTTTAATCTATCCCTTTTGACTTCTGTATGTGGGCAATATTCATCCGCATATTTTTCTATCATAAAGTGTTGAGTAAAATTGTATTCCATTTGTGTCAATGTTAAGGTTAAGCACATGGATTAAAGTTTTATATATATTAGATGAGGAGTACATATTACATACGGTATTGAATGAGTTTTTAGACTCTTTAGATACATATCTAAAGAGTCCAAATGCTCATTCAAGACCATATGTAATCCCTATCTAACTTCACCAGGGATTTGCAATACTATATTTGAGTTGGCTAGCTCCATTTCAAGATATTGCTTTCGTTATCCAAGAGGGGATATAAAAAATGCAAAGAAGGATGTTGATGTAGGTTATCCAAGTTGGACATAGAACCAAGAGGAGAAACCTAAGGAAAAAATATGTTTCGTGTCGAACCTTTGTAGAGGTTCCGAAGATCGAGAGCAAAATCCAATTTAACAAGTAACTTCAATTGTACCGGTAATCGTGCTTGGGGTGGGGAGAAATAGATTAAATTTCCTTTCCTTTCCTCACTATTAAGTCTTGTTTTTCATGATTCAACCAAACATATTGCACATATTAAATGACAATTTTTCTCTCCCAATCATTTCCTAAATCACCTATATCACCAAGAAAACATGTTTTAAAAGAACATACTTTAGTATGGGAAAGACCTTAGGTTTCAAATATTACAAGAAGGTTTTTGATATCGTTGAGAGAATGTGGAAAATAGAATCCATAAACAAATTATTTTTCAAAACGTATTACTTTCAAAGTATCACCAAGGAATGTACAAGGGTGTTCAATGAATTAACGCTATTTATTTAAATTCCATGATGTATATCTTACTCATAATTTTAACAAATTATTAAATAATGATCTAGATTGATAATTATATTATTTGTCATATATTTTGATGCTTATAGAGTGAAAAAAACTGAAAGAATCAACTTGTAGGGTCATTTTAATGGGGGTGGAGAATTTGGGTCTAAAACCTTTTGGAGTCATTTTTGAGGTATTAAATGACATTTCGGGCGTCAAACGATTATCCCTTGTGCCGAAATATTGACTATTATTCTACACTTAAAGACATATATATCCAATGCTACAAGAAAAACATCAAATGAAGTTCATTCCAATTTATGCCTTTAGTAATTTGAACTATCATGTTGACCACCATGGTACGAGAGAATGACATTTAGCCCCATTACTCATGCATGGAAATCTAGCTACATGTGGAATTTTAAAAAAGACTTAAAGGTCTAAAATCACAAAACCTCGTTAATGGTTAATGAAGTCAAATCTTACACCTAGTTGGCTATCACGCTATGTTAAATACTTGGCCACTAGGGGTAAATATTTTTTATCTATAGTACAAGTCATGAGTTCCCCAATTTTACCTCATGTAAAGCATGATTCTAGGATTACTACAATTTGTACTTGGTTTTTTATTATGATGATGCCCCGTCTCAATCACTCGCCATCTCTTGATGGGTAGTTAAATCTTTATAAAAATACTTAATTAAAAATTTATATCTATTTGTATTATGTGAAATTATGTAAAAAATGGTATACTAATTTTCATAAAATTGGGCTGAGTTTAATTATATATTTCAATGAAAGTTGATTAAATATGTTTTCTTTAAAATCATCTAACAATTTTGGTAAGGTATGAATTTGCAATTTTGTGTGGCTCTCTATCAACCTTCACTTAATCATTTCTAGAAAAATCTATCAAGCCATTCGTATACCCACTTTCTATTCAAATGCATGAGTTTTGAACTCTCAGAATCATGTTTTTCCATCACAGAAAATTATGCTACATAATACATTATGTCACATAAATTTACATAAAAACAATATCCCTAACATTCTTAAACAAAAATTATTTTACTTATATATAATTTTAAATATTTAATATTCTTATAAAATTTCATCAATTATTTAATCATTCCAATTAAAATTAATCATGGATGTATATTTGTTATTTGCTTTATATTTATCTTAACGCTAAATGAAAAGTTTCCTTTAAAAAGTAATTCTTTATATTCTAAAAAACTAGACTTAGATCAATGATTAAAACATTATCTTGATTATGATATATGATATATTTATTTTATATTTATATGAAAGCGTAAAAGTATTCGTGTATATCCTAAAATACTATATTTAGATAAAATTATTAAGACAATATATTGCCTATCAATGTGATGAGCTATATGATATATTTGTTTTATATTTATGAGAAGTTTCCATAAAGTATTCTTGTATATCCCAAAATACTATATTTAGATCAAATTATTAAGACATTATATTACCTATCAATGTGATTAGCGATTAGCTATGGCATGTGGCAAACACATTACTTTAAATGGAAAACCTTCCCTTGGTTCTATGAAGTGATGGTGATGCTTGTTGATTACATTTGGCCAACGCTAGCTTTCAATCTAATCGTTAAAAAATTAAGATTTATATGGTAAGGTTTTATTGGCACAGACTAAGATTAAGATTTATTAGCACAGACTTGTTGGGTGCATATTGAAAGGTATAAGCTTTTAAGCATGCTTAATTTGCTCCCTTTCAAGCTCTATTTATGACAAACTTTGCTATGAGACAAAGGATATCTCATAACTCTAGTGGGATTTCTCCAGCTTTTTTTCGCTCGTATTTTCTTGTCTTAATGTACCCACAAACCCGTTATTATGAAAAGGAAATTTACAAGCGTTGGGTGAGATGGAGATGTCACATCGCTTGCAAGTTTGTAGCCATTCATTAATTACTTTCTAGGGTTCGATCATTATAAAATAAGCTTTTAGGCTATTGCCTCGCATTGGGTAATCACAAAGTGAGTTAGATTCTAATATTGTCAAAATCATTTTCTTTGGGTACTTATTCTAATAAACATATGCACATATAGATACACTGTGATAGATGCAAGTAGTCAGTCGGGAATAAATCTAAACCATAAACCATAAAAACGTTTTCCACCTTAAATCAATTCAAAAATAATTCACAAAAGATGTGATTCAACGTAGTTTTAAAAATCTAGATGATGCAAAGAAATTCACGCGCAGTTATCTATTATCACAAGGGACAACGCTACATATTATGGACTTTATATGAGTGCAACAAACAATTCCATTATACGGTGTTGATTTCTACAATATTCATCCTCGCAAGCCATGGAAGAAAATGCAATCCTCTAATGTTATCAATGAGAAAACAACGACAAGAATAATTATAATCCCGCAGTTGAATTTCTGCTCGAGCCTTACCCACGCGACAAATAGAGCAACAAGGCGTCTACAAAGCAAAGCAATGCCACAAGCACAACAAAGCATCAGACACTGCCGACAATAAAGAATGCGAACACGATAGAAACGCAATAGTAACGCGCAAAAAAATGAAAACAAGAAACTATACAAACTCGCGGCCGATTTATTTATAGAAAATAGTTCGGCCGAAATATTTTAAAAGAAAAACTTCTCGGCCGGAACTAATAGTTCCTACCGAAGTTTTCTAGTAGTTCGGCTTAACTTCAATCGTCGGTTTTCCAAACCTTAAAGAAAATTATGTTTGCCGCCGTTAGTAAGCGTCATTGTTAATCGGAATCCGCAGTTCGGTACGGAACTTTCTACGAGTTCCTGGCCATTCTGTAAGAGTTCCCACGAACTTCCGAAAATGTTCTACTAACTATTGTCGGGAAAAATTTCGGGCCCCGATTCTCACAAAGTGTAACCCAGCTTCACATTTCCGCCCATACCCTCTTATTCCTCTATCTAAGAGCAAAATAAAAATTTAATATTCCAATTAGTTGTGTGCTAATTTAGGAATATTACAAATTCTCCCTTCCTGAAATGTTGCTTGTCCTCAAGCAACTATAAGGATAGAACCGAAGAGCCTATCATCTTCTCCGTAGCACCTCATATAATAAGTTCCTTGAATGAACAAGATGTTGTCTCATCAATAAGTCTCCAAGGTTCTCCCAAGTGTATAAGTATGCCTTTGGTAAAGAAACCAAATGGATCACATCATGAACAAGTGGAATATCCATGGAAGCAACTATATGTGGTCCGGAGGCCTTCTTGAGGCATGGAATCGCAAAATATATTGGGAACTATCATTCCCATGTGAAGCCTCCATCCCCAAGCTATCATCCACAAAAAAGTGAGCTCACCCTCCAACATGGTGACTCATGAAAAATCTCCTCCACCTTTGGCTCCTACAATGTACGTGGGTCGATAATCGAACATGCAGGCATCAAATGGAAAACCCCATATCGGTTTCTCCACTTATGGAAAGTGTAGATTTGTTGTTGATATTGATTGCAATAATGTTTCCCTCAAGATACAAAAGGACAACTAGATCTCTAAAGACCCCCTCCTCTAGTTTCATGAGCCCAAACCATTCCATACAAAGTGAGTGGCAAATCATCACCATGTGGTATCCAAGCGTAAAAATGTTGAAGGTTGGTGTGAAAGTTTGGATGGTACCAATGGTTTCTCCTAAGTGGATACAACGGACTTTTACCAACTCGGTTGTTGTAGAACCGTTAGTGTCAATTGATTTGGAAGATTGGTAAACCAAATGACAGGGTAACATCGACCAATATTTGGATTCCTAGGACCTAGCATTCTCGGACCTCGAGAGGGCTCTCTATTGGGTGCAAAGGATGTGTTATTTTTTCTTTAGGTTTTTTATTTTAGGCTAGTTGTTAAGTATAGGGTTTTGTTGATTGTTTTGCTGGGTGAGATGGATTGGTAGAATAGGTGGAGGAGAGGTTTTCAAACTATTCGTTATGGATTCAATAAAAGTCAAGGGTGTCTAAATAATGAATCAGAGTGCAAAGGCAAGGCCAATCTAGCAAGGTCAATGGATCCTTTAAGGTTATGAGTGAAGTGGGATGGACGATCAAGTTTGTGAATAAGCAAGGCAAAAGGCAATCAAGAATCCTTTGTCAAATATCTAAAACAAGTAGGTCTTAACATCGATAATAAAAAGTTATAACTCATTAGGTAGGGCAAACCATTAACCTCAATTAACCATACTTAAACCGATAAATATCCAAGATAAACATTCCGTGCTGAAAAACACAGAAAGCATACGAGCTTATCTAACTTTAGTAAATTTACCTTCGTAATTAGAAAAAAATTTAAGATCACAAATAACTTAGTCTAGGAAGAGGAACCCTAAACATCATAAATCAAGCTATAAAGAACTCGAAACAAGTTGGTAAGTAAAAGGGCAAGATCGAATGAGACCTCTTTCGATTAACCTAGCAAACAATATTCAAAGAGAGGTTTCAAGACAGTAGTTTGACAACTTCATTGCCAGGCGAACCATGAATCAGTACTTGTAAAATAGCATACTAATCCATACATGAAACAAAACAAGTTTAGGTGGACCTAAGGAGCAACTGACCTCAAGCCGACCAAACAGAGGAAAACATCAAGGTAATAGAAGGAAGGAGGAATAAGGTGCTTACAGAGAATTTCTCAACCTATACTTTTCTCTGCTCTATCACAATAAAGAAGAATGAAACATATGATAACAAGAAACATAAAAACATTAACCATACATCACCATTAACCAAGCTCAGATCCCCGCAAACAAGCTTCACCATCATCAATCCAAGCAAGGCATTCATAGACTCCACAACACCAATTTCTTCTCCAAGCCTATAAAAACCATATATTTCTCTCAGAGCTCATCAAATCTCCAACATTTACAACGAAGCCCTCATGCTCTATTTATCTTATCAAGAGAGGGAAAAAACCCTAAATAAGGTAGAAATGTCAAATTCACCCATAAATGTCATTTATGGCCAAGAGACCATGAAAGGCCCAAGGCACAAAATATCTCATGAAATAAATGCCAAAATAACTTCTAGCACCTAATTATAAAGTGTTTTGGCTTAAAAAACACTAAAAATAAGATTTTTACAATAAATGAGTGTCTTTTGTTGACTTTTGGCCGAAACACACTTAGAACAATCCATTTGCGTAGTGCCACTTCGCAGGGTACTGTGGTGTTTTGTGACCAAGTTTTGGACTACTTCCGATGTTAGATTTGGGTCTCATATGGCTTATTGGAAAGCCCTCGATGAGTCTTCTTTCCAGAAATACTTGTTTGTTCCTGATCCAGCTCCTATAGCCTATTCAAAAAAAGTAAAAAATCGACTCTTCGTAATCGTCATTTACATAGTGCCGTGTGCCCAAAATAGTGGTAGGAAGGTGAAAAAGAGAGGTGTTTTGACATTTTTGAGGGGTCAAACTTGCTCCAATTATTCTGAAATTTTGTGAGGATGATGTGCAAGATGAGAGAAATCCAAAAGTACACTTTTCCTCCTTAATATTCTCCATAAAATACGTAGCGCTAGGGGTGGCACCGCGCTAATGAGCCTTAAAATCTCGTAAAACAAAAAGAGTGTCAAATCCTCTCAAAATTGGTGGAGGCCTTCCTTAAGGTGTCTTGGTCAACTATTGAGAAGCCTTAGCTAAAAATTCAAGACCGTCATGCTCTTTTTCCTCCTTAGGTTTTGGACTTCAAGGAGGGCTTCCCCCTTTCAATTTGGCACAAGCAAGTTTGTTTTTCTTGGCAAAACAATTGATCATCTTCCCTTACCCAAACCTTCATTTTTATTTCTTTAGCTTGACCTCCGTGTCCTCTCAAGCCATGAAAGGATTCCGATCATGTTCAATTTCCATGGCAAGGAGTTCATTTAGGAAAGTTGCTCGTTAGGGACAATTTCTCTTCCCTCTCCGTCTCGGTTTCCGTGCTTTCCTTAACTCCCATGGTTCTAGGCCTCCTCCTAGTTTGGCCTTCTTCATCTTCACTTCTCATAAGTGCCCATGTACTCCTCTAGCTTCACTTGTGCTTTTTGGGCTTTCTTCTGTGTTTGAGTGTTCTAGCCCATAGATGGCTTGTTGGGCACTCATTTTCTTGTTTTTTATTTGATAGAAATGGATGAAATCTTTAGCTCTCTAACTCAAGCCTTCTAGGTTTTCTATTTGTGCATTTTTGTCTTGGAAGAGGGAGTCCGAAATTCTTGTTTCATCTTCTTCATCACTACCATATGGATAAGCTCAAACTCCCTTTCTACTTCGTGATCCTCCTCTTCTACTTTCACCGTTGCTTACCCTTTTCCATCTTTCTCTCCTTGTCAAGCCTTGGAGTTGATGCGTATGGCAAGGCCCTTGCCTTTTGGAGGCAGCAAACAATTGCCTTGGACCTTTGTGGTATGGGGCATGTTAGGGAGGAGTGATGGGGGTTTCTGTAGTGTCCTTATCTTGGCTTTGACCCTTGGTTTTTTTCATCAACTCCTTCATCTTTATCATGATCTTTATCAATCATCCCATGCTCGCCTTGATCATTGCCTTTTGACCTTCAAGACCATTATCATCTTCTTATTTTCTCACTACCTTCTATATTGTCACTTTGGTCTTTAAATTGATCATTAGCCTCTATACTTGCATCAGCTTTGGCCTTGTTCATCACCAAGGTCCCTTTCTTCATCATCTTCCTCATGACCGTTGTCATTCTCATTGTCATTAATAGATTGATTGGTGGTCATGACAAATATGACAAATTTTCTGTGACTATCATGACTATCTCTTTTATTGTATATTTCCTTATTGACCGTCCTATCAGCTTTATTTCCTTTGCCACTATCTTCCTCTTCAAATTCTCGTTTCTTCATATTCATCATATTCCTCCATATCGTCACCGAAGCTACACCATGACTTTGCAAACTATCTCCATGACCAAGAAAATTTTCCTCTTTGACCGTCATGTTCATTGTCTTTTTTACCGTCATCCTCATCATTTTCATCACTATCTCCTTGGTCATCACTTGGTTCATCAAAGACCACCCTTCGTACTTGGGCCGACTCATATCGGTATCATTACAATCACCGCCTTTCTCCAAATGTTCACTTTTTTTGTCTTCACCATTGTCAGCCGTTTTCACTTCCTTCTTCCTCATCCCTCATTACTCTTTCTCTTACTCACACCCCGTTCTACCTTACTTTTTTCATCATTCCATCGTCAACTTCTTGTTCATTATTGCCACAAGCCATCCTCTTCATTTGATGCATCATTGTGAAGGGGGAAGGAGGGATATTTTTTTGGGGTGAGGGTACTTGTGAGATGAGTGAGGGAAAATTTGTTTGACGAGGAGGCTAGGGGTTCAGGAAGACTTAATGTGCTATGAAAACTCTCCCAAGGGACACCTTGTTGCTCCAATTGATGTAAAACCACTATATTGATCAAGGAATGGTGGAACAAGCTATGGATTTTTTTGAGAATAACTCCTCCTCCAAACAATAGAATACATCTTCATAATGATCCTATATAGATAATAATGCATGAGGATTCCGAGATGGTAGGAATAGACTATGAAGTATATCCCCCACAGTGAAATACTTCATGATAACCAACATCAAGGGTGCAATCTTTGTTTGAGGTGTGAGAAAGGAAGACCGTTCATCGCCTCTCTATACCTCGTTTGATGAATGGCTCAAATAATTATTTGTCTAATTTTCCATTTTTAAACCATTTCTCACCCACCGAAGGGATACCGTGGCTTCGTAGATGGTTCTCGCTCGAAATCTCAAAATTCACTTCCGCAAGGTTTGATCGCTTGTTGTGTAAATTGAGGATGAGGAATCTTGTAAGCTTAGGTGGCTCTTGACATATTTTACCTTTTTCACAAATTGGAAACATCTTGTATTCCTAAAGCATGACAAGATTCTAAGAGAGGAGGTGATGGAAATTGTACTTTGAGGCTCCGTATATTGACTTTTCCTCTCCCTCTTATGCTTTGGTCTAATAGTTCTTTGACCACTTTCACTACCACCGTTGTTTTCAGCCCCGATACGAGGATGGGAGACACCGGTTTGCAAATTGGGGCTTAATGAAACAAGGTGACGAATGATGAGGCTAAGCTTTGGTGAATGAGGGGTATGGAGGTTAAGGTTTTTACGGCTTAGTGGCTTTGGAGCTTTAAGGAAGCCCTTCTCATATGTGTTTGCAAAAACCTTAACTCATCCACCCTTATATGACATTAAACCGATTGCAAGAAGGATTTCAACAGTAGGCTCCTTTGTGTGAATGGCCTAGGTTTACCTTCCTAGGTTTTATTAAAAACCGCTAAAGACAAAAATTAATTTGAAAACTTTCTGGAGACAAGGAGAGGAAACTACTTACCAATTCCTGACCTTCTACAACCTTGAAGGCACCGAGAAGATGAAATTTTTGAATTATGGCTAATTTTCCATGTTTTTTCCAAAAAATGATTTCCGACCAATTTCCATTTTTCTATAAAAAATCGCCCACATTTTATACCATAAAATTATTTTACCTTAAAAATAGCAAAAATTTTATATAGACTAATATGAAATCATTAGAAATCTAAATACTTTACCAATATATTACCAAGCATTTTACAATTTTCATATTAGGGATTAGTAAGATCCTAAACTTTAAGATAAAATTCCATCCTTAAGATTTTCCTTGTTAACTACTCAAAATTCATGCTAGGATGTTAATTCCTATTCCTAAAATAGAAAATTATAAATCTTTGTTATTCATTTATAGGCACACATATATATTTCAATAAAGAAGATTAATTTTGATTCTCAGTGTACCCTATCCTTATCCTAACAATGGGGTTTTTCATAGTTTAAATGTTGTTCCTTTCCCCGACTGCTTAAACAACCCCAATAGGGAACAAAATAGAGTAGCCCTTTTAAACATGTATGAAAGTACAAATTTCGTTTTTGGTTAACTGCTTTTCCCTACTCTATATTTTATTTTAATTTATTTATCTTGGCAATGCTTTATTAACACAGTATAGAAAGCGTAACTTTTCAATACTAATTATGTCATTATATATAATTAATAATTTAATTTATTTAAATACTACTCTCTTCCACTAGTGTACAAGAAAAGTGGTAAGGGAGTTCAATAAATCAAAATGGTTTTTATAACTTTACCACATATCACCCTTAAATCGTTATAAACTAGTGATATGGTCATTATTGTACCATACTTATTAATGCAATGGTAATAACAAAAAAATTTGCATACGTAGTCTAGAAATTATACCAATTTATACTTAATACCCATTTTAGGAATTTATTTCTTCATGATAACTTGTCTATTAGTTTTCCCCATATAATAATGATTCTACCTTCCTAATCTCATCCTATTAGTACCGAATAATACTCGATAATAATTTATTAAAAAAGGAAATAAAAACTACATTTTGATGCCCATTCCGTGTACTCACTTGGTATTGAATGGTACTAATTGTCATCAATACTGCATAGCAATAAAAACATATAATTTTAGTAATGTGTAGTACTAAGTGGACATTAAAACGACACAAAAATTAGTACTACGTGCTACTTTCTATGATATTGAACTAGTACTAGTTCCTCAATATATAAGGCTGAAAATAATATTAGTTTATCATTAATATAAGACATAAAATGAATAATTTAGGAACTTATGCATTCATCCTATAAACTCGTCATTAGCATGACATAAGGATGAATGCTAAAACCTCATAGATGTCACATAACAACTCCAAAGACGATTTTCTCCTATCCACGAGCTCCTCCCCAAAGCTCTCCTCAAGTATAGATCTTGCCTTTCCCTCGGTACCTACAACCACTCTGTCATATTGGTCAAGGCACTTTTAAGCCAACTCCTTCCTCAAATAGTTTCCATAATGGCGGCCCCATTACTCTCATTATTGTTTCCCTATAACCTACGGTTTTCTTTTGTTCTTTCACAATCTGTTTAAAGCTCGCTTTTCCACCGCATTATTTTTTTCCTACCCTTCCGAGTGAATTTTCCTCTACTAAGGTATCATTAGATATTTTTCTTCCATCTAATTTTTAATTTAATGTATTTATCTCCAAGGGAATATTTTGGGATATTAGGAAAGTATAAAAATTCTATCCTACCCTCACGTACTAGAATTTTGGGATCTCTTAATACTGTCTTTTCCAATTTAGTATGAAATCTCCTCAATAAATATTTAATAATATAATTCTTCCAACATCATAATTGTTTCCACAGTCCACATTGCATTTGTCCTATCTTACATAATTAACCTAAAACATAATAAACTACAAATCTGGGTATTACACTTAAGAATATTAGATCTCATGTTTCAAAAATATATTACTTCACATAAGCTTAATGTTCTACAATTCAACAATGAAGGAAAAAGATCAATGTCGTTCTAAGAAAAGAAAAATTATAGAAAACGACGAGGAATTGGTCCTTGGCTCATCTTGAGTGGTGTTGGAGGTTAATTAAAGGGGGGGGCATTTGGTAAAACTATGAGGGATCTAGTGGAACGAACGTAACATACTTTCCACTTATAATATAAAACTTAATCCAATTATTATAAGAACCAAATTATATCTAAACCACAAGGAATCATTTCCATAGCAATGGTCATTGAGACATGTACGACTTGTGATAGAAAAAACATACAACAACAAAAAATGAAGCATTCGAAAGGTAATATTCCTAATTGTATAAATGATTTTCTAGAATTCTATGTATATATTACTACAAACCATTCATTTAATAATATAGTTTTTATTATATTTAGTTTTTGATATATCTAAAAATAGTTTATTACTTTTTTCAAGAATATTATGAAAATCTCAAATTATCAACGCGTCGATATGTGAAACATGTCAAGAGGAATATCCAAAAAGTGTATAAGAAGATTGTCAAAGAAATGGACATAATTGCATCACTAGAGAAGCCATCTCAACAACACGTGCTTCAAATGTATTGAATCATGATTGACTTTGTACATATTAAAAAAATAGTATTAAATATTAATTTTCAAGTATTTTCTTGCATAAAAGAACAAAATATGGAACTCATTCAACACATAAAACTCGCGACAAGGAAGAAAAAGGTTGATTTCAAATTTTGTGAATAATTGTTAATATTTCCTCTTATAACAACTCAATGTTTCATTTTTTTATATTTTTTAATTTTTTTTATCGGGCAACTATCCTTGAATGTCTTCAAATATGTGCTAACATACCAAGAAGAGCATTGCAAGAATTGATTGGAATTGGGTTAAATAAGGGTTGTGAGTATATGTTGGCATATCAAAAATTAATTGTGGAATTTGTAAGTATCTATGTTGTTTTACCTCTTTGAGTTTATAATTAATAGAACAAAAAAATACTTTGTATTAAAACTATGGTTTAGAATTGGATTTACAACATGAAGGAACAGATTATGAAACTACGCCAACAGTATAATTTGTTACAACAAGGCATGAGACTTGCTTTTGAAACAATATGCGTTAGCTTATGAGTCACTTCTCGCTAAGGTACATTTCTTTTCGGGCTTAAATTGATGTATATTATTTATTTCAATTTTCTATTATTCTCACCAATGTAGATACACTCACCATACTTTATTTTGTTGCCTATGTACGGAGCTACAAGATTAAGAAGTAGAAACCAATTATGCAATGAACAAAGTTTTCCAAATGACCCAAGTCATGTAAATAGCTCAAACACTAACAATACCTAACAAAGAATAATGATCAGGGCCATTATCAATGCAACCTATTTTTTGAAATAATTTTTTGTTAAAATCATACATTTTGTTCAATGTAATGGACATAGTGCACTAATTTGAAATATAATGTGTTACCAATAACAAAACCATTTTTTATGATAAAGATCCTCTTATTGATATATAATAAAATACATTTTAATTTATTTTATCAAGTTATCCAATGTCGTTGTGATATGTTACACCACTCATTAAATATATGGAAGATTAAATGTTATAATGAAGAGATATGAAATCTTATAATATAAAAAATTAATCCAAACATAATATATAAATGTACCAATAAAATTTTAATTTATATGCACAATTTTATCGACATATGTCGATTTTTTTGATGAATAAAAATTTTTAAAAAATTACAATAATTGCATTATCACGTGTCGATGTTTCCAAAAAAGAGAAAATATCATTCAACAAATCGGTGTGTTTGTAACATAAAAACACACCGATGCTTTATTTTATATAAAAGAATTCGAAGATTTATTTTTGAATGTTTGGCACCTTTTAAGAAAAAAACGATAGCACTAAAGTATGCTTATCTCTTCAAACATCCGCGATGTTTGAGATTAATGCCCTAGTGCATTGTAATTATTAACACACCAATGCTTTCATATAACTAACTTCATGGTCCTACAAAATATTATTTCCAGCTCGGTGCATTATGAAAACAACATCAGTCCTTTTGTATAAGTAATGTGCTAGAGCCTTTGTACAAATGATTCACATAAGCGCCGCAAGTTTAAAAAAATCAAGGACACAAATAGCTTATTTTTTATGTTCCCGAGTGTCGTTACTTAAAATAATGCCCGGGGCTTTTTCTATCTCTTAGCACCGATGCGATATATATTACGCACTCATATTCTTTCCATTCAACGCCTGTGTTGCTTTTAGTTAAGTGCATGTTACATGGTGCTTTTATGTATGTAATGCACCAATGCTACTTGTTCCATTAAGTGCACCACAAAAAAAAACCCGCTAGAACCTCCGCCCCGCCGAGATTGTTTCAATTGTGTCAAGTTCTATTAAAACCTATGCTAAAGCATCCACTATTCTAATCAAATGTTTTTATAAATTTGTTTTTTGACATTTTTTAATACTTTATAACACTAAAAAATGCTCAGATAAATTTTTTCTAGAATGATTTCCATTTTAGTGTAATGACATACATCGAACGTTAGTAATAGGAACAAATGCAAAACCCCACTCATTTCTTATAAGATCCAACCAATAGATAGTGTAACCATATGAAGGGTAATCATCATATCTTTGACTAAATATAACAAGAAAAAATTTCCTTTGTGAAAGATAGCATCCTTTGGAGGTGTTACACCACCAAAAGGAGGTCTCGGCCCTACTCCAAACTATGTATGCACCGTGCAAATAAAAATTGTGATTCCATGTTTTTGCACACATGTTTCAAAGATAACCCAATCATATTTCTATGTACTAAATTTTTATAACAAAGATAAGAATCCCCACTCTCCAATATTATGACATTCAATATTTGTAAAAGGGTTTACTATGAAATAATTACCTGGAATGCAAAGAACTTCCACACATGTTGAAACAAAATCATCGGAAATAATTATGGCATTGAATTTTGTATCCGGCGGCAGAAGAAAAATAAATGGATAATTTTTTCCTTTCTGCCATAATATGCAACAAATAAATTATCCTCGATATGAGCTCGCAAAGAAATAAATACAAATTCTATGTTTGGCAGCATCGATTGCAAGCAACGAAAAAAAATTCATTTTCCAATATAATACTCACTCCTTACAAAACCAAGCAAAATTTCATTAAGACCGATAAAGGAAGCCAATGAAATATAAGCTCCGCAATATCAAATGGAATAAATCCTCAAATACTTGGATCCATGAGAAAATCAAAACTTTTCGAAACCAAAACAAATATTGCATGTTACATTACCAAAGATAAAATCCTTTAAAAATACTAATCTTATTAAACATGAAAATTATAATCTTAAGCATGTTAAAAATATTATTAAGATACATATATTGAAAACTAATAACATTATTTTAACAAAATTTCAAAAAAAAATTGCTTTCTTGAAAAAATTGGAATTTTTCTTGTAAAATGTTATTTCAACTCACAAATATTGGAAAATAACATTACCACATATATATAGCCCCGTTGACTGGGGTCGTGGTTCCCCTCCCACATCCGCACGAAGTTGTAGGCTCAGATAGTGACCCCTTCAACTAATTTGTGTGCAATACCATCATGGATTCCGTACCACCCGACTAACTTCAACTCTTACTACTATCGAAATATTGTTTATCAAATTCCATGCCACCAATAAGTTTCTTTTACTTTCCTTTTCCTTTGCAATCGTCTATGTTTCAATTAAAACCTATTGTGAGGTCCAATAATCTAACCCTTACCCATGTGAATATATTGTTTTTGGTCCACATCCTTTAATGAATTACCTAATTTTCTCCTTTTGGCTTTGTACAATCAATTCTCTAAACTACAAAGCTAAAGAAATCTAAATTGACAAAACTATAGTTCACAAAAATACAAATCTTCAAAACTAAAATTAAACAAAGTTATATATTGAAAACTAAAGTGCACAACAAATTCCATAACAAAACATACATCTCTCGCATTCCTTACTTGTAGCATACCGCCACAAATTCTATAAGAATATTGAATGGAAATTCCACAATATTGTCTACAATATTGTCTATATGTTTTTACATCCACCACCTAATCATAAGAGTGGAATGATAATTCACTACTTTACTAATTTTGAAACCAATTTTATGTTATAAATATAATGAGTCAATACAACCCCACATTTTCTATTGATTTTAGTGCAACCAAAAAGAAATTTTTTATTTAAATAAAAGTAGAATTAAAGAAGCTTATAGAAAAATCAAACGTTATAATCAACAAATATTACTATTCAAGTAATTGTATGTATGCACATAGTTCCCTAGTATTTTTGGATATATATTGGCATGAAATTTGATCTCTAACAAGCACACCTTTCCTCTGATTTAGCAATCTAAACAATCTCGAATAGAAAATACACAACTTGTCGAGCAATAGAGAACGAAATAAGTTAAGTAATGCCAAAAAAGTGTTGTTTCATTTAATCCATAAAATTGTGTTATTTTCTTCTCGTATTGAAAACATTTTTTGATGAAAATTAATGCCACGATCACCACCATGCGCACCTTCCGCCTTGCATGAGGCTTTGATCCTTCATCGCACACCCTTCAAGCTTCACATGAGGCTTCTTGATCCTTCACTCAAGTTTCCACCACTCATTTAACTCCCTCTCTTTGCAAATCTGCGGGATCTATTTATTATATGAATAATATTAGGCCAACAATTGATCGTGTCCTTTGATGTATGAAATTCCTATCCACCACAAAGTTCAAGTATATAAGCCTATCCACAAACATGTTCTTGCAACTCTAACATTCTGATAGAAATAATATGCATGCTTAGTTAGTTAATTCACCTCCTAATGATTGTTAACCATAGTCTCCACCCATCGTTTTCCCATCTTCTCCTAGAAACATGAATTTTTTCGTTGAAATACTCCCAACCACCGCCATGAATAAAAGTGGCAGCAACCCACACCTCAATTGAATTTTTGTGCAGGGGCGAAAGCCCGTGTTTTCAAATCAAGGCATTTCACGCAAAAATCCGTGTTCGTAGCACTCAACCCACCCCGCATTTAAATCTTTACCCGCCGTATTATCCTACATGTTTGCCCGCACTTCGTAGCCCACAACATTTATCCGTTAACCTAAGCCCTTTGTCGAAAGTTACATTTCCGCCGATGTGATACTGGGACCCACTATATCTTACCGCATTACCAACTACCCAAAACCTTTTCATTTTGCTTTATTCTCTACCTTTTTCGCTTTTTGCACGTCCCGCCGCTTAACCGCCCGCACACCGCACTTTCAACTTTTAACGTTTAACTTTAAGCCCCACATCGAAACCTTGTGATCTCGTGATGCAACATCATTATCGCACATCGTATATTATAAATTTCTGCATTTCGTAGCATTTACCTTTTAGCCCACCCGCAACCGCATTTCGCACTTTTTACATTTTTACCCTTTAAGCCACCCGTAGTTCGCACTTCGCATATTTTAAAACTTACCCCCCAGCCCCTCGCAAGTTATGTTATTTTAGTTGCGATGCGATCACAATCAAATGTGGCAAGCTCGTGGAGAATAGCCCACATAAGTGCCCACAAGCTCGTGGAGGATAGCGCCCACAAGGTAAACGGATTTAAGTTGTGATGCGATAAGTGCCATCGCGCATCGAATTCGGCAAGAACTTAAGGTTTTCCCATATCACGTAATGTTAAAAAGTTAAAATCGTTGATTTGCGATGGAGGGTGGGATGAACCGTGGTTTTAGAGCCAAAACCTATAATATTTCAAGTCTCGATCTTTGTTTTTTTGTACGTTGTTTCGTGTAGAAAACAACATCAAAGAGGAAGGATGTCGGAAGAAGCATTCGTTCATTCTTGCATTGAATTGCTTCCAATTTTCGTGCTTCGCCTATTTTGTATTAAAGGGAATGTGTATTAGAGATTAATGAATAGAGAATATTTTACTAAATGAATATAAATAGAATTCCTCTCATGTGTTTCTCGCTCGTTTTGTCCTTCTGTGTGAATGTTATTTCCGTAATTGAATTCTCTTCGTGTTGTGGGGGAAACATATCCCTTTGTTTTTTTTGTTCACATTTTGCAACATGGTATCAGAAAGGTGGTGGAAAATGGTTTCCTAAGGACCACAGATGCAACATCATATAATGATTTGACACAAGTAGAAAGATATTTGTTGAGGGATAATAAGAAGAAGGACTTAAATCCCTCTTCTATATTTTCCAAGCACAGACATGGGAGTATTTTCCCAAGGGTTGCAAAGAATAACGATGCCTAAGGAGGCATGGGATACCCTCCGCACAACCTATCAAGGCATGGCAAAGTGTGAAGAGCGTAAAAAATTCAAATGCCGAGAAGAGATTAAAAACTCTTTCTATGAAAGAATATGATAATATAGACTCATTCTTTACACATGTGAATGGGTTGGTTACTCAAATCAAAGTCTCGTTGAGAGACACTTGAAGAAAGGAGAATAGTTGAGAAAGTCTTAAGAAGTCTAACATCAAGGTTTTATGCCATATTTGTGGCCATAGAAGAGACAAAGGATCTTCCCTGCAGTTTCTGATGAGCTTCATGCATCAATGATGTCTCAAGAGCACAACCTAATAGAGAAAAAAACTCTCATTTGGAGCATTCATTTAAGACATAAATGTATTTTATGAAGGTAGAGGTCGAGGAAGATCAAACTAATGAGGAAGAGGAAGAAGCCCAGCTGCAGGTGGAAGAAGCGTACCGCAAGCACAAGTGTAAGGGGAAACAATCGTAACTAAGCCAAGGGTCAGTTTTACAATCAATCACAAGGATAGGCATGATAAATTCATGTCCAATTTCAATGGTCATAAAAAAAGTATGGTCATTATGCAAATGAATGTAGAAAGAAAAAAAAATGAAATGGGTAGTAAACCAAATCAGAATTTCATTAAAAGAAAATCGTAATCCATGGTAGCATGTTTTTAGCTTGTAATGTAGCACAAGAAACAATAAGATGTATGGTTCTTAGATTCAGGGTGTAGCAACTATATGATCGGAAACATAGCAATTTTTTCCTATCTAGATGAGAGTGTAAAATTCAAGTGACACCCGGGACTGATAGAAAGGTATCTATCATGGGAAAAGGAAGAGTAAACATACAAACAAATAAAGGGAGATAATAAGTTTGTGCCAAATGTCTATCATGTCCCCGGCCTCGAAATGGAACTCTTCTAAGCACGGACACCTCATGCAAAAAGGCTACAATGTGGTTTTTAAAGATGATGTGTGCACAATCATGGATAGACCTCCAATTAGACGCATCATTGCAAAAGGCATATGATGTTGTATTAGAATGTTTCTCTCAAGATGAGATCGTACTTGAAGGAAGGAGGTGTTGTAGCAACCTGTCACACAAATAAAGGCAACCTTCAAGAAGAAGTGAAAGATGAGAACTAGTTATGGCATTGAGATTTGGTCATCTCAATTTCAAAGGTTTGAACTTGCTGTACAGGTGCATGGTAAGGGATTATCACTCATACAAGAGAAACCGTATTGCACTTATGTGAAGGTTGCATCTTGCGTAAAAAGATTAAAAAACAATAAAATAATAAAACCATTTTTTCAAATTTCGTATTTTTAACTTATCTCCTTAATGGTTAACTCAAATTTCGAGCGAGAGATTGCTGGATGCAAAATTTAATTCCTCATCCAGAGTACCCATGTTGAATACATTTTATGGACCCTACTACATGAAAAATTATAAATACAAGAAACAACGTGATTGCAATCACATTTTTCATGTATTTCTCATTTTGCGTGTAGCATAGTCCATCAAAAGTATGCAACATGGGTAATCCTTCAATGGGGAATTAAATTTTGCATCCAACGAATATTCCCGTTTGAAATGTGAGAAACTCAGGGAGATAAGTTCAAAATACGAGTTGAAAAAAGTAGTTTTTTATTTTTTTCCTCTAAAAATTTGATGATGTAATCAAATTTTATTTTTTATTATTTCCACTATTATTTTATAATTTCCTTAGAGGCCCATTTTAGACCTAAAAATTCCCCTAATGCACTTTAAACGATATTAGGTTAAGCTATTCCTTGTGCAACTTATATTATTAATATATGTCCAACCAAAAGTGTGATGAACGTAGTTCCGTGGGTTAGCGACAAGGGAACAAAACAATTTTTCACTCACATGAGAGTGTTTGGATGTGTGGTATATGCACATGTCCTGACGATTAAGGAAGAAGTTGGACAACAAGGGGGAGAAATGTATATTTTGGATACAAAGTGATGAATCGAAGGCTTGCTGTGCTCTAATCCATCAACCAAGAAAGTAATAATCACAGATGTTCGGGCCCATAGAAGAAGAAGCTTGGGATGGAATTTTGGTAGGTGCCGAAATGCAATGTGAAGATACATGCATTTCACATGAAGACAAAGAGGAATTGATTGCGTAAATTAATTCCTCAACAAATGGCTCCTCCTCCACCTACACAAGCTCAACAGCACACCAAAAGCAAGCAATAGAAAAACATTGAGAAATCAAGGAAGTTCTTCTCCAAGCACACCATAGGGATCAACAACTCCCTTGAGTTCAAGTGAAACCCCAAGCACATCTTCAGCAAATACAAGAAGAACAAGAATAAGAAATTTAAGTGAAATCTATGAGCAAGAAGAAGTTGATAATAGTGTTGGTTCTAATTATTTATTTGCATTATTTTGTCATGTTGATGACCTGTCCATTTTGAAGATGCGCTCAAAGAAGAAAAGTGATTACAATGAATGAAGAGATAGGAGAAATAGAAAATAATGACACATGGGAGTTAGTGGACCTCCTACAAGGAAAAGAAATTATCGATTGAAATGCATCTATAAGACCAAAAGCCACATTGAAGGCAAGATAAAAAGGCACAAGCAAGGCTATTTGTCAAAGGCTATAAGCAAAGAACAATGAAGACAATATAAGGAAACATTTCCACCTACTTGGAAGGATGGAGACAATGCAGATAGTGTTGTTTATACAGCTGACAAAAAAAATGGAAATTTTATCAAATGGATGTGAAGTTAACATTCTTGAATGGAGTTTCTGAAAGAAGAGGTGCATGTTGAACAACCTCCTAGTTATGAGACAAGGCCAAGAAAACAAGGTGTGTAAGTTGCAAAACTTTATAGGTCAAGCAAGCACCACGAGCATGGTACAACAAGATTGATGCTTACCCGATGGACAATGGGTTCGACAAGTTATGGTGAACCCACACTCTACATCAAAAGAAATGATGGCAAAATACTTATTGTTTTTTTCGCATGTAGATGATTTCATTTTTATAGGAAATAATGCTTTCATTTCCATTTCAAAGCAAGCCATGAAAAGTGAGTTTGAAATGAATGACTTGGGTTTGTTAAGATACCTTTTGGGAATAGAAGTAAAACAAACATAAAAAGGGAATTTTTATCTCCCAAGCAAATTATGTTGAAGAATTTTTAAAAAGGTTCAATATGCACAAATAGGCCATCATCAACTCCAACTCTCATGGGGTTGAAGTTGAGCAAGGAATATTGTAGCAAGAATGTAAATATGACATTGTACAAAAGCATGGCTGTTACCTAATGTATTTTACTACAAATAGGCCCGATATAATGTATGTAGTAAGCTTGATATCTAGATTCATGGAGACACCTAAGGAGACAAATTGGCAAGAAGCCAAGAAAATTTTTAGGTATGTGAATGGAACAAAGGAGTATGGTGTTCTATACTCCAAAACGGATTATTTTAAGTTGATTGGTTACACTAAGAGTGATTGCTGGAAGTGTTGATGACAGAAAGAGTAGATTAGGTTATGTTTTTCATTTGGGATCGAGAGCCATTTCATGGCTTCCAAGAAGCAACCAATAGTTTCATGATCAACAGAAGCTGAATATATAAAGAATAGCACAGCGCATGTCAAGTAGTTTGGATGAGAAGGATGTTGAGGGATTTATGTAATGAACAAGACAAAGGGGAACCACATTTTTCTCAGGATAATAACTCAACAATTGCATTGTCAAAGAATTTTTTTCTCCATAGGATAACAAAGAACACATGCCAAATACCATTTCATAAGCGATTTAGTTAAAAATGGTGAAATTTTGTTGCATCATTGTAGGTCGTAGGAACAATTTTCGTATATCCTCACAAAGCCATTGACAAAAAAAGTATTGTTTATCTCGGTAAATGTATGGGAATGATTATAGTGGCAGTTGTGATTAAGGGAGAGTGTTGGAAATTCCCTCAACCACTACCATGAATAAAGTGCGTAGCCCACACCTCAATTGATGGTGGAAGACAAAGCCTGTGTTTCTCAAATCCGAAGGTGTTTCATGCAAAAATCTAGAAAGAATAACTGTACCCTTACTTTGTGTTTAAATATTTACCCTCCGTATTCACCTACCTTGTTGCCCACACTTTGTAGCTCGCAACATTTAACCTTTAACTCTTAAGCTCGTCAAATTTTATATTTCCGCTAATGCAATACTTCCAGGGACCCACTATAGCCATCGCATTACCGACCGCCCACAAACCTTTCCATTTTTTCCTTATTCCCTTACCTTTTCGCTTTTTGTACATCCCGCCACTTAACCGCCACTACGTACTCGCAACTTTTAAATGCGCAACTTTAAGCCCCACACCGAAACCTTTCGATATTGTGATGCAACATCGCTATCGCACTTCGGCAAATTATAAATTTTGTATTTCTATAAAGATTTACCTTTTAGCATCCTCTCGCAATCGCACTTCGTATATTTTAAGACCTACTCTTAGCCACCCGCAAGTTATGTTATTTGAGTTGCGATGCAATCAAAAACACAAGGTGGCAAGCCTGGGGAGGATAGCACACATGCTGTTCCTCGCAAGCTCGTGAGGATAGCACCCACAAGTAAACGCACCAATTTATGATGGTGATAAGTTCCATCACACATTGCAATCGTAAGAACTTAAGGTTTTCTTTGTATCGCACAATGTTAAATGTTAAAATCACCGATTTGCGATGGAGTGGTGGATGGGATGTGTGGTTTCAAACCGAAACCTATAATATTTCAAGTTTGAGATTTGTGTTTTCTACGTTGTTTCGTGCAGAAACAATAGATCGTAGCGGAAGGACGTTTGGTTGTTACCCATCCATTCCCGCATTGAATTGCCTTAAATTTTCAAACTTTGGCCATTTTGTATTAAAGGAAATGTAATTTCTTTTTTTTAGTAGATGAATGAACACAAAAAGAGTTGAATAAATATAAATATAATTCCTCTCCGTGTTTCTCGCTCCGTGTGTGTGTGTGTGTGTGAATGTTATTTCCACAATTCCATTCTTTTTGCTTTGGGGGAAACACATCCCTCTCGTTGTTTTATTTCAAATTTCCAAAAAATTTGTGAAGTATTGGGATTTCATTGAAGTTGAGTAAACAATTATTTCTCCTTTATAGAACAATGAGAACTCTAACTATAGTCTCCACCCTCGTTTTCCCATCTTCTCGTAGCAAAGATGAAATTTTGTGACATATTGGGATTTACATTGAAGTTAAGTAAACAAATATTTTTCCTTTATAGAAATTTATAGAATGTTGAGAAAGAAAGGCTTATTCTTTTCTAGACATTACTATCTTAACCATAATAATAGCCCAACCATTCTCAAGAAACTAAACCTAAGTACTCGTGACGCTTTCATTCTTGATTATGCCCTTGAATCTACCATTATTGATGCTTTTTTTCCTCCGAAAAAAATGGCTGATCGAAAGAGAAGGTGAATCAAGAATAATTAGTAGTAGCCCATAAAGCTATCTAGAACCAAATTTTCGGTTGGGCTAAAGAGAGTGGAATGTTTCACCTCACAATGAATGAACGAATGTTGTGGGAATGCTACCATGAGATATTTAATGATAAGGAGTCGTGTATTACATTACCTCTTTCGTCTAATCTCATTACCATTATAATTTACTCGCAGCCAATACAATTTTTAGAGAGCTCTTCGGGTTTTCGATCCATGAGATGACAGATAATTACCCATCGATGAATACTAACCTCGGGTGATTTCTACAAATTAGATGTTACAAAGAAAAATATTTAGCAATCCCTCGCTAATAAAACTAGTGCTACCACAATAAGAAGACTCCCAAATTACCTCGAGTCAAAATGTGATACCCGGGAAAAGTCGCGGAACATCAGACCAAGCATCACATGCCTAAACATAGAAAAACAAACATCAAACTCAAAGATGAGATAGTAAGGGATTTTTCACAATTTAATCTTAAAACCCTAATTTGTGGACCGAGGAAGGAGAAATTCTAAAAAAATAACGTTTAAAATGCCATCAAATGGGAACTTTTTTTTAGACTTGTAATAATAGATATCATTGTATTTTTTTTCTCATAACATCGAATTTGAGGCATTTTTCCCCGCTTATGAAATAATAAAGAAAACCCTAAATCTTCTAAGTGTTATAAAAGGAACAATTTTTAAATATAACGTGACATCGAAATGTGAGCCCGCAAAAGAAAAATCCGAGAAAAAAATAATTGAAAAAATGGTGAAAGACTATAGCCTACATAATTTTGCGTACCGTATCTCATATACGTGATATAAATCGTCTCTAACAAATTGGAATAGTCATTGGTTTCATTTCAAACAGCATACATCGTAAAAGGTGAACAGAGACATACATTTCAAAAGGTGAAAAAATCATGTCACATTTCATGTTTATATGTTCTTTATTTATTTATTTTTCATTAGTTATTATACCGAGTCCACAACTAGTATAGTATAGCAAATTTTTAATCATAATTTTGTAAAGAGTTATTTTAAATAGGATTAGAGAATTATTTTTAAAATAGGATTAGAGCATTGGATTTAGATATGTAATGAAGTTATTATTTAGAACTACAACCTCGTTGATGCAGAAGAAATTATGGATATGGATTTAGATATGGAAGGAACCTATTTTTTAAGAACTACTTTGGTAGATTGAGAGAAAACTATGAAAATATACAACTTCTTATTATCAATCAAAGGATTAGAATTTGTAGTTAGAAAAAATATTAATTTATTGACTTTAGATAGGGGATCTACTCACTTAATTAATTAATTAATTTTAAATAAGATTTTGAAAAAAAATAATAAGAGATATAAATTACTATTTCAATTTAATTTATGCCCAAACTATTATTTATATTTTATATATTTGTGTCTTTATATACAAAAAATATTTATAACCACATATTTATTAATTAAATTTATTTGTATTTTAAACTACATATTTATTAATGAAATTCATTAAATTTATGTGTCCTTTAATTATAAATTCAAAATATTATAGTTATAAATATGAATCATAATTATTTAAATTTACTTTAATGCCATGTGAATATTATGATTTTTTTCTCTTAAATTTATTTGAAAACAACTTTCTTGATGTGCATCGTGTCATAATGTGAAATCCTTAGATTATATGTTAAGACGATTAAAACATTTTCAACCCTTGATGGAAAAGTAGTTTACAATGCTTATGAAAGAAAAAAAATGTGGAAGGTAAGGCACGTTTACCCTTCACTCCGGAAATTCTCGATTTCGTGAGGCATAAGTGTTACAATACCATTGATGCCGTAAATGCAACTCGTTACAATCCCCGCGCCTCATTGTTGTTAGAAAGGGCGAAACATCATTGGTAGTAGTCATATATATGTGTAATTCCTCATTTCTACATTTACTCTCCTTCAACTAAGGGTTTTTGTGTTTCTCTCGTGTTGGGAGAATAGTTTGTTTCTTAGAGTTTGCATAAATGCATCCTGAATTGACCGGGGCCGTTTAGCGGTGGGTAGCAAGAGTAGATAGTGGTGGATGTGGCGATGGGGCTGGAGGAATAGGAGGAGCACTCTGAGTGCCTCCTGATGCGTGGTGCTTTGCATATGAATACAGAGTGAGGGACACAGCGGCGCCGGGGCGATGTTGTCCGGTGTCGTGGAGGTTCAATGATCCTGGCACATGTGGAAAACGTGGCTATGAAGGTGGATTGTTTCATATCGGGGGAAGATGGTGGCAGCCTCAATGTGAAGGGGGAAGGGAACACTACCCACCCGTTGCTCTTCACCCACCCTTGCGCTTCGTTGTGAGCAAGATCATGAATCCTCACAGAGTTGCATCATCTTCTTATGAATCCCAAGAAGGCAAAGAAATGTGCCAGTAGTGATGGCTCGGGATTAGGTTTCTCATCATTGACCTAGTGAATTTATGAGGAATTTCGAAGGAGATTCGTGTTTCAGACGTAGTTGCTCGGTGCGAGCTCCTGGAAATCGAGGATAGGTTTTTTCTCAAGTGGAAGGCCGACCTCGTGAGTACTTTAGAAAGCCGCGTTATTCTTAGCGCTTCGTGATTCTAAAAATGGCAAGGAAACCTCTATTAAAACCCTGGGGGACCCGTTCTTCAAGTGAAGAAACCCTTGCCCATGCAGGGGATGAGAGTGGGAGTATTCGAGAGTCCTTTTACACCAATCTGGGGGTTTGAAGCTAGTGGTTGTGTGGACTATCAATTCCCCGATAACCGCATCACAGAAATCTTTTACAATAGATAATTTTTAGATCACCCTACCTTGCGTAGCCTCGTTGTCACCGATTCTCGATGCCCAAGGGGTTCCCTTCCTCAGAGGGCAAGGACTGGCCACAGGAGCTTACGACAAACCCCTTGTGGCTTCGATTTCTTCAAACCGGACCTCCAGTCCCTACCCTCAACATGAAATTGTGGTACACCTCTATTCGAGGTTCCTACAGGCATGCCTCTAAAGGGCGCAACCTCGCGTACTCCGACCCGTTGACCAGCCTATGTATAAAGAAAGCGATGCATTTGTTGATGGTGCTTTCAACGAGCCTTTCAAGACCGCGGCTAGCCTTCTCATCTCGAAGATGAACTTATCTCCCCGAGATGAATTCCTTCTAGGCTCCAAGAATATTATAAGGCTTTTAACTGATCTAAACAAGGTCTCGTGTTAAAGTTAAGTGTTCCTTACCTTCTCATTCAAGAAAACATCCTCGATGACCCATAATATATCATCGAAGGAGATCATGGATTTATGGAACCGTATAGACCGAGATATACCGGTTTTACCGATATCACGAATAATCCAAACTAAATATAAAGTTAAAAATATATTGTAAGTGCATCATACAATTAATGTCTTCCCGAGGGAAAGGGTTCATGATAAGTCGTTCAATTTAAGAATACCCTGCAGTTTAGGGGCATTTTCCAAGTGGAATCGTACATCGCCGTAAACTCCAGATGTCGCTGGGAATGAGTAGCATGTATGGCCTAGTGGATTTTGGAAGTCAACATCTCATGCATCACAAATAATTACAAAAATATGATGGTACATTTCGTGAAACGAGATTCTTTATTCAACTCATTTAGAGTTCGCAATGTTAAGCACCATGTATGGACATCCTCTTTAGCATCAAGATGGCTCTCTTAACGGTAGCTTTAAATGTAGAGTGTGTTGTTATTGTGTCTCAAGAAGAATGCCAATGACCGATGCATCAAAAAGGAAGAAAAGGTTTAACGAGCTTTTACATCAACACCGATTAAGTGATGTTAGGATCATTTGGTCCACTAGCCTTATTTTAGCATGTGTAGGTGGTGCTTTTTATTCACACGTATTTTTACTCGTGTTCTTGCAAAGCAAGAACGTGTTTATCTAATCGACAGTCAATTTCCATCCAATGGTTTGAATTAAACAACTTGCATATGGAGCCATTGAGCAAAGATGTCATGGAAGAGGAAGGGGACTTGCCCAATATAGACGAAGCAATATAATGAAAATAAATTACAGATGAATATGTTCAAGACATTTTCCATTTCAATTGGTATACGTAGGTATGTCCCTTTTTGTCATGGGAGCCTTGCAAACCGTCATAGCTTTATTCGAAATAACAACATCTTGTCTTGGAAAAATACCCTCCATTTAAACAATTTAATCGTACACTGCTGTTCAATGTATATAACATATAGTATGCAAAGATTACATGTGAGCATCGTAGTTCCGTCATACATGAATATCTTCCTACCTGAGAATTAGTCCACTCAAGCACAAGGGAAGGTTATAATTTATGAATGAGGAATCAGTTTTCAAGCATTGATGGGAGCCTTGATCCATGTCTATAGTGTAGATTCAATTTCGAATAAATCGTTGTATGTCTCATTTGTTTCTATTTTGGTTTGTTGTGTTTTGTTGTATTGTAGGTATGCAACAATATCTCATCAAAATACATGTTAAGCCAAGTTGATATCAACAAGAAGATGCGGGGAATACTTATTGACTCACCGATTGATGTACTTGATTAATACATATTGATGTCTATCTATTTGGTATTCCAACCCCGTATCGTGCTAGTAAAAAGACTCAACTCCACTTCCCATGTTTCACAATACTAAAGAAACCCAATTTGAAAATACAAAAATGTAGTGAAATTGTAAATGGATAAATATCCATTCTTATAATTCGTAAAACAACTAGCCGGGATCTTCTTGGGTAAGTTCAAGCTCCAAAATATTAAACCCTATATTTAAGGAATTCAAAATTGTGAAAAATAATTTGTAAATAACTAGCCGGGATCTTCTCGGGTAAGGTCAAGCTCCAAAATATTAAACCCCATATTTAACAAATTCATATGCAGCAACTCAATCAAAAATCAAAATTGTGAAAAATAATTGGTAAAGAACTAGTCAGATCTTCCCGGGTAAGGTCAAGCTCCAAAAATATTGAACCCTATATTTAACAAATTCATATATGCATAGCGTGTACCCTTTTTTCAAATTCACCTCAAATTAGTAAAGAAATCAAATCCAATCTTCAATCTCAATATAACGTGAGAATCTAGATAAAGTAAGAGTGTTGAACTCATTAAAATTTGTTTATTATTTAACTCGTTCCTCTCACACCAAGAAACCATTCACTAAATATTCCCATGCTCCCATATTTCATACATCAAAAGAAAGATTCCCCTACTCCCATATTTGACACATCAAATATCTCAGACAAGAATTGTCCCCTTGAAGGCCTTGGATTGTTTCAAAAAATCATTTTAACTAATTAATTTCTATAAGTTTATTTTTCTTGGTTTACAAATGATTTTAAAAGGAGGATATTTTTTTAATGAAAGTTTCACAATCCCCAAATCTCAAGGAAGTTTTTGGATAGAATGTGGTACAATATTTTTGGTGGGCATAGACTTGGTTTTTAATTTGCACATACACAACCGCAACACAAGCTTCATCAAATGGAACCTCAACCAACTTTGGTAATGCTAGATGATCTTTGAAAAGAAATGACCTTGATATATTGTTGTTGTTGAAAGGAGAAGGGTACAAAGCTCTCAAGATAACTAGAAACAACATTTATTATCAATCTAATAATTCCAAATCTCGAGGAAGTTTTGGACAATGTAGGACAATATTTTTGGTGGGCATAGACTTGGTTTATAATTTGCACATACACAATCGCAACACAAGCTTCATGAAATAGAACCTCAACCAACTTTGGTAGTGCTAGATGATATTTGGAAAACAAATGACCTTGATATATTGTTGTTGTTGAAAGGAGAAGGGTACAAAGCTCTCGTATAACTAGAAACAACATTTATGATCAATCTAATAATTCATAATCTCAAGGAAGTTTTGGACAGAATGTGGGACAACATTTTTCGTGGGCATAGACTTGGTTTTTAATTTGCACATACACAATCGAAATACAAGCTTCATCAAATGGAACCCTCAAATCAACTTTGGTAGTGCTAGATGATATTTGGAAAACAAATGACCTTGATATATTGTTGTTGTTGAAAAGAGAAGGGTACAAAGCCTTTAAGATAACTAGGAAACAATATTTATGATCAATATAATAATTTCAAATATCGTATGTTGCTTTTGAGACACAACTAGTGTCACTTTTATGCTTTGGGGCATTTAAGTGCCCATCCATCTCCAGAAAAATAGATTTCAAACTAGTCAATGATGTACTTATTTCTTCTACTTAAGTCAATACATCATGATTCTTGATTTTAGGTTAGCATAATGGCAACATACCATGTTTGAATTTGACGATTAGCCTCTCTTGAAATTTGGATGTTAGACATGTTGACAAATTTGGAAAAAACTTCATTAAGGATAATTGTGAGGGAATTCAAAGGATCACCGATTCTATCGAGGTAATTGGAAGGTCTTATATGGTCAACCTCATGAAATATGGATGACAATGAAATACTTTCCTAAGGGAAAACAATATATGATTATCACAAAAAAAATGCTTCTAAAATGTATGTCAAAAAGCATAGGCATGTTTAAATAAGATACCCAATGCTTTTTTGACTTGGGATTATTTCTAGAAGGAAGAAAAAAAATCTATTGTTGTTGCATTCTTGTAAGTGAATAAGGTTCAATGAATGAGAAGGATTGGCGTTAGATGAACTTTTATAATGTCCGTGTTCTCATTTTGTATTTTTCTATAAGTGAATACTTTCTTCCACCATTCATGCAATCAATGTGTAAATTGAAAGTTCCCATAATTTGTGAATCACACTGGAAAAGGCCATGCTCAAAGGTTTATCAATGAAGGATTGTCAAACTTAATATCAAAGTCATTGGTGAGGTTGAAGGAAAACTAAGCCATCCACCAAAGTTCAATTCTCATCGTGGTCTAACCCACTTGAATAGCATTAGATCCAAAGGGATGAGGCTAGCTACAAGGTCTACCCCACCCGAATAGCATGAACCAAAGGGATGAGGCTAGCTACAAGTCCTGGGTGATTCGGCACAACAGCTAAATTTCTAACACTTAATCCAAAAGAAGCCTACTCTCTTGTGGCAATCAAATGGCTCAAGTTTCTATATGAGGAGCAGACAAATCATAATAAGTACTTCATGACTAAGATAATACTTTAAAGTTTTTAGACCTAAGTATCAATATTAATATAAAAAATATGTAGAAAAAATTTGATTATATAATGTTAAAATAAGACAAAGGAAGAAATAAAACTCATGCTTAAAAATTATCATTCATTTAGCTGCCTTAGGTTCACCGAAAAAAATAGGAAAAAATTTAACACACTTGTTCTACTTCCTTGTATATGACCGATTTTCTTATAATTATAACCATGAAAGGGTGAGAAAAATAGCTTTTACTAATAAAGGATAGTCACTATTTTGAAATCGTATATAAATCTAAGAAGTGCACATTTTTTAATTTCGTATTCAAGCTATTTAATAATCACCGTAAAATTAATCAACTTTGAAAGCATACAAGAAACTTATCTGGCAGTATTAGCCAGAGATATGCCCTCAAAAAAATATTTTATTAGCGTATGCATGAGGGTTTTTGGTAAGCATTTCTAAAAATAATGGAGTTGTCCAACCAACTACGAATTGTCCGCACCGTTAAAAATTACCGAATTCGGGCCAAAAAAATTCAAGAAATTTTACCCTAATAATCCATAAGGGTAAATACCCAATTAATGTTTTGAAAACTTTGGAGTCAAGCCTAACCGTAATTATTGCAAGAATTTGACATACCATGCAATTATTTTTGAATTTTTTCTACCGTAATTGCAATAGAGCTGGTGCACACCTATTATTTTTGGAGCTTATTTACTTGTAATTATCGCAATAATTTTAATCGAACATTTGTTATTTGGAAAAACCCTTTTCCAAGATTTTGGGTTAATGGGTTTCTGGATTTCAAAGAATTTGGAAATTATATTGAAACAAAATAAGTATTGGAAAGAAAAGCATACAAACCTCCATATGCAAGATAGAGACCAATTTAGGATCTCAAGAGTTGAAAAAATCTCGCAAATGTCCGTAAATGTAAGAAAGAGACCACATACGAATTGGAGCTATTTCAACTATAATTATTGCGAGAATTTGACAAAACACCACATGTAATGCTTTTTTGAGCTATTTCTACTCTAATTGCAATATAGTTCGTTGCACACCTATTATTTTTGGTTGATTCATCTCAGAATTATTGCAATAATTTTAACCGAACATCTATTATTTGGAAAACCCCTTTTCCAAGATTTTTGGGTGAGTGGGTTTGGTGGATATCAAACAATTTGGGTATATATTGAAATAAATTAAGTATTGAAAGAAAAGCATACAAGCCCATATGCAAAACAGATACCAATTTAGATGCTCAATATTGAAAAAGGGCTGCAAAAATGTCCGTAAATGTAAGTAAGAGACCATGTCGAATTGAAGTTGTTTCAACCGTAATTATTGCAACAATTTGACACCATGTAATGCTTTTTGAGTTGTTTCTACTATAATTGCAATAGAGTTGGTCGTACACCTATTATTTTTTGAGCCGATTTATTTGTAATTATTGGAATATTTTAATTGTTCATTCGTTATTTTAAAAAACTCCTTTTCCAATATTTTTGGTGAGTGGGTTTCATGGATTTCAAGAATTTGGGCTATATTGAAACAAATTAAGTGTTGGAAAGAAAGCATACAAGAAATCTCCATATGCAATATAAAAACTAATTTAGGCTCTCAATATTGAAAAACCTCGCAAATGTCTCAGATATGTACAGCATATTCATGTTAAATCTATATTTTTTAAAAATATCAATGCTAAAGTGGTGTTGTGAGCTACCATGCACTAAATCAAGGAAAGAGTGAATGAGTAAGAAGCCTCTTGAGTACAATAACAAACGAACATAAATACAATTAGTGCGACAATAGTTAAAAATTGTTATGCCCTCTTCAATAAAGTATTGCTACCAATGTCGATCAACTACATAGCTTTGGTATGATGAATCATATTCTTTGTTTATTTTCTTACCTACAACATGTCAAGCCCAACTTGATTTTTGATCTTTATCAACTACATCAAAGCCTCTTAATTTCGCTAGGATTTAAGTTGTCTTTCCGTGAAGCTAGCGTGTTTGGCCCAGAATTGAAGCATCACAACCCTTACGGATACATTGCAATATTTGATCAACTTGCCTTTAAATGATCCACATCTCAAATGTCGCAACTGCAGACACATGGAGATCCCAGAATAAAGCTAAATTCACATGTGACAGACATACTTAGATATATGCGCTGAATCTGAAATATATCATGCCCAACAATATATAACCTAACCGTAATTGCTAGAAAACCTTACATCTACCGTATATGTCCTTGTGCACAAATTAATTTGTGTTACTATTATGGAAAGCCATAACTCGGGTGGAAAGTGTTTTCTAACATTGATGTAAGAGATTACCAATGAGGCGTATTATAAATATACCAACAAAGAATAGAGGCTTTCTATTATTAGAAAATGTTAATATATTAATATAATAGTATGGTGTGATAATCAAGTTAAGAATTTTTAGAACTTTTAAAATAAAATATAATAATACCGTTTGACAACAAAGATTATTTGATAAATTTGAAGTACAAAATTTTTAGAAATTTTAAAAAATAGAACAGAAGCATTACAAAAAAACTCAATAGTTAAATTTTCAGATATAAGCTATCGAACAAAGCACCTACAATAGCAACCAAGAATCTGTTGCCTTTTCTTGTAAAAATTGCTAGTTTCTAATATTATTGAATAAAAAAATAAAATTACAATATAAGAAATTGAATTGAATGTTACAAAGGTAAAAAATTAAACATTTATGTTTGCCTAAGAGTTTGTGTTGCATATTCTTAAAGAAAAAAGACTACCGAGTGAAAGCATGTCCCCTCACCCACCACTGCAAATTTGCTAATTTCAAGTGGCATGTCTTTCCTTGAATAATAGTGGCCAACAAGAGTTAGGAATTTCTAATATAGGCCCACCGACCATCAACCCATAATTTCAAGTATGGTTTTCCTTGAATAATAGTAACACTGACAGTTGTTAGAATTTCAATATAGACCCACCGTGACAATCAGATTAGTATTAACTAGTTGTTAACTAGTTAAATGATACTTTATTGCCAGACTAAGAGCCACTTTTAATATTTTTTCTCGAAAGGTTATTTTATTTATTGTGAATTGTGAAAAAATAAAACTAGTTATGGAAGTGGTTCCAAGGAAAAAGTGAAAAAGGCCGATGGTAAATGTTTTCCAAGAGCCGAAAGGTAGTTGGACAAGCTTGGAATAGCTACTCCGTTTCTCTCGGGGGATAAGAGATCCATCCCAAGTGAGGAATGGGAGTTATTTTATGGACTAAGGAGAGAGTGGAGATTTTCAGAGCTAGTAGAGACCAAAGGAAAACACTTAGCAACTCGATAAATTTTTCCGAGTAATCGACCGGACTAGGGAGTCCCGAGGTCATAGCAAAAAACCACTATCAACCCGTAGCTTTCTGTGAATGGAGCACGAGGGGCAAGAGGAGGATGTAATCGCCTCTCTTGATGGTTGGGAGGGCTTCAACAGCAAAAACATTGTATTATTCGATAAGTATCTCAGACATTACAAGAATTATGATGTGAACTAGATTTTCATATATAGGTGTTATCTAGTAGAGGCAAGAACATTTTTTATGAGGAGTACATAAAAAGAGTGAGATTTGTATTTATTTATGAACCTAGCAAGTTGTTGTTTGAGTTCTATAAATTGCTGTGTAGGACGATAATGTATTTTTTTAGTTTAGTAAAATGATATAAAGGCAAAGAAAGAAATATAGAATAACTACGTCCAAATTATACAATGTTGATCGTGTTCGTAAGAATGGGGTAAAACCTGTGTTTGGGTTATATTTTATGCTGAATATCCTAAAAACAAGAAGTAGTAGAATTTCATCGAGAACTGCATTTCAAAAAGATTGAAAATAGTATTATAAGCCAACAGAAAATATGAACTCATATTCAAAGCTATTAGAATAAATTAGATAGTTGTAAAGGTAAAACACATATATATTATGTAGAAAATTTCTTAATGACAAAACATTAGAGGATCGTCGGGCCGAGAGGCATAGTAAAACCCTATCCGAAGACACATTGTCCCCCAAGTACAAATGGGGAATCCCTATTTTAATCGCATTTCCGTGGTCCGGACACCAAATAATCGTGAAATTCTTAGCAGTAAAAGGTTATAACCATCAATTTAGAAACATAAAATCGGGAAGTATAGAGTCACAAGAAAGACAACCGTAGACTCTTTTATATTTACAAACCAAGAGACGATAATGAGCGTAAAAATGTGTATTAGAGCAATGTAAATATACTTGTAACTTCTACATAATTTGGAGCGTGAAGACTTTACGTTGTAACAAGTAACTAAGTAGCTACCGTAAATATATACGAAACCATATGAAAAGAACTATAGTAGTTTGGAAACATAATGAGACAAAAGAATAATTCATCAAAGGAATTCATTTTTCAAACTATAGATATAGAAATCATATATATATTCGAAGAGTTACATGACCAAAAACAATGAAGGTATCTATATTAACAACTACAAGATTCATAATCGTGGCCTCGAAAGATATGACCTAGATAATATTTGAAATGTCGATACCATAGACAAATATTTGGAGCAAGCTCGACTTATAATACATTAACTAAACATGGGTAGAAACTGCTTTCTGGTGAAAAAGAGAAAAAAATTGCCGTAGGAATGATAAACCCCGGGTCACTATGCAAAACCCTTAGAAACACCTTGAAAGAGCCGAATATGTCATCGCATAACCGGAATTTCCATCAAGAATAATTTGGAAATAATTGCAGAAAGATAACGCCCTTGTGGTAAGGGTACCACCCCAAGCAAAGATAAAATCGAAACTTCCGAGAGGTAAATATGAAACCAACCTTAAAATACAAAGGGAACCAATAAAACCGAAGAAAGACTCTTTGGAACAAGGTATACCTATTGAGAGTAGCCTCACGAATCATCAAACCCTAAGTCGAAATTTCAAGCCATTTGTAAGGTTTAAAAACTCAATGACAAATAATTGCAAATGTAATATAGAATGTAACGAAAAATCGTAACATGGAAACAAATATATACCTCTTCGAAGTGGAAAGAAGGCTCATGAATAGCGCTCGAGAATCGAACACCGAAAATAGAAGTGGAGCTTACCGCGAGGATGGAGGAAACAAACATCCGAGACACCAAAACCCATACTTAAAGCCCTCCTCCACCGCAATCCAAGGTGTGTTTTCCATAGAAAACCTCTTCCACAAAGCTGAAGGGTATTCCACTCACAAGCGAGCATGACCCTCCAACACCATGGGTAGACATTACAGAGCTAGGTAACAAACTGGAAAATGAGCCGAGTCTATGAGGGTCACAAAGGGTTTTGGCGTGATTAACAGACACTTCTCACCGAGGGATCGATTGTGGATCCCCGTGAGAATGGGAAGTGGATATTAGCGCAAGTGGCCTTGAATCCTTCACCTCGATCTACGAACAATCGCCCAATTGCAGAGGGGAGGTACTCTCGTTAACCGAGAATATTAAATTAGCCATGCTCGTGCCGCCAAAAGTGTATGAAACACAATACCAAGAAGCTTCATTTGTAAATGCAACGTTATGGTATGTAATTAATGTTATCCTATCAACAAAGACCAAGGCTAGTAATATATTTGTGATGATATAACCTCGTGACCATAGTTATAAATACATATAGGTGTTAATACGTCGGTGCAATACCGTGATAAGTTTTGATTGCTTATACATTAACTTTTAAGGAGTAAAAACAATGTTTATGGTAAGAACCTCTTGTAAAGCTTTAAGTTCCTTTTATGGTAAAGAGTTTTTTTAACTCGTAGAGTAAAAATATATATATTATGAGTGTTACACCCACCCTTCAAATTTTATTGTTTTCACACTTCTCCACTAGTTTTAACAACTGAAGATCTTGATAGTTTTGATGGTTTATGCTATATAACAACCAATAATGAATATTCTCATTGTTGGCAATATGATGCAGTAGTGTTTTCCTTGATGGCAACCCATCGAATGAAGATGAAGACTTGAGATTGTTGGCATGTGTTTTCCTTGATGGCAATACACCCGATGAAGTTATTCTTGACTTGATGGACTTGTAAATGATGTAACCGATGTGATATGATGTTTTTTGACAATATGATGTAGAGAGTTGTTCTTGAATGGCAACCCACCCGATGAAGATGATGGCAACTTACTTGATGAAGTTGTGCTTGATAGAATATATGCTCTTGATGAAGTAAATCTGATGTATCTACAAGTGAGTGGCCAGAAGGGAATGAAGAAAGAAATTCAGCTTTGTGCTAGATCTATGATAAAAAGAGTATGTCTCAAGGCATACGCGTATTTTCCTAGAGAAGTCGCGTATGCACGCGGGAAATAACGTTCCAAGTCGCGTATGAGTAAAAAGCGCTCAAAAAAGTGCAAAACCAAGGGTAACCACCATGGTATTGACCCATTGTATTGGGTAATGATTCGTCTAAATGACTCCCGTCCAGAATACCATATCTAAGTAATGTAGTTTTGGGCTCATGGTATTGTATTAGCTCATGGTATCGAAAAAGGGGCTCATGGTATTGAAAAAGGGTAAACCTATATAAAGAGAAGAAATCATTGTGCAACCGTGAGGTAAGTGCAAGATGTCTCCGTAGCTTGAATGAATACTTTCGAAGTATATCTCAATGAAAAGGGTTACAAACTTGAATGATAGATCCGATTGCATGATGCACCAATGATGAAGAAGGGTATCTAGATCCGAAATGGGCTTCATTTTCTAGATCCGTTTATGGAAGGCTTAGATCTAAGATTAAGGCGAACATCCGTCCTATAAAGGGTTGAATCCGGAACCGAACATCTGATCCCGAAGTATGCAACAGAATGGTTGAAGATCCATACGTCAGTTCGTCGCAGCAGGAAGCGCGTATATATGCGCTTCCGAAGAGAAAGCACGTATGCGCAATGAAATATGCATGTACATACGCCGGTTTATGTGAACGAAGCGTGTATATACGCGACATCGCTGAAAGGAAAGCGCGTATGCAAACTAGGGTTTGTCGAAGTCTCTAGGGTAAGAAATGTCTCGATCCGTTCGCTGGTTTACCGATATCCTGGCTGGCTGACATATGTGTATCTCGTTTCATGGTTGATTGTGCTTGAAAAGGCATGGAAAGGTCCAGCCCGAAATATGATGAAACGTGGCCTGCAAGTTGTGTTCTATTGAAGTCATGGATCCTTGGCCATGAAAATTGATGAAACGTGGTCCAAGGTGGTGGCCGAGGGTTGGTAGCTCTCTCCAATCAAGGGGTCGTGCCCTTCCGGTGAGGCTGGTAAACGAGATCGGGGGTCGTTGCTCCTCTGTGAGAGGCCGGTAAACGAGTCGTGGGTTGGAGCTTCCTTCCAGAGGTCGGTAAACGAGCGCAGCGGGTGCCTCGCGTGCTAAAGAGTCCGTACCAACACATATGTTGTAAGATGTTTTCTCTATAATAAAATAAGGTCGAGAATCGTTAGCTATGGTTTTCTCCCGACTCTGGGTTTCCACCTAAAAAACTCGGTGTTCATGTGTGATGGTTTACTCTCGTTTACCGCACATGATTACCGTTTATTAAACATCTCGATGAATGAATGATGGAATGGAGTTAAGTGAAGAACTAATGACATAATTAGATTTTCGTGGTATACGCGAGTTTCACAAAGGGTATCCGCGTACACGCGAGTCTCGTTTAAAGAAAGTAGCGTATGGGTTTTAGAAAGCAAAGAAAAAGTAAAAGTTTTGAATATGGCAAAGAAATACCGCATTCACTCTCAAGATTTTTTCCCAACACTCATTACTATTAATAACTAAATACAGATGTGAGTTTTACCATTATTACAAATGAATAAATTTACTATTTTTATTTTTTTATTTTTACATTTATTAATTTCTCTAATTATATTTATTAAATTCTAAAATACCATTTGAAATATGACTCTTTAATATTACATAATTATTATTGTGTTAAGAAAAAATAAACAAAAAACTGATCATAATACTTATTCAAATACAAAATCATGAATACCGCACTCGTTAAAAACACATATACCTAATCGAAACCGTTTTTTAAATCCTTTTGAGCATCTAACAAAAACATGCATCCGATATACTTTCTCGAGTAAGAAGAGTTGAAGGTCCACATCCAAATAAATAAAACAAACCGTGGTGACAGATTGGTTTATGGGGCTCTACCTTGCTGCTATATGCTCCATATTAGAATCCTCGATTGCTACTTCCGTATCAATTAACCAAGGGTATGATGGAAGACTTTAATACCCAAAACTAAAGCCACAAGGGGAGTAGATACTATCACATCAAAGACATGAGATGATGGTGGTCTTAATATTGTCCAATTATCAAAGATAGGGAGGACAATCATCTTAATACTATGTTAGTATTACCGGCGACGAGGATTGTGATTTTAGTATGAGAGTATCACTACCAACTTAAGGCCACGAGGGAGGAGGGCACTATCATATCATGAAAGGTACGACATGATGGTGGTCTTAATATTATCTTATTACCAAAGTGAGGGAGGACAAGCCATCTTAATACTATGTTAGTACCATTGTGATGATAATGGTGGTCTTAATATTGTCTTATTACCAAAGTGGGGGAGGACGGTCATCTTAATACTATTATGTTAGTACCATTGTGATGGAGGATTGCGATCAATAAAAATACTGTATGGAGGATTGCGATCTTAGTATCGCAGTACCACTACGTCATAGCTATGGTAGTACCAAAATGAGGAAGGATGGTATGGTTTCCATACGTTAATTGACCAAGCATTTGATTCATGTAAATTCTTATTAACCTCATTTATTTATATGACAATTTGTGTATATGCACAATTATTCATAATAAACATAATCAAAACACATATAATTAAAAATAATAGGCATCACAGAAATGAATTTATTTATATGAACACAATCAAAACACATAATTAAAAAGATGAGGGTACTAATATAAATGAATTTATTTATATGAACATAATCAAAACACACAATTAAGAAGATGAAGGTACTTATACTCATTTATACGAATCCATTCATCTTCCATAGAGTTGAATTCCATTTTTGCATTCAAATGAATTTTAAACAACAAAAAATCATATTCTCTTTCTTGAAATTATTTTGCATCGGGATTTCATAAAAAAGTTTATTTCA
Source organism: Pinus albicaulis (assembly GCA_034641835.2). Classification (NCBI taxonomy): domain Eukaryota; kingdom Viridiplantae; phylum Streptophyta; class Pinopsida; order Pinales; family Pinaceae; genus Pinus; species Pinus albicaulis. The sequence continues at coordinate 646,169,353 of CM076574.1, forward strand.
TCTATAACTTAGACTACTACTTTAAGCCCTCTACCCTCACTACTACTAAAAATATTCCATACACATTAAATCAAAGTTTTAATAAAATGAAAAATAAAAAATATTTTTATATAAAAAAGATATGAAATGTATTTAATACCAAGTTAGATCCATCTTAATTCGCATTCATCAAGTTTTGAGAGTGATCAACTCTTTCACCTCACACTCATTCCCCGGACTTATAACCTTCTCGCTTCATTGCCGTAGCATACAGTTCATCACCTTTCATCTCCTTGACTCTTATTCTTCACCATCACCCCCGCTTGCTAGGCTTTAGTCGTTAGCCTTGTATTCTTAAACAAATATGATTTATCTTCTGTTTTATTTATTGTAAAGAACCAGCTTACAGGAACAAATATATCAAGTTTTGAGAGGGATCACCTATTTTTCACTCTAAAAAGAAACTTTAACCTCAAAAGATTTAATTCTCTATGTTTATAAATATCTATAATAATAATTTCATTTATATAGTATTTTTGCTAATTTGCATTATCGACCTATGTTCAACTTCATTTCCATCCGTTTGCTTATTTGAATACAAAAACACGCCTACATTATACAAACACGCGCATAAGAAAACGCACTTAGCGTATTAAACATTTCTATATATATGACTCAGGATTTTAACCGTGAATATTAAGAAGCCTTAAGCATTGGCCATGACCGCGTAAACATCCGTATATTCCTAATACTTTTAATATATTCGTTCAACAACTTTTCTAATCATTTAAGCATCCTAACAATTCCATGTAACAAGCCAAAATCATTTAAGCATCCTAACAATTCCATGGGCCAGCTTTTCAAAATCAAAACTCTTTTCACCCTCACACTCATTCTCGACTTATAACCTTCTCGCTTCACGCGCAGCATAGCAAAAGTTCACTGGGGCTTTGGCCCCCCGACTCTTACTCTTCACCGTCACCTTTCGCTTGCTAGGCTTTAGTCAGTAATCTTGTATTCTTAAACACTAAGGATTTGTCTTTCCGTTTTATTTACAGGAAAGAACCGCTATTAAAACAAATATATCAAGTTTTGAGAGGGATCAAATATATTTTCTTACCTGAAAAAAATCTTTAACCTCAAAAATATTTAATTCCTCATTGTTTATAAATATCTATAATAATAATTTCATTTATATAATATTTTGTTAATTTCCATTGAAAAAAAACCACTCAAGTTCAACTTCATTTCATCCCGTTTTTCTTATTTGAATACAAAAACACACACACACTATACAAAAACACGCCTAAGAAAACACACTTACAAATAGTGTTACATTTCTATATATGACTCCAGGATTTTAACCAGGAATATTATAGCCTTGAACATTTATGCAATATGACCTATAAACATCCGTATATTCTTAATACTTTTTAAGGATATTCGTTCAAATGCTTTAGAAATCACATGTACCCTAACAATTGCATGGAAAAGTCTTCAAAAATCATTTAAGCATCCTAACAATTCCACGTACGCTTTTCAAAATCATTTAAGCATCCTAACAATTCCATGTAACAGTTTTCAAAATCATTTAAACATCTAATTTTTTTTCAACTTAATCATTTTGTTGAAATATTAAAATACCGCTGTGTCTTGGGCAAGAAGAACAAAAGAACAAAGTATAAAGAAGGAAGAAAGAAAGAAAGGAAGACAGAGATTGAGTGTGCTAAGACTCGCATTGAAGAAGAATGGGAATGAATTAAATTTTTGACGGGCCGTACCCACACAAAGAGATGAAATTAACTCCGTTGATGGGCGGAGCCGTTCTTCATAGTGGAAGGACGAATATTTTGGTAGATTCTTTTCTACAGAGAGCAGACTAAATTAAACCAAATAAGCTTTGCTTTAAAGTCCTCAACAAACTTAATGAATGGAAATTGTTTTAACAAAGTGAAGTCTTTATTTTTTGAATTGGCTTTAGACAAGTGGTCCCCACCATTTATATGCCAATCGGAATCGAAAGTTATTTTCGGGAGCAAAGTTATCCTGTTGATATGGGAGAGTTCCACAAAGCGGAACGCTACAAACAAAACATATATAATAATCATCCTCACAAGAAATGTGAGGCCCGTGGGTCCAAAGACCACGTGGGCGTAAATCTATTGGAACCGCTTGGTTTCAATCGCAAGGTTTAATCGTGCGGGATTTTATTGTGTGCCCCGATCGTGTGGATCCGATCGCAAAGGAAGATCTGAGGCCGTGTTTCCAATCGCAAGGTATGATCGGAGGTCGTGTTTCCAATCGCAATCGAAAGATTAAATGGATCACAAAGTTTGTTGTCAAGCCGCTGGGCTTCATTGTCGATTGGCCGATTGCTCCGGCTACCGAGTCCATGGTGTAATCGCAATCGAAAGATTGAATGGATCACAAAGTGTTGTCGTCGCTGGCTGATTGTCGATTGCCGACCGCGTAGTGGTCCCCCACTCGCATGTCGTGCATTTCATATTTTATTAGTTCCGCAAAGGATTTTTCTTTTGTATTTGGTTTTTATTTTTTGTTTTAAGTTTTAATATAGTTTTTACGAAATGTTAAACATATGCGCGACATATATAAAAAGGAAAAGGCCCAAGAGCCAAATGTAATGTAATGCATTATATTGTATTTCAGGAATCGCCGGTGGTGAGCCCGCAGCAAGAAGAAAAACACAAGTATAAGAAGAACAGCAGAGCACCGTTAGTGCATTCTTGAAGAGAGACAAAGAGAGTTGTTTTGTTTAGCACCGCGTCCGTAGCACTATACATATTTGGTGAATCCCTCACTATTGAGGAAGAATTTGTAACAGTTGTTTTTAGTTTTTTTAATGAAAACAGAAAGCATTTCATGCCATCTCTTCGTCCGCAACTAAAATTCCTCGTTTTAAACATCTCCGTGTTGTAGAGGAGTTTATATTCTCTCCACCGTTTGCTTGGAATTTCCAATAATTCCAACATGGTATCGTAGTTGTCTGTGCTCTTCAAGACTTCAAAGAAGCCGAAGAAGAAGACTCGTTGCGCCGTTTCTCTCCACAGCCGTGAAAAGCTCAACAAGTCAAGGTCGTATTTCTCAAAGATAAAGAGCGCTGTTTATTGTTTAAATAATTTGTTCTTTCAATGAAGGAAAGACGCTTTGTTTAAAGTCCGAGTTCGGTTTAAGAAGCAATGGTCGTAAAGAAGCACCGGGTATGAATCTTGGAAGTGTTCACTTGCCGTTTAATGGAAAGAACTATGATTATTGGGCCATTACCATGAGAGCCCCGTTTGTCTCACAAGACTTGTGGGAACTAGTAGAAGATGGTTTCACGTAACCAAATTGATGATGTGCTTTTAATGCCTTAACTCGCGCAGAAAGATGTGTTGAAGAATAATAGAAGAAAGATGCTAAAGCTCTCTTTGTTTGTATCAAGCTATAAATGAGAGTGTGTTTCCAAGGATAGCGCATTAAGAAATCCAAGGAGGCATGGGAAACTCGAAAGTAGCCTATCAAGGTATGGAGAAAGTTAAGACAGTAAAAGCTTCAAGCCATGAGAAGAGATTTTGAAACTCTTTCATTTAAAAGAGCTCTACGTTGTTGACATTTTTCTTGACACAGTGATTGGGATTGTCAACGTATAAGATCCCATGGAGAAACTCTTGAAAAAGAAGGGATTGTGGAGAAACTTTGAGATTCTTACCCTCAAAGTTTGATGTTATTGTTACCACCATAGAAGAGACCAAGGATCTCTGCGCTCACAAAGTGATGAACTTCATGCCTCGCCGATAACTCATGAATAAGAGATTGAGCAGATGAACACTCATCTCTTGAGCACGCCTTCAAGACCCAGATGCCTTCAGGAAGAGGAAGAGGTCAAAGAAAAAAGGAAGAGGAAGAGGCAAGTCGAATAGAGGTGGAAGGACACGCTCACATTCACAGGAAGGAGCAAATTACCAAAGCGTAGCCACGCCAATGCAAATAAACAAGAAGGTGGACAACAACACCAACATGCTCAAGGACAAAGGTATGACAAACGAAGGTGTCCGTTGTCATTATTGCAAGAAATATGGGCACTATGCCAATGAATGTAGAAAGAAGCAAAAATTACATGAAGAATAGGCAACACTGCTAATGTAGCAAAAGAGGAAAAGAACCCAAGTAATGTGCTGTTAGCTTGTAATGTAGCACAAGATAAAGAAGATGATGTTTGGTTCTTAGATTCTTTGATGTAGTAATCACATGACTAGCAACAGAGCAATGTTTGCCAATCTTGATGAAGAAGTTAAATCAAGTGACTAATAGGATCGATACTAAAATCTCTCGTCAGCAGTGTTGCGTAGGCATTCGAGCAAGGAATGGGAAACAAAAATTTGTCCCCGATGTGTATTATGTTCCAGTGTCCGAATAAAATTTTGAGCGTTGCGCCCATAAACAAAGGTTACAATGTTATATTCAAAGATGATGTGTGCACCATAAGAGATATTCCTCCAAGTAAGAAAATTATTGCCGAAATACAAATGACCAAATAATAGAATGTTTCCTCTCAAGCTCAACATTGACTTGAAGGAAAAGGGAAAAGCATAAAGAAATCGTAACTCAAGAAGCCTTCCGTAAGGAAGAGAAAGATGAAAAATTGGTTATGGCATTTGAGATTTGGACATCTCAATTTCGGAGATTAAATTTGTCGTACGTAAAAGGAATGGTAAGAGGTTTAACATCGATAGAGAAGCCCTGACAAACCCTATGTGAAGGTTGCATCTGGGAAAGCAACACAAAGAGAAAATTTTCCTTCGTAGGGAAAAGCATAAGGGCAAAAGCACCTTTGGAGATAATCCACTCGTATTTATGTGGGCCGATGCAAAACAAGATTCCAGCCAAAAAAGTGGCAGCTTTGGCATGTTGATCTTCATCGATGATTTCACACGAAAGTGGAATTATTTTCTAAACATAAGAGTGAAGTCTTTTAAATTTTATTAATTAAAGCTCAGAGAAAGTACTAAAGCATCTTCACACATTTAAAACGCAATATTTACAAGAGTATAAATGTCAAAAAGTATTTCTGGCATTTTTGCGTAGAGAACGCATACACAAGCAGCTTACCACCAGGCACACGCCGCAAATAATGGAGTTGCCGAAAGGAAGAATCGAACCATAATGGAGATACAGAAGACATAAAGGAAAAGCACTTGCCGAATGAGTATTGGGTGTATGAAGAACCGTGTCGTATATATTTTGAATAGATGCCCCACAAAGCTTTGTGGATGAACAAAGTTCCAGAAGAAGCATGGAGTGGCGTAAAATAGGGAGTCACCCACATGAGAGTTTTTGGGTGTGTAGCATATGCACATTCCAGTATAAATTGAGAAAGAAGTTGGATAGTAAGGGGGAGAAGTGCATTTTCTCGATATTGTGAAGATTCCAAAGGATACATGTTGTATAACCCATCCACAAAAAAGTTTGTAATAGTGAGATGTGCAATTCATCGAAGAGGAAGCGTGGGATTAGCATTGAGAAAACAAGCACGTTAAAAACTCGTTTATCTCATGATGAAGATGATGTAGATGAGGTTGAGATTAATAACCCATCCATTGCACAACCTCCAGCAATACAAGGCCAGCAGTGACGCTCAAGCTACAGTAAGAACACCCTTGAGAAGAAGCAAGTATGGTTCACCGAGTACACCACAAGGAGCAGAATCGAGTGCTTCATCAAGAACGGCTACACTGGCGAAAGAGGAACAAGATTCAGAAGCCTTAGAGAAATCTATGAGTATGAGAAGCAAATGAAGGTATGAATTCCTATTTGCTTTGTATTGTCAAGTTGATGATCCTATTCATTTTTGAAGATGCTATTAAAGATAGAAAATGGATAGAAGCTATGGATGATGAAATTAAAGCCATAGAGAAGAATAGAAATATGGGAGTTGGTCGATTCCAGAAGGTAAAGAAGTCATTGGAGTTAAATGGGTATACAAGACCAAAAGCAATGTCAAGGAAAAATAGAAAGACACAAGGCGTACTTGTCATTAAAGGATATAAAGGTACAAGGGATTGATTATGAAGAAACTTTTTGCACCAAGCTAAAAGAATGGAAATGGTAATATAGTGTTGTCCATAAATAAAGACAAACAAATGGAAAGTATACTGTGATGGATGTAAAATCCGCATTTTTAAATGGAGTTTTAATGGAAGAGGTATATGTGAACAAATTCTCTTGATATGAGAAGAAAGGCCAAGAGCAAGGTCCGTAAATTGAAGAAATCTCTTTATGGGCTGAAACAAGCACCAAGAGCATGGTACCATAATAGATTCTTATCTATTGGAGAATGGATTTGAAAAGTGTGAGAGAACCCACCCTCTACATCAAAGAAAAATATGGTAAGTTATTGATTGTTGTCTTATATGTCGATGATTACCATAAAAATGATGATTACCTTGTTGAAAAATTTTAAAAATGGGCCTCATGAAAGATGAATTTGAAATGATCGACATGGGTTTGCCGAGATACTTTCTGGGAATAGAAGTGGAGCAAGGTGAGGAAGGAATTTTTTATTTCTACAAAGTATGTGAATCAAGTTCCTGAAAGATTCAACATGCAGGAGTGCAAGCCGCAATTACTCCCACTGTGAATGGGATTGAAGTTGAGTAAGAATGACGAGAAGAAGAAGGGGATTTCGATCCAAGTTTATATAAAAGCATAGTTGGTAGCCTCATGTATTTGATCGCAACTAGGCCGTATATTATGGCGTCGTTAGCTTAATTTCCGTGTTTATGGAGAAGCCAAAAGAAGTACATTGGCAAGCAAAAGAAAGAGAATTCCGAGGTATGTGAAAGGAACAAAAGGATTTGGTATTTTATATACTACTTCGGAAAATTCATAATTAGTTGGATACACCGACAAGTGATTGGGCCGGGAAGTGTAGATGATCGCGAAGAGCACTGCAAATATATTTTTCATATGGGTTTAGGAGCCATTTCATGGGCTTCTAAGAAACAACTCCCTATTGTAGCATTGTCTACGCAGGCAGAATATGTGGCAGCTACAACAGTAGCGTGTCGAAGCAATTTGGATGAGAAGGATGTTGAGAAGTTTGTGCCAAGAAATCGGTAAAGGGCACCGTGATTTATTGTGACAATAGCTCGGCCTATTGTCAAAGAATTATGTGTTTCATAAAATAACAAAGCACATAGACACAAAGCATCATTATATCGTAGAATTGGTGAATAATGGTGAAGTTGTTTTACAGCATTGTAAAATAGAGGAGCAATATGCAGATATTTTTAACTAAACCATTGGGACAGTAAGACCTTTGAATTTCTAAGAAAATGCCTGGGTATGATGAATAACCTGCCACCGACTTTAAGGGGGGAGTGTTGAAATATTAAAGTCACACCGTCGTGCCTTGGGCAGAAGAACAAAGAACAAAGACAAAGGAGTAAAATAGTGAGTTAAAGCAGTTGTATCAGAGATTGAGTGCGCAAAGACTCCGCATTGAAGAAGAATGGGAATGAATTAAATTTTTGATGGGCCGTGTACCCACAACAGCAGATGAAATTAACTCAAAGGATGGGCGGAGCCGTTCTTCACAAAGCTGGAAGGACGAATATTTTCGTAGATCTTTTCTAAGGTGAGGAGCGTACTAATTAAAAACTGTATTGCTTCGGCTTTAAAGTCCTCAACAAATCCGAATGAATGTCGGAAATTGTTTTAACAGGGAAGTCCTTTTATTTTTTAATTGGCGAGACAAGTGGTCCCCACCATTTATATGCCAATTGAATCGGAAGTTATTTTGGAGCGTTGTCTTGTTGATATGAGAGTTCTCGGCAAAGCGAACATTTAATACAAACAAAACATATATAATAATCTCCTCACAAATACGGGAGGCCCGTGGGTCCACAAGACCACGTGCGCAAATCTATTGGAACCGTCTGCTTCAATCGCAAGGTTTAATTCCAGGATTTATTGTGTGCCCCGACGTGGCGGATCCGATCGCAAGCGGAAGATCGGAGGCCGTGTTTCCAATCTCAAGCGAAGATCGTGAGGTCGAGCCTAATCGCAATCAAAAAGATTGAATGGATCACAAAGTTTGTTGTCAAGCCGTTGGTCGATTGTCGATTGCCGGCCATCGAGTCCATGGTGTAATCGCAATCGAAAGATTGAATGGATCACAAAGTGTGTTGTCAATCCGTCGTCGATTGTCGATTGCCGATCGCATAGTGGTCCCCACTCGTACGTCGTGCATTTCATATTTGTTAGTTCCGCAAAGGATTTTTCTTTTGTATTTGGTTTTATTTTTGTTTTTAAGTTTTAATATAGTTTTTACGTAATGTTAAAGAAAGGCATATATAAAAAGGAAAAGGCCCGAGAGCCAAATGTAATGTAATGCATTGTATTTGTGAACTCGTTGTGTGAGTCCGCAGCAAGAAGAAAAACACAAAGAAGAAGAACAGAACACCGTTAGTGCATTCTGAAGAGAGACAAGAGAGTTGTTTTTGTTTAGCACCGCGTCCGAGCGCTATACATATTTGTGAATCCCTCACCGTTGAGGAAGAATTTGTAATAAATATTTTTAGTTTGTTTAATGAAATAGAAAGTATTTCATGCCATCTCTCCGTCCGCAAATTAAAATTTCGTCTTAAACATCTCTCGTGTCAGAGGGGAGTTTATATTCTCTCCACCGTTTGCTTTTGGACCTACTAATTCCAACACATTTAAAGAAGAAGCCCATGCCGTGGGAGTCCGTGCCTTCAAGCGAGTCGATTTTCTACCTTGCTACAATATGCGTGATAATTATCGTGTAGATTTCCATGTAGAAACCCACACCAAAGGGGTACAACCCCATTTCTACACTGGCCGATGATCATTCATCATTCTGCCTTCATAACATCCTCTACCCATATTGTGCGTAGTAGATTTTGCATACAACATATTGTCGTTATGCTTATACTACCTTCACCATAACCATACCCAGAGGGAGGTCAACAACGTTGGATTTTCCGGTATCAAAGGGCTACTTCCATAATTCTCCTAGCCATGGCCTATTCAAAGAAATAAGTGTTCCACCATTGCTCTTGCATAAAAGGTAGTTGAGGGAGATGTAGTTTTCTCGTAGGTCCGGTAGTTATTGGTACCATATATATAGCTAGGTAAATCACTAATTATTGGTGATGCAAACTTGTCGTGTACTTTTAAAAGCCTATCAAACTAGGTGTAAAGTTGTATCCACTCTATACTTTGCAGAAAGTTAGGGAATCGATAATTAATTTATGACATTAGTTTGGTATATCAACTTATTACAGATCTCTAAAAATATATATATAAGTGTAGTATTAATGAGAGTATTTATTTAAAGTTATCTTTCAGGTGACTTTTTGGAGGTTAGAGTTTCGATGTCGTGATAAGGTGAAAAAAATTGAGGTTGAATTTTGATTTCGTTATTTAACCGTTTTTTTATTATATATATAGATTTAGCACCTAAAAAAAACCCTTAGGGCTTTTAGATTGCATACAAGGTTACCCATCAAACTTTTGTTTTCAATGAATTCCTACTCGATTTTAGAGAAATTAGACCTAAAAAATCCACGGAAACCTTTAAAAAGTGGCACTAAAAAGAAAACTAATATCTCGTTTTTATTTTGTTTTTTTTAACTTCGTTTTTTTAAACTTAGAACAATCACCAATTAATTAATTGATTATTTCAAGATGTCAACTTACTAATAATGTCTAAAAACATAATTAAGTCAAAATATCTTTTTGAAAAGTGTAGTATTAATGAAAATATCTACTTTAGTTGGTTATTTTAGTGTTAATATGTCACCGATATCTAAAAAATATAACCAAGTCTAAAAGCATCTCCTTTAAAACTCTAAAGTGTAGTATTAATGAAAATATCTACCTTTCTAACTTTATTTTCATTTAGTACCACATCATTGTTAAGAGACATCATCTCATCTACAAGCATCAAATTTTTCGATACCAAATTTTGTTTTTTTTAAGCTATAGGAATCACTATTAATTGGTGCAAATATGTCAACTTATTAGTCTAAAAACATATATGTAAATTATATCTAACTTTTTCAATTTTTGGTTTTTAGTTTTTCTTAAAATTTTATTTGGGTAAGTCAACTTATTACTAATGTCTAAAACCAGCTTAGTCTCAAAAGATATCTATAAAGTTTAGTATTGAAGAAAATTCCTACTTTTCCAAATTTTATTTTTTTGAAAAAGCTAGGAGAATCAACAATTATCTGGTGGGGAGTATTTGGCATATCAACTTATTATTAATGTCTTAAAACAGACTAATCTAAGAATATATCTCTAAAGTGTAATATTAGTCATATCTACTTTTCCATAAGATAAAGGAATCACCAAATAATATCTATAAATTATAGTATTAATGAGAATATCTACCTTCAACTCTATGTGAAAGGGTCAAGATAGATGTAATAAGGTGTCCAATTTATAAGAAGAGACAAAAAGGTTGTGGTATTTTCTAGATTTCTAAACATAGTCAATAAAACATATCTATAAATTATAGTATGAATGAGAATATCTATCTTTCCAACTCCATATGAAGGGTCAAGATATATAGATGTAAGGTGTCCAATTTATAAGAAGGAGAGAGAGAGGGGTTGTGTTATTTTCTAGATTTCTCAATGTGAAAACTCTAAAATACTTGTTAATTTGTTTTAATCTAATTTTAATTTTTATAAATGAATATATGAGTATATTATTGTAATAAAATTCAAATAATAAATTATTTTAAAATTAAAATCAAAATATCTTAATTTTTATTAAATTATAAATTATTGTTGATGATGACGATGATAATTAATGTGCACTAGGAATGATATGGTCTATTGGACTTTAAGAGAGAAGCGGTTAACGAAGATTATTTAAAATTGTATTTGTGTGATAAAACAAGAAGGGAGAGAAGCATTCTCGAGGTCATTGTAATTTTGTCTCGAACAAGTCAAGGAGGTTGGTAGTGGGGCATTTTTTTGGAAATGAGAAAGAATGTGAGTAAGTGGGTTGGACAATCCAAGGGAAAGTGTTTTTCATCTGACTCTCTTCTTATCACCGAGGAGGCATATTCTCGTACATTCTTTCGTCCCAAGGTATCTTGGGAATAGACCAAGGCACGCTTCACTCTAGAGTTCGTGAGAATTAGCTCTAATCCTAGTAATATCTATTCTCTTTAATATCAAGACAGAAAAGGTAATTTTGGCTAGCAAACGTGGGGTTAATTACCTCCTTATAGTATCTTAACTTCCTTTTCTCCTCTAACATCTTATCACTCCACAACTTATTCCTTCGATATAGAAGAAATGATGTTTTTAATATTTCCTTATTCCCCAAGATGACCTCCTCCTTTATCTCCTAATGGTCGAGCCAAGGCTTGGCATCCTTATGCCACCTCGCATGAGTAGAAGGTGGTTTTGACTAGAATTAGAAGAAAATTTTGGGAGCCTCTTGGCTTCCATGTTATACAACTTCTTATTTTACATCAAATACGAAACATAGTCATGCATTCAATGCGGTAAAGGATAACTTTAATGAAGAGAATAGGATAAGGAGTATGACTTTTAATATTTGGGTTGTAGATTATGAATTGATTTCGATCATTTCAATCTTTCTTCATGAATCTCTAGATAAGCTACAATCCCACACCTCACATCCATATAAAATAAAAAGCATTGAAAAATTATCAAAGAGAAGTTTTGTTTTAGTCCAAACTCAAAGACCAATAGCTTTGCAATTGTTTTCAAGCTTATAGTAATTGTTTTGACATTACCTGACTCTATCAATATCATTTTGATCATATATATATATATATATACGAAGAGTCGAGTATGTCACTTTAAAAATCAACAAAACACAAACAAATTTAAACACATAGAACACTTTCATAACGTTAAAACCATTCGAAGAATGATCATATTCATACGGCAAACCACATTCCCAAGTTATTTCTAAGTTTCAACTTATGGGTATCTATCATACCAGGTTGATGTAAAAACATTCCAAGCAATTATAATATTAAAAAAATTAATAGGATAAAATATAATGATAAATAAATTTATACAACTATGAAATCTAACATGAAAAAAGACCCGATAAGATATTGTGAGATATGATATTGATTTGCAGCATTGAATGCCATCGTCCAGTCTTACCCCGAAGGGCCAAACACGTTTAAAAAATTATAGCAAAGCTTGTAATGACCGCAGGTGAACAGATAAATTTATTCGTTGATATATAGATTTTGACTGTTTCTTGATTTGAACTTGGACGTCATAGCTGATCTATATTGCACGTCAAAGCTGCTGACGTCGAAAAATTTCGAGTAGCTATCAAGTACGTTCTGAAAATGGAAAATACGTCTTAAATGACGTCAAATTCCAGGGTTACATGAAAAAGAACTCTAGAATTTTGTTTGTTTAATGAAATTGAAAATACGTAGTGAAATTCCAGGTCTGGTCTGGTTGGTTACAAAAAAGAACTCTAGAATTCTGAAATTGAAAATACGACGTCAAATTCCAGGCACCGAAATTTCCCGATAATTCTGTGTACGACAGTCATGTGAGCCCATACGATATTTAATGCACCCGTGAACCCGTGTGTATAAATTTGTTGGCGAAACTCATTTCCGTTGAGGAGCCCCCCGCTTCGCTTGCCAAGATGAAAGATCAAGATTCCGCTGTTTACTCGATAATTCTGTTTCTGTGTGTACGACCATGTGAGCCTGGTGTCTACCGATACAATTCTGTGAGTACGACTATCTGGCGTGAAACAACTCATTCACCGTTGGACCCGTGTGTATAAATTAGAAGCATTTTAGATTATATTGAATACTATTTATGAGAATATAAATTCTGTAAATTTGAAGCATTTTTGAATCTAAAGGAAATTAAATTTTTGTAATGTATGGAAAGCAACATAAAATATTGTCTTAAATATGTTTTATGTTGTTTAAATTTTGTTTCTCTAAGTAATTTTTGTTTAAAAATTGCTGAAATTTTATAAGGGTATAGTAAAAATGTTTTGAACATTAAAAAATACAATTCAAACTATATAATACTTATTGTGGACTTATATGACTCAATTATCTTCACTATGATGTCCTTTAGTATTTCACCAGTTATATATTGCACAAACAATACTTTACTCATTTTTTCCCAATAAATGTTTTAACATTTTTTCCTAATCATGCACGTTTGTAAGAATCATATCTCGAATTATCAGATGGAAATTGTTTCATTTTTTTCCAAGAAAATGCTCTAACATTTTTCTTAATCATGCACATTTGTAAGAATTATATCTGTGTTATCATATGGAAATTGTTTGAGGCATTACAATGTGTTTTCTCAAACTTGTTTTATCTATACCATTTATCGAAAATTAGAGACAAAAGGATTCTCTTAACATTTTAACCCTTTAATTTATTCATTTTAGATTCATTACAACACTACATATTGTTCGTAAAACAAAACATTCAATAATCACCAAGAAGAGACTTATTTTTCCACCTAACATGTGAGACCGACAATTACGTTCGTGTCCCCTCACGCAGTCTCACAAGAAAAAGGTAAATGATATTTGTTTTTACGACCAAGGTGTCACATGTAATAATAAAAAAGTTTTGGGTAGTTATTTAAGATCATTAAATTAATTGTATACTAAAAATACAATTCAAATGATGTAAAAATATGACATTATAAATGATAATAATGTTTAATTATATAGAATTTAATATAAAGTTTTAGATATAGTGAATAGTTACTTTATTAAATAATTCTTTGTCATAAGTGATTAGTTTAAATTACCGCGAGTAGTTTCACTTGAAATTTAAGATTTAAACCTTTTATATTAATTGTATAGTAAGAATAAAGAAATGATTATATAAAAATAAAAAAACCAATTATTCAATTTTTCAATTTAAATTTAATTTAGTGAAATTCTATGAACACTAGAGTAATTTTATGGATAATTATTACTTAATGAAAAAAATTGTAATGGAAAATTTAAAATAGAATTGAAAAATGATTTTAATAAAACGTCATATATAATTAAATTGAATTGATTTTAGCTTAAAAATAAAATATAAGATTCATTATCTAACAAATATATAATTTATTTTTGTTTATATATAATATTCCATGTAATATGTATAAAAAATTTTCATATGTAATAAATTATAATATAATGTTTATTTTAATTTTAATCTAAAATAAATTCAATTTCATTATTTATGATGTTTTTCCTAAATTCATATTTCAATTATATTTTGAATTTTTCATCGTAATTTTTTCTTATTAAATAATAATTATTTCTAAAATTATTATTCTATTCACTTAAAATTTTACTCAATTAAATTTAAATTGAATTTATACTTATATATAATTGTTTCCTTATACTTACTATATAATCAATATAAAAAGTTTATATCTTATAAACTCAAAAACCTTATAAACTCAATATAATTAAAATTTATTATCATTTATAATGTCATATTTTTACATCATTTGACTTATATTTTTAGTATATAATTAATTTAATATTTTTTAAAAAAATATCAAAATTTTTTTACTATATCATTAAATGAACTTAATTTTAAACAAAAATTACTTAAAAAAATAAAATAAAAATCAAACAACATAATACATGTTTAAGACGATATCTTATATTGCTTTTCGTATCTTACCTAGATTTAAAATACTTTGATCTAAAATGCTTTTAATTTACCTATCCACATTCTCATAAATGTTATATTTAATATAAGCATATTTAATTTTTCATAATTTTTATTTAAATATTATTAATTAATATTAATTTAAAATATATGTTCTAATCTTTTTCCAAAATATTATATTTAATATAAACATTTTTAAATTCGCTACCTTATTTAAATGTTGTACTTGTTTTCTTTATACAATAAAGAATGTGATTCTTTCTAAATTTTATAGCTTCAAATTAAGCATATAGAAAAAAAGTCTATGACTGGTTTCACGACCGGCTCACATAGTCGTACTCACAGAATTAATTATCCTTAGCCAGCGGATTCCTTTCAGGTTGGCAAGCGGGCTCTTGCAACCGAAATGGATTGCTGAAATCAGAGTCCACATTGCAAAGTCAGAGTGCATTAAATATTGTATAGTAGCCAAAAACCAGCGCAACACATATTTCCCAACCTATATGTTATTAAATATTTAATAACTCATAAACCTTTTATACTTTTTGTCACTTTTGTTGAACAAACCAAATTCTATAGTTTTTTTTTGTAACCCAGACTACTAACAGATCGAACCACATAATTAATTTGGAGAGCATTCCCACACGTTGAAATGATTTTTTCTCTCACAATAAAGTATATAGACAGGTGCAGCTGCACGACATCAAATGACGTCACGGATTGCACTACATCAGGAATGTGGTCAAAGATTTCAATGGCTATTGCTACCATTCAAATTTCTCCGTAATAGTACTAAAGGGCCTAGATTCACTTTAACTCGGATCTATCAAGCGCCGAGAGGGATTAAATCCCCCGAGGTGCAAACCTCTTTTTTGAGGAAAGGTTTGCACCTCGAGAGATTTGATCCCTTCCTCGGCACTTAATAGATCCGGGAGTTGGTATGGGATCTAGCGTGGTTTCAAAAGTAGTGTGCTACCAAGGAAAATCTATCAAAGATATGATTAATTTTATCAATAATATGTAAATATATCAATATTAATATAATCATTTTAAATATGTTAATTTTTTGATTAACTTGGTCATTTTAATTTTAAATTTTCCTAGTTACCTTAGTTTGTTGAGATGATAAATATTGTTAATAACTTTAATGATGAAAAATGATGAAATAATTTTTTGATGAAAAATGATGAGGGTTATATATAATCTAAATATTATGACCGGTTATATATAATCTAAAAATATGATGACCGGTTATATAATCTAAATATTATGACTCGTTAAATATAATCTAAAAATATTAAGTGATCAATATATATAATCTAAATATTATGACTGTTATATATAATCTAAAAATATGACTAAGTATATAATCTAAATATATTATCACTGCTATATATAATCTAAATATTATGACCGGTTATATATAATCTAATATTATGACCGGGTTATATAATCTAAAATGATGACCGGTTATATATAATCTAAAAATGATGAAATGAGTGAAAAATGATGATCGGTTATATATAATCTAAATATTCAAGTTATATAAAATTAAAAAATTAGGTTAATGCTTTGGCCCAACATTAGCAAAATTAAAATTTATTATTTTTTCGAGGACGTGACATACTTGACATCGTGGTCATATTAGGCTATAGATTGCACCTTCTTAGGCGCAATAATTAATCTCACCCCATTAATAAGTTAAAAAAGTTATATATCATCTAAATATTGAAGTTATATAAAATTAAAGATTAGGTTAATGCTTTGGCCGACATTAGCAAAAATAAAATTTATTAGTTTTTTGAGGATGTGACATACTTGACATCAAAGTTCATACCGGGTTGTAGATTGTGTTCTACTGGCAACAAGTTATCGTTGGTATTTTCAAAAGGTAAAATTTTCGTAATTTTTTTAAAAATAAATTAGTTTTAAAACAAGAGTAAATATGCATCAAGATCGTAGATAAAAATCCTTTTTTTACTAGAGATTTGCATATATTAGGAGTTGTCATAATTATAAATTCTACTAATAATTTTGTGTTTTTTAATTATTTTTATTTTTATGTAATTTGGACATATTGAAAATGTTAAATAGGACATTAAATATATCTAGGGAAAGATGTGTATGATTAAAAGGTGGATCATTATCTATTATAGTACTGATCCCCAAGCCACCATAAATTTAGAGATATGAAAAAAACTTTAAACAAAAAAATATATCATCAAGTGAAAACGCTTCTTTTAATTTATGTCCAAAATTTCCCAATACAAACTCGCCCACAACCGTCCATAAATAGTATTTTAACTACCAAGAGTACAAAACATCTGCCCAAACTATAAAACAAATAAAAATATAAATCATTCCAAAATGGTCTACTCCACAAGTACAAATTACCCACCAATCCCAATGAACCGAACTAAAGCTATATCCCAAATGCACAATCATACTCGCACACATAAATACATGATTTATGTGAACCATAAATCGGTTGTGTTTATATGATTTATGTGAGCCATATTTGTTGTGTTATTCAACAATTCGTCCCACTACTTTTCAATAAATGACACCCAAACCCATTAAATTTACCATCAAAACCCATCAAAGCACATGGATCAACCATAACAAATTCTCGCATCGGATCATACAAGGACATCTAGAAAATTAATCCGTATCACACATATACAATTAATTGATTGCAATCCATGTCAATCCTTGCTACTAATCGACCAAGTGCAAAAAATATAGAAGAAATTGCATTTGTAACATTCAAACTATTCATTTACCATCAAAACCGGCCAAAGAACATGATCAACCATAACAAATTCTCACCATTGGATCACATCACATCTAATTAATCCATATCACACATATAAAATTAATTGATTTCAATCCATGTCAATCCTTGTCACATGAATTCAAGTGTGTTGCAACTATAAAAGAAGTTGCATTTGTAACATTCAAAAACATTCACTGAGACATACTATCACAAAAGTATATTGAGGTATTTACAAATATTCAAGATTTCATTTCCATACCAAGAAGATAACAAAGAGGTATATCTCTTCTTGTCTCAAGACTCACACCGCACACTATAGATAAAATTTTGAGACTCAATAGAATGCAATTTACTGCTACTATTGAAAGTTATTTTCATCATGTAGATGTCCCGAAATCACACACACAACATAGCCATTGTCCTTTGTCCTCTTTGCATAAAATGTATAAATATAAAGTAGATATTGTAAATATGTAAATATGTAAATTGCAAAATAAAAGTTGTGAAAGACTTGAAGAATTTATTAAACGAGATTGGGGATAGATGTTGCCAGGATCACCACCGAGGATATAACACTAGAAATGAATCGAGGGTGTATATAGCTTGAGGTTACAATAAACCGACTGATAGATATGTTTTGCAAAAATATTGAATTGTGTAATTTTATAGATTTAATCGTAAAATGGTATAGAGGTTGTGTAATGGATTAGGAACTAACCCAAACATGATCATTTATCCTCAACAACACAACCCAAGCATATCAGAGATGGCTAAACACTTAGCTTGATTGATTCCTTTCTGGGATTGAAACCTTATGAATTCAAGTGGTTGGCTGCTTCCTAGATCACTTGTTATTTCTAGATTTCCACGCCTATTGTTGTTTACCATATAGATGTCCCGAAGTCATCATTAACAGATAGCTATTGTCCTTTGTCCTTGTGCTTAAAATGTGTAAATATAAATTAGAAGTCATTTATGAAGAGTGTAAATATATGTGAATTATAAAAATTGATGAAAAGCTACTCACCTTTTCACCTGAAAAGTTGTGAAACACTGAAGAATTCATTGAACATGGAATTAGGAGATACCAGATCAGCCACTCTAAGGATATAACAGTTTTTAAAATGAATCAAGGAGTCTATAGATTGGGGTCACAATAAAATTAAATTGATAGATATTCTTTGCATAAATATTGAATTGTTACTGTTATAGGTTGAATGGGTGCATGGTGGACAGAGGTTTTGTAATGGATTAGGAATTAACCTAGGCATGAGCCATCCTCAATGTTCCACAACCCACACATGAGCCTTTATTGGCCAAACACTTAGGATTGATTAATTTCTTTATGTAAGACTTAGAAAGTGTGTGGTGATTCCCACGCAAGGTTGCCTTCAGATTCATTTTAGTGATCCTTTCAGATTTTCATTGTTGTTTCCAACTCCGTAGATGTCCCGAAATCACAACATAGATATTCTCCTTGTCTTCATGCATAAAATGTATAAACATAAAATTATTGTAAACTTAAACTAAATCTGAAAAAATTGATAGAGCTACTCACTGTTTCATCTAGAAAATGTGTGAAATACTTTAATAAATCATTGAACGTGGATTGGGGAGAGATACTTACATGATCACCACCTCTGATGATATAACACTAGAAATGAATCGAGGGTGTTTATAGCTTGGGGTTACAGTAAAACTGAATTGATAGAGTTTTTTTATGTAAATATTGAATTTTGTAATGGTATAGGTTGAATTGTGCGATGGTATAGAGGTTGTGTAATGGATTAGGAATTAACCTAATCATGATATTTTATCCTCGATGTTCCATAACCCAAGAATGATCCATTATTTGCCAAATACTTATCCTGATTGATTCCTTTCTATAAGACTTGGAAAAGTGTATGGATTCAACAGGTTGCTTGCTTCCTAGATTCACCAAGTGAACCTTTCTAGATTGTCGTTAGACAAAGAAGATTAGTGCATGAGTCTAATGATTATTGCTAAATATCCAATATAAAACAAATGCTTCTATGTGATTATTGGTTGCCTTATCTTGTCCCCATTCAAAACAAATTGTTTGAAAATGATCCTCCTAAACCTACCATCAATTCTTTTTCCTTTTGAGACCCCATATAAAAACATACAAAATTTTCTATGAGAGAAATCCTAACCATGTAACACCTCATCTTCCACCTCTAGATGAATTTTCCAATTCTAACACTATCTATGTTTTGAGTTGATGATTCTAGGCTAAGAGGCAGGTAGGAAATTGTAGGCCCAACAACGTTTTAGTCTTAGGAATCACATCAATTTAATGCCCAACCCAACATAGATTTATGATGTTTTTAAACCTTAATAATTTATATAGCATGAAACAAAACCATTACCACAATATGAGAATCACCAACTATTAGAAATAAATTGATCTAGTTTTATTTTGTAACGTTAATGTTCATGGACATGAGGCTCGAGATTTTAAAGGAAATTAGCAGCTCAATAAAACCTTTACTAAGGCAAGCCTAGAGCTTCCTTCATGTCTGCAGAATGTTATCTATAATGTTATCTATAGGAATAACAATATTGGAAAACTCAAAATGATTCCCACTATAGGAGAATCACTAACCATTACTGAGGAAAGGCTAGAGCTTCTATTGAGTTTCTAAATTACATTAGCATGGCAAGCCTGCAACTTCCTTAATGCTTAGGGATTGTTATCTATAAGAATAAAAATATTGGAAAACTAAGAACCATTCCCACAATACTAGAATCACTAAGCATTAAAAAAAAATTGCTTGATTGAGTTTTATGTTGGTATAGTTAGTGTTCATGGACATGAGGCTGAACAATTTAAGTCATAAAACAATTTATAAAAAAAACTAGACTAGATCAACATCTTAACAAGAAAATGAACCACGTTTCACATGTTATATTTGAAATTCCTCCAACATCTACATCATTTTATTATAACACAAAACATTTTATCCAAATGATGTGTTGATATAATTAAATATATACAACCAATTCCAGGTCAATTTCAACATACTGGCAGTAATTTTCCAAGTGAAAATACAAGCATAGTATTTTAAGTGGAAAAAAAAAATTATCAAATTTTTTTTTATTGATATACTTGAATACATACAACAAAATCCTCCTATAGATTTCATTTTTCAAGGACACTGTTAAAAAGGAGTATGTATGAATTTTTTTTATGTTGCTACTATTCTTTATTGTGAATTATCTCTAATATAATCAATGTTATTGAAAAATATTTATTAAAATTTGCTAGAAATTCTAAATAAACTAACATGTTGTTAATTTCCTGTAGGAAAGAAGAAATAACAATAGTCTCTATAGGAAATCAGAATTTAATTATTGTTTACTAAATGCATGCAATACATGTGTAGGTAGATTAATCTATGCGAAGAGTTATTTATGTTTCTCGTACAAGGATAAGTGGAAGGCGACTGACAAGGGGTGCCCAACTATGATGCCCTTCATCAGATGAGGACATGATAGGTGATGTGAATGTCAACGATCTTCCCAAAAATGTTTTTGAGGATGACCATGTGACAGAAGTTGATGTTGTCACAGCATCAACCACATAGCCACCTCAACCACAATCCAAGGGGCAAGTTAAACTAAGAATATCAACGTTATAAGAGGTTGGAAAAAAGAAGACATGTTAGCTTCAATTGGATAAATGGGCTCACTCAAAAAAAATGTAGAGGGCCTCTTATAGTTATGACTGAAGAGGAGGAGGTTAAGGTGGTTAAGTGGTGTAAGGAGATGGACTAATTGGGACATGGGCTAGAATTGATACAACTCAAATCCACATTTTCTCAGATATGTCAGGGGAGTCCAAATCTATTTAAAGATGGGTTTCCTAGTACCATGGTGGTTTGGGTTAAAAAAAAGGCATCCAAACCTTGTATTGTGTACAACTGAGGGACTTGACAGATATATAGCTTTAAATCTACAACCTGCAATTGTGTCTAAGTTCTCTTAAACTCTTTCTAGTGCATATAATAAGTATTATTATGTTGCAGACCATATATGGAACTGTGACGAAATTGGTTTACAGGCAGGAAGGAATTGTGGCATGTGGGTAATTGCTAGGAGAGGGAGTCGAAATGTGCCAAATATTTTTCCTAAGAGTGGCTAACTATTCTATGTTATGTCAATGCAATTGGTGCTTCAATCCTAGGCTTTTATCTATTCAAAGGAAAAAAAAATGAAAAAATATACACAAAATTGTGAACTAGGTGCATGCATGGCTGCTCATCCCCATGCACGAATGACTAAGGAACTTCTTTTAAATTGGCTTTGTCACTTTTTTGCATCTATTCCAGGTGGTGTCTCACCTAAGAACATATAACTATTGATTTTAAATCGTCATGGAAGCCACACTGTTGTGCAAACAATTAAGGAGGCAAACAATTTCGGCATCAACCTATTAACATTGCCTGCACATACTACTAACAAATTGAAACCCCTTGATGTCAGTATGTTTGGCCCTTTCAGGAACTATTTCAGGTCAAAGTGAGTTACATGGATGGAAAATAATCCATGGGCTGAGGTGAAAAGGTTTGAGTTAGCAGAGCTTGGAAGTATAACCTTTAAAACGGCTCTCACACCAGCAAATGTCAAGGTAGGCTTTAGGAGGACTAGAATATGGCCATTGAAATATGATTCTCTTATGTGTGATATTTATTACTGTTGGTAGTTTCATGTAAATGGTCAAGAAGAAGGGCATGTCCTAAAACATGTTGAAATGCAAGAAGTGGATGAACAAGAATATGCAGTTGTAGCTGATAATATAATTTCCCTATCTCAAGGACACTTATATGGTGATGATGATGAATATATAAGTGAACATAATACCATCATGAACAAATTGATAGTGACATGGAGGTTTTTCTACCAACTGAAGCACATGAACATTCAACTGCTGATATTCTTAATGACTTTTTTGATCATGCAACTGGAAATGATAATGTGGTTGAAAAATACATTGATGATATTGCACTAGGAAGCAAAAATGATCAATTTAAATTTTCCTAGCCAAGTAAACCCACCATAATAGTTGGCAAAAGCCATGATGAATATAAAAGAACATGGTGTATCAAGAACCAATGAAGAAAGCATGAACATGCCTTCACAACTAACAAAATTGAACAATGAAATTTTTCATTTTTTGTGGAAAATAGATCAATGGAAGAATATATTTCACATA
The DNA here is from genome assembly GCA_034641835.2 of Pinus albicaulis. Taxonomy (NCBI): domain Eukaryota; kingdom Viridiplantae; phylum Streptophyta; class Pinopsida; order Pinales; family Pinaceae; genus Pinus; species Pinus albicaulis. The sequence continues at coordinate 646,192,045 of CM076574.1, forward strand.
ATGAGGAATCGTATGAAGAGAAAAATATAGTTCAATTAATTTCCCCGGATATTGAAAGGAAAGTGTCAACCAAAGACATGAAATTGGCAAGGAATGATAAGTTACTTGGTTGGTTCCTAAAGCTACCACTAAAGATAGTGTCAATGAAAAAAAAACAGGTAGTATTTGTCTGGGTAGAAGTTCATAGTGACTCACTTAAGAATAATATATAGCCCTATTAGTTCAGTTTGAAAAAAATAAACTTGACATTCAAGAATTAAAATAGAAAAAAAGAAGGATTAATCCAAGGAAAAGAAGGCACCAAGGATTATTGCAACACAACTTCAAGTAGAGGAAAGGTTTGAAAGAGAGAAAGTAAGGGAAGATAAGGACCAAAAAAACAAATGGCAAGTATGGAAAAGGGAGCAATAAAGGCTCAACAAATGAGAGAGAAAGGGATGACAATTGATAATGATACAAGCACGGTTAATGAAACCAGGATGATGTCAACCACATTGGACTAAATTGCAGAAAATACACCATTATTCCAAGACGTCATAAATATTCAAGTGCCCCACTATCAAAATCGGGGTTTACTCACTTTCTATATTCCTAAAAGTGCAGGTGTCAATCCTATGTATGCTTGTCAAACATCTTCACTTAATGCAGGGGTTGGTAGCACAAGTGTGAGTTATGGGTACTCAATTCCTCCATGGTTACATAGGGAAAATTGGACTAAATCATATGGAATGAATCCAACACATCTAATCAACCACTATTAGGTAGGCCAACCTACTTGGATCAAGCAAGGAACTCAAAAAGTTTGGGCACTGAAGATTTTGAATGCAATCAAGAATAGGGGTGTGATATGTTTTTTTTTGTAACCACATTTTGATGTGGATTTTGGATGGATTTCCTCTTTTTCTTGTAACATGAGGATTCTGGCTTATAATCTAGATCATTTTATTTCATATTGTTTTCAACATTGTAATTAGAAGTCATTTTATAAGAAACATTCACAACCTATTTGAATGGAGAAATCCTAGCTGCGAATGGAATCAGAATTTTTTTTCTACCTTTACATATTGAATGATCCACAACATCCCATTTTTCTATGAGTTTTTAAATAAATTAAAAATGAGGGAATAATGGAATCTTGATCAACTTACTTTTTATAATTTGAAAACTCCATAAAACAATGAACAATTACAGTAAACAATTTTGATCGATGCAAATACCATGAATACATTTATTTTTTTGGTCATTTTCAACCTTCTAATTTCTCTCTCACTAATACAAATTGAAAATGAATTCAATTTCATTTGACAATTATTAAATGGGATAGATCTACTTCCATTGCAATTGGTTTAATTAGAAACATCATGACTCCATTGAATAAAAAAATTCAAAGTGTTTTAATCAAACAAATCCACAACTATCTTATTGTGGCCAGAGAATAAACTGCGATGAAAACATAGTGGATGTTAAGAAAAATACCACACAATTCAATTCAATTTTGTTGACCTATGATGACTCCATTGAATCAAACAATTTCAAAAAAAAATAAGCAAGAAAATTCATAATTGTCTTGTTATGACGAGAGAATAAAATGCGATAAAGACAAAAGGGATGCAAGATAGTTGATCTAAATTGCATCACTATGTTGTTTGTCATCCATCAAAATGAATTTGGAGTGGAAAAAGTGGATGAATGAGCTCATGGGGCCGTTCTTTCCAGCGGGACCTAGTTTGGTGAAATAGGGTCTGAAACCTTCTGGGAACGTTTTGAGGCATCAAATGACATTTTTTGGGGGGTAAAAAAATTTTTCTTTAACAAAAAGCCTTTTCATGTTATTCTAAACACAAATATATTTCCAATAATGCAAGAAGCGCATCAATCAGAGTCTATATGCAAAAGTTATGCCACTCAAAAGTTGACCTTCATGTTTTCACACCTATAGTCGGGAAGATGTTGTGTCGAACACAATTATTTATGGAAACTGGGCTAACCACATGTTTGTGATGTAAAAGACTCTAGAAGAGTCTATATTGTAACTCTATTTAAGAGTAGATGTAGTCCAAATTAACAACTAGTAGGCTATCAAGTTGTGTTATAACTGGGTCACTAGGAGGAAGAGGCATTCCATTATCTCAAGAGGATTGTGTTCCATTGCTAAGAAGAGATAGATAGGACAGATAGGAGTTAGAGAAAAAAAATAGGATATGTGCATTGTAGCATTCCACACGCCACATGCATTACTTATTAGTACTCGCATTCGTATTTCAAGACAGAGAAAGAGAGCCAAGTGACCTCACCTTCTAGTTGGGTTTTCCCCCAAAAGGGTTTCCCAAAGAGAATATCTTGTTTCTTGTGTGTGTATATTCTTATTTTTTCATTCTCTAATTTTTTGCATAATTTCCATTCACATGCATGCACTAATTACATTTAAATCCATAGATCTTAAAGTTTAATAAACTGTAATAATGTATAACTTTCAGATTTTTAATATAATATTATTAGATACGTTGTGATGAACTTTCTAGTGGAATATCCACGAAATTTTATGAATAATTTGTTATCAAATCAGGTTTCTTTGGTTATTTTTGTATATTTTTAGGGGATCTAGGTCAGAAGGGTTGAAAATTGTAACACCCTAATCATGGCCAACGAATCTCTAAACAAACCTCATGATACTCCAGAGGTGAGGTTTTCACGTCTTGAACAAGAAGTCGTAGATATAAACCAAAATGTAAAAATCCTCATGATGGCCCTAAGAAATAAGCTGGGGATATTTGGAGAATATGTGGGTTCAAATGCAGAGGACAAAATAGATGGGGGATCGAGAGATCGGGAAGACATGAAGAACCAACTGAAGAAAGAACCCAGAAAAGGTCAACCCAGTTCGAGTGTGGTGAATTCATACTTTTTCAAAATGGAAGAAAAATTCAATCTCAAGTCATACCACAATGATATCGATGCTCTGAAGATGAACCACTGGTTGCAACAACTGGAAGTTTATTTCAGTATCCATCATATCAAGGAAGGGAAAAATATCTCATTCCTGCGGTTGAAATTAGAGGTCCATGCACTGACTGTTATAGCATCATTTTTCACCCTCATGTGATTCATGATTATCTCTATAGCCTTGGGCACCCATTCCCATAGACTTGAACAAAATTCATAAAAAACAGTGTTAAAAATCCCATACACGGGTATGCCCAGACTTTTCCGCGTGTATACGCGAGTCCACATGTACTTTTCCGCGTATGCCATTAAAATAATTAAAAAATATATAAAAATTCCCTATTTTCGGGCTGGGTTGATGGTTACTCCAGTAGTTCAACCACCCCAGCACGTGGCCAACTGTTTCCAACTGATTGAAACTACTTTGAGGGAGTATAAAATACCCTCATGTGTATGGCCTAAGGGAGAGAGAATTGTTATAGATATTATACTCTGTTGGAATCCCAATTCAAGTCTAATTTCCCGTGCCTCCTGCACTTTCCCAGATTCATACAGGAAACCCTTGTTTCCTGGATATGTTCATCAGTTTATATGACATCTAGTGTGCACAAATCTTGAAGGTATCTTAGCGAGGCAAGGGCGGGACGAATCCGGACGACGGTCTATTCGAAGATCGTGGAAGGATTCAGGTGATCTCTCCACTTTTTACTTCTGTACATGTTGTTCACAATAATGAAGAACCATCTTGTTCCTGAACTTATGTGTTAATATCTATTTGTATATGTGAAAAGATTGATTATTAAGCATTCATTATGGTTTATACAATGTTTCACATGGATTACACTAACGTTTAGGAGAAATATATGTTGTACAACTAGGTTTCCGTGCATGTTCTTTCTTGTTTTCCAGGTTAAGGAGGAAGAAGGGTTGCTGGGGGTTTGGACCCCGCGGGATCTACATCGAACGTAGGACTACGGGTGAGTTCTACTATCGTTGTTATCTAGTTTTTAGCATTTAAGTGTGGTTGTGTGTGAGTCCTTCTGAATAGCATGCCCTGATCTGTGGAGGTTTTGACCCAACGAACCTCTAGGGTGTTTTTTCCCGAAACAGAACTGGCGACTCCACTGGGGATCGCATTTTTTTGATTCCCCTGTTGGGTGGTTTCAGCTGTTTTAAAGGTTTCCAACAGTTTTTATCATTTTTTCCAGTCCAGTTAACTTTTTCTCAGTCAGACTGAAGACCTAGTTCTTTATCCAGGCTTAATCTTTTTTATTTTTCATTATTTACCTTTTCATACGCGAGTTTGTCTATACACAGATGCATATACATGCATTTTTCTTCAAAGGAAGTCGTGTATACGCAGGTTTCCTTTGACACAGTCGCGTATGCACGCTTGTTTCAAAACTGTCAAGTAGCGTATGCCTGGGTAAATTTTGAAATTTTTGATTTCTTGACTTTTTAGTCTTTTCTGCCTGTGGAGACC